>OZ037779.1:28403194-28550694 GCA_964035525.1 Porites cylindrica
GCCGTTTTCACACTATAGCTAGAAATGGATCATCCGTCTGAGACTAGCCTTTGTACAGCCGCCCCTCCCCCCAGAAAAAATCGGAGAAGGGGTGTCTGTGGGGAGGGCGCGACTGTACACAGGCTAGTCTCAGACGGATGATCCATTTCTAGCTATAGTGTGAAAACGGCCAATAACAAAATTCCCGTGTCCAGTGTTTTTAATGATAGCGAAGGACTGTACGGAAAGACTGTCTGCCGTTGCCTTGTTGGTATGCCACATTATTCCGCACGGCTAACGAGTTTTGGGTCACGTGGTCCGAGAGAGTTCGCCACCGAAATGCCTTGACCGAGATTGCGTGGGAAGACGCCGTACAGGGACTAGGCATGGCAATGTCTACCGTAGCGTCAGAGAAAAACAGGGAAATGTTGTTTATCGGCAACGTGTTTTTACAAACAGTGACATCTATGCTTGTTGTTTCACTAGTGTTTCGAGGGCACGACCTCCTGAAAATTGCAAATATTAATTCCCAGCAAGCAAGAAGCCACACTTTCGCTATGGAAAAAATTAGTTCCCCGGGAGGGCGCCGGAAATGGAGCCTAGGTCTTGGTTAACACCTAAAAGGCGCTTCGCCCAACGTGCGTACGGAGCCACACTAGCCGGGAAATAAAAAACGCAACCATAAGTGAGTTTAGTACCTTCCTTAAAAGTAGCAAATCTAGGGAACAATTTCTTTTACGGTTAACTCTTTTTTACCCTATTTACGGCTAACGGTTAAAATTTGCCAATTTTTACGGCTATCGACTAAATTTTTGGCCGTTTTACGCCTATCGGTTAACCCCATTGAGACCCTCATTAAGCGGCCAGTAATCAAAGTCACGTAATAAAAAAAAAATTGTAGAAAAGGATGGGACATTAAACCTCTAGCGCCCACCTCTATTAACATGTATTAAGTGACCTCGGCCACCTTTTTGCCGTCCCTGGCAACAAGAGTCTTTCCATTGTTGTCACCTCTATTAAGCGACCATCAAGCACTTTACATACTACGTTTTCCTTTATTTTAAGAATATGATGAAGGAAAACAGCCCGAGATAGAAGGTGACAACCGATTGTGTACCAGTAATGCTGCCCCCTTCGCGTGTTTGTTTTGAAATAATGCGATGTTTCTGCTAGAAATTATGCTAATTTATGACCCGGTTTATGACAAACCTCTATTGAGCGGCCAGCCTCCATCAAGTGGCCACTTGTCGGCACCCCGAGGGTCCCTGCTTAAGGACGGTGCCCACTAATGGGAAGTATTTTTTCCCAGATAATGACTATGTGAGACAAGTAGATCATATCAGGGGCTATTGAAATCCAAAAAGAAAACTGGGGGTAAGCGCGCATTTTCTTACCTTACTTAGGGTGGGAAAATTCAACGATGTTCTCTGTAAAATCAATTCTCGAACAATATTTTTGAAGAAAATCTCTGCCCAAAACAACGTCATGAGTTAAATCTTTGATAACATAGGCTTCAAAAGGAAAAACGTCAGACTTAATAACAACATTAAGCCATACTTTACCAAGAACACTAAGAGGAGAACCACTTACAGTAGTTACACAACTGGTCGAAGAGGAATCTAAACAAAAATTTTTGTGACTAAGATACTTGTCCCAAACTTGAGAACTAATTGCTGTTACAGCAGAGCTGCTCCTGTGTCAAGGAGAGCACGATAACTATTTCCCTTTATTGTTTCACTTACATTAAAATTGTCACTCTCAAAAGGATGAATAGAATCAATCTTACTGGATGTGGCAGGCAAAGAAACCCTGTCAGTCACGTTAGTCACATTTGTCCTTGTCTCTGGGCTACTTGCAACAGACAAGCCACGACATTCACCAGAAACATTATTTTTAGCCCCAACGATATTTACTTCCGGTTTACTTCCAAATTTTCTTCATTTTTAGACTCAGGCGACAACTGTTCATCTTTTTTAATTTCTTTTATACTGACTTCTCGAGATAAATTTTCACTTGAAGACTTCTCATAAATGACTTCACTTTTAGGAGAAAACTTAGGTACATTTGACGAATGAGCATTTTCGTTTTCATTTGGCGATGACCCGGCGAGTACATTATCAAATTTTGTTATGACCTGAGAAAGACACTTAAAAACTCCAAACATAATATTTTCATTAGGGACATCTTGAGGTTGGCAATCTTGAGAACACTCATGCTGACATGTGACGGAAACTTGAGGTTTTAAACATTTGAGACTTTGGCGTAACAATAGGCTCACAGGGATTAGACACAACATGGCTAAACTCTTGAACATTCTTTTTAGTAACATTCTCGGCCGAATTTCCAGAGTTACTGAAAGCACATTTATCAGAACTAGATCTGACGGAAGAATGGTTATTACTTGTAGAATTTTCAAGCGCCCCCATCACGGGTTCACTACCACACACGATAGGGGCGCCAGCCAGTTTAACTGAGCGCCCATTTTTCCCTGGTGAAAAGCATTCTTCATATTGTTTTTCCGATACAGGCCTCTAAAGTTGGGTTTCGAACTTCCATAACTGCCCAATTTAGGATTCCTTCTGAAAACTCTGCCCCCATTACGAAAACGATTAAGTTTGCCCGATCGAAATTTACGATTAATACGACGATTTCCATTATTTTGGACATCTGTACTCCAAACATCAGATTCTTCCCCGACAGACTGTTTGATTTCCTCTTCTGAGGGGTTAGACTGTAATTCTTCAAAATTCTCGACTTCTCGACCATTATTCGATTTAAGGCTAAGAGTTACTAACTCTTTTAGTTTTGCAATGTTCAATGCAGACTCGAAATCGGGCGGTTGTTGTAAAATAACATGTTCACGTATTTCAGGCCTTAAACCACGTGCAAAACAATAAAGCCATTCACTTTTAGGTAAATTTAGACCAGAGTAGAACGAAAGAATATCGTAATAATAATCGGCAACTGTCTCCCCTAACAACTGACGACGTTCTTCTAATTTTTGCCTCAACTGCCATAAAGTTACTTTTGATTCAAAATGAGAAATTAATTTTTGTGACAAAACTTGAAACGACTCATTTTCATCGGCCTCTGTTAAACTTTTAAACCACACGATAGCGTGTTTTTTTAGAAAAAGGGGAAGACCAAGCGCTAATTTTTCTTCATCCCAACCATTTAACAAACCGGCGCGTCTATAATTGCCGAGAAACTCACGAACGTCTTCTCTCTCGTCGCCATAAAATAGTGGAAACTCAACAACAGGCCTATTCATTACTTAAAAACGAGACTCTGTCATTATTATTTTGTTTTAAATATAACTCTTATTCTACAAATGACTAAACTTTGAAAAGAGTTCTCAGTTGCTTGCAATGGTAAAGCTGCTAGCACTTATAGTAGCGCAGATATGTGCTTGAATTGTTCACTTTCTGTTAAAAGCACGAAAATTGGCATGATGACAGTTTTCAAGGCGCTTAAAAAGATAGGATATGGTGCCATCGCCAAAACCACCGTTAAGGGTCATTTAAAGGGGAGTTTAAAAACGGCGGCCATTTTGAACCGGAAGTAAAAATGACACTTTGTAGAAAATGTCTGTATATTAACAACTTGGCCAAAAAATGACCGGAAATGCACAAGGTAACTGTATTTTCACATAAAAAGACACTATATTAGCTAAATTTGTACAAAAATGATAAATTACAGTTTAAAAGATAGAAATTTAAAATGAACGCAAGTAGACCGGAAGTAAAAATACCATAGTCAAAACTATCGAAGAAATGGGTCCAAACTTCATTTTTGCTAGCTGGTGTTCTTTAATTTTATCTTCACTCTGACAGTATACACATAATTTACTGTTTCTCTGGTCCAGATTCATTTCTAAACTTCAATCTTCTTGGACTATAATGCTGTATACGAATACTAAGAATAACAGGTATGTAATGTCTCATTGACTACTTACAAAATTTACTCTACCCTTCGTTCGGAGACCAGCGTTTATAATCGCAAAAGAGTCTTAGATTGTTGGCTTCAACGGTTTTCGCACTCTTCAGCACACTTGCACATAGCTGTACATCTTAGGCTAACCCTCTGACAACCACAGCCTCCTCTACAACCCTTCTTACAGCCGCACTTTACTAGCTCTTGGCATGACTTTGTTATTTCTGACAGTGTTGTCCAGAAAGGCCGCCACTCGCCACTTTCCAATATCCATCCCCAATCTTGTGGGCTAGGAATAGGTGGGTTTGGCACGAGGGCTTGTCCCCAGATGTGGCCAGCCTGGTATGCAGTACGCTTGACATGTTCTAGTAATGAATCTCGCGTCGGAGGAAGGGCGTCGAAATTTCGAGCCTTACGGGTAAACAACTGCTTTCTGACTTCGTTTACAGATGAAGAACTGCTTGTTCTATCATAAAGTAAGACAACGAAGCGTTCAAGGGTTGACATCCACTCTTCGGCTATTTCTGTTTGAGCTTTGGACAAGGCGATAAACACAGGGGTGACTTCTGGAAAACTCTTCCAGGTGTCCAGCGCAGTCTTCTTGCTTTTCCCATAGAAACAAGACACCGTATCGCATCCCGTGAATGCGTGGAATGCAGGTAGGGCAAGTGCAGCGGTGTTATTAAATTTGTTGGCAATCTCGTGGGCTGCAAGGTAGCGAAGATGTTCCCCAGTACCAAATGCCACCCAGAGTTGGATGCTCTCTGAAGCAAGCGCCTGTAACTTCTGTACCAGAGCCACGGTCAGTACTAAGACATCAGTATCAACACTACGAACAATGATCTTGGTGAAGCCGGATTGGATAGCATCAGCAGCATGGATAAACATTCTTGTGTTGGCTTCTTCATGTGAGGATGGTGCCAGGCTGGAGGTGTCATCTCGTGGAAGGCTCGTCAGTACGCCTCTTGCATACGTAGAGATGATCTGTCTCTGACCCGAGTTAACAGAAGTAGCGCATTGCGCAAGGAATCTAAAGAGCTCCTGCTTGTTCCGATCTTCACGAAGGAATTCTTTCCAGTTTCTTGGAAGCTTATTATTAGCTGCGACTAGTTGTCGTACTCCTGATCCACGTTTGCTCCGAGTTGTTGCTTTCAAGCTGTTCTCCACGTATTCGTCCCAGACAATATCAATGCGTTTCACATGTTGAAGCTGAGCGGTGACATAAGGAATAAACTTATTTGAGGCATATTCGGAAAATGTTTTCTCTTTCCTCGTGGGCTTAAGCATGTTTACCAGTGCTGCTCCGTCCATAATAATGACTTCACAATTGGCTGGGGCTGCATTCTTGGGAGTAGTTAGAGCTTGAAGACAAGAGGCTAACTCAGACTTTTGTCGAGGGAGGCGCAAATTTCCTTGATCAGATATCGATGGGGGGCATGCTTGATTTTCATGTTTAAAAAATTCATCCAAGTTACCATTTCTGCTCTGGCATGCAATAAACAGTCGTGAAAAAAGAGAACAGTCGCTTTTCATAGAGGAAAGCTGCTGTTGAGCCTTTGAAATTTTCTTCTTGGAAGGAGTTTCAAAGAAGGAGAGCTTGTTTCTACTAATAGGGTCATCGAGAGGCTTCGTCCGCTGTATTAGGCGCTCTGAAATGAACGTGTCACACTGCTTTACGCCAAGATCCTCTATTTGCTGCATTCTTGATACCCCTCCTTCGTCTGGTACCACCTTTGTATCTAACACGATCAGGTCTTTGCCCTCTTCTTCAAAAGGGTTCCCAAGGTCGTCAAGTACATCCACGAGTGACCTGACATCTTTGTGGTACGCTGCTTGATAACCCCTCTCAGCTTCATGATGATTGTTTGTTTCAGGTCTAACTTCACGTGCCATGCATGCCTCGAACTCGTTGACTAGCCGTGCCATCTCAGGACCGGATAGCATCCACCTGCGAAGTGCGCTGGCATTCTCTGTCAGACCCACAGCCCCTCCGTCATCCTTGACCATAGCATTGTTCTGCTCGTGGGCCTGATCAATAGCTATACAAGAAAATCTTCGACGGGTTTTTGTGACGGTGAACAAACCCTGCTTGAATGCCTCTGCTACTGCTGGTGCTTTACTGTCGAGTTCGCGCATATCGCGTACATGTATAGGGAGCCAACGGGCATAGTTGGTATGGTTTAAAGCAAAGAACCACGGAAGCATCTTGTAAACTGCATCTACGTACATGCCAAAGTCAGCAAGGCGGAGCGACTTTAGAAAAACAAGGAGAAGAAGCTCCAGTTGAAGGGCTGTATGCCAGTACTGAAACTGGGGTACTTTACGTCTCTGATGGTTACACCACTCGTCAAAGGAAAGGGCACCATTACCCATTCCATCTACGTACCTATCACAAGTGAAGCATTTTACTAATAAGTTTTACGATGTAACAATCCATTGATAACATAATTATCCTTATTTTAAAGCCTTAAACGGCAATACAGGGATAAAAAATCCACCCCTTTTTATTTCCATGAGCCATGCATGTAAGAAATTTTATACAGAGCCGCAAGGCGGTTGCTTATCGCGCTCATATCAAAACTCGATATTAACTAATATATCTGTTGGCTGTTTTCGGTGCTTCTTTTGTAGAGTCTCGAGGACAGAATGCAGTTGTTCCACGCTCTACCTTTAGCCAGCTGGATTACGTCCCCGAAAGTTAAGATCCTTAACCTTGTTGAGATTTGAGTGAAGTGTTTGTAAAGCTAGTTAAAGCAGCAATGTGCAGCTCAGCTATAACTAAAAACATTAAGATTTTCCCACCAGTTTTACCATTGAAATGATATATTTACCTCTGATACGCTCTCTTTAGAAGAATAAATAAGGAGCATGCTGTCACCTGATGAGCCCTTCGAGTGCGCGTTACATTTGTGGCCTTGAGAAACGAATTAGCAGTTCCTGGCGTAGCAACGTTTGCATCTGAAAGGACCACTGTCCACCCACTTCCCTCAAGCCAATCTCCTAGCACCTTCAGAAACGCCATCTCGATGTGGAGTCCACCGAATACTACAACGAATTTATCCTCGCCGTAATGACTAGCCCATCTCCACTGGATTTCTTTCGCTACAGCATATAATGGCTGATCTACGGCAATGACTGGGACTTGACCTGGATTCAGATGATCTACGGACAGTTTTATCACGTTCATGGCATGTCTTATCATTGCAACCGATTTTGCCTGATCAGGAAAAAGTGGCAACAGAGCAGAAACAGCAACCGACGAAGGAGGCACACAGTACGGTTGGTGAGAGTGAAATGCAGCCCAAGAGACTTGAGTTTTCTCTTCCAAACTTTCTTGGTTAACCACAATAGTGCTAGCCTTCTCTAACCATGTGGATTCATCTTCAAAGCCGCGATTAAATGAGCTTTCATCCGACTTCATCTCTGATACGTTGGCTGGAGGCTGGGCTTTACTTGTAGTTTCTTGTACCGGAATGACTTCTGTGTATGACGCTGGCAGTTCTTTTATCGATTTCTCGCTATCAGCATTTGTTGCGATATTTATCGGTGCTTGTTCAGTACCAGGCGTAACTGCCGATGGATGCTGGAACAAAGAAATGCCTGTGCCGTGGAAGGAGTCTTTTGATGTTGTTGAGCTCGGATTATGATCAATATTGTCCACGGCAGCTGTTGTAAAGAGACCTAGACGAAGGTTAGACGGACACAATGCACCTTCTTGCCAGTAGCGGCGACACACTTCATTTCCAAGATCCGTGGAGATGCTCAATACCCTGTCATATGAAATAGAGATTCCAAGTTTATGTAAGATTTCTACGAGGTCACGGCAGCGTGTCTTGGCATGTACAGATACTCCAACATAGATTGGAACTGGAGACTCTCGAGATTTATTTCGCCTTTCCTTCTTAACATCTCCTTCACGGCGACGGAGATAAGTATTGTACTGTACTAGCTGTGCGATGGTAAGAGCAGCCTGCCCTTTTGAAAAACTACCCTCTTCAGCGTTGATATTTGGACCATACAGGATCATGTTAACAAAGGATAACAAGGATGCTGGGATAGAACGCAGTTGACAGTCTCGTTCGAAGGACCCATTAAATGAATACTTATTTGTAAGTATGTCTTTACGGACAATCGCAGCTGCCTTCGCAAGGTGTATGGCCTCATCATCAGAATCTTCTTTATGGACCTTGTGAAGTGCATTCCCAACGTCCTCTCCAAATGCCAAATATACATCGCGTCCCTTATTGTAAGGTTGGAGATCAGGAACCTGAGCAATTATACGTTCTTTAAGGCGTGAACTGTTTGGTCTTGCGGTGTTCTCCATCCCTAGCTGCTGCAGGCGATTGGTATACATCTTCGCTAGGTCTGCTAGCTTAAATGTAGGTAGCTCTCCCCCGCTATTCGTGCGCGACTCCTCTATAAACGTCACGAGATCCGCCAAGGCAATACCTTCTAGACGATGTGGCTTTTTATCTCCTCGCACGGCATCTCTTTTTGCATATTCTGTACTCCTGTACAGCATAGATAGACAAGAGGCGTGGTAGCTCGCCTCAAGAGCGATCAAATCCTCGCCACCAAGCTTAGCTAACAACTTTTCGTCATTCAGTACATTTGCGCATTCCCGAACTCTAGCATCGAGACTAAGGGTCGAAACCCTATGAAGTGGTTGTTTATCAGATTCGCATAGAAAACAAGATGGACTAGTGTCCTTTCTGTATGCCAATGCATTTGAGCGAGTAAACTTTCCGCCAGCTGGCGGCTCGTCTGGGGCTTCAGATTTTCTTTTTTGGGCTCGTTTCAGTTTTGTCGAGTTAAAAAGAGCATAGCAACTTTTGTGATAGCGGGCCCTATGTTTGAAGAATGCAGCCGCAATGCCGTCGCCTTCATCTAGTCGCGATAAATTTACGTCCTTGGGCATGTAACCCAGATCAGCAAACTGTTTCAAATTGTCTGCAAGTGTTTTATAGCCTGCACCTTTATCTGCTCGCCTTGAGTCCGCGGGGCACTGAAGTCCTTCCTTGTTTGATTCTTGGCAGATAACGCAGAGCTCCCAATCGGTCACATTACGATTGCAGTCATCTATGAGGCTGTTTGAAACAAAATAAAGTTATTTAAATTAGATAAAACTAATCGTTTCGCCACTTTAAAAGTACTTGTATCTAAAGAGTTAAAAGTTCATCTGTAGTAAGTCTGATTTAACATTCCTTACAAATCTGGAACTTTAATGCTAAAGTTCCTGGATTGGTGGTGTATTCGTTATGAAAAAAAGGTAACACGTATCCAATTCTGAATTGAATATTTTTGGATTACGGTAACTGATGCGCTAAACATACGTTAAATACATAAGAACTGTGATATGGGGACGCATGAATACGGAAAACGTACTCCAGTGTAAACGTACTCTAATTGTTCTCAATACTTACAGTTGATAAGGGCTTCTATTCCATGACTCCGTGCAACAGAGAACGCTCAAGTTGTTCAGCAAGAATCCTCTAGCTTCAGTTTAACCTTTCCTCTGTTGTCTTGGAACATAAATTTATCATCTAATTGCCACTTTCCCACTCCTGGAATGAAGCATCGATCTAGCTGTTCTTGATGCCTGATACTTACAGCTCACCTAGAGGAGCTAGGTCGGCGTTTACTTCACTTTTCGTTTGTTTTTTCCGAACTTTGATAAAGGTACCTTATTTTGTATAATTGTCAAATTATCAGATGTTACGGCAAAAGCGATTTATTCGAATTAGTACAAGCACAACGAGATATCCACTTAGATGAAACAAAATGGCGGAGCTGATATGCAAATTAGTTTCGACGCAAAGCATTGTGGTTACTATTAGGAATCGTGGCAAAGGAAACATGGTAAATGGGATTCCGGATGGTATTCACTTTTTATATATCTATTCCTTCATTGTTTTCAAAAAATATGAATTGTGATATTATTACATTCTGTATAAAGAATTGCTTTTTAAACTTTCAGTTAATATTGCTTTTACTCCTGTTTTTCCCCTTAAAAAACAATATTTATACACATTTGAATATTTTATACAAATAAAAACATCGGGAAAAACACAGTTTAAACTATTTCATCATCATTTTTGTCTAAATATCCGCTTTTTCATGTACTTCCGGTTAGGTGCTTCACTACTTCCGGTCAAAATGGCGGCCATATAAGAAATTGGTCCAAAAAACCGGTTTAACAGGAAAAATTGCGATGGCACCATATCACATATTAATCCCCATGTTTTTTCCTATATTTCCTGAAAATTTGGTGCTTTTAACAGAAAGTGAACAATTCGGCCCCAAATCTGCACATATCTGCCCCACTATTACAGATTTCCAGGGGCTGATCTTGTACTCTTCGCTTGTTCTCACCAAACCATGCTCAGCAAAATAAGAACGTTCTCCTCCAAAATAGACTCCGGACTCTACACCAAAATAACGAGTTCGCCACCAAAATATCGGCTTCTCCAACAAAATATCGAGTTCTCCACCAAAATAAAGGATTCTCCACCAAAATATGTGGGGGTGTGTTCGAGCAACTCGCTCGCTACACGATGAGGTACCAGGAATCTGACTTACATCTTGGCCTTTATTCCTCTTAATCTTCTTACAACTTCTGCTTACACTACTTCTCCCTACTTTTCCTGCTCTTCTCTACTAACTAGTTCAAGTATAGTAGCGGTTTTAATAGCCAAAGCTGGACATGTTTGGGTTAGCTGACCGGAAGAGTTTCTATTGTATTTCTTATCGCTAACACAGCAACAGGTTTGCTATTGTCAGGGAATAGATTAGCCTACGCACAGCGGCAGCTGATAATTACCAAAGAACGAAGGTCAGCTCTAACACCACAAACACGACCACCTGTAACATTCCTAATATGGCAATCAAGTAAATTCGCGAGCTAAGCATAACTTCAAGTACAAGTAAAAACAAAAGGTCAAAACAGGAAAACAGTACGTGGACAAAAACAAGACTTAATGAAACTAAACTCAAAAGTTAAGATAGATCCGTCTTAAAAATAAGTTTCAAAATACTTCACAACAGTAGGCTTTCATTTGGTAAGATAAAAAGTACGAGTTACCACGCGTTCTTAGAAGTTAGATTGGTTGGTTTCGACCTTAACTTAAATCGCTTTGGGGGTTATTTACAATTTTTCCCATCCCCTCCCTGGTCAGTTTCACTGTTGCTTCACTCAACGCGGAGTACTCTGAGATATCCACAATGGTTTACAGTCGGAGAACAACTCACGGAAGGGAGCAAAAACAGAAAGAGAAGCAGGACATTTCATGGACTATAAGGAAAACAAATTGTACTATTTCATTCAACGTATTGGAGCTTCTCCGTCTCAAAAATTTAACAAAAATTTTTGGAGAAGAGCAATCCAAGGATTTAAAGATTACTTCCAGCGCACATAGAGTAGTATGGCGAGCTTAAGATCCAAGGCTGGCGCTGTAAAAAAACTACTGAACCGCCGAGTGTAGTGGAAAATAGTCGACAAGGACTCTTAGACAGGTACTCCTTCAATCGTTTGCTTACCTGTACATGTCCTAAAGATTTTTTTAACTGTAGATGTAATATGGATTGTAAATCTTCTATGGTTTTTTTATAATTTTACCGGGTACCTCGATCGAATATGTTATTAAACTTGCATGCATTCAATGAGCTTATATCTGTGCTTTGCACTATCTCTTTCGGGCTTTGCCACAAGTTTTATATGACATAAATGATTTGCATAGACTCAAGTTCCATACATGATCATGAGTTCTCTTTTAAAAAAGCTGAATACTGCGAAAGTAGTTGTACCGAATGCGTTTATGTACCCTCATATATAAACTGGGCTATAATGATCATTTTATATATTTCGTTTTGATTTTTTTACTGTAGCATTGCGTGTCATGTTCATTCACTATTTTTCGCTCCTAAATGTTAATTTTAGACTTAACAGTGTCTGTTAACCTAAGAAAGTCTTAGAATGGAAATACTTTATTTACCTTCCATCTTTAGTTCGTAAACAGCGAAATGACAGCTATGTCTAAAATGTCCAGATTATGTGTGGCGTGAAATTGAACCTTAAGAAATACTATGAGTCAATAATTTTAATGCTAAGTACTGCCAAAACGCTTGAAAAACAACGATAATAGTAAAAAGCATAACAATTTTTTTACGTTTTTTTCCACGATGAAAGCGTTTCCTTTGCGGTCCGCAACTATTTGTGAAGCTGCGATCTCAACCATCCAAGCAATCTTGTGATAGTTTTTTTCTTGTTTGTTCGACAAATAAAAGCCTCGAACTCTCAATAAAAGGGACATCTGTATGTTCTCTAACGCTTTAAATCTATCTTCTGGTCACACATAAAATCTTACAAAATTATAGAAATATTCGGGAAAGTGTTTATAGCCGATTAGCCGATAAAACGCGAAGGACGCGAGTGAAAGGTAAGCTTGCAGTTTCTCGATTAAGCGGAGGACTTAGAGCTATTTTCCTTCTGATTTACTGATCCTTGCCTATTAAGGGATTGTTTAATACCCAAGCTGCAAGCGTAATATCTCGAAGCAATAACTTTTGATGTTTGAGAATGGACTTTTGTTTGACTATAATTTAAAATGTTTGGTCAGATCGACCATACGGCAGAAATAGCAACATGCACATACTTCTTCGGTTTTCAAAGAACTGACAAGGTAAATAGAAATTATTTTTCATCTGTTGAAAAACGATCCATCTTTTCCACAAGAAATAACTAGAACCTCCCAGACTTAGAGGAGATAAAACCAGTCCGCGTGTCCTGCACGTTGCGCATTTCTTTCGCGTCGCGCGCGACTACCTTGGCATGCAGAAAATGTGCGCAGTAACAATAGTGGGCATCGTCCTTAATTAATGGAGGTTCAACTGTATTTACAACCAATTTTATGGTATAATTAAGTAATAGATATTATTAATTAATTAGTTATTAATCGTGCTCGTCAAAAATTTCTTTGGGCTACTCCAAATGACTTTCGGGCTAGCACATGCTAACTACAGCTTGCAATTCACTGATTTTCTTGGCATCATGATGTTTACCTCATGCAGTTAAAAGCTACTCTGATTGATGGAAGCCCACTCAAGGGGAAGTCAGTTGAACTCATTGTTAAAATTCCTAAAGAAGTGTTCCGAAAGAAATATACTGTTCCAGAAAATGGAGTCATCAATTTTGTCGTTCCTGGTAAAAAAATTTCACAGAAGGCAAGATCCCTGACGCTGGAGGTATGCCTTTGAATTTTAGCTATTTGTTATTATTAATTAAAAAGAAATAAAGTCGAACACCAATGCAATGGTCAGCATTGAGAGAACGTACCTTTTTTTTTCTTTTGTAAGAGATGTATGGTTTGCATAATAAATTATTTTCCCCTTTAAGTCCAAAAAGTGACTAACATCAATTCTATCCTTGCAATATCAGTATATAATCAAAAGATTAGATGATAAAGAAAAACATTGAAACAAATATTATTTTGATGTGCTTATTCCTCGTTATCAATTTTTATTGGTAGGCAAATTACAATGGTAAACGTGCAAGTAGATATAACGTAGGGCAGCGTATGTTTTCTCCAAGTAACAGTTATATTGAAATGGAAAAGATCACCGCTCCACTGAAAGTGAGTAAACTTTTGCAATAAATCGTTAACTTACTTGTTGTTATTTTGTGCTGGACATGGGCTACTTACCATTTACATGGCTAACATCGTTAATTCCGTTTGGAAAATCAAATGGTTTGTGCCTTTCCTTTTGAGTAGCTTCAGAAAATATGGGCTGTGATCCCGGGGGTACTGTTTAACGTTTATGGGGGGGGGGGGTGTCCCTTTTGTATGCCGTTTTTGACAGAAAAGGTACCTTTTTCGTATACCATCTCCTGACAAAATATGGTGCCCTTTTCACATAACTTACTGAGAACTTTGCATCCTTAACTGCTGAGAATACAGTCTTAACTGAAATTGTGAATAAGTCACTAAAATGGGAGATTTTTGCGACTTTTTCAGAGCCATAAAATCCTTCTGTTTGCCTTTTTAGGTCGTTTTTATAGACCCAAATGACAGATTTCCCTACCCTTTTGTATACTTGAACAAGTTAAATCCCAACCCGTTCATATACCTGAAGTCTGAAATAGGTACCCCTTTCGGGCAGAGCCTCCCCGTCTAGGTGATGCAATTTTCTACAATCTTTAGTAGATCGGGATATACATTGTAGTGGGTCGATCTCCCACCACGTCAAATTTTACAGGGTTTTTTGTTTATGCACAAGATCTCCAGCCGGGTGGTTTGTGTAATTAATGGTAACCCCTGCATTCTATGCATACTATTAGGGACTTTACGATCCGGCGACGCGATCGCAACTAGAACGTCAAAACAAACAAACACACAAACAATAGGTTTAGAAGGCAAAACAACAACTTTGCAAGTGCATCACACTTTTTTGTACATTTCTTTGCCTTTTTTACACGACTACGATGTGAAGTTTCCTAATTGGACGTTTCATGGAGGACGTAAACAAGCGACGACAAAATTTTATTTCTTTTTCTGAACTTGGATAGGGATCCTAGGAATTCAACTCCAGGAGGATTCGCCTACTTTTGTTAAAGTAAATGGGTAGGAATAATCACGATAAAGACTGGAGGAAAGTAAATTCACTTTTTAAGCGACGTTTTCGCTGCTGCCACGTCTTCGGTTCGTAAAGTCCCTACTTCTAGTCATAGGAAACCGTATATAATTCCTTTGTTGTGGAGAGGAAACCTTTCATTCATTCCAGCTCTTAACCCTTTAAGCCCTAAGAGTGAACAGCATCAAATTTCTCCTTGTAATATCCTTGCTTTGTAAAACAGAATGGTCTTGAGAATTACGGAAATGATCACACAAGATGAATTTACTTGATATTTTATCAACTTCTCCTGAAAGGGTAAATCCCAAACTCGTTAATATAATAACAAAAGTTCATTATTTGTTGTCAAACCCTCATATTCAACAGGTTGGATCCACTGCAAAGATCATGTTTGATTTCACTACTAGCAGAGGTACTAGAAATATCAGCTTCCATTTGCAAGTGAGTACAAAATCATATATTTTATTTTAACCCTTTTTTTTTTCGTGACTGCCTTTTCTAACTCCCTAGCTGCCTGTTTTACTCCTTAGGGCTTGCCTACATAGCAAGCGCTTCCATCAAGTTACAGTTGAGTTTTTTAGCTCTTGTCATAACTTTCTTGACGAACTCGCGCAGAAATGCTCGCTACGCTGGTTAGGAAATGCTTGATTGTTTTGCAGTGTTCTAAGTTACATGCATGTATTCTCTCTTTGTAATTGAAAGGTGTTTAGTCGTGGAAAGCTTGTGGCCCAGGAACGTAAACTGCATCCCGTTGATTATCAGCCTGGCATGAAAACATTCGAAAATTCCAAGAACGAAGACATGTTCACCAGCCAGGGCTTCATTGAGTTTAATGTGACACAGAAGATGGTGCCAAAATGCCGCGTCTTGCTGTTCTATGTGAGGAATGACCAAAACAAGGAGACTGTGGCTGATAACTTGGTGATTGATGTCGAGGACACTTTGGAAAACAAGGTAGGTCATCAGTGTTCATTCTAGAGCACATTTTTGTGTACTCTTAAGGTATTGTTACACGAGGCGATTCGCAACGACGATTTTTAGCGCAAAACAGCGTTGCAACATTGTTGCGACATTGTTTCGAATAGTTACAACATTATTCCAACATTGCAACACTGTGTTGCGCTAAAAATCGTCGTTGCAAATCGTCCCGTGTAACATTACCTTTAGACCCCGTTTGCACGGCTCCGGACGAATTTTTGAACGGACCTGTGCAACCCGTCTGCACGGAACCGTGCAAATTCTCTTACATATTGCAGTACTATTTGCCGGTCACAAACGTGCACGTATCTGCGGGCGCGTGTGAACGAAAGGCGGATCTGTGCAAGTTCAAAAATTTGCCCGGACCCGTGTAAATGGGGTCTTATTAGAGAGAATAAGATTCACGTTTACGCCAAACGGCAGACGTAAATTTGTACAAAGTTTTCCCCTTATTTTCCGTTTACTCTTTATTGCTTCTACGCAAAAATAAGTAGGTTTATGCCAGTTTTAACCACAGGAATCGTTCGGCACTGTTTTTATCTGCTTATTTTCTATTCTGAGAAATTCTCAACTTGAGTCTGACGTTTGCTGTTTGCGGTAAACGTGAATCTTAATCCCTCTATTGTCTACAGACGCCAAAATAATACTGTAAACAGGGACGTGTTGTTCAAAGCTGAGTTAAGATAACCCAGGGTTAAGCGACATTTGAATTTAGATATGAAAGCTTAAGAAATAAGTTCAGTTCAATTTTTTTCTCAACAAGTTGATGATTGGATGCTCTTAAAAATAACAGAGAAAATTATCAGAGAAAATGCTTTTGAACAAAAGAAACGCGGCTTAAATTTAACCTTGGGTTAAGCGCTAACCGGCCTTCGAACAACTGGGCCCAGGAGCGTGGCGCTCATAGACGCACATACGCCCGCACTTACCGCTGAAATCTGTAAAAAAAAAAATTGTCATTTCCTGAAAACATTTTTATTATTAAATCGGGAGGATCGGTAAATCTTTCGCATTATGTTGGTGTATTTGCCCGTCTAAAGGGTACACGTCTCGCCCTTTGCCTGTATAACCTCCTTGAGGGCGTCACTGTTTTACCCTCTTTTCCGTAAACACTGTACCTTACAGATAACACTAGAAATGTAAATTAAAGAACTAACTACCGTATTTCCTTGAAGAATAGCCGTCCCTCGATTAATCGCCTCCCTCGAATAATCGCCCCCCTTTGATGGAAATACTTAAAATAGTCGTCTCCCTCGAATAATAATCGCCCCCCCCCCCCCCCACCCCTCTCGTCATCTTTTCTTTCTTTTATTCCCACCTTGTAAAGATGAAGTGGAATCTGATCCAGCAAAACTGATGAGTGATGATTCAAGCTCTGAAAATTAATCCAGGAACCCAATTTGAGCAATAACTGAAAAAATCGCCTTCCTTCGAATAATCACCCCCTTTTGATGCGAAAAAAGAAATAATCACCCCCGGATATTATTCGAGGAAATACGGTATGGCATTTCCTTCGGATTTTTTTTAATGAAAATGTCCTGCGGAAAACTCAGGAAATGGCTCGTCTGAGCCCCTAAATTGGAAAGATTTCATGGGGGAGCACGCCTCCCCCCCCCGGGTTAGAGCCACCACATGTTGAAAATATCATATACAGCAATTTCGAGAATGGTTGTCAGAAAAAATGTGCACATGACAATCCCGAAAGGTAATATGGGATATGATCAACACTGTAGCTGTCGAACCTACTTTTGAAGCCGGTCAGCGTAAAACGCAGACTGGGGACTATTGTTTTTCACCATGCAAATGAGTACGTGACAACAATAGTGCCATTGTTTTCTAACCCTAAAACAATAGTCCGCAGTCTGCATTTTACACTTCCCCTTTTGACGCTTTCCTTTAGCACTCGCAAACATTCGTCCATGCCTTTTCTTGCAATTCTTTCAAATTTCTTTGAGGAACAGTGAACTCAAATAAAAGCACTCACAATACTTTTCGGGATTGTTGCGTGCAGTTTTTGCGACAACCTTTCTCGAAATAGCTGTATATATATATATACCTGAATTCGTTTTTCTACAGGTAAGGGGTTGGACCTCGGGGGCGGAGCTTCACCTTATAAACCTTTGTTGAGTATCCCCCTCCCTCTCTCTCCCTCGCCCGCTGAGTTACACCCACTGTCTCTAACCATTCGGCCTAACGTGATGAAAATCATCCTATGCCTGAACTTGTTTTTCTACAGG
Source organism: Porites cylindrica (assembly GCA_964035525.1). Lineage (NCBI taxonomy): Eukaryota > Metazoa > Cnidaria > Anthozoa > Scleractinia > Poritidae > Porites > Porites cylindrica. Next base: position 28,420,948 of record OZ037779.1, read on the forward strand.
TGAATTTACGCTTTGCCGACAGCGTAAGGAAACCAGGAGAAAACACCAGAATCATTATCACGGCTGCACCAGGATCTCAGGTTGCCCTCGCTGCTGTTGACAAAAGTGTTTATCTATTGAAAGGAGGAAACCAACTGACCACAGATGATGTAAGCCGCTTAATTTTGTATTGACCATTAGAGTGAGACCGGCACCGTACAAACGACTTATTAACTACGAGGGAATGACTGGACAACTGACAATTTGACTTAAAATAAACGGCTGTTTAGCTGTGACAATAGACGGATCGAAATGCACCAATGACATTCAAGAGTGTTCATAGCCACTAACATCACGGCTCAACTGACAGACGACCAATAACATCGCGACTTGATCGACCAATCAGGTCAATAATCAGAGTTTAATACCATCAACTGACGTGATACAACTCACTTTTAATCTGAAGATGACTACCGCACAGGTTGTCGAAACGTCAGTCACTGTTAACAACAGTCCTATTCAGGACTACGTTGACCCGGACGATCATGCTCAACCTACTTATGAAATGACTCCTGGGTTCAAACCTTTCATTGTGAAACCTGTTTTAACGGGTCACCCTCGGGATTCGCGGTATTGTTGGACAGGCCCCGGTTGTTCAACCGTTGGATAGCGCTATTCACCGGATAAATCACTGTCCAGTGGATACGTATTAGAAGTTTATCCGGTAGATAGGGTCACCCTCAGGATTCGCGGGATTGTTGAACAGGCCCTAGTTGTTAAACCGTTGGACAGCGCTATTTACCAGATAAATCACTGTCCAGTGGATACGTATTAGAGGTTTATCCAGTAGATAGGGTCACCCTCAGGATTCGCGGGATTGTTGAACAGGCCTCAGTTGTTCAAACGTTGGATAGCGCTATTTACCGGATAAATCACTGTCCAGCGGATACGTATTAGAAGTTTATCCAGTAGATAGGGTTATCCAATTTTCCATCAACTCGACCCAGAGCTGCAAATTATTAGTTCTTTTTTGAATGATTACATGTCTGGGCTAAGGGAACATTTTGTTGGGAGAAAACAATCCTGTGGTCAGCTATTTAAGGACGCATTACGCGTCTGCTGCTCTCCTGTCCTGCTACGTTAACGGCACCTACTCATAGTTTCGTTTTCGCCACCCAGCAATTTCGAAGTTTTTTATTGCCTATATTTATTTCCTTTGTTAGTGATTGCAAAGTGCTGAAAATTGCACAAACTACTCAAATTTACTAGCTCTTTCAACTTTTGAATCTAATTTTTATATACGGTGACGTCTTCTGTAGGTTAACTTGAGAACCTCGTTCCCAGGGTTCTCTGTTTTCCTCCTTTGAAACAAGAGAGAGAACCCTGGGAACGAGGTTGTTGAATTGTATGGTAATGAGCAAAATTGCAAACAATGACGTCATAAGGGATTCGGCAATGGAAGAGCTGACTGTTATCATACTGTTTACTTCTGTAGGCAATAAATGTACTAAGTTCTCAGGATGTTGGGTCGTCTGGAGATGATCGATCAGATTGCTCTGGCACAAAGCCACTTGATGCTTCAAAAGAATTTAAGGTTGGTACAATAATTAAAAAAAAAAAGAAGCTTAGTTGAAAAAATAAAGTTCACCTAGACATATCATAGTAGGGAACTTAAGGAAAGACGTTTTTGAGCGAGGTACGTCAACTGGAAGCGATGCCTTTTTCCTTCTGATATGCCTTGACGCTACCAAACTTGTATTGCTAAGGTTCTTCACTCTTGTAGAGACGATTTTCCCGAAAATTTTGGCTAAACTATTGCCCAATAATGCAAAAAGTCTACCTCACAAATGCGTATGATTAAGCTCACTAATGGCTTGTTCCAGGCAATGCCATATTAGCCAGCAAAAACAGCCGTCGCTCCTTGCCGGTAAAGGGACCTTTCGCCTGGAGGGACGTTTGCCCCTCAGCAAAAGAAATTCCATACTGTCTGAAATCTGGTCAGGAGCTCTGGTTGGTCGACGTAGTAGTTATATTGTTTTAGCTATTGTTTACGAACGACAGACAAACGAGAAACGGTCACAAAGGTCAAATGTAAACGCGATGAATCTTCCTACAAAACAGTCAATTTTCGTGGAATATATTCTTCTCTAGCAGAAGCATTTGAGTTTTGCTGGAGTTCGTTCGCTAAAGAACACTAAACTTTACCATAATCGACCAGGAGAAACATAAAATTGAGCAAATTTAGATTTGGAACTCCATGACTATCGGATTTATCATGTAAACATTAATTTACGTCATCAGTATGGAGTTTCTGTCGCTTAGGCCCAGACGTCGCTCTTAGCGAAACCTCCCCAGGGGCGAGAAGCGTGGAGAGACGGCTGTTTTCACAGACTAATGCAGTAGTAGTAGTAATCTTCATTTCAACACGGTTAAAATCATCAGGATTACGCAGGTAAAGAAAAAAAAGAATGCTTATCTATCAATATTTATACAAGAGAACACATATTCTTATGAAAAAATGAGACAAAATGACTTGGTTTTCAAGAGTGCCGTGCATTGGAGGTTATAGGCGTTAGTTAAAGTGACGTCTACAGCCATATTGGAGGAAGCCATTGTAGTCTGTCCTGCAGGGGACCAGTTGTGGTTCGGAGGGAGTCAGACGTCCCTGACTCAGGGAAGTCATTCGTTCCAGCGAGTGGCCGCCACGAAAGGTGGTTAAGATTAACCAACTTCAAGCCTAATTTTAAGCCAATTTTGTTGTCTACAAACGTGATATCGTTGAGCATTAATTACTCCAAGATCGGCGGCGATAACCCAAAGTGATACCCTACACAGTCTACAAAACCATTTCAGCCTCATTATTATTACCTTTTATTATTATACAAATAATCAGTGAATAAATGTTAACCCTGACTTATTATTACTGCTTTGTTTTCAGGAAAGTGGTGTAATTTACTTTTCTGACCTCAGCATCCAAACAGCTCAATGCGAAAAGCCCGTCTCATGTAAGTGAATGGCATTCTTTGAGATCAATTTTATTGATGATTGTCAGTTGTGTGTATCGTTTGGGACGGCTGCAACGATATATCGGTGCATGTGTGAACCGCGATATTTCTTCTAAGGTAGGAATATCCACATTTGAACCGGATATAGCGGTGTTACTATACAATCACTGTCATCAATGCAGTCTCCTTATTTTAGCCACTTTAAGGCGATTTGTGTTGGGAACAAGAAAAAAGCAAACCATCCCTGCTTTCCGTGCTTCTCGTCTTGTCCACCCACAAGCAATGGGAACTATTCTTGTCCCGCATAGTAATACTAGTATATCGTATCGTGGCCCTTGTATCGCGATCTGTATCCATACATACATACATATACTTTACTTATGCTCGAAATTTACAGAGTAGCTATAGAGCTAATATATTCGAGAAAATAAGTTAATTAATAAAATAAAATATGCTATATTACAATTCCAATATTATTTATAAACTATATACAACATTATGCATTCAAAGGGAAATATAACTTGTAAATCTACTGTTTAAAAGCTTCATATCTGAGGATCTCCTGCTTGAATTCTAGAAAATTTAATGTTTTATAAGTGTCTGGGAGAGAGTTCCATATTTTGCTAGCTAAGTATGAAAAAGAGTGCAGACCGTAAGTCGTTGTTTTTGGCTTGGGAAGGGCCAGGATATGATTTCCGCGCAAATTGTAGGATGAAGACTGTACGGTGAACATATCTTTTAAATAACCTGGATAATTCGTAAAGAACATACTCTTATATAATGTGATCATGAAGTTCTGGAGGCGTCTAATGAAAAGAGATTTCATGTTAACTTTGCTTAGTAAAATGTCATATGGAGAGCTGTAGTCCTGTAGTATAAACCTAAGAATGCGCTTATTTAGGTTATCTGTATCGTATCGTAGAAAAGTTTGGGTATCGTTGCAGCCTTGCCTAGTCCCTGTACGGCGTCTTTCCAGGCCGTCTCGGTCAATGCATTTCTTTGACGTATCCGAGACGAACGGCCGGGAGACGCCTAGACAATCTGGGAGTGCGCATGCGTGAGCATTTTTCCGGGAAATTAAAAATGGCTATTCCAAATATTACGTTCTTCCGCAAGCTATGGCTTTGTAACGTTGGTAGAGTCAGCCAAAATTGTCGATCGTTTGCTTAAGCCTTGAAATGACCCTGGACAGTTAGCATGCAGACCATTGGACACTGATTTCGATTCATGCGAACTTATCCCTACGGAGTGTTTCGGAGAATTTGTCGCCCTCAAAACACATTGTTTACTTTTACTTCACGCAAATCATGTCATGTGTAAAGGAGTGCACATAAAATATTAAACGATCTTTTGGAAGTTGGATAAAACTAGTGCACGGTGTAAGTGCGAATAAATGGAATTCCTTTTATATTAATAAATAAAGATCCTAATTCAAAGCCACGTTCACTTTTATTTTGTGAAAAGTTCACACGTTCAACTGAAATAATCTATAAATAACTTTGCGCGTGAATATCCTTCGCTTAAAGATCGGCAGTATTGACACTATTACAGAAATAACTAACTTGGTTTCTGTTATTAAAGAAAAAATATTACTTTGAATTGGAAAGAATACTACTGTATAAAGTGCAAGTAATTTCTCTTTTAGTTAATTTTCAAATGAACTTTTATTGATAAAAAGATTTTAAACAGCAGTTTGTTGACATTTTACAAAATTTAGAGACCAATTCAACAGCCTGTCCGATTAGTTTGATAAGCTTCCAAATCCAAAAATTAAATTACATAAAATATTTCGAAATGAAATGATAACGAGAAATTTATAGGAGCAAGCGAAAATAGAGAAACTAAAGATAGCTCTTCATATCCAAGAATAAATGTAAACTTATTTCTTTAGCTTACCATCCGATCCTTGACCAAATAATTTTTTTGCGACGCTCTTTTGCTTAGCCTACAAATAGTTTTTGAGATGAAATAAAGTTCTAATTAGTTTAATGAAATAAATGAAAAAGAAAGGCCAAACGACTTTCAACAATGAAAACGTGCAAAGAATAAAATTGTTTGGTCTTTATCCTCTGTACTCTCCACGGCTGCTGGACTTCTTTCATCAGCGCGGAAAAGTTATTGACAGCTCGTCCGCTTCCAAAAGCTCCGCCCGAAGTGAGACAAAGGGCGCTTTCCATTTACGAAAAAAAACCGGAAATTTCGGTGGGAGCAAAAGTGGAATTTCCGATTGGTAAAAAGTTATTCCATTTGGTCGTAAACCTCGGTACGTCGCGGTGCCCGACCGTGGACCTGGAACTGGTACAAACTACGAGAAACGTAAATGGAACATGACATTCCGTTCGGAAATTCTAACCGGGAAAACGGTCCCACCTTTTTAGATTTTCCACTTTTTCTGGAAATTTTCCAGTGGGACGAGCCGAAGAAACGTGTTCCATTTACCGCTGAACCGGAAATTCCGGAAATTTTGACTAAATGGAAAGCGGCCAAAGTGTCTCACTTCTCTGAGTTTGTCTAGGTCTCAAAAACTTTCTCGGACCACGTGACTTGAAACGCATCGGCCGCGCATAATAATGAGGCCTAGGGACTAGGCAAGTTGCAGCCCTGTCGTCAGGGAGCCTAAACAATCATAGCCTGCGAGCAAACTCTCCGGAGGGTCGAATGCTGGCGAATTTTTCTGGACTTAAGTTTTCAGGGACTGCATCCTTGTTCCAAGTTTAAATCCAAAAGGAAAAGCCAGGGAAATTCGTGGACTTGTGTTCATATCCTCTGTTATGTATCACATTTTAGGAAATTTCACATCATTTTTTATATATATTTCAGTTAACATTGTCGGAATAATAATAATAATAATAATGAACTTTATTAAAGTCTCATGTCTTATAGCTCAGGCACAGTGCCTTACCAATTGGGGAGACTGTAAAAGACCTAAGCTTATGTCTCAAGACTGAAAGGGAGCTGGTGCAAGAAACTATACACTTTTCAAACCAAGGCGTCACCTTACTCGTCCGTCTCTTGATTGTAAAAACTAATTGAGTTATTGCATTGACGATTTTCCCTATGTCATGTAAATTAGCCCAACGTGTGATCTTCACCCACGCGCTTGTTTATCTGTAAAGTTGGATTTTCACTGTCGCGTAATTTTTACGTGCGTACGTACGTAAATTTTCGTCCGTAAATGAAATAGAGGCAACGTTTGGAAGGTCGCGTGTAAACGTAAAAGTTGAATCTCGCTCAAATTTTACGTTTACGCACGACACTTCATACATTGCCTCTATTTTATTTACGCGCAAAAATTTACATGCGTACGCACGTAAATCCTTCGTGAACTATAACAGTGGCGAACATGAGATCCACGGAAACAAAATTTTCGCTGCGTTCTCGTAGACCTGCGTAAAGTAGCTGTCATTTAAGGTGGCTCGACTGGATTTTTTGGGGGGATACCTTCCAAGTTTGAGCATTAATTACGTCGCCATGAGTAAAGATATGGAAAAAAGGTTTCCAGAACTGTATTATATAAAGACGAAAATTTCTTACGATGTGGGTTTTTTTGCGATCGGAGTCGCCATGGCAACGTAACGACACCATTACGTTTTTTATTTATCTTTGTGTTTCTCTGTACCAGGATTTTTTTAAAAAAAAAAAAACGCTTAAGAGAGTTTGTACCTGCAATTATGGCAAAGTTTAAACAAATTCTATGAGAGCGTTTTCGAAATATAAAATTGAAACGAAGTTTTAAGCATCATATAAACAGTGAAGTCGCGTGCTATCCACACAATTAGTTAATTTTTTAAGAAAATGATAAGCTTTGGAAACGCGGCTTCATCTCATAGTGGTTTGATTCCTTTGAAAACTGCGTACAAAAAAAGAGGGGAATTGCTCTAGGCGATCGCGAGTAAGAAGAATTTTATTAACTTGCAATCAGCTGCTTTTGTTACAGTTTTTGCGCGTAATTTCGTCCATGCCTACAAATTTCGCATTTTTCAAAAAAACCGCTCGATAAATTTTTTTAGAAATTTGAAAATCCCGAGATCAATCGTCAATAAATATATCCAGCAAGTTTCAAGAACATTGAAAACAGGGAAGGCTTTTAAATAGGGCCTCAAATATAACCAATCTTTCCCGCAGATTTTGTATTTACAAGTGAGCGTCCACATTATTCACTGGCATTGTTTTCAAGTTTCATATGCACGTGCTCATAAAATAAAATATCTACTCACCAAACGTTGATACGTGTGAGCCAAAATGTGACTCATCGAATTTGAGTGGTTAAGAAATACCAGGATTTTTATCATTGTGGTAGATGGTTGCATCATCACAATTCACGAGGTTTTCACGTGCGATTCTACTCAGTGAAACAGTCTTTAACTCCGACAACTTATTTCTTCATGTTTTAAAGGCTATTGCTTCTTAAAAGACAAGAGCCTTTTTTAAGGCATTGGTTACAAAACGAAACAGGTCTTTATACGTTCAAGTTACTATTATTATCGTGAAAAGCCAATCTGCATGAGATGTACAGTCACACAACTGGCACGTGAAAGTGTTGGACTTTGCCCCCATCTAGTAAACAGTATTATAAAAATAACTCATGCACACAATTTGCACGTGAAGATGTTGGTCTTTTGCCCTTTTACAATTCGTACGTACCTCGGCTTCATTAGGGTTTTCCGATTTAGCGGAAGTTCGAGCCATTTTTCCGAGATGTGAAATTGATTCCATTATACTGTGAAAGGTCATCTCGATTTTTTTCGTTATAAGTAGTAAATCTTTGCATGATGTCATTGGAAAATATCTGGCTCGTAAACGGATAAATGAGCACAAACAGGGGTGGTATTTTTTTTTCAAAACAAGAGGATTCATTTGTAGTATTTGCGTCTGGCAGTCGCATTTGGCCGATACGCGTATGCTGCAAATAAATTCACACTCGGTGCTAACAATAACCTGGGTGCCAGAGGTTTTTCTCGCGTACGGCGGGAATTTTCGTTGTTGGCCGCAGGCCGACACATCTTCGGCCGTACCAAAATTATCATATCTCGGTGAGCATTCGGAAGTCAGCCAAGCGCGGTCATCGCACGTGTGCTGAACAAGAATGCTGTATCATGACAGACTAGAAACAATAGAAAACTCAAAACGCTAAAACTCAGCCAAAACGCTAAAAATCTTCAATGTTTACTCAAGTTTAGGCTTATAGAAGATAATGTCACAGTTTTTCAATGACCATGAAATTCAGAATCCAGGTAGTTAGTTAATCAGTTGTGGCCCTGAAAAAATTTGAAGGAAAAAAAACTACGATTTTTTAAGAAAATTCTTTTTCGTGAGAAGGACTCTTAAACGCTGATAGGCGTCAACAAATAGCTAATACTATAATTTCCATATGTTTGCATTGCTCGAAATCCCGCGCATTTACAAGGCCCTAAAGCTTTTTGTTGAGTTGCAGGGACCCACCTGTTATAAAAATCATCAAAATAAAGGAATAAATCTCATAGTTTATTAGATATAGTCGTGTAAAGTTTGCTTATCATTTTCACATAAATTATGACCTAAATTTGCAAACCACTGAATTTCTCGCATTTGGTCTTTGCGATTTTGGTGAAACCCTGTTCAACGCAAGGCACTTATGCGCACAATATGTAGCCGAGAGATTTTCACGAAAAAATGCTGGCAACAGCAGAATTTCGACTCAGACCCAAAAGAGGCGTGGCACTATAACCACGTGACATTTACTCCGATCGCCAAAAATTTTATGCTATCTTGTAGATTGATCTATATGTTATCCATGCTATATGTTAGACTTACAATCAAAGTAAAGGTGGGGATACCAGAGATGGTACCCTCCCAAAATAACTGGGTCGAGTCACCTTAAGTTACGCATCTTTACTACATAAAATACGTTTCAATGACTATAATGCTTAGTATGCAGAAAAGATGTATCACGTTGTTCAATTATTATTCTTTTTTTTTGTTTTGCCAGAACGAAAAAGGTCTGTTGAACTTTGTAAACGAGAGGATAATATTGTTAAAGCTTGTTTACAGGATTAACAATACTTGGTACAACTTTCAAAAAAATAAGCTGCCCTTCAAACTGGTAAAACCACATTTTACAGGCCGTATACTTTCGAATTAAAGTCCATATCTAAATATCAATTATTGCTTCACTGGAAGAGCTTTGAAAATATACGATCTTTTATACTCTACCTTGAAGCAGGTGAAACACAACTCATAAATACGTGCGTCAGTACCGTTAGCGATAGCCGAATTCGGTCAGAAATGTCTTGAAGTAGCATCCACACTAAAATATGAACCCTTAAACAGCTGCATCATTGTACACAGCGTTTGAATCATGACGACATTTAATATAATGTTCCCAAACACCTGTAGCCGTAATAAAAGACGAAAAAATTGTGAAGAATCAAGATGGCGGTCTCAACGTGCCCTTGTTCGACCTTTAGCAAAGTCATATGATGCCAAGATCTCATTGGTTCCTAAGCATCAACTCATAGTACCTTCAACCTTATTGGCTCTTTCAGCAAACATCCGAACATACAAAGATACAAAGCCACAAAGATACATACGCCGGCTCACACCACTGACATGTGTGCTATTTTGTCAAAATAGCTCAGTTGATTATTTTCGTAATATAACTACCGTAAAATTCCGAAATAAGCCCCTCCAAATATAAGCCCCCCAAACCGGTAACGCAAAAAACCCTTCGTTAAATCGCCCCTCCAAATATAAGCCTCCGGGTCTTGTGCTTGTAAAATTGATCTCAAATACAAAGTAAAACAAAGCAAAAACGGTAAATTTACTTCCAACTATAAGTCGATATAAGGCTAGCCCAATCGATTTTAAAACGCAAATTTCCCTCTGTAGATGATCCCGTCCGAATATAAGCCCCTCCAAAAATAAGCCCCTCAAAAAGGGCCTTTGAAAAATATAAGCCTCGGGGCTTATTTTCGGAATTTTACGGTATTTCATGCTCAGGCTTTGTCCACTTGACAGCGCATAGCTTTTCGTGCGGACATTGCACCAAAATGTGGAACCGAACCTATCCTATTTGTCAGGATGCTCCACTTTCGAGATTGGCGCAGTGCAGCTTCGCTCCGTTACAGAAATCGCGCCTAAATCACCGTTTTTATCTGTGAACAGACGCCCTACCCGGTATAGTTTTCCTGCAGGTGTAAAAGCGTTCCGGTAGAGCGCGAAGATTCCCACAATCCCTGCACTAGCTCATTTTATATTACGTCTGTAAAAGAGAACGTTGGAAAAAAATATACAAAGTTATTTTTAGAAATTGTACAAATAATCTTAAGAAATTAGTATTTTGAAAGCCTATATTTCCTATATTTTCTCTTCAAAGTTTGAAGGGTAGGAGGTTTTTAGCTTCTTAGGTAGAGTGGAGCAGATATGGGAACCCATGTGTTTATTTAGAAGATTGAAACCTTTGCTTCATAGAACCAAACGATATGCCTTGCTACCAAAATGTTTTGCGTGGCTGCGCTTTCTGTTCTTTACGCGTTTTCATGAGTTTACACTTCTCTCTTTAAATGGAATATAGAACGTGAATTTGCGGAACGTCCCGCAGAAACAAACGAGAGTGCTCGTTATGTTCTTTGCAATACAATGTTTCGTGTGGCTGTGTTAACCGCACTTGGGCATTTTAATACTTAAGTGTCTTTTTAGTGGTAAATAGAACGTAAATTTACGGAACTTGTGTGGATCCCGCAGAAACGAACGACTGAAAGTGTTTGGTATGTTGTAAGCAATATCACCCAAAACGGACACGTAATTTTTCAAGGATAATTAAGTATCCTGCTTAATAGAGCATTTAAAGTAAAGGTTTTATGTAACCGGTCCCTGTACTCTAGCCAACTCAGCAGACAGCAGTGAAGAGACTGAAGGTTTCACTGTGAACCTGATAAAGCTCGCACTGTCAGACAAGCAGTGTGGGGACATTTAAAACTTATTGACTTATTTTCTACAGTCAACGATAAATGTGTTAGTCAAGTCAGACTAGGTCGCGAAGAAATTAACATGTTAAAAAAGGTTAAGAGTAAGAGATTAAAATTAAGTTATATTAAACAACACCTAAAAAGTTGTGTAATCATGACAAATCAATGCTCCTTTGCATTGCATCGACAGCCTTTTTTATTATGTGCCTGTGAAATTCGAATTTCTTTTAGATACTAGGCCCTGGAGACGGCCCTGGAGACGGCCCTGGAGACCATATAGCAGGTGGGGACGTCATTATGGAGGTTGGGGCTATCGCCGATTTGGACTATTCGGATGGCAATCACAGCAACCGAGTTCTACCGAGAGTGGTCGCCCACCCAGTAAAAAGCAAAACAAATCAAGACAGAAGCCTGGATACGTACGTAAGGAATTCGCCGAGCCATGGCTATGGAGTGAGGAGTTGGTAAAGTAAGCAGGCGTATGATATACACGGGTTATTGCAAACAAAACCTTCATATCTGAATTTCCCTTTTTTAAAAAAAAGGTACTAAACAATGTTGATTGCAAAGGACTCTTCTTAAACAAGACACCAACTGTAGCATCGAGTAGCAGCATAAAAGGTAGCGTCTAAACTACAGGCTCGGACAAAATAAATGGGAAAAATAGAATCGTTCTGTATCGTCTCGTATCGTGGAAGTTTCCGTTAATAAAGGTTAGAATGCACCATGCTGCTAATATTTTTCATTTAGAATATTTCTCAATTTTCGATTGGCTTTAATTTCTCGGCATTGATCTTTATAACCAGCTAGCGCTGACCAAATATGGAAAATTTTTCGAGTGATTTTACGTAACCTGTGAAATAGGTAGTAGAATACTACGCACTATTATGCACTTCTTCCATTGTCTTCTTTTGTTTACCGCTTGCTATTTTGCACTATTTGTTAGTATCTGTTTCACGGTTCAAGTATAAAATCACTTTAATGTCTTATTATTAACTCTAATCGTTTTAATAATTTGTGTCAATTTTTAAACTTCTGTAGCTCAAATGAGAGGTTTATATAGTTTTTCTTTACGGTGTCTATAGCCATTTCTCTGCTGAGATTTTGTTAAGGGCGCGGATATTGATAAAATTTTTGGTGTCTCCGGCGGTCTTGTACAGTTATTTGCATCTGAATTTTGACAGATCTAAAAATACCGACTCGAAAACGTTCATGTTCTACTTAGACATTTAGCACTTACTGGCCTGTCGAGTTCTGGTTTCAGCTTAAGTCGTATCATGTATTTAAAATAGCGATGGATTTTGTAGCTACTGAGGGATCACGATGTTACACAATCTTAAACATGTTATCACAGATTTATATCATCATTTATATGTTGTTTCATTCATACATTTACGCATTTAAAAGTATAAGCCGGTCCAGTTATTAAAACGGAGTTTAGCCAGTGTTTAACAAAACCGCGTTCTAAGCCATTTTCATTTTGCCTATAACGCTTTTATCTTAACACCGTTTATCGTGAAAAGTTTCATGAAATCATAAGGCGTAGACTGGAAAAGCACTCATTGTCTTAAAACAACCGACAAAGGAAGAGATCTTGAGGTCCAAAGATTTGCTAAACCGCGGCTTAAGTTCAGTTGGACTTGGTTTAAATAACCGACCCTAAATGTTTGACCCTCATTTTGAATATTAAATTTAATTAAGAACTTAACCCAAGGGCAACTGAAGTTAGCAAATTTATCTATAAATTACAAGGGTAAAAATTGAAGTAACTTATTTTGCAAAAGTTGTAGTTTGACAATCGTTTAAAATTCGATTCCTGCGAATTTTTATAGTACAGGGCTAAATTTAACAATAGAAGGTTCTTGAAACTTTATATGAAAACAAAGTGTGAAATTTTTAAAATATATAAAAAAGTTGACAAAGTTTGAACGCTGCATCACATAAGTATAACGACAAAAGGGTTAAAATGAGTAACCAAAACTATGAAGACCAAATGTGTGAAAAAAAAAAACAATTATTAGAAAAAAATCGTCTCATACAATAGTGCGGAGAATTTAAAGCTGTTAGTGAAGAAAAAGAAAAAGCCAACAAATCAAATTTCAAATACCGCTTGGTATATTTGCAGGGGAAGATTCCTGATATGTGATCATATTTCATAAGCCACAAGTTCTTTAGTGTAGAATACATTCTAGTGTAATGGGTTGCAGATTCACCTTTCATGTCTGCGCCGCCTGGTGTATGACCTAGCCCAAATTTTGCAAAAGAGCGGTCGAGTCTTGAAGCACCCACTGTCGTCAAAAAAAAGAAGGGAGTTACTTAACTGAACGCTGTTAAAGTGCGTAAAGAGTTTCCAGAGATATCACTATGGACAAAGGAGATAGTTAAGTAAGGCCTCAATTGGCTGTATGGTGTTAACATTAATACTTGACGTTAGTGCAGATGTCAATAAGGAACAGGGGTGTTTAATCGACATTAAAACACAAGGCACTTGATAAAACAGGAGGTGAACGTCTAAAAATATAGTTCTTTCTCTAGATTTGTCGATTCTTTCCCTTTTAAATTATCTTTCCTGAGAAAATTGAGCTAGAAACTTTTAACGAGATTTAAAAACTCATGAAATTTTAATTTACTGCTTGAATTCTCGATGACTTTGTGGAATGCGCTATAACTATTTATTTTAGGGGCTTATAGATCAGTCGGGATTTTTCTCGCGTGTTCAGTTCCTCGCATATCTCCTCTATAATGGTACCGCCCTTTTAGCCTCATGTCTTCGCTCTCGGTTGATTCGTCGGGAACGAGATGATATCGGAATCTATTTTAAAGCCTATGTTTTTACAGACAAGATAATACTGTAATCTGGAAAAAGACTTTTGTAGTCACAGACCATAGGTTGATTGAATCAACGCAAAGGCTTTAAGACAAGATTACATAGCATCGACCGGTATATACTTGCAAACCAGGTGTGGATGAAATCTAGGCAACCTACTTACAGACAAGGCGATACTGATAAATTTTGAATTTGGTTAAGAATTAAGCCTATAAGTAAAACTAAATTGAGTAAATTTCCCTGAAAATTGGGGAATTGTTTTAATAAAATGAACTCACTGTTTTTGCAAGAGATGTAGTTCGGAAACGTTTATTTACTTTTCCTGTAAATAAAACCGGGTTCAAAGCCCTAGTTTTGTTCTCTTGGTGAGTAACTGTTTACATCAGATGTGCTGCTTAAAGATTTGAAAATCACAGAAATGTTCTGCGGCCTTAAGACATGGTTGCGGATATAAGAAAGTCATCTTTGCGGCTAACCTCGGTTGAAATGATACGCTTTATAGGCTACGATTTATCGGGCCGATTTTCTTATCCTAAGGGAAGGCGCGAAATAACAAAGATCGGGTCAAATTCGACGCCTGTTTGATTTCAGATATGTGTTGGAGCGCCACAGATTTTTGAAAGCCCGGCCGATTGTGTTCTAGTCATATGTTTTCTGTAGGAAAAAACGGGCCGAAAAATTGCAGCATGTGGTGAATAAGTCAAACCACTTTCATGCGGACCGTGCTTTTCTGACGTGTCTCTAACATCAATTATTTGCATCGGCAAATAATTGCTGTACTTAACCACTAACAAATCACCATATTTGGCACACCCTCGTTCAATAATTGTCGGACTGTACACAAATTTTTGGAACTTTTAGTTTCACTTGAACTTTGGTAGCGCGCAATCTAGGTCGAGGTAATTGTTATCAGCCGAGCCGAAGACCGAGGCTAATAGCACATACTGAGACCTTGATTATTCCGGATATCGTAAGAACCAAATCTAATGATTCTTTTATTTTACATTGTCTTGAAGAAAGTAATGCCAAACACACTGACATTTCTTTTGGAGGTAATGTATTGAGTGTGCAACCTATCTCAGATCAGTCAGTAATCTGCTGGCAGATAACTAACTAATCTGTCAGGTGCGCTGATTGTCAAAATTAACTGTAGGCTCTTGGCCAATGAGAAGACAGATAGAAAAGAAAATGGATAATAATTGTTTATTATCACGCGTATCTACATTGTGGTAATTTGAGAATTTTTAGCCAAATGAAAAATTTTAGCTATAAAAACCAAAGTAGAGACGAAATTGATTAATTAAGGCATTCAATTGACAACTAAGCATCTATATTTTAATTGAATTACAGTGACGTGACTGGAAAAGCTGTGGTTATGGCCAAGGTTCCTGATACCATCACTAGCTGGATAGCAAGTGCATTTGCCATGTCCAATTCATCTGGTCTCGGAGTTTCCAAACCTGCCACACTGAAAGTATTCCAGTCATTCTTTGTTTCACTGACCCTCCCATACTCTGTTATCCGGGACGAGGAAGTGTCCATTATAGCAACAGTCTTCAACTACGAAAGCAAATGTCTTACTGTAAGTAAAATACGAAACCTTTTTTAAAAAACTCTAAATCCTTTTTGTTAAAAAGCGGTTCGTTTTTGTTTCACGTACCCTCCCATACTCTGTTATATATCTACGAGGAGGAAGTGTCCATAAAAGCTTCAGTCTTCAACTACAAAAGCCAGGTGTCTTACTGTAAGTGAGATACGAAATCGTTTCTTAAATAATTCATAATGCTCACGTGTTAAAACGTTTTGAAAACCCAAGCTTTAGACAACCTGTTGTGTTGTCTTCACCCTGCAGCAGAGCCCTTCTTTACCCTCAGTGGCGGATCCAGGGGAGGGGCCCGGGGGCCTCGCCCCCTCCCCCTCTTAATTTTAGACCAAATGGAGGCGCGAAGGGCGGAAAAAATTTTTTGGGGGAGACCGGGTTCCCCCTTATCTGTTTGGATCCGGCATTGACCCTGCTCGATTTTGGCGTAGTCATGAAAGACTCTACATAAGATCTTTGTTGAGCATGCGCGGTATGTTGCTAAGATATAGTTTCGAACCCAGGCCTAAGGGTCGTGTGCTTGTTACATTGGGCTCGGTAATGACCATCGATCAATCAATAAACGGATGCTCGCACTCGGAAAAAAGAAACAGTTTGGCGAGAGAGAACAAGATTGACCAGTCCAGAAGTATGGGCTGCGGCCAGTGTCCTCAAAGGTTTGACACGATCCAGGCGGAGCGTCCTTTTCACCTCCTAACTCAAGAAGAAGCAAAAGGAGCTCTGCTTGCGGGGTGTGTTGTCTTTAGAGGTGATAAAAAAGTGAAATCGTGAAGAAAAGTAATTACGTGAAAAGTGGAGCCGAAAAAAGCAAATTAAGACGAAATTTCAAAGATATTTAGTGAAGCAATTTTGCGAAAAAAAAGTGTAAAAATTGAAATTTAGAGTAGGGGTGAATTATTTTCTCAATCAACGGATCCTTCTATGTGCCAGGAATCAAGTGTTGATGTGAAAATTCCGTTTTTCTATTATTTTTGCATTGTTAAAGTCAATGGTTTGTTCCTCTGACAAAATAGATTCGCCTGGGCTTGGAAGAGTCTCTGCACTACAGGATACTCTCCAATTCCTCTTTTGACGTCTGTGTGTGTAGCAGTGAAGCCAAATCTGTGCGCTTTAGTATCATTCCAAAGAAACCGGGACAGATGCCTCTTAAGGTGGTGGCCAAGGATGTGGCGACATCCGCCTGTGAAGTTGGCGCACAGCAGATGACTCTGGGTGTTGCTGATGCTGTCATAAGGAAGCTGCTGGTGGAGGTATGGCGGATTCACCGTCATGGACATGTGTTACCGTAAACTTCCGCTTATAAGTTCCCTCCCCCCCCCCCCCCCACCCTCACTTATAAGCTTCCCGAGTTATGGGCTCATCTACCTGTAAACAAAAAAAATTAATCCGATTATAAGCTCCCGCCCGCAGATATGTGCCCCCTCTAATTAATTTATTATGACTTTTTAAAGCTTAATTAAACACCAGTAAATGCAAAACGTATTTTGATCAGCGCTGCTATAGCTTGTTTGGAAGCGCTCTATCTATTCCGTTCATAAGCCCTCCTGAAACCCCTTACGAGGATGTATAAGCCCAGGGCTTATAAGCGGCAGTTTATTGTATGTTAGCCGGTAGAGCAGACGTTTTTAACGAACGCTTGTTTAAAATTCGAACGCGTTAGGGCGTCCCTTTGGGTGCAGGAAAAGATGGACTAGGAGAGAACGGGCGGGGAAGGCGTTAATTGGCAGGTAACAATCAATATCCAATCAACCGCATCAATCAGAGCCGTTGTTCATCCAGTGCAGGGTTTAACAAACAATGGCTGTATGCAGGCATATTTTGTGCTCTCTTCTCCCTCTCACTCGGCTATTTAAAGCCCGTCGTCCTCGTCTTTGCAATCATTCTTTGACTCATTAATCCATCTCATCCACCCGTCAATTTAATCATCCAAGATGGCGGAATGTAGTTGAAGCATCACTCATCGTTCGTCCAGCCAAATACGCCTGCTCTGTTGTATTGTACAAAAAAAGAATACAGTAAAAGACTAACATCGTTAACCCTTAAGCCCCAAGAGTGACCAAAGTCAATTTTCTCTTAACAATGTCAATACATAATCTAGAGAAAATGTTGTGAGAATTAATGAAACGATCACCTGATGGGAAAAGCTTTGATCGACAAGCAAATTCTCTCAACTAATTCTTTAAGCAAATGTATGGAGATCAGTTTGGAGAATTTGTATGTGGGTATTGGGGCTTAAAGGGTTTATCATCGACTTTAGACCTTTTCCCTCCAGAGTCAATTTTTGTAAAAACCCACTTTTAAGAACCACAATTTTTCGAAATCTGGCCACACAGTTCTTACAATTTGGGGTAGCTCAGATAGGTTGATAAGTTTCTTAATGGAAGATTTAATTATTGTGGCCCTTTAATTGCAGTATTATTAAAAAATTACACTGACCAGAAACATAACAGATCTTAACTCCTAGCTGAGATTATTCTACACAAGCTCTCGAAAAGCTCATGCCTCACAAAGATCTCTTAGCTAGGAATACGCCATGGTATTTCCAGACACTTCTAATGGGAGAAAGCAGTTTCGAAATTTGTATTTTATTTTTTTATATATTTACTTATAAGTTTATAATGTTTTTACAAAAAGTTAAAGGTTAAAACTTGTAACTTTTTGTAACGTACTTTTTGAACTGAGAGATGTAAGAAAGCGTCAATTGACCGGTCCTACGGAAACGATGAGTTTTACCTCTAAACCGCACTCACTGTGTCCCGTATGGCTGTTCACAAAGTGATAAATGTCAGATTCAAGTTGAAAACTTTTCGAATTAGGAAATGAGCTGGTAAGGATTATCTAAAATAATTCTAGTGAATGAAAATGGCTTGAAAATACCTATATATGTGTAGATAGGGAGCTCAAGCAACAAACATTGAGATTCGAGGGAAACAAAATTAACTGTTTCTCGAGGAATCAGTCTTTAAGAGATTTGTTACATAGCTGGAAATTTTGAGGCTGGAAATTCATTAAAAATCGTTTTAACGGCGGTTGTCGGTAAACATTCGCGGGTAGCAGTGCACTGACGTTATAGATTTTTGCAATGTTCCCCGCTCAGAGATTTTGGCGGGAAACATTTCCATTGTTAGCTGTCATGTGACCTCGACGTAACCAATGATAGCGTGCGCTGTTGGAAAAAAATTTCCAGCCATATAGCAATTCCGTTTGTTGACGGGATTTGTTTTTTTTTTCTTTAGCCTGAAGGAGTTCGTCAGGAGTACACCTATAACAGCTTTGTATGCCTCAAAGGTACTTTAGCTACCTTGCTTGTGTTTAAACTGTTTCGATTGAGCATTTGTTAATTATCTTACGATTTAAATAGAGTAAAGGAAGCCTTTCACCCTGAGACCCAAGTGGGTTGTTTTGTCTGTCTAACTTTAAAATCTATCGACAAAATTCATCCGTCTTAAGCTGTCTTAACATTCAAATGAAACCTCTTCAGCAGTACTTTCACATGGTACTATTTATTTGGTATAAAGTTATACCTTTTGAGTCAGTGGATGAAATCCCATAGTGTTACCATTCAAATGAAACCTCTTCAGCAGCACTTTCACATGGTACTATTTATTTAGTATGTAGCTCTAACTTTTGAGTCAGTGGATGAAATCCCATGGTGTTACCATTCAAATGAAACCTCTTTAGCAGTATTTTCACGTGGTACTATTTATTTAGTATGTAGCTCTAACTTTTGAATCTGTGGATGAAATCCTATGTTGTTATCAGTCAAATAAAACCTGTTTTTTTGCAGAGTACTATTTTGTTTTCGTGTATTTTTTATCGTTAGTTACTATTTGGAGTGAAAAGGTTATCAACTCTTTCTAAAACCTCTAAGTAAGTGATTTTGTACCTGATTAAACGCATTTTATTCTTTATTATTTACTTATAACTTTTCTTCTCTGTTTGTTTAATTTCCTGCAGATGAATCTTATTTTAATGACACCATTAAGATTGCATTGCCCAGCAATGTGGTTACTGGTTCGGTGTATGCAGTTGTTTCTACCGTCGGTGAGTACCGTCTTTGCACAACTCATTACTAATAACTTGACCGTTTTCTTAATGCGATATATTTTGTTTTGAAAATGCTTCTTATCCACCCACGTTCACTAATTTGTAGGCACGTCTTTGATGGTTGCAACCTCTTTTGTTTACACCTGACACAGACTTGACCACCCAGCTTCAATCCCGACACCCATGAACCCCACTACCGGTTTTACCCTCTGTTTTTTTAAACAGCAATCTGGAGCGCTTACCATTTGTATGGAAAACCCGAAAATTCCTGGGAGAATTCAAATGGAAAGGTTCATCCCGGTGGAAATTTTCCGGAAAAAAGTAATACCTTTCGAGGTATTACCTTTTTCCCGTTCTTACCGAAACGACCGAAATTTTCTGTACCATTTGTTTGGATTACCAGTGCCAGACTTCATGTCGAGAGAAAGTGAAAAATTTGTAAATGGTACAACTCAATCCCGTTCCTGTTTTCGGTGCCCAAAAAAACACTAGTACCATTTGACAGAAATTTTTCACCGAAATTGCCGTACAAATGGTAAGCGCTCCTGGTTTCTTTCCTTTCCGAAGGTGATAAGGCCAACAGCTTTAGATCACTGTCTTATGACGCGGTCATCTTACTGAGACGAAGTTTTTAAAGGGATAGGTCGCAGTCTTTTCTTTTTACTCTTTCAAAATGATTCCTGAGCATTATAAATCAGATTCGAGTTTTATCTGTTCGACAGGTGATCTTATGGGACCAACTTTGAATGTGGAGGGTCTGCTAAGACTTCCAAGTGGCTGCGGCGAACAAAACATGGTGAACTTTGCACCAAGCATTTACACCATGAATTACTTGTCAACAGTGGGACAACTTACTCGTTCAGTTGAAAACAAAGCCAAGAACATCATTACGAAAGGTACTATCAACATCTTTCGTAAACTTATCTAATTCAGATACGAAAGGTGATTCATAGGGTGTGCAGACGGGGCATTGGACCGCCAAGAGGGGGGGGGGGGGGGGGGCCAAAGTTTGCGAGCTTGATGGGTTTAACATTTCCCAATTCCCCTAGGTGTGAAGCTCCTTTTCACACACACTTTCTCTGTGCGCAAGCCTTTTGAGTGTGATTTACTGTAAGTGGTATCATAAACGTGCATAGATCAAATTGGAAAATCGCACACTCTTAGCATTTGCGAATTTTTATAAACCACCATAAGGAAATATCAAAAGATGGGATCTCAATCTTTCCTTATTAGACCGCCCTGAAAAAAAAAATGCCTTTACATGTACATTTGTAAACATTTTCAACCTACACTGGAAGGTTTTGGTACCATTTGTGTGTACAAGAATCCAATGCCGAAAAGAAAGCTGTGGGTCCTTGAAAAGAAGGAAAAACTCGCCACTCCTACACTCCAAACTACTTTAAGAATGGGTGCAAGTTCTCGGCGCAACGACGTTTGAGATCGTTTTATTGGACAAGTTTAGTTATGATTGGTGAATAGTATCCAAATTCAACCATAAACCAGTTATTGCACGTATTGTCCACCCAACCGATTCCAGAAATCTTTATGCTGAAGACTTGTACCCATTCCCCTTACAGTTTGTAGTGTTACGTAACAGCGTTTGGAGAATGTTTTTTCTCTGATTTTCCTGACCCACTGGATTATTTGTTCTCCAACTTGACGCATTTTTACCAGCTACAAAAGGCTCATTAAAAGTCATTTCCAAGCCGCTGCCTCGATGGGCAATACGCATTTCCAGTAACCAACAAAAGGAATCCCGCTCTTAGCGGTGATTCTGAGAAACCTCCTACCTCTCCCTCCCTCCCATAATTCCACGTTTCAGGGCAAAATGTTGGGTTAGGGGATGGGTGGGTGAGAATTTTATGCTGATCCCAAAACTTTTGGTTGTTAATGATTGGTATTAGGATACCAGAGAGAGTTGACGTACAAGCGTTCGGATGGATCATACAGTGCCTATGGAAACAGTGATAGCGAAGGAAATACATGGTAAGTAATTATTAAAAAGTAGTTCGTATTTGACAGAAGTCTTGTGAAGTGTAGTGAGGACACAGGTAACCCAGGCTCTGTGATGGTACCATAGTACGAATCCTATAAAATTACGGTGTTTGGGTGGAGTAAAGTTACGATCCTAAAATTTGTAACTTTGCGGAGGTTAGCAGTCGGCTATTGAAAAACGAGTTCGTGGAGTTTTACTCTGTTCATCCGAGAGACAAGTAAAGAAGAGGACTCGAATCGGATCCAGTACGTTTAACAAATTGACAACAATATTCCGTGTTCTATACTTTTATCGACCATATAAATGACTTCAAAATGTTCATCACACTCAAGTGGTTTCACTGCAAAGTTTTAAACATTTTGATGCCTTTTCTGTGGTCAATAATAGTAAAAACTATGGAAATTTGTCATCGACTTGTTTTTTACAATAGCTTTTTCATTGAATTTTCTCGGTAAATCGCGCACGCGAGAAAGAGAAACTGCGCGCCGTGCCACCATCATCTTTTTCACCCATGGTCTGTGCTCTCATCGATTATTTTCGACCAATCAGCGCGCGAGAAATCGTTCAGTTGTGTGAAATAACCATTCGATCACCCTTTCTTGTCTGTGCCAGAATATTGATGGTGTCTTTCTTTCCTCATAGGTTAACAGCCTTTGTGCTGCGCTCATTCGCTCAAGCGCGTCCATTTATCTTTGTTGATCGAGACGAACTTAAACAAACCCAAGACTGGATCACGAAGTATCAAAACCCACAAGATGGATGCTTCAAAAAATCTGGAAGTCTTTTTAACAAGCGTCTCAAGGTTGGTGTTATTCCTAAATTTCCTACTTTCTTCCATCTTAAATTTCATTTTGTGTTGCAAATGTTGGATAACTCTTGCGAATCTTACCCTTCCTTGTTTCAGGGTGGTGTTTCAGATGAAGCAACGCTTACAGCATTTGTCACAGTGTCCCTTCTGGAATCTGGGATGTCTCCTGAGGTATTACTAATTTAATACATGCTTAATTCGCTCTCTCCAGTTAGCGGTAGAATTTTGTGTACAGCCACTGCGGAAGTGTTGAGTGGAAGTCAAGTGAAAACTGCTCCACCTATTGTAAACAGCCAACTCGTGTTCCACACTCCCATTTTTTTTGATATGAAATTTTTATTTCTTTACCCATGGGAAGCCCCCTTAAATGTAAGACCCTTAAGAAAGAAGATGTTAGTTTTTTTTTTGTTTTTTTTACGCCTGCTTGTATTGGGATTTGGAGAAACAAGAATGGTTTACAATGGAGACATTCTTCTTCTGGCTGCGGTAATGGGCTAGCATCCTATGCAGGGGGACGTAACAATACCCCGAGCAGCTTCATGCTACAGAAATCCCCGGTTAATCTCCAAATGCGTGGGCTTTATGACATACCTCTGGCGGGGGCAAGGGGAGGGGTAACCCTGTGGCAACGGGAAAGCATCCCATAGAGTGAAATGTAACAATACCCCTAGGTGCTTCATACTACAGAAGCCGGTGATAAGCTCCAGATTAATGAGCCACTTGACTCTTATGAAAACTCTAACTTTACTTGCTTGAATAGAGATTAGTAGTATGATGTCACGTTACCATGGTAGCAAAAGTTTTGGATCTCAAGAATCTTTCTTGACAGAGACGGCCATTTACACTGTCAAACGATGGACGAAAAGTATGGGCTACCATTTTGTTCCTGAGAGCAGTCAAGCACAGGAAAGTCATACATGTCAATTTTTTCGTTTTTTTTTTCTGCCATATTTTCAGGACCACGGTCTGTTGAGACCCAGATATTTTGCTATCATCATGGACACGTGACGTAACCACTTGTCCTCTCTATAAAGTGCTTTGTCAACTTAAACAAATTTTTTTCACGTTTGAATTTTTCAGAGCAATGTTATCCAAGGTGCACTTATTTGCTTGCGGGATGCATCTTTCAATCTCACTGATTTATATTCGTTGGCGTTGTTTGCATACACCTTCACCCTGGCCAAGGATCCCACTGCCGCCCGTTTATTCAAGGCGCTTCAAAGCAAAGCCATCGTTGAAGGTCAGTGTGGTCCATAAAATGAAAGTTACCTTTCTTGTCGTTTTGCACAACCAAAGTGGCAAATTGAATGGCATTTTGACTTTTGGGTAAATAAATGACACATATCCAACTCATATCCGGCTTTATCGACCTACGTCACGGATTCTGGATCTTGGAAAATTAAGCCTAACATGTTTGAACTTGTAGCGTGTTAACCTGCGAAAACAGCCGTCTCTCCTTGCTCCTCGCCACTAGTGACGCCGCTAGAGTCGTTTACGCGTCTGGGATCTAGTCAGGAGCTCTGATGGGTCGACGTTGTAGTTATATTGTTTTAGCTATTGTTTACGAAAGACAGACAAAAGACAAACGTCCAATGCAAATGCAATGAATTTACTACAAAAAAGTCAATATTCGTGGATTATATTCTTCTTTACAAGACGCATTTGAGTTACACAAAAATTGATTGAATTGCTCTTGTCCGAAAAATTTTTGTTCGAAACTCGATACTCAAAATCAATCGGCCATTTAATTATCTTCTCTTGATTCACTTAATTCTTTGCTAGCATCCAAAATATTTTCTTTTCTCGGTTGCTATGAAAGAAAACCTAACCTCGAAGACCTTAGTTTTTGGACTTTCTGTGATTCCGTCATTATCAAGTCCAATTTGAGCCTGGGAATGAGTTACATACGTCTCAACAGAAGTAATTCTATTGTAATTTGAACTGTTTCTGTATTTTTCTTAATTAAAAATGTGCTTGTCCCCCGAACAAGTCATGTCAAAGGATTACATGTCTAAACTATTATTCTACCTGTCCTGGACAATCGGTTTTGGCACACCCTGCCACGTCAATGTCAGAACAGAATTAAAATGTAAATGTTGTGTTGTTCATTTATACAGATGGACTGATGTATTGGGGAAAAGAAAAAGTGGTGCCACCGAGTGACAAGTTTTATAATCGTGCTCCAGCCGCCGATATCGAGTTGACTGCTTACGCTTTGATGACGTACATCTTACAGGCTAAGGAAGATTCGTCGTTGATTGGTCAAGCCATGCCCATCGTCAGGTGGCTGACTAAACAGAGGAATGCTCTGGGAGGATTTGCATCCACACAGGTTAGTAGAGTACACAGAGCCCGTACTCTGTTTGAAGGACGCTTTGATTCCTTTGTTCATGGTTTGGTATAAACATACGGTATGCGATGAAGTTGCCAAGTTAAATGATGAGGTTATTCGCGTCATTTATCGTTACAGGACACGTGTGTTGCGTTGCAAGCCCTGAGCAAGTATGCCAAAGAAGTGTATTCTAACACTACATCACTTTCTGTTCGGTTTGGAGAGCAAGGTGACCAGAAGTTCAGTGCCGAGTTTAACATCACTGAGGACAACAAAATGGTGTCACAGAGAGCTGAGGTAGGCTGTGTAGGATGGTGCTAATTTTCCCTTAACTGCGGTTGATTAAGACATTAGCATGTTTGTGTTCACAGGTGTTAACAGTGATCACATCCACACACAATTTGTCATTATCGTACTTAAGATTAAAAGCTCTCCATATTCCGTTTTCTAGAAGAAAGAAATTTCACCGCAATTTCTTGTATTGACAGCTTTTAGCATCTGCTTGCCCCTTGAGAAACCACGTGACCTTGCTTTTTCCCATCAGTCTTAAGGCGCGTACAGAGATGGGCGTGGGTACTCAGCCCGCCTTGCTCATTCACCGTTATTGTTAGAAATATGTCCCGGATTACCAGTTCCCCAAGGTCGTTTTTCAAATGTGTACAAGTGTGGTTACATGTTGATCTAATTATCCATTTCTCAGGTTCCGTCGAGCATTCTACCCATCAAGAAACTACCATTACAAGTGCAGGGAGAGGGCTGTGCTCTAATGCAGGTTTGTTGCTCCATTCCTTTAATTTTTCTTTGTCCTCGTTCAATTCCTTTTTACTTTTCCCGTTTCTCTGATGACGTTGTGGACTGTAGATAAAACCCGCGGGAAATAGCTTGAAAGGTTATGGTTAAGTTGGCTGACGTGTTTTGCAGCCATTTTTAATGTGTGACGGCGACCACTCGGTAGAGGTCACGTGATACGTTATTGAGGGAACCCTTTTCTTTCGGCGAATTGACAAGCGACTGCTTAATACATCTGTTAAACTTGAATCAAAGCAAATAACGAGTTCCGCAAAAAAGCAGGCAGAAAACTACGATATTGGCTAGATTATTTTTGGGCTTAAAATAAAATGTGCTTACTTCGCTTTCTGTCCAGGCGGATGTGTCGTACAATATTCCAGACGTTAAAGAAGAGCCAGCGTTCGACTTGAAAGTAAAACTCAAACTTTCTGAAGATCTAGTGGATCCTCTTGCAACAGAGACGGGAGAGTTTCTGTGTATGCCTTTGGAAATGTCCATCTCAGCCAAGTAAGATCCATTTTGTTTACATTTTCAGTTTTTTGCTTTTTGTTCATTACAGAGATAGATTCACGCTTTCTGCAAACGGCAAACGTCGGTAGGTCGTTTCCGAGTTTCCCAAGCCTCTATTTCAAAACGAGGCTACGTGCATTTTATATTCTCATGCAAATGAAGCTCGTTATCACAAAAAAGGGTTTTTCACTTAACCTCGTTTTGAAAGTGATGGTTTTTTGAAATTCTGAAATGGCCAGTTGGAAAATTTTGCAGAGTTTTTATCTGTTCATATTCTTGTACTGCAAAAAATTGTCAAAGTGAATCAGTTTTGCGCCATTTGCCATCGTAACTTCTAAATCTGTCTGTCTGTTGTTTATGCCTCCAGTTGTAATTTTAGTCTATTTTCAAAAAACAGAATCCCTGTACTTGAATTTATATGTAAGGTGTTTCTTTCTGTATGTTATTGTATTTCTTTGCCTTTTTCTTATGTTATTTGATATCGCCTTTATTTAAAGTTTTGTCCTGCCTAGATTAGCATTATATCTATTTGCTGGGGCATAAAGTATTGTAAACTTTATAGTCCTGTAAATAAATACATTGTTGTTGTTGTTTGTTATTAAAAAAAACCTTCCAAGTTTTTTATTTGGTTTGGTGTCTGCTAATTTAGGTGGCTGAAGGAAGACTCGTCTAACATGGCGGTTATTGACGTTAAACTCGTGTCAGGGTATCAAATGGACGAAGAGAGCTTGGATAGGGTAAGTGTTTAGTGAATAATATTCCAGTAATCGGAGACCTATGTTATGCGCACGGCATTGCCAGGGGTCAAACATTGCAACTCGGTATGAAGAAATGTGTGATGTAAAGTAGTTTTTAGTGCCCGCGGTCATAGAATAACGCATTTTCGATGTGATTTTTTGAGAAGCGGAGGTTGTCTAATGTTGGCGTAAGTTTGTGTGACAGTCCTGTTAATACGGACACTTTCTATGGTCCCTTCGGTGTCCGTATTAACCCTTCAAACATTAAGATCAAAATTTGAATTCTCATTTGTTGCTTCTATTCATTTCCACCAAAGTAGTGGGAAGAAGTTGATAAAATATTTAGCAAATTCATCTTGTGTGATCATGTCCTTAATTCTCATAACCACTCTGTTTTACAAAGTAATTAGATGACAACGAGAAATTTGATGCTGATCACTCTTAGGGCTTAAAGGGTTAACGGGCTTTGGCTGTACATGTTTTCTTCTAGTTGATGAACCACGCTAAACTTGGAATGAAACGATACGAAATTGAGGGCCAACACGTGATTCTGTACTTTGATGAGATTGACAAGGTGTCGTTCGCGTTCAAGATTTATCAGTCAACCCTGGTAGCAAAAACTAAACCAGCCTCGGTCACCGTCTATGACTATTACGAGACTCGTAAGTACACTGTAGATAGGCTTCTGCAAAGCTAATAGGAATTAAGATACAGTAAAAGCGCGCGTGTAAGAACCTACAGTTTTTTAAGTCTGGCAAAAAGGTTTGTGTTTTGGGGTAGTTATTGGTAGTTTAGGCTAGGTAGGTTTTTAATTAGCTAACTAATTTCTATGAAGGAAATATATTTGTCGAGTACTAGAAAAAGAAATATGATTGGGCTTGGTTCTTATATATACGGTGTTTTATGATGAACCTAACTAAAATGATATGTGGGATTATCTCTATAACAAGAGTTGTCAAATAAAAATAATATAGTAAATAAATGAAGTATTTTCCTGTTATACAAATTAGCAATCTCGAAGTCAAACATCTTGCTTAAATTTGTTATCATAATTTTACTGTATTTTACTTATAAGAAACTGCTTGTCCTTTTTGTTCTTATATTTTTTGGGTATTAAAGTGGCAAATTTCTGGTAGCAGGTTCTTAAACCACAAGTCGGCTCTTACATGAGGGATTTAACTGTATCAAGAGAATTTTAGCGGCCAACTGTGAAAATTTTTTTGTGACTGGGGATGGTGTAATTACGAGATGAACAGTCCCACAAAACAAAACAAAACTTGCTCACCCACAATATTACGAGTGGTCACTTGCTCCGCAACAACAAGAAATACCCCCTCCCCTGTGTCTGTTAGCAATCTACTCTCGCTTTTGTAATACATAGCAAAAGGTGATAAAGAGGGTGATATCTGAACAGACAACTCGCAGTCGATAGAAACAGAGATTTTGGCAACAAATTAAAATTAAGCCATCATACAGAATTTCGTTTATTGCTTACCTCCATGTAACTGAAAGGTGTCGATTGACGTCATCTGACCTGACATCTCCATCTTGTTCAACCGTAAGTAGAAATTCATTTCTGAATTGTGCTTTTTGTTATGTTTCAACAGATCTTTCTGCAACGGTGATGTACAAAATCACCGAGGACATGTGCTCACCGGATTTCGTTCCAATCGGTTAGTTTCTTCATTGTAATAAATTTGAAATAACATGCGCGTCATCTTGCTTGTGGAAGTGAGAGTAGACGTTCTTAGGAACGCGTTTCTCACGCGTTTCTTCCCCATAGTCGTGGAAAGCGAACCGGTGACGAAGCCATAAGCACGTCTGTGTGAGAGGCTAGTTAAGGGTAGGGAGAGAAAGGGCCTCTTTTGCTTCTTCCCCTGTCCACTCCCACCATTATATTGTCACAAGAGTAGTAGAATGTCCCGTAAGCTTTTCTCCTACGCTTTGCGTTGTCACGGGACGTCATGAGGAACGTTGCGTGACGACACAAAGAAAGGCTGCGTAAGGGACTACCCGTGAGCGAATACCTATAGCCTGCGAGCACGCTCTCCCGGGGCACTCTAGCGTACTGACCGCCATATCCCCGTATGGGACTGCTCGTAACATTTTTTGGGAGCTAACCGTTTATTAAAATGTACTTTGTCCCAATGGCTGCATTTCGTTGCTAAGCCCTATGCTCTTTTTCTCTTTTTAGATCAGCCCTGACATCAGTGGCGAACAGATATGCCTTGTTTATATAATGTCGAAAGCTGCGTATAGGTCCCTGCCATGATTTATGTCGTCTAATGAAAATTTATTTTCATCTTTGCCAATTTTAATTGATTTCACGTGATTTTTCGATTCAGAGTTCATTTACGCCTTAAAATGGCTAAAGAAAATTATTGAAAACGAAGAGCACAATGAAGTGCCTCAATTAAAAGCGTCAACTTTTTAAAGGAGTTTTTGTGATAGCAAAGAATGAATTTTTATCTCTGTGTAGTTGCAAAGCAAATGAAAACTACTCAATGCTTTCTAGTGTAACGTTTTGTTTGTTTGTTTGTCTGTTTTGTTTTGATTCTTCCGACTCAGATTCCGTCGATTATTACTCCGATTATTGATTTTCACAAGGTCATAAGCGCTCTCACAACTCCGACTCCGTCGCTATTGAAAACCACCCTTAAGCTCCCTAATACAACAAAACTCCAACCTCGGGGACCGTGGATAACATTTTAAAGAGGTGGGGCTGAGAAATCTTGCCGAGACTCATATGTATAACCTCAACAAATACAATAATTTCGTGATGTTTATATACAGCATAAAAGTGGTTTATAACATCGCTTTTCTGGTTTTCTCTGTCAAGCATCGAACTGTTTTCATTTTAAGGCTAAATTGAAAAAAAAATGTTTCTCCTCCGGATTTCTGAAAAAAGGGCGGGCGCTTTTTCTTCGTTATTTCCGTCTTTTTTATTATTGTCATTTGGGTGCTTTATTTAAAAATTTTTACCCTCTTCCAGGGATAAGTTGGAGTCCATCTTTAATAAATGAAAAAGTCATTGGTAACACACAAATTTGTTTCTTTTAATACATGTTTTGACCCTTTCGCCTCTTAAACGCACAAAACCGCCCATGTGGATCCACGTCCCTTCTACCGCTTGTGACGGCATTAGTTTTAACGGTCAAAGACAGCTTTGTCTGCTAACTTGTGCAGGGTGAAGAGATGTTTCAAACCACACCAGAATGAGCACGATTCAGTCAAGGAGACCGGAGAAAAAGGCAAAACACAATGTGACATTAACCTGAAAATTTCCATGAAATTCCAGTTCCGCTACTCTTCCTTTTACCTGATCTTAAGATCTTAAAAAACTTTGCCAAAAACGTTTTCCACCAAAATGAAGCCTACTTAATGTCCAGCAAAAATGAGGCTAGAATAATTGGTGTTGAAAGAAATATAAACGCCCGTTTGGTTTTTAATTGTTCGCTTTAACTTTTTCAGTACCAAATAATAAAAAAACGAGGGCCGACCCTCAAAAATGAAGCAGCTTTTGCTAGTCATAGCCAGAGTAAGAGTTAAATATTAAATAATATATAGATTTAGCCAGGGCTAAAAGCGAAGCTCCAATTTTAATAAATTTATAATTTAAATCAAACAATAAACTTTTAATCCACAAATCATTTAACTTAAGGGCACATTCATGTGACTTTTGAGGGAAAGGCTAAGTTATTTTAGAGTGAAACATCTTACATCGAATTGATAACCTTATATGTACACCCAAAAAATAGCAAACATCTTCGATCACATTCAATCGATCACATTCAAGATCAACCTTTTATAATTTTTATACACCACATTTGAGGTGAAACAGTACTATTTATCATACAGAGCTCGGACAGAATGCGGTATTTCACAATTTTTCAAGACAAATTGCACTCAGTCAATATTCAGGACGAGCCAAACCGTTCAAAAATTTCAGAAAATTTCAAAAATCACCCATACGGCCAGCTGGTTCTCGTTTCTATAGTGCAAGCAGTCAGTGTGGTCGAGTGTTTGAATGAACTTTAACAGAGTTACGTTTCAACATAATAGCGAATTTATTATTATTTGTTTTGTTATTTAATGATTTCAGTTATAACGACGTGTAATCTTATAAAGCGTTTGATACGCGCGACATTTTTGAGTACTCCTGCAATGGTCATGAACGATGAAAACAAACGCCACGGACAAGCGATTAAAATTGCAAGAGAGACTACTAACAATCAAAAAAAGAGATATAATTCCGTGAAACATTTACAAAGACAACAATTTTCATTCACGAAGACAAGTATTAAAGTGTCTCTAAAAATCCTGAGTCTTTAAGCGTAAAGCTTAAGTTTATGTTTTAGCCGGCTTCCCGGCGCGGTGTTTACTGTTCTTGAAGGTGAACTCCTCGAAGCAAGAAAATCGCTCAAAGTTTTCTTTCTACAGCCAAATTTATAACTAAATATTCTTCGGAACGTTTTCTTTCTATTTGTGGTGAGCAAATATATCTGAAGGCTTTTTAAAGTTCTGTAAGCTTATATCAAACCTGATACTAGGTCAGATCATTGACTCAAATCCTGCAAACGTGCATAAACTTGCTGCATAAACTGTCAGCGTGAACTGTGCAAGACTTCATGAAACACAAACATCAAATACAATAATTACTTAGGCTTACCATTCGAGATTCAGTTCCTGGAAGCTAGCAAGGGAGGCCACAGTTGCTTGAGACTTTTAAACCCTCTTACGCATAAAAGCAAGGTGAAAAACGAAAACGATGCCCTCCGAAATCGAATTACCGAATTTTGACAAGCGACGCATTTCTCAACCAAAACCTAGTAAACAAACCAGCCATGAATAACAGAAGACTCTTGATAGCAGCTGTATTTCATTTTGTACCTCCAGAGGAAAAAGACACTTAAAAACATCACAAGTTGACACAAAACTCTGTCAGCTTCAGCTGTCAAAGTAAACTACTTTCAAGATGCTGAATAATTTTTCCGCATAAACTCACCTGTCAAATTTTGACCAATCAGAGTATAAAAATTGGACGTAGAGCGTGACCAACGCGTGACCATGGTAAGATAAGGTCTTCCCCGCCTGTACTTTTAAAAAAACTGGATGAATTTTCGCTTCCGAGGTCAGTTTGAATTCAAAATCCTAATAGTGGGGGGCCATAGTGACATAAACACAACATATTTGATATGAATCCTTGGAAAAAATAAACTTGAGCCTGCGATCATTTGAAACTGGTAATTTGTCAGCGGATAACTTTAAAAAAATACTCGACCTCGATGGGTCGACACTTGAGCCCGCGGTACGGTCAGGTGATACTGGTCAGCGGATGCCCTGTTTTGATAGCTGTCAATTGATCACAACATTGATGTGCAGCCTGTGCAATTAGTTTTCTCTTGGGCTCCCAAACTAGCTAAAAGTGTGAGAGAAAACATTGGTTTTCCTGTGGTGCGGACGGACGGCGGGCGGTCGGTCGCTGTACGGTCACGTGATTACCAAATTTTCTGGGATGGGTAGATTTGCTTAGCAATGGGGCTCCGCCCACGCGCGCGCGAAGCGCGCGCGTGGAGCTCCGCTATAATTTTATCTGAGAAGTTCCGCACATGTTGTGCGGTACAAAACTATCTAGTAATAAAATGCCAAGTCGGATCTAACGTTGATCAGATCACCTAGATTATTACGCCCCAGTTCTTTTATTGAGCATTCTGCCGATAGGCGTGCATGTGTATCAACTGGAATATAGATACTGTACTCGTTTGACAATAAAAACAATAACCTGACAAAGCTTTGTTGTACTCCAACGCGATTTCACATTGTTCTTGGCAAACGGTAAGTCTCGTCTTAGCTGGTATTAAAGACATGCTTTAGTTTTCTCCAGTGCTTGATTGAGATACTTCATATTCCAATAAATGGTAATGATTTGTTTTACAGAGGTCAAAAATGGGTTTCAGAGTGGCTTTTCTGTTGGTTTTTCTGTTTGTTACTCTAACTGCAGCCAGGAACCTGTTGCCGTTCACAGGTTAGCCTTCATTCGTGTTCACTGTTGTACTGTAAAATGTATTCTACAAAAGGCACGGAGAGTCAACCAATTCTGGCATTGCATAAGAAGGGTTTAATTTAACCAAGCTAATGGCGAACGAAATGGCATGATAGCGTGGTGAATCAGAATATAAATTAACAGAAGAGTGCGTCACTGTCTTGCGCCCATTCTAATTGGAAATGTTTCTGGACTGCATAATTATGAACTGGACGGCATAATTATGCGAAATATGATAGCCACGTCGCGTCGTTGATCAAAAAGTAAATCAAAATATTTTCACGCCCTTTCTGACTTGAAAACTAGAGACAGAGCGAAAAGGCACGAGGCATGAATTCCTGGAGAGCATAATTATTAGAAATCAGAAACTGAGCGCGTTGTGAATCAAAATATATAACAATATTAATAACCTGATATTAACAGAAGAGCGCGCCATTTTTTCATGCCCATTCCAACTGTAAAACAACTTACCGAAACGAAAACTATTGTTAGTATTTATTCATTATATTTTCTTACCAATAATCACTGCTTTTTTCATTGTATATTCCTTAATCTGGGGACAGTTTGTTGTAATTGGCAACAAATGATCTTGTTTTCATTTTTTTGTGCTTGTGTTGATCGCGCAAAATAAGCAATGGACACGGTCAGTATAAAACACGGGACTGCGGCCCTCGGACCACGGAATGCAGACTGGGTATAAAACTGACACGGACTACGAACTACGTTGGTAAAAACTGTGCTAATTGGTTCTAGGTAGGGTAAAATAAGATCAAAAGATCGTTAAATAGCACAACACTTGAGTTTACGTTATAAATACTCCTAGAAATTCTTGGTGGAGGGTGCCGCCCGGTTCTCCAAATCGTGAGCCTGACCAAACTGCTATTTTCTACACTCCTTTTTAGAACTGGGCTCTAACATCCATGACACGGTTCACAAAGGCGATGTACATGTTTACAGAGGGGAAGGTTGGGGTCTTTAAAAAACCGAAAACCTGCTCTAAAAATTACCCAAAACCGAAAACCCGCGATAGATTTCGATCAAAACCGAAAACCACATACAAAACCATTAAAATCGAAGATTTACACAGCTCAATTTTCACCAAACCCTGGTCTAGATCTCAAACGTTGGTGATATGTGGAACATGCTGACTAAACAAGAACCACATCATCATTCTAGATGTTAATATCATCACAGTATCAGCACTATCCAACTTCAGTGCGTAGTTTCCTGTCCACATTTTATGCCTAGTCCGTGTTTTATACCCAGTCCGCAGTCCGTGTTTTATACTGACTGCACAATCGGTCGAGCTCTTCGGTCAAATTATTCATTAATTCATATCTCACAGTGAGTGTGTATATTAATCTTGTTTGTATTCACTGATAAAAGTAACAAAGTTTTGTCTGTGAAAGGTTTGAACTCAGGAGTCATTTCAAAAGTAGGTTGAGTTTGATCGTCCGGGTGAGTTTTGTCTTTCAATAAAACGTCGAAAAACGTATCGCGTGTTCATTGAACAACCTAACCTTTTTTGTTCAAATGGTCCCACGAGGCTTTTTTACGGTCGAATTTCTATGCAAATTGGTTTGAAACGCTTGCGTGCTTTTCTGATTGTCCCGCGCATTTTACATTTTTTTTTATTCATGGGCTGTTTATTAAATTTTGATCGCCACTTTTGATTCCTCATATGTTTTCAAGCAGAAATGTTCATGTTGAATCCTTTACTTAACTTCAGGTTAACTGTCGACGAATGCCATTGCAGTCGTTTACTTTCGCTTCCTGGATCAGGGCTTGTCACAAATCGCGGCATAGGTCAGTTCATAGTCAGTAGAGGAGACTGGTTAGGAAAGCCGGCAAACATCAAAGTTGAAAACAGCGGTGCTGTAGTTTATGTTAGAAGCTCCCTGACCGTACACAATCCTTTGTTTTTTAAATTTGTCCACAGATTGTGACTGAATGAATCAATGCGATGTCTCTGTTGGTCAATAAGATCAAAATGATAGGAATGCTATTGAACGTTGTGCACGGACAGGTCCAAAAAAGCTGACAAAAACATACAACAAAGGAGTCTTGAGCTTTGAGAAAGGCGAAACATGTCAATCAATCTTAATGATGTTTCGTGGGGAAAATAGCCTTAGGTTAACCTTAAGTAAAAAAGAATCGGTTGTGTGTGAAGCTTTATTTTACTTGAAGTAATTAAAATTTACTTGTCTTGAAATATTTCTTAGCTTATTTAGGCTCTAGTGTAAAGACTACCAAAAAGTTTAAGGTATACGCTCGGCGTAGCGTCCCTTACCAAAAAAAGAGGCCCTGCCAGGGTAAATTCCGACAAGCGACATGGCCCAAAAAGTAGCGACAGCGCGTGAAATGAAATCGCGACAAGAGACGACCTAGACTGCGAGCAGTCTCTTGTTTTCTTTGCAAGGTTACTCCACGCGAAACCTAAGCCACGCGCGCCAGTAATAACGTCGTGGTTTGGAATCGCGCTGGATGAGATAAGAACTAGACGGATTTTAAGAGAAAAGGCGGATTGCAAGCAGTCTAGAGACAACCTCCCTCGGCCAAATTGCGACAGACACGGCAAAGCCGACAATAAGCGACAAACATTTATAAACACCAACACGAGACGTTTTAAAATTCAGACGGGCGACATGGGACCCCCCCCCCCCCCCCCCGGGCAGGGCCTCCAAATACGTAGGTGCGTACTTCAGAAATTGGTAGGATCTTTTAAAGATTTCTGTTAAAAGAAAAAGCCATTTGCAGTGTCGTTACTTGACCTTGTATTGTGCAGATTTGTTCCTTTCTGGCTTGCTGTTATTCCGCATCGTTTCTACACGAAAAATACGGCGTTGCTAAAACAAGGGTAAGGATAACACAAAGGGTAAGGGTGGGGGTGGGGGTAAGGGTAAGGGTAAGGGTAAGGATGAGGGTAAGGGTAAGGGTAAGGGTAAGGGTGAGAATTGTTGTGGGAATTCCAATTTCAGATTTTCATCCAAAATTTCTCCCCCCCAAAATTGTCTTCTTTATACTTTATATTTCTTTGAATTTTACAATTCGCGCGTCTTGGACTTGGCGCGGTTTGAAGACCATACATTTGCCTATTTTTAAGGGAAAGTGTTAGATGTACAGTTTGCTCGTCTCCAAATGTAACATATCTGAAAGACTATCGGCATATTTTTTGTAAGATTAAGGATTGTGGACGTTCGAAGATTGCATGAAAAGGTGGTTTGCTTTTTAACCCTTTTGCGGATCACCTCGCCAACCCAGGGTCCCACATCCCCATATAAACAGTCCTTTAGTGTACAGAGAATGATCGCAGACTATTAATCAATGCCTTTATTCAAGCATTTCAAGAGCAAAAAATTAATTTGCGGTCACGTTGTTGGAAATACTTAAATGCAGCAGAAACGCGAAAGCTAGCCAAACCTTGAAATTAGAACAACCCTGGACCAGCCTTTCATTTTAAAGAGCACCGTTTTCCAATAATATATGCCAGATGAAGCTTAATGACAGGGAATTAATGACAATATGCCTTCTTAACAGTCACCCTTACCCTTACCCTTACCCTTACCCTTACCCTTACCCCCACCCTCACCCTCCACCCTTACCCTTACCCTTGGTGTTACCCTTACCTTCGTTTTAGCAACGCCGCGAAAAATACAACAGTTTGAGCAGTAGAATGTGGTAAACTCGAAACATTGGTTGTCTTTACACTAGGCTGTTAAGTACGACTTAAGAGCTGCTACGATTTACTTAACCAAAAATTCGTGTGTGAAGACCTAAGGAAAATCTCAAGTAATTTTACTTTGCGTCTCATTAAAGTCGGAAAGTTGAAACGATTCAAGAAAGTTCGAAGCGACTTGAAAATCATCCTTATGACCGACTGTTACTTGCGGTTTCTTGAACTTTGACAAAGGCAGAACATGTCAATCAATCTTAATTATGTTGAGTGGGAAAAAAGCCTTAAGTTAACCTGAAGTAAAAGAGAATCAGTTGTGTGTGAAGCTTTATTTTACTTGAAGTAATTAAAATTTACTTGTCTTGAAATATTTCTTAGCTTATTTAGGCTCTAATGTAAGGACTACCATTCTTGAAATGTTTGCCTTCGGGCGATCCCACAATAAATTACGCAGGGAAAATTCATGCAAACACATTTGTCGTCACAAAGAATCGACCCGCTGACCGATTATCACTGCTTTCAAGAGTTATCTGCAAGGTTTCCCAAAAGCTATCCATTTTTTTGAACCCCTCTATATATAAATGTCGTACGATGACAGATGAGCTTGGCGATTTTACATATACGTAAACACAAAGATGTCAATGTTGATAACGTTATCACTAAATTTGCACAACAAAAGGAGAGGCACCTCGCCTTGTGCTTGTTTTAAACATTCCAGTACCAGCTCAAAGAAGAAAGTTTTAAAAGCTTTTTTTTAATACCACGTTGTCTTGTAAACAAGCCTGTAAGCTGCTTAAATATGTATTAAAGGAAAGCAAAAACCGTTATTTTGTACGAAGGTTTTGAGACCATATGGATCCGTGTGCGTACTTGCCAAAATGGTCACGCTACGCCCCTGCACGCGCTGCTAAAGGTGAGATATTTGGAAACAAAAAGAATAAATAAAAGCTCGAATGGCCTTTGTTACTTTACTCTACCCCAAAAGTTATGAGCAAGACGGTAACCGCCCCGGGGTATAGTAACCACTACGAAGGAAAGACCGAGCAGACCTCGACCAATGAGAGCGATTCAGCTCAGACCCTATGCTTTGACAGGAGAATCAATGAAATGACACAGGTTTGTATCTGAACAGACATCTCATTGTTTCTGGCTCAATAACTAAAGGCTTTTGGTTACTCCCCCTCGTGGCACTGGCTAGGGTCAACACATCAATTCTCCCAACTTCTTAGAGAAAAAGAAAGGAAGAAACTGTTTGCTTAGCTTTTAAGTAAGTTTGTATCAATTGCGGTCTTCTCCACACCACTCAAACAATGGACGACAAGCCGAATTGAAAAGAATAAAATTTGTCTCACATATTGATCTGGATAAATAGCATTAAAGCCAAGTTTGTTTGCCGGATCAGTTATTTTACGCCTGCACTCGTACTGGAAAGAGAGCTTCGTTTCGAATCCGCTTTACAAAGGTAAGTCTCGTCTAAGATTGTTTCTCTGGCAGTTCTTGTGCTTTATTTAGGTACTTAATCCAATAAAATGTTATTCATTTCTCTTACAGGGGTCAAAATGGGTTTCAAAGTGATTATTCTACTGGTTTGTCTGTTTGTTACTCTGACTGCAGCCAGGAAATTCTTTCCGCGGCGGTTCAGAGGTATGTTTTCTTTGTCCAGAAACGTTTAAGTCAAATTTGTATCGTAAAGTGTACTATAAAAAGCAGGCTGAGAGAGTTAGTTCACATATCTAAACAGTTGATTCTACTGTATCATTGCATTCTGAGAACGAACGCTGAAATGGCATAAAGGTGCGCGATTAATCAAAATATTTAAAAAAGCCATTTGTAGTGTCGTGAGTACAGATTCTTCTTGACTGTCTCGCTGTTATTTCGCATAGTTTTTACGCGAAAAATACGACAGTTTGAGCAGTAGAATGTGATAAATCGAAACATTCTTGAAGTGTTTGCCTTCAGGCGATCCCACAATACATTGCTTAGGGGAAATTCATGCAAACACATTTGTCGCCACAAAGAATCGACCCGCTGACTGATTGTCATTCCTTTTGAGATTTATCTGGAAAGCTTCCCAAAAGCTATTCATTTTTTTAGTTTTCTCTCTATATATAAATGTCGTACGATGACAGATGAGCTTGGCGATTTTACATATACGTAAACACAAAGATGTTAATGTTGATAACGTTATCACTAAATTTGCACAACAAAAGGGGAGGCGCCTCGCCTTGTGCTTGTTAACATTCCAGTACGAGCTCAAAGAAGAACGTTTTCAAAGCTTTTCTTTATATCACGTTTTCTTGTAAACAAGCCTGTAAACTGCTGAAATATGTATTAAAGAAAAGCAAAAACCGTTATTTTGTACGATGTTTTTGAGACCATATGGATCCGTGTGCATACTTGCCAAAATGGTCATGCTACGCCCCTGCACGCGCTGCTAAAGGTGAGATATTTGGGAAACAAAAAGAATAAACAAAAGCTCGAATGGCCATTGTTACTTTACTCTGCCCCACAAGTTGATGAGCCAGGCGGTAACTGCTACAAGGGAAAGACCGCACAGTCTTCGACCAATGAGTGCGATTCACTTCACGCGACACTTGTGATATTACAGACCTATGCTTTTAGCTCGACTGTAAGTACAATGTCCCAAGAACAAAAGTCATTCTGCGCAATAAATTGAATTCAGAAAAATAATTTGACCGAATAGCTATCACTAAGCCCAACGAAACTGTCCCCAGATGAAGGTGAATACAATAAAAATAGTGGCAATTACTGGCAAGAAAATAAAATGAGTAGATAATACACTTTTTTCGTTGGTATTTCTTGGTAAGTTATTTTGCATTTGGAATGGACGTGTAAAAAATGGCGCGCTCTATTTTGATACACAACGCGCTTATCTAATTTCCAATACACGCCCCGTGCCATTTCCCTCGATCTCCAGTTTTCCAGTCAGAAAGGGAGTGAAAAATGAAATAAAAAAATCACTGGTGCGCTCTTCATTTTGATTCACGACGCGGTTATCATATTTTGCTTAATTACGACGTCCTCTGAAACTTTTTCAATTATAATATTGGCACAAGAATGCGCGTGTCCAGCTTGATTGAAATGTAAGGGGAAAGGAGTGGCATCGCTGAGTTGATGGTGGTTCAAGAGTGGACCGCGGTGTTATTCTAATCCCACTTGAAATCATACGCAGCAACCGTGACGCAGTGAGAAAGGCTAGGGAGGCTCATTTATTACACAAAAGGAACACTATTTTTATCGCCTCTAGGAATGAATAGACGTGACGATGCTCGTCGATATACGATACTACCTAGTCTCCTACACTAATAACAATCTATTGTTTTTATTTTCATTTTTTCAAACTCTTATTTGTAACGAACTTTTAGTTTTATCTTCATTTTTCTTGTAGGCCTTGAAGGCTAAGGTTTGTTTCAAACCGAAATGTTGGGCAAATTTTTGAAAATATATATACTTTTTGTTTTATTATTTTGTTTACGTATTCATCGCCTTGCCGTATAAGGATCAGTTTGCCGTTTTACGATTTCCTGTATGATTAAACACAACTTAACTTCAAAAAATACAATACGTCAATTCCCTGCATTGCTCAGTTTGTCGTTAATGGCTTTTTTTTTACTCGTAGCAAAAGAATTGGACTCCACTCAGTCCTATTACCATTACAGAAGTTTGCAAGGAAAAACAAATTGGTTTAAGGGATTTTTTGGCCAAACAAAAGATGTTTACTTCACAACCAGTCTCAAACACTCACAATTGAATTGCACTTATTGAAGTAAAACGAATAGAAATAATTTGATTGAGAAAGATTCCGATGGGTAAGGATTAACTGAGGATTCAGCTTCCAAAATACAGGCCAACTCCGGCAAAGTCTCGTAAACGCTGTAAGTGAGCAAAAACAGTTTCGCCACGCGAAACGAAACTCCTCATCTGGACAAGATTTTCTCTGGTCAAGAAAGCAAATAAGATGTCCTTTGTTTGACCACTGAAATCAATTATGTAAAGTAAATCACGTACCGGCGATAAAACTCAGCAAACTGAAGAGTAAAGGGAGGGGTTTGAATTCAGCCTCAGGGGAAATGCGGGGTTGAATAACTGAAACAACGAAATACTAATTAGGATGAAAAGACCATTAAAAATCGTGATAAAATTGTCCTCTTCGACCGTGAATAAAATGTATCGTTATATTCCAAGACTTTCACTCAACGAAACAGGGACTGTCATTGGTTGATTCTTGGTCACTTGGCCTTGACTAAAATCAAATGTATTCCAATCGTGATACATTAGGGAGCTTTAGCATCGACGACGGCGACAGCAGCGAAAAGGTCACTTTTAAAATGAATTCGCGTTTTTTCAAACTTTTTCGCGTTTATTCCAATTCACTGAAAATGTGAAATGTGAGCGAATTTCCTTGGAGTTGATTTCTGGGGGACCGGACTCACGCTTAGAAAGAGAAAAGAAAATTTGTCGTCGCTTGTTTACGTTCTCCATAAATCGTGAAAGTAGGCATTTTCGCGTCGTAGTCGTGCAGTGACGGCAAAGAAATGTACAAAAAAGTGTGATGCACGTGCAAAGTTGTTGTTTTGCTAATCAAGCCTATTGTTTTTTTGCCGTTCTCGTTGCCGTCGCCGTCGTCGTTGCTAAGCAACGTACCCCGTTCGGTATACATTACAGCACGTGATCAAAGCATGGTGGAAAGTGGCGTGACAGAAGGCGGGAAAAACACTGCCAGTTTTCTTTTTCATGAATGAACACAACAACACAAACACCAGGGGCACCCAACGTCAATTTTCGGAAAATATCTTTTTGGAGGACGATTTGAAATCTAGAATTTTCGGAACATTTGTTGTAAAATGTTTTGCTTGTCTGCCTCTCCTAGGATTTTCGAACATCTGAAAAATGGTACAATTGCCCATTTTTAACGGATTTTTACCCTAACACGGTCACCTAGAGTTTTCGGCAGCCTTTTTTCTGGCTGAAGTTTTCGAAAAGGTAAGTTTTGATCCCTATAATTCTCGGATCAATAGACTTTCAGCTAAGAAATCC
Source organism: Porites cylindrica (assembly GCA_964035525.1). Lineage (NCBI taxonomy): Eukaryota > Metazoa > Cnidaria > Anthozoa > Scleractinia > Poritidae > Porites > Porites cylindrica. Next base: position 28,462,298 of record OZ037779.1, read on the forward strand.
GAAAAGACGAATTTTTAGGGATTAAAAATATGCCTGTATCTACCATTTAAATACCAAAAAACGTTTAAAAATGCTTTTGTGCTTAAGTGTTTTTGAACTATATTCTCGTTGGGTGCCCCTGAAACACGAAGCCTCAAGCTAAAAAGCAACGATTTTTAAAGTTATCCCAGAAGAGAAACAGCAGCTAGAGGAGGAAAAATATGCCGATAATATAAGGAAAGTACTTTGTAAATCATTCATTCAGTGGTTTTGAGAATTAAATTTGTGTTGTTTTTAATACCGAGTCGACTGTTTTGGTTCGCTCCGGTTATTGTTTTGTTGCTGTTGAGGCGAAAGTCTAGAAATATAACAAAACACTTAATGTCAGGTCCCTCGCGAAACCAGTTAGTTTTATTTCCCTCGAGTCCTGATGTTTCCCGAGACCAAGGGACACTCGGGAAAACAAAACTAACTGTTTCCCTCGGGATCTGACATTAAGTGTATAAAGTAACCGCTGCTGTACTCCCCCTATATGTGTTATTTACAGTAGCATGAGATCAAGATTTCGAATATTGGGGAAGCTCTTTTTTTGTGTATTTATGTACTAAGACGAAAACCCTGCAAACAAAGCCTTTTTTGTCTTCTCGTTGATCCGGAGAGGGAGAAAGAAAACTTTGCCTGCATCGAGTCAAGCCTTTGAACTCACTGCAACCCGAATTCTGGACTAGTCAATCTTGTTTTCTCTTGTCAAACTGGTTTTTCGAGTACGAGCATCTGCCATTGATAAACTGATGGTCATATCTGAGCTCGCTGTGCAGAGCGCACGGCTATTAGGCCCGGGTTCGAAACTGTATCCTAGCAAACATGCAACACATGCTCAACAAAGTTCTTACTTGATTGAGGTAGAGTCTTTCTCAAGTGGGTCAAAATCGAGAAAACAAAAGAAGGGCTCTGATGGTAGGGTGCTAGACGAAGTGAAGGTCAAAGGAAAAGCATAACTGAAAGAATGAGGACAATATCCAGCCAATCTTGACAGAACAAGCTTGGTACGGGTAGCAAATTGGAACAAGGGATTCCCTTCATTTAGCCTCACCGAGGATTTAGCACGAACGAATTAAATTCATCAGTGAAATTATGCTTTTCCGAAAACTTATCGTGTCAGGCGGCATGTGTTACGAAGGTACTACGGCACTGAAATGCAGAGGATAAGAAACTTATAAATTCATAAGAAAGGACTTTCACCTAATATCTGTCTCTTGTTTCAGCTCGAGTTGTTGAGAATGACGGAATTTGTGGAGCTGATACTACATGCGTTCACATTGACAGCCATCATGGATCGTCGGCAGGTTGTTGCTGGAACACTTGTGAAGGCCAACAATATTACAATACCCACCTCCATTATTACGATCATAAATGTTCAAGCGGCAAAATATGCTGTGGGTATGAGTCGTTTGGAAAATAAAAAGATATTAAGGTAAATACCCTTGGGGCACATAACTCTGCTTCTGCACTGAAACCCGGACTGAAACACCAGTAAATAAACCGAATTGTGTTTGACAAGAAAGCCGCCCTTATACTCTTGTTTTTCATTATTTGTATCTCAGGCTTTGTTCACGCACGGTACATTTTCGACCGGTCGAAAATTCGTACGAAAATATGAACGCGAAAATCGAGGTCAAATTTCTGACCGGTGTGGTCGAAAAGTATGAACCGCTAATGACCGGCTAATTTTTTGCATTGATGCGTGGTTACTCAGCTGGAAAAAAGAGAGGAAGATTGCAAACAAATATTGCGAACATGGATTTATGAGTCGTGTTAATACTTGCTTTGTTTGAAAATATTACGATTTGAAAGTTCCGTGTGAACGGAGCAAAAATATTGGATGGTTCCGAGTGAACAAAGTGTCCAGTCAACTTGTTCAATAGATCACGGCGGGGCCAAACCACCCCCAAAGGGCTTACACGGTGGTCGGTTGCTAGGGCTTTTGCTCCCATACCTCTCAAAACTTAGAGTTTAAGGCCATAGAGAGAAGTAGAATGCATCGAATGTAACAAAACTTGACAAGGAAGTAAGTTGATAAATTACCTATTTATTGGTGTTTATTTCATCCCATGTGACTTCTATTGTGACGTCATAAATGATGTCCAAATATGGCATCAGAAAGAAAATTCAGAAAAGAAATGCTAAAAATTTTACATTAGTTTTCTGTATAGAATTCTATGATTTCTGGTGAAAACCCCATCTCAATCGGATGAAAAGGCGCAAAGTTACATTTAATTAAAGAAATTCAAATTTCCCGCCAAATGACCATATATGGTCAAACTTTAGGGGTATTTTAACGATGAAGGTAGTCGCAACGGAGAAAAGACAAATTTGCATAAAAACAAAATTGTAGTTTTTTGAGTTTAGGATGTGTGGTCTATGACGCGTATTTCGTCACGAATTACGTCATTTTGACGTCATAATGACTTAATTTGTGACGAAATACGCGTCATAGCACCACATATGCCGAATTAAAAAAACTACAATTTTGATTTTATGCAGCTTTGTCTTTTTTCCGTTGCGACTACCTTCATTGTTTTCGCGTTAAAATACCCCTAAAGTTTGACCATATATGGTCATGAGGCGGGAAATTTGAATTTCTTTAAGGTATCAGCCACCCTTCAGGACAGTCCGCGCGCGGATCGCTGTAGCGTTAGTTGTTTTTATAAAAACCCCTATAAACCATATATTTTTTAAAAGCTTAATAATTCCAGATTATGGATTTGAACTAAGAAAAACGATTTACTTAAATGTGTTTCGAAACTGGAACGCTTTGTGTAAAAGTACACGTCTCTATAAATCATGTTCCACTCCCGCCGGAAATAAACGGAAGAAAACAATTGACACCGCATTCGCTTCTCAACACGTTCCACTATTAAAAAAACCGTGTCTCAGATTTTTGACAAGTGCGTTTGTTTTTCTTTTATTAGCAAATGAAGTTGGGGAAGGCAATTAGTCAACGCTCTCTGTGTAAAAAAAGCTCTAGCTTTAAAATGAAAAGGAATATTAAAATTCGCAGACACGGTTTTGTAGAAGAGATATATGGCATCACTCTGGCCAAATTTTAGCCAAATTGATTGAAAGGCTGCCGACTTGGAGTTCAAAACGTACGAGTCGATCAGGAAAATTTGCGTTCGGAGATAAAATAGAAAATACATTTTTGGCGGCATCCTACCTGGAATGAGATTATAACACCTAAATGTTTATTCTGATTGATATCAGAGAGGGATGAATTTTCTCTAACAATAGGACTTTGACAGGTAACATGTAACAGGAACAAACTTTTTATTGCTATCAACATCTTCAAGTGAACAGTTTAATTCTCCGTTGGAAAACTTCCACTCTTTAACACCACGAGAAGCGCGGTTTAATTCTTTCTCGAGCGCCAGGCCAAGGAAACTAAAAAACTTTGAAGCCGCCGAATGCCCACCACCGATTGCTCGAAGGCCAAGAACTGAGGCCCGGTTTATTTCAAACGCTCTGCTCTTCTCGGAAGAATTAAAAACAGAATTTGTCTTGTGCGCCGGCCAGCTTTCATTCTCGCACTGGATTCTCCAGGTAGAACCAAGTCCATGCTTAGTTGCTACATTTTCCATGACTTGGACTCTTCCCTGGCAAAATCGACAAGATACAGACTCGTCCAGTTTCTCAAGCAGCTTTTCGCTCAATACGATAGCTCGACCGCTTATTGTTTTCCACGTTCCATCAGCAGATGGGGTCGATGAGCTTAATTGGCTTTCTTCATCTGGTTCTTCAAGCTGGATTTTGGAGCGGCTTGCACTCTCAGCAACTGCAGCATTTTCGCTTTTCTGAATATCCAACTCCTCGAGCCACTTCTCTTGCTGATAAAATGAGCCTTTGTCGCTCTCTGCCTATTTTGCGGCCCATTCTTTGTCAAACTCGTTCTTCGATGTCTTTTTCGCTCTCGGTTTCGATAACGAAAACGGACACGACCTTTTTTTTTTGACGGCATTTTCACCGAAGCAAACGCTAAATATCCACGGAGAATACTAAAGGCTATAAACAACGCGAAGACAATTCGCACGTGTTGTGTCGAAGCACGCACTCGGTAACGTTACTAGTTCACAGGCAAGTTAATTGATATATGACACAGGTATGACAGATCTTGTTAACGATCAATTAAGATAATTAACGAGAAAAAATCTTTTACCCCCGATATCTTTCGACAGAAATAATATTTTCTTCTGATTTTTTTTTTTAAAAGAAAGCTCTCAAGCATATCTATTTGAAAACGTTGAAACCTCAAATATGGAAAAATGGCAATTTTAAGGGTGGCTGATACCTTAATTAAATGTAACTTCACGTCATTTTATCCGATTGAGATGGCGTTTTCACTGTAAATATTGTTTTCCTGTAACAAAAATGTTTGTAGCATTTTGAACACTGCTTATCAAATTTTTAACGTTGTTACTAAAAATAGGTGTCAGTTATGACGTCATACTTTCAAGAAAAGTCAAAAATACCTTTACAATTGTGAAAATTTAAAGAAAACTTGTCTTCAATTAAGATGTTCTAATGTTTTGCTTCATTTGAAATATAAACTACCCCTCTGTAAGCCAGAAATTGAATTTAAGAACCAAACGGGAGCAAAAGCCCTAGCAACCGACCATCGTGTTATTAAGGCTAAATTTACGTATCTTTTACATTTGTTTTCATTTCTCGACCAAACTTGCCAGATAGACTACCGTTGTTGACCAAATGATTGTAAGTTTTTGTTTGACGCAAAATGTCAAATTGTGACGTCACAAAGGCTGACGTCACCAAAATGGGTTAAATGGAGTTTTCAATTTCAAAGTCAAACTTATATCATTTGAAAGTGCTTTAGAAGAGGAGTAAAACCGCGAAAACCGTTTCTGGCTACGACACGTACAACCCGAGTTATGGGACTTCAAAGAAATTTGATTGCACCCCCCGGAACCATACTTTTCCTTAAAAAACGATCCCTCTGATATTTTTTTTCATAGTTTTTTGCAAAATAAGCTGATTTTGAGGTGACACTTACCTTTTATAGTTGGCCAAAATCGTATCATTTAGATTTTTGTTTTTTGACTCAAAAACACTAATTTAAGCAAACCAAAAAATTGGCCACGTGACATTTTATGACGTCACAAAACTGTTTTCCGGCTTTTTGCGCAGTTAGAAATTTCCTTTTTCCAATTTTTCTTTTTCATTTAGCTTTCGGAAGTAAAGATGTGTTATGTTATGTGTTATGTGTTATGTGTAACTTAAATAGCAAGGGTGACTCGACAATAAAACTCTTAAATTTAGACTTATTTTACAAGGGGGGTATTCCGATTTTGTGTTCCGAATTTTTCCAGATTCAAAATGTCATATCTCAGCTCATATTTGAGATATTGAAAAATTTTTTTCAGCTTTCAACTTTCCTTGAATAGTTCTTTCAAAAACGAAAGAAAAAATTGGGAGAATCAAAAGTTTAAAATTTACGTATGAATGACGTCAGCAAATGTGACGTCATAATTTGACATTTAGTGTTATCCTATCAGCCATTTTGATTGGCCTGATGTTTTGTATTTTCAGGCCAAGTTTGGTTGGGAAAGAGTTAAAGCAAGCAAGTTATTTCAAATTAATCGAAATTGCCACGTTTTGATAAGCCCTTTGGGGGGTGGTTTGGCCCCACCGTGGATGGAAAATTCGACCAGTACCGCGGTAACCTACAGTCTCAGAGTTTCTTTTTTTACTGATATTTTTCCGCTCAAAGAAATTCAAACAATAAGCAATATAACTGATAATTTGAATTACGTTGCAAATCAGCAAAATGGTAATTTGTTTGATGGTACTTAAGTGCATGTTAAAGGAAGACTCAAAAAACGTTTTGGTTTTAATGGAATCTGAGCTTACTCGTATATTGGCTGCTGAAAAAGGTGTCTCTTCCGAAAGTTTAGTCTCCCTTTCAGTGGTAGCCAAGTCGCCACGTTGATAAAATGTAATTAAAAATGTTATCTTTTTTGTCTTTTTCAATAGCAATGATGAAGGGCCTCGTGGAAGGAACACGTTGCTGTAAAATGGAGCACTGGGCATTTGTGTGTTAATCTCAGCACTGACGAAATTTTAATTAAACACCATGTAATAAATATGCAATTGTTTTTCCCCTTTAATTGTATGATGTTATAAGTGGGACATTAGCACTCCAGCTTTTGTTTAGTTTTCTCCCATGAGCATTGGAGTAGTTTCATTTTAAGACTACCCACCAACAAGAGAGGAATCATACCCTCCCGACACGCATAAGTCGCGAAAACATCTTTTCCCTGTCGATCCCTGAGCAAAATTCAAGAGACGAATTTTCTCTCCCCTTTCAAGCTCCTTTATGTCCGGAAAATCTCGCAGACCGCTATCATAATTTTTTCTTTAAGATGATTTATTGATGACTAACGTCACAAGGTGATGGTCAAACAATAGCTCGTTCGCCATTCGAACGTGCCTAATATTTAGTCCCTAAATTTCGAAAGCCTGGATCTGCTTTAAGCTTTGAAAAGTCTTTCTTTGTTCGTTAGATGTCTCCCTCAAAGTACGAGAAGCAAACCGAGAAGCAAATTCTCTATGATGCATAGCTGATGCATTGTCCGCAGATTACTAAGAAGTCCCCAAATCACAACATTTTTCGACATCATATAACCGTTATTACTATTCATTCAAAATGTCTCGCTCTTTCTGATTAGCTCCAATCCCCCGGCAATGGGCAATAGAGAGTAGAAGTCATTACGTCACGTTGCAAGGGTAATACGTTTCTGGATCTCAACAAACTGTGGTCCTGCAAATTTGGCAGGAAAAAACACACGAAAAAATTGACATGCATGACTTTTCTGTGCATGATTGCACTTAGGAACAAAACGGTAGCCCGTACTTTTCTTCAATCGTTCGTCTATGCAACTGGCCGTCTCTATCAAGAACGATTGTTGAGATCCAGAAATTTTGCTACCGTGGTAGCATGACGTCACACTTCTCTCCGTATAGACCATCGATTAACAAAGACCTTAGAAGGTGTTCATTCTCAAACCATTTGTGCAACCATAGTTTGAAACTGAAAATATATATCATAAATGCTAAGACGTAAACTGTGGATTATCAGTTGAGTCTATCCATTCTCTTTTGGTCTATCAGACTATCAATTTCTCGCTTTGTAATCAAATGATGTTATGGTAACCAAACAACAGTCGAAGCCCCCAAAAGCGACCACGGCACCCAAAATTTGAAAAGTTAGTGGCCGCTCACTGGAGGTAGTCGTTTATGAGAATGGTCCCGATACCGTATCTACTTTAGCTTTTTTAAAGAGACTTTATAGGCCATTTTACTGTTACTACCAGAATCCCTCGTTATTCTGCTTTCTTTTGCAAATTAGGGCTTCTGTTATTTTAACGTAAACTTACTGGGATTGCAGAATTTAAGAATGAAAGAAAAAATGAAATGATTTCTGGTCTTAGTAGTAAAAAGACGTCATCGTGCAAATGGCCTGTTTAAGTTAGGATGTGTAATTCCATCTTCTCACTAAAAGAAAATTTTGGTATTGTGGTTGCTCACGGGAGCTGGTAGACTGCTTACAGTCCCCCTTATCTCTTAAAATCCGTCCAGTTCTCATCTCAGCCAGCGCGATTGCATTAAAAGTGTAACTAAGAAGTTTCTGGAAGTTTCACGTTGTAGTCGTGTAAAACAACGGCAAAGAAACGTGAAAAAAGTGGCTGCAAGTGCAAAATTGCTTTTTTGCTAATTAGACATATTGTAGTTTTTCACCGTTCTCCGGCTTTGCCTTCGCCGCTTAGCATTACACGACTTTATATTTTGTGTGAACGAACTATAAATATTATCGGGAGCTTCGCTTTTAGCCCTGGCTAAATTTATATATCATATTTCACATTCAAAAATTATATATACAGCCTCTTTGTATGATGACGTATTTTGACGCGTGATGTGAATTTCGAGGAAAGTATAATCTCGCTTCTCGAGAAAAAGTTTTGTTTAATTAATAATCGAAAGATCATTAACAAACGACACGTAACACCCAGTCATCGAATGACGGATAATATGACTTGCAAAATTTGCGATTCAGCTTAGAAAATGGCCGAAATCCATTTGTTTTCCTACGTTCGAGGTAAGTTGTTAGTTCTTATCACGGGCTGCTCTTGAGACTGGTCGTAGTTGAAAAAAAAAAAAAATGAAAATCCCGTTTCCATTTCCAACCACCCAACAGTTTCTACATATAAAGTGACTAAGCTGGGACAGCGAAAATTACATTTGCATGCCTAAAAGTGACTAAGATGGGGTCTATAATTGGCCATAGAATAGACTATAATGGGGTAGGGGCTCTGTGAGGCAAGTGACACAAATTAACCAAAGTACCCGTTTCCTTCCAACCCCCCCCCCCCCCACCCCCCCGCGAACGAAATCAGCGTCTTTCGTTTAGGTACATGGAATCTGTACTTACGAGAAATAATTTTTGTAACTGATGTTGCCGGTTCTAACCGTTGAGACTATATTAAGCTCGTGTTTAAACCGGTCTTTCTGAAACAGTTTCATTTCTTAAAACCCTTGGATATCTTTACGCGATGCGCTTTTCAAATAAGGTACGTCTAAGAAAAAAGTAACATTATTTTATTTACAATTGAGGGACACGAAAGAGGATGTCGACAAAGTCTGTATCAAGGTACAAAAAAATTCTGACAACGCAGGTGGAAAACCTACACGTGGTTTTTCACTTCAACACAAAACATTTAGTGCTTTGAACTACGCTCAAGACTTAAGAACTACAGTGAAGGAATCGCTTAAAAGAATGACGAATTCGAAGTGGGCTACACTCACGAAAAGTCGAATTGCATGTCCCGTGTCAAATACTTTCATACCTTTGTCAGCTCTCTAAACTATGTCTCTCCCATGGGCGCAAAGAGTGACAAAAAAAGATGAAGTTGAAGGGAATTACCTTAACGTCTTAATTTTACTTTGCGTTATTTTCCTCACTTATACATTGTTCGTGACTGTGCTCACATGGTGGGTGGCTCCTCCTAAAATGTTCTGCAATTGGTATAGGATTTAATGGAGCCGAAACCAATTGTGGAGCCGGAATTGCACGCCAGATTTTAGGCATCCTACTGATGAACAGTTGCGACACGTAGATATATATTTTTTAGCAACTAAGATATTTTGCAGTCTGTCTACTTTGAATTGCGATGAGCGACTGGATAGAGAACTTTCGACTTGTTTGTCAACGAATTATTAGAAGCGAATCAACTCGAGATAAAGCGGGATCTTTGCCACCAGCGTCACGGGACTATAGCTATGTCATGCTATTTGCTATCTTTTTTAAAAGCTAAAACTTTTTTTTTTACATCAACTGAATTCCAAAAATAATGGTCCAGTTTTGTTATCTAAGACTGTATTTTGGCACTGAAATTGTTTCCCGTCGTCTGTTGCAATGGATTGCAAGGATTGAAAATGGATTGAAACTTAGGCCAACAACAAGATACAGGACATACAACAACCAGATAAGTACGAGACTGATTCAGATAATGAAAGTAACGAAGAAGGTGACTGAATTAGTTTATGGCAGGACGTGCATGACCAGTTCGGGAAGATCAGTACGAGATCATCACTGCTGCGTCTGGATCTATGAGGCTGGTGTAATTGATGGTTATATGACTTGGATCTAATTTTTACTAACGGCAAAAATCGTTAAGTAGGGGTCTTAATAGCTATCGTTTATCCATTTTTGCTACTTCGGTTAGATAATTATGTTCTTTTCCGAGTCCATATTTTCAGTTACTTATAAATTGTAGTAGTGGCGGAGTTTATGTGAATTCATGTCAATTTATATCTTGATTTAAGTAGGGCCTACTCCCAAAAGTGATTGACGAGCTGAAGTAAAGAAAATTCGGGTTATGACAGAATAATATTTGCTGTGGGAAAGTGAAAGTTAATAGCTAAACAAAATTAGTAGTTAACTGAGAATTATATTTGGCCGAAAAATTAGTACCCTCTTGCAAGGTCAGGATTAAAGCATTTTCATCAAGAGTTATTAAAGTCACGTGACCTGTTTCTGTTTACTTTGTAATCCTTGCTCCACTTAGGCAAACATGCAGGGCTATTCAACAATTATTCCTCGAGCTCGAATCGGCCCTGAGTCAATAGCCCATGAAGCTGGAGGCCGAATGGGCTATTGACTCAGAACCCATTCGGGCTCGAGGATTAATTTTTTTAGTAAAACCCAGCTAGTTGGTCAAGAATATCGACACCAAACAGCTTTTCCTAGCAAAACGCAATTCAGCCGCCACTGTTTTGGTTTTCAACGCCGGCGCTTTTCGCCACCGGTGGGCTATAACATATAGCCTAGTTTTAGCTCAACCAATCAGAACGCAGCACTGATAATAGACCACTAGTTGGATTTTACTAATCATAATATCCAGGCCATGGGAAAAACACTGGTGCCTAAGAATATGTGCTGCTTTTCATTTTCTTTCCTCAGTTTTAATTTGAACACTTTGAACGTTAACGATCATTTGCAGGTCACGTGACTAATAGTTCACTGATCCTTCGAACTACCGTGGAATTTGTGTCTCTAGCTGTTTATAAGCAAATTATTTTGTTCCATCTTGACTCAAAGATTACTCAGTTTGATACAAGAACGCAACCTGCTACAGTACATCCTTCCCAGATTGGATTTCTACCAGGATTTCGCACTGGTGATCATATCTTTTCATTACGTACCATTATTGATAAGAATGTAACCCATCGTTACACCTGAAGTTAAACTCTTCTCCGTTGTTTTATAGATTTAAAGAAAACTTTTGACTCCGTATGGCACCCTGGACTATTAAAGAAACTTTCACATTACGGCATTACGAGTTCTGTCTATAACATTCTCTTAAATATGTATTCACATACGAAATGTAGCATAAAATTTGGGAAGAAAAGAACTGATTATTTTACTTATGGAAGAGATGTACGACAAGGATGTGTCCTTAGTTTCCCTTCTGCTGTTCAATTTGTATTTGAATGAAATTCCCAATCTATTAAAAGCATGTAATTCTATTGAGCCAATTATTCTCCCAAATGGTTCACCATTAAGCTGTTTATTCTATGCTGATGATGTAATTTTATTCTCAAGTAGTCTACGTACTGGTCTTCAAACAAGCCTAAATATCTTTCAGCAATACTGCAAAAACTGGAAACTCTTCTTAAATCTCAAAAAGACCAAAATCATGATATTTGAGAAAAGATGAGGCAAATCAACGCTTAAGAAATATTCCTTTTTTTATTGATAATAACCCTTTTGAAATTTCACAAGACTATTCCTATTTAGGACTTTCCGTTTGTGCTGATGGTAACTTCTTAAATGCAAAAGTGTGCGTAAATGAAGGCGTGTTGGCCCGTTCACACCTTCAAAAACTGCTTACAATACGATTCAGGCCAAAACACTGGGAAGACTTTCCAAGTGCTTTTTTCGTGTTTTGAGCGAAACACACGCGATTAGTCTCAGCGACTCCCTTTGTACGGCCTTAAGGGATCAATCTTTTTGGAATGTATCTCCAGCAAGTTGGACTTGCTAAGTGTAGAGTCATATGTTGAATTGTTGACGACACAAAAGTTTTTCTTTCGTGTTCATCGGAAAACATTGACTCCTGCCTTGCAAAAGTCTCGGAAGATCTCCGACTTATTGTCTTTTGGTGCTGTACGAATAAGTTGCTTATTAATCCAGACAAAACTAAACTTATTCTCTTTGGAACGAAACAGCTTTTAAGTAAGGTACCTGACATTAGAGTCCCCTTTCTTGGGCAAGATTTAATTCCTGTGTCCTCAGTCAAAGACCTGGGTATAATTTTGGACTCGAACCTTACTTTTAATGAACACGTTAACACTCTGACCTCGTCTCTTATTTCTATCCTATGCCAGATAAGCAGAGTTAGGCACCTGTTTTCTAAATCAGTACTTACCACCATTCTGAACTGTCTAGTTGTTTGTAAACTTTTTTATTGCTCGACAGTCTGGTCTGGAACGTTTGTGCACAACATAAACAAACTGCAACTTGTACAAAACTTCGCCGCCCGTGTGTTGACTAACACCAAGAAGTTTGATCATATCTCACCAGTGCTGCGTGCACTGTGTTGGCCTTCTCTTAAGAATCAGTTACTAGTGCGTGATGTTACGATGCTATACAAAATAGTTAATGGCCTTGCACCACCATATTTAGAGTGTTATGTCAACAAAAGATCAGCTATTCACAGCTACAATACTAGATCTAGGGACAATTTAGTCGTACCCCTTTGTAGGACAGCCACAACTCAGAGATCCTTTAGTTACAGAGCAATCACTGCTTGGAATTCTCTTATAAGTGAAGAAACGAAAAATAGCGCAACACTCTCAGTTTTCAAGCGCGCAGTAAAGCGCGAAATATATAATAGTTCGTAGCAATTTTTAGGATTAGAAGTTTTAGAATAGGTTAATTTATTTATTTGAATTAGTTTTTTATCATGATATTATTGTATTTTTTATAAGTAGTTTTTATTCGATTTCTAATTATTGTATTGGAGATTTAATAAACTTACTTACTTACTTACTCCCGATTTTAATCGTTGGCCGTGATTTCGGATTTTAGCCTGTGTAAAGACGCACCCCCCCCCCTTCCCTAAGGAAAAATCGGAGGGAGGGGCGGGTGGGGGTGTGCACACAGGCTACCGGATTTCAAAGCTCAGGATTTCTGATTTTACAAAGCCGACAAAAATTTCCTGGACTCGGGAATAGGGATTACCTTACACAGGGGCGATAACCTTCATATCAAAACCATGTCTATTTTTAATTTGAATCATTGTTGTAAACTTGCCTAAAGGCTGTCCTCCTAAAGCTCTAAAAAATTTGCTGTGAGCTCCTGGTCAGGTTTAATAATTCTGTAAGGGCATTTATCATTGATTTTTCTTTTGACTATTGTAGACTTTCTTGGGGCGTGCGTTGCTAAGCCATGGTCTGAGACGAAGAATGTTAATCTCAGATCTCACTCTGTCTTGCCCTTTCCCTTGGCCGTGGGAGATCTGGGTACCAGATTAGAAGAACTTCTCCTTAGGGGAGATACCCAGGAGTAAATAAAGGCAGGGACCAACGCTCTAGCTAGGCTGGGTGCCCGTTGTAGTGAGATGTCTGTCAGAAGAGAGTGAGTCTATCTTTTTGTCGAGGGTCGAGGGTCGAGGGTTCCATGTCGAGGGCGAGGGTACCATGTCGAGGGTCGAGGGTTACATTTTTTTTTCCAATTTTTTTTTTTTTTGGAAAAGATAATAATCGATGCAATCAATGTCATTAAAGCAAATAAGAAGAATTTAAAAAACAAATGGCGCGTGAACATCTTCTAGTTGTTGGGTGGGGGGGGGGGGGGGGGGTGGGGGGGGAGGGGGCTGGAATGGGGAAAAGCTCCGGGACATCCCAATTTGTTTTCGAAGAATTACATATATAACACCCCGGAAACCCATACCACGAACAGAACACGTTACTTGAGTGCGTTGAATTATGAATCTCTGGTCCAACCAACAAGAATGGAAGGAAAAAACTCTTATTGCGTCGTAAAATGTGTCATAAAATGTGTCATAAACGAACAATGCAATCGTTGGAGTCTATCTTTTTGCAGAGCTATTTAAAAAATGTGCGAACTCGCATGGAAATCGCCACCCACTAACGCAGAGGTTTAAAATAGAATAATGGCTGGTAGCGACTTTCGGTGAGGTGAACATCGGCATTTGCCGACGCTTTCCCATTAAAATACAATATATCTTTCTAGGCCACAATCGGTCATATTTATTTGTGAACGTGGACGTGGTGGACGTGAATAGGAAAAAAAACAGACGTACGGTCCATGTCTCCCATTGATCCAATTAAGTGTTTTACATTTGACACATTTCTACTAAAGATCTGTTGTTTTGCCAAGTTGAACATGAATAGAAAAAAACGGAGTAAATACAAAAATCGACTGTGTTGCAAATTCTGTTCAACTGTTTGAAATGTTACAATGTCACACAAGGCCATTCCTGTACAATGTTTCGGTCGGTCGGGCAAGAAAAAAATGGCATTGGGTTTGTGGAGTGATTTTTGGTTCTGTTTTGAGGATATTTTCCCTGGTATTTCAATTCAAGCTTTCTCTGTGATCTATTTTTCTATGGTTTCTGATGTAAATTTACTACTTTTAACATCATGCAAGAAACTGGACAGTGTATTCCAAGTCTGTCTTTTGCGGAATTTTTTTTTCTTTAAATATTCATATAGTGTACACTCTTTTTTTCTTTTTTTGAAAGTTGGCATAATCGGTCTGCTTCGATCTGATCGCTGTTCGTGAATAAAAGCTCCCCTTTTCGTGCAAAATAGGAAATAATCGCTGAAGCCGTTGTGAAGAAAGTTTTTGCGCACACACCTCTGATTTCTGTTTGAAATGCACACTAGGGATAAACATGCGTACAAAATTAGTTTCGCCCGCATAACTTCCTATTGTCCCACTGCCGCCATCAACTGCGCCGATAAGTGTTGGTTTTGTGTTCCTTTTGTGTTTCAGGGTGTTTCAAATTTCTACAGTGATACACTTTTTAAGCTGCAGAACATGACGTTGGTAATTAAAGGAGTTTATTATTGCGGCGCGACTCGGGCGATAGCATCAACCATGTAAATTATCACTCTAGCGCTCTAGCTACGCACCTACGTACCTAGGTCACGATTTCCGGTGTCGGTGATTATCGATGACTTGTATTTTAAAATTTCATGGCGAGTTCCTACTTCATTGAAAGCACGACAATTCGGTCGCATACAGTGGGATAGCTTAAAAAACAAGAATCGGTGAAATATCCATATTCAAACTACCCCACTGAACAGCCAAGCAAGGCAGAGAAGAGGCAGACGTGACTGAAATATAAGCCGCGAAGCAGGGACACCCAACCACGGTTACCTCCTAGATGCATTAAAAACACTTTTTCGCTTATCCAGATAGACTGTTCACAGTCCCCTATTTTTCCGTGTGATCGTCGAGATCGAGCGCGTCTTACCGTTAATGGCGGCCATCTTGATTTTCAGTCGTACCGAGTCTAACCTGGGGAAGAGTATCAAATCTACTTAGGGGGCGGGGGACGGTTTGGGAGGAGGCGAGAAAAATATTTTTCTCGCCCCCCACCCCCTAGAGCTATAATCCCCGACGCCCGCCCCCTCGGTACGACTGAAAATCAAGATGGCCGCCATTAACGGTAAGAGACGCTCGATCTCGACGATCACACGGAAAAATAGGGGACTGTGAACAGTCTATTATCCAGAGTACTTTCAAATCTCTAGAAATGCATTCTAAGCGGCGCTATAAAAGTTGTATCTGTTCGGTCTTCCTAGGGCAACTTGAATCTTTTCGAAATCACTTAGGGCCTCAGTATTATTTTCCCGAAAATTTTAGATGCAATTTTAGGTTTTACGAAAGTGAGAATTTTTCTGATTCCTCTCTCCATCGCATTTTCTAATCCGAAAATTTTAGATTTCCTTTTTCAACAAAAAATAGGCTAAGTTGGGGGCTGAAATGTGAAAAACTAAACTTTAGAAAACCGTAGGGAATTAATTAGATAAGCTACCAAAACTGTACATGAATGGAACGGCCATCTAGAAATTTTTAGCCTTCCTCAAGTAACAGAAAATTGTTGGCAATTTTTGCTTCTCCGAACAGATATTTTAGAGAAACAGTCGTTCGGTGCCCCTGCCTAAGCTCTATGACATTTTTTTTAGACACAACTTGTCTACCTTCACAGGAAGGGAGAAGGTTCTTTACTTTTAAGCGAATTCGAATGTCCACGTACTATTTTAATTAAACAACAACAACAACATCACATTTTCTTTATGGATGTCCAGGAGCTTTTCTCTATTCCACCCCCCCCCCCCCCCACCCAACAACTAGAAGATGTTCACGCGCCATTTGCTTTTTAAATCAGTGTTGTTTAAATTCTACTTATTTGTTTTAATGACATTGATTGCATCGATTATTACTTTTTCCAAAAAAAAAATCCAAAAATAAAATGTTACCCTCGACATGGCACCCTCGCAATCGACATGGAACCCTCAACCCTCGACCCTCGACAAAAAGATAGACTCGAAGAGAGTTGACTGTACATATGACTGCATATGTATTGGACTCACTGCTCAATTCACTGCATGATTTCCCCAATTAAATGAAACAGGAAGAGGTTTGATCTTGCTCGGTTCCTCTGATGGGAACATTATTGTGATTAGCTGTGGTCACACTACAGACTTTTACCCAGGTAAAACCGATTTACCTAAGGCAATTTCATCAAAAATCTCCCGAGGTAAATTCATTTCGGGTTTTGTTTTACCTAGGTAAAAATTCTGGGAAGGTCACACTACTGATATCGGCTACCAAAGTTTTCACGCCAGTTGAATTTTTTGGAGCGTACATTCAAGAAGGCAAAATGCGCAGGGATCTAGCTGATCAAAGAGATGTTTTTTCTCGCTGTTATTTCTTACGCTAAGTCAACGTGCAAGGTGAAGAAAGGCGAAGACGTAGACGATTCGTGCTCCCAAAATTTATTTCACAGCGTGATCTATGTCCGGTTCTGTCATCAAGACCTTCGCCGATGAGCGTCTATTGGCTAGCAACCGCGGTATTTCATTTTTCCCTAGCTATTGCTTTGGGGTAGCTGTCAAGGTAAACTCTATTGTTTTCGAGACATATCCAAGACCCAGACGATAAAATTTTCCCGAGGTAAGTTACCTAGGGAAAAATCGGTCACACTTAAAAAATCAAGTTTCCCCAGGTAAACTGTCAACAAGTCGTGTTTACCTAGGTAAAAAGTCTGTAGTGTGACCACAGCTATTATCTTGACTATCATATTTCTCCCGATCCACAGGTTTATTTAGACGTGAGCGCACAACTCTGTAATATTTCTGGACAACAAGGAGCCTACAGGGGCAAAGCTTATACTGGACTTGACACGTGCAGTGGTTACAGCATCTTCAATTTTTGAGCCGACACATGATAACTCGACTCCCCGATGCGTATATTTTCATTATCATTATCATTATTGTTATCATTATTACTCTTATTGTCATCGGTTGAGTAGGCGTTTGTTGGGTGAAGGGATGAAAAACGAGATCCCCTAAAAACGCCTGCGTGGGAGGCTAGGGACAGCTTAGACTACGAGTAGTCCCCATTTTTCCTCAGGAAAATTGGGGGACTACTCGTAGTCTAGGGACAGCTATTAACCTTCGTGAATTCGTGTATCAAAAGCCCTCCTAGGGGCTAAGTGTGAGCCGGGTAAAAGCTCCAGTTGAGATGAGATTGAAAAGACGATAGGGGAAGAGTTCCACCTTTCGCTCTTTTTTCCTGTTTTCTTCCATGTTCGTGCTAAGCGTCTACAGACTCTGGCACCAGAGGGAGGGCACCAGGGTGTTAGATATCCCTTTAAAAAAAGCTATCAATTCCTTCCAGAAACAGTAGTAAACCACAGATCACTAGAACTTCCTCCGTAATCACAGGTAGTTGATTGTTGACACTGATATTATTATTGGATTCAATTTCTAACAGTTGCTTGATTTTGATTTTGCTTGAGTTTTTTGATTCTGATTTGTCGTTTTCTAACAATCCTGATTCACATATCAGCAGGCTATCTGCTAATTTCATCTTTCAAGCATTTGAAAGACGAGAGAAACACAGTTAATTCTACCATTCCATTATATCTTCCGATTTCCTTAAATTTAACTGTTTATCATTATTACTCTTATTGTCATCGGTTGAGTAGGCGTTTGGGTGAAGGGATGAAAAACGAGATCCCCTAAAAACGCCAGCAAGGGAGGCTAGGGACAGCTATTAACCTTGGTGAATTCGTGTATCAAAAGCCTTCCTAGGGGCTAAGTGTGAGCCGGGTAAAAGCTCCCGTTGAGATGAGATTGAAAAGACGATAGGGGAAGAGTTCCACCTTTCGCTATGTTTTCCTGTTTTCTTCCATGTTCGTGCTAAGCGTCTACTGACTCTGGCACCAGAGGGAGGGCACCAGGGTGTTAGATATCCCTTTAAAAAAAAAAAAAGCCATCAATTCCTTCCAGAAATAGTAGTAAACCACAGATCACTAGAACTTCCTCCGTAATCACAGGAAGGTAATTGTTGACACTGATATTATTATTGGATTCAATTTCTAACAGTTGCTTGATTTTGATTTTGCTTGATTTTTTTGATTTTGATTTCTCGTTTTCTAGCAACACTGATTCACATATCAGCAGGCTATCTGCTAATTTCATCTTTCAAGCATTTGAAAGACGAGAGAACCATAGTTAATTCTACCATTCCATTATATCTTCCGATTTCCTTAAATTTAGCTGTTTATTGTTATTTTAATCGGTAACACCTTTACAAAATGGTAATACTGAATAAACTTGTTGTTGTTGTTGTTTTCATCGTTATGCATTAAAGATACGTGCGACGTATTGAATTACCGATCTTATAAAAAGAGTGGCTGAAAGAGCAAACATTCTCTTAACTTGGACGGAAGCCCGTGGGCGAAGCTCGTTCTTTCGCAAACATCTTCCTCCTGTAAAAGTACGAGTCGTAATCAGGTTCTATCCACAGTCCATCCAGTTAACTGCTTGTGAGGATCAAGCGACAAGCTGAAATGAAGACTGTATTCGTGATATTTGCTGCGTTAATGGTTTGTTACGCCATAACTCTTGTTGAGAGGTGAGCTTGTCACTTAGATGGTTTGTTTGTATTTACTGATACTGAATTTAGGTCCAATCTCCAAATATGATGACCACACTTCTTTGCCGGCGCGAAAAAGTCATTCTACGTGCACGACATGACTTCGGGGGCACCCAACGTCAATTTTCGGAAAATATCTGTTTGGAATACGATTTGAGATCTAGAATTTTCGGAACATTTGTCTTGTAAAATTTCTTGCTTGCCTGCCTCTCCTAGGATTTTCGAACTTCTAGAAAATGGTATAATTGCCCATTTTTAAGGGAATTTTTACCCTAAAAAGGGCACCTAAAATTTTCGAAAGCCTTTTTTCTGGCTGAAATTTTCGAAAAGGTAAGTTTTGATCCCTATAATTTTCGGATCACTAGACTTTCAGCTAGGAAATCCGAACAGAGGAAAAATTTGTAGGGGATAAAAATATGCCTATATCTACCGTTTAAATACTAAAATACGTTTAATAACGCTATGTTTAAGTTGTTTGAACTATATTCTCGTTGGGTGCCCCTGTGACTTTCGCTGACCAATGATAGTAACGGGGATTTAGGTCTCTGCAGTTGGGGCTTTTCTTTTTGATGAAAAGTCACAGAGTTGAACCTGAAATCGCTGTAAGTTAACTGAAATTTCCTTAAAATTAAGTATAAGTTTTTGAAAATTCAATTCTACCTGTTGGATTTTTGCATAGAAGTGTCCGATCGTTAAACGTCATCCGTCAATTCAATTGAAAGCCAGTATTTCACGACACTAAATGTCGTCATGCGTCTACTCACTCCTCCACGCGAACAGATTGTCTTGTTCCCAATTAATCATTCCATTCCAAAGACTACCGAATTTTTAAAAACATTTTGCTAAATAGTAAATATGAAAAAGCACACATCACTGAAAGTAATCAGTTCCGAAGGGGTTTCATAAGTGCACCAAAATGCATATAGGCTTTTAGAGAAGAAGGGTTTTAAAATAAAATGATACTTGTAAACGATACTAAATCTCCTGATATCTCATGATTTAAAATCTAATTTTGTTTTTTTAACATGGCGAAAGCAAATCAAAACAGAGGAATCCCGAGTATCGCTGAACTTCTCGAGGACTTTGCCCAAAGGGAATAGCTTATCTTAGAAGATAAACGTTTAGTCTTTAGCCCTTCTTTGCCTTTTTTCATTTTTTACAACTTTGAACCTCAATTTGCAGTATCTTATCCAGCCATTTTGGGATAATTGAGGCGATAACACCTCGGATAAAAGCTCTCGTACGTGCTTTCAGGGCGTGCCGTGATAGCTGATTACGCGAATCAAACAAAAGTGTGCGCAATTTCGCCTTTTTTTTCTACGGCAAATGGTTTTTCTTCAAACCAAGTGTTTTAAAAGGAAAGCATATAAGTAATTTTGGTGTCTTAAAAGACAATTTTTTTGAATGCACTCATTCTGGGACTCGTTGAAAGTTATGAGTGTTGTGAGCCTAGACGTCCTGTCTGAGAACAGGAAGGGGTTAACATAGCCTCCCACGCAGGCGTTTTTAGGGGAGCTCGCGGAGACATGAAAAACGAGCTCTCCAAAAAACGTCTGCGTGGGATGCTAGGGTTAACAATTCAAGAATTCTGTTGATGTTTCTGTTGATATCTGAACTCAGATTTCCACGTACATGTCATTAACAGTATCCCTTTCAGATAAAAAATTTCCGCAACTCCTCACAATTAATATTATGCATGATGTAATCACAGGGTCCAGAGGAGTTTCGTGTGAATAAATGAATAACTTATTTTAAGTCTCACCTTAAAAAATGTCTTTACCTGTCGCTTAGCACGATTTATTAGCCCAATGGGATCTTTATAAATCTACCGTGAACGATTTTCTTCGCTTCTTTTCTGACCCAGATCGACTTTGTTGTTCGCCATTTTGAAAATCAATAACCGCAAGCCATATCCTCGCTGGCGCACGGAAAGTCGCCCGAAGCCCTCAGTCTCTTGGTTTGCGGTATATAATGTGTCAACACGTGTATCCCGTTTCATAGAATTCGAGTTTAATTTTCCTTTTCAAAGCAGTTGATTTTTCTAGGTGAAAATAACGTACTTGAAGCTCAAGAACAGTTTTGAGTCTTTTGCCTGGTGGTGTGAAGTTTTCAAAGAGCCACTTTCCCGAAATTTGGATGGGGGCTGTTGACGTTGGCCTTCTGCGGAGGCTGAAGGGGCAACCGACTATGCTTCAGACTGTATGCGTGCACGTCAACTCGAATTTTCTCTCCATGTAACCTTAGTGAAGATTATTTGGATTTTTGTCGAAATGTTTGTCTTCGTAATTGTAATCTGCAAGATTTTTCACTGTTATGAGCACAATCTTGAATGTATGGACGTAGAAAGATCGAAGTCGCTCTTCTGGCAGGGTAACTTTTTACGTCATTCGAGAGAAAAATATGGCGGGAAATATGAATCACGGTTGATCTTTATCAGGTCTGTCAGGTCGAATGAAATTTAACTCAGTCAAATATGGACTTCAAAAGAAAGGTACATCAACAAAACATTAAATATTACTATCAACTTCTTTATGATTTATTTTAGATTTAAGTTTACCACTCACTTTACGAGATACCATATTAAGCTTATAGTTTATCAATGCTGCACGAAATTAAGGAACACTCTTTGTTTTTTTTCAATAAGAATGTTGTTTTTCCGGCCCAGGCTGAACATTCTTATTTTTCTGCCAATTCTAGGCAGAAAATATTCTTGTATTATTCTTAGATTATGGCTTATGACATACCGTAAAATTCCGAAAATAAGCCCCGGGGCTTATATTTTTCAAAGGCCCTTTTTGAGGGGCTTATTTTTGGAGGGGCTTATGTACGAAGGGAAATTTGCGTTTCAAAATCGATTGAGCTAGCTTGTAGTGGGAAGGAAATTTACCATTTTTGCTTTGTTTTACTTTGTATTTTGAGGGCAAATTCCATGTACAAACCCCTCGGGGGCTTATATTCAGAGGGGCGATTTAACGGAGGGTTTTTTGCGTTACAATTTTGAGGGGCTTATATTTGGAGGGGCTTATACATGGAGGGGCTTATTTTCGGAATTTTACGGTATCCGTTTTAGACTATTATAATTAGTGCAGGTTTTTTGGTTTTGTTGCCTAGTCAGTTCCCCTTTAGAGAGTGGAATAAGTTGAAAACATGTAATTGTATTGTATTTACAGCTTTTGAACACACAAAAATATATCCTTTTCAATTTCTCAGTTTGGGGTTTATTCTTAAAATATTCTTAAAATTTTGCAAATTTCAGCCTATATATATTCTTATAGAAAAAAAGAGTGTATTGTAAATTAACGCGACTTAAATTAACGTGAATTTGGTGGAAAACAATTTTCAAATGAAAGAAATTAATGCAGAAGAGAGGGTAACATTTCAAAATGAAGGAAATTAGCGTGACACTAACAAAGAAACAAAACTTGTGGAGAGACAACAGAAACAAAGTTAAACATGTAATCTGAAATGGAAACTTTGTTCATTTTCCTAAACAAGTCAAGTGAAGAAATCTGGTCACATTGGAGGGTTCTTTGCAGTTTCACTGTTGTCAGCAGATCTCCCCTCTGATAAAACACTCCTCTTTCAAAGTAACTGTTGTCAAGAATGTCAGTGTATCCAAAATAATGGAAATTAAAGTTGAGGAAGTTAATGCTCCACTTAATTAATGGTATGGAAATTAACATTTCAACAAATTAACCCGACTTAAAAGTAAAGTAAATTTTTTACAATGCACATTAATTTCACAAAGTGTTAAGTTTCCTGTAATAAGGTAAAGCTGGCAAGTAGCAAAATTAATGAAAACACTTTAAATGCATAGAAGTTTCTTTTGTTTTCTTCTTTAGTGGCTACTTGGTAACATCTCCAAGAGTTTTCCGTGCCGGTAGCACTCAAAGGTTGTCTGTTAACCTTTTCTCAGTCTCAACCCCTTGGGATGTGAATGCCACAGTTGTATATAACAATGGAAGAGGAATTATTGCAAGCGATGAAGGGAAGTTCACCAGCCTTTCTGATGGTTTCTTGAATCTCAAGGTAATAATAGTGATAACATATTATTTTATATCATGAAGTGTTAAGTAGGTAAGCACTGCTAAGTATTGAGAATATCTTCTAAAAGATTCTATTAATATCACAACTGCTACAATGATTACCTGGTAATTGCTTTGTCAGGGAGAACTGCTGATTTACAGATACAGTCGAACCTCCATATGCGACCACCTCTTGTTAGCAAACACCTCCCATAAGCGACCACCTATCATAAACACCAAACTTTTCTCAGTCAAAGCCCTACTATAATTTATATAGTTAAAACCTCTAGTAAGCGGCCACTAACTCTTTGCATTTTGGCTGGTCGCATATGGGAGGTTTAACTGTACCTGTAAATTATTACATGACCAAAAAACAGTTGCTTATCATCTTATTCTAATAAATAATTTATTATTAACAGATCCCCAAGGATTTGAATGCTGGGAGGGAAAAAAGCATCAAAGCTAAACTGATGGTGACTGGCAGACCAGTAGGGGGAAAACAAGCCTTTAGAAAGAATGAAGAAATCACCATTGAAATTCCCAAGAAAGCTCTCTTCATTCACACAGATAAACCCATATATAAACCAGGCCAGACAGGTACATATATAACAATCTGATCTTTTCTTTGTACATATATGTTGGTTTAAGTGTTTCAAGGACAAAATCCTATACTGTTGAGTGCTTGCTCATGTTTGAACCTTCTATCACTCATAATCTGATCACATGTGTTTTGAACTTCTACCTTGTGTAACTTACACAAAGGACAGCATTGAAGCAAGAGCATTTTGACCTTCAACCTCTCCCGCACTTCCTAACCTTTGGTTTGCTAGAAGACCGCAATGAGCTATGCATTTTTAATAGGAACTAGTTGATTCATACGAAGATCGCTGCGAAATGTTACGGTGGTCGCTGTTGACTGATAGAAGGCTATATTTTTCTTTGATTGAATGCTATAAACTTGTATTCGGATTGAATAGCCTTTGTTTTTCCGATTTTTTTGAGTTCGCTTCAAAACGTACCAAGTCCAATCACAACTACAAACTGCAAGTTAAGTCGGCTAACTGCAATTGTTATAAATACTTTTTTTTTTGTTAAAATTATTCGTGAATGGAATGACCTGCCCGCCCATGTTGTTGAGATAGGAAATTTAAGACGTTTTAAAATAGCTCTTCAATCGTACATGCGTATTTCTTAGGTTTTTATCCATCTTAGATCTTAGATCTTATTCATTAGCATATATTTTTAATTTCTATTTTTGGAAGTTTATTTACATAGGGTCAACCTCTTAAACTTCCTTTTTAGGGTATTATTTGTATCGTTTATTTCTTATGATACCTTAAGTAAAGTATGTATGTATGTATGTATGTATTTGAAAAGCACATCTTGGTTAGTAGGTTTATGTATGTGCTGAAGTATGAAGTGTCACATTTAATCACGGGTCGTCGTGTACCAGTAAATGATGCCATGCCATTATTACCAAGCTAAGTCAAAATAGTGCAAAACTCACACTGTCCAATTTCATGCTTGACGTTATGTGTAAAAAATATACTCTGAATGTTTTTTTGTTTGTAGTTAACATGCGCATTGTTGGTACAGATGAAAACTTGAGACCGTTGACAGGAAAGGTAAAAATCTGCTTCTTGCTTCTCTAAGGGCTAAATGTAATGTCAGTGATAATTCAGGTGTTCCCTACAAGCTTTCATGGCTTGGATTGCTCTGTGCTGTAAAATTCCTAACTATATATCCATCATTCAACCTATCCATGTACGCACTTACCAACTTAATTCCCACTTAAGTTACAGTCGTCTTTGGAAATGGCAAAGCACTTTGCATGCGACTTAGGGAGATGTCAATCGGGGACAACTAAAGGAAAGCAGGGACCAACTCTAGGTGTCTGTTTAATCAGCTTAAGTGGTAGTCATCACTGCAGCGTAATTTAGTCATTGTGCCCTTTACTTATGAATAGCCTCTTAATGAATTCCGATAACATGACATATAACCTTTTAACAGTGCTTGTCAATCCATATAAGTACCCAGTCTCTTTTTACCCGCTGAATACCTGTGTTGAAAAGTCTTCCTTCCAGCACTTTTTAAGCTCCATCACTGTTTGAAAATAGTATACTGACACCTACTGACTTAGTTGAGACCGTCTAATGTATATGTGGCATCCCATTGCTGTGATTAGCTTTGCTATTCATAATTTGAATGGTTAAAGACTAAATGGTTAACCCTTGTCAGCCCCATTATCCACATATGAATTCTCCATACTGATCGGCATACATTTCTTTAAAGAATGATTACTGGTTGAGAGTTTGATAACAGATCAAAGCATTTTCTCTTTAGTGATCATTTTATTAACGCGCATAACCATTTCTCTCGGCAACCTATGGAGAATTGTTAGGAGAAAATTATTGTTGGTCAATATTGGGACTTAAAGGGTTAAAACATTCAGTTGACAACCCAGGCAATTTAGAGGCTGATTCACAACAGAATTACTTCCAGGTCGCGGCCTTGTTCAAAAGTTGGATTGTGCTACTTAGTGGAAAAGTAATATGAAAACCAATTGCATTATCCAGTTGATAGAGATTTATCTAGTGGATAGCATTATCCATCTTTTGAACAACTGGGGCCAGAGTTCTAACATTTTCTGGAGTCGTTTTCTTGTAATTCACTGTCAGCATTATTTATAACTCTGACCTTTTCTTGTAGATCTCAAGGGTTACCATAACTGTAAGTACATATACAAAATTGTGTTTGTTACCACTATAACATGTATCTTAAATTTTGCAAGAATTGCTGGCTTCAAAAGGACAAGAAGAAAGTAAGTCTCCAGTATTAAGGTGATATACACAGGATCCTTGCTGGTATCCACTAAAAGAGAGATTGACCAGTTTTGTTCATTTCATTGAAAATATGGAAAGATGTGTGGCATTTAGTGGTGTATGTGTCTGTTTAAAATATGGCTTTGGCTTAACGTGGGGCCTGCTTTAAGGGGCCATGTCACCAATATTTATTTCTTCTTGGAAATCAACCAACACCCCCTCTATAGGGCTTAATCATTCTCTTGACGACTTATGGAGTTTTTTCAGAACGCTAAAAGTGTGTAAAACTTCTAATAAGTCCAAATAGGTTGCCCTTTTGACATGCTCAGACTGTAGTTATAATTCCATAATTACAATCTGTAGTTTTGTTACATCTGGTGTGCCTTAATATGATGCAACCTTTAAGGCAAACACTCCTAAGTTTCTTGCTGAAAAAGATATAATTTTTAACTTATCATTAAAGTCTTAATAGTTATCTCAACATTTTTGTTTTACATTTGATTTTAGAACCCGATTCATGTGAGGAATATGCAGTGGGATAACCTTGATTTTAATTTTGGTAAGCAAACCAATTTTAAGGATATAGTATTCATACAAAAGTCATGTACATGTGCAAGCTTTGTTGTACAATTACCGGAGACATAAGATTGTGAGGCATGCACAGGGTGGCCAGAGTACTGACACGTGCAAAATAGAAAATAGTGATTGTCACACTAGAAACCTGAAATTTTGTGATACTTGCAGAGAGTATCCAGAGTTCTGACACATCACCATGCCATCATTTTTCCCATTTCACTCCCCAGCAGGTTAGGTTATTTTTCGTAGAGAAAGGAAACCTAAAATTTTTGGAATCGAGAATGCAATGCAGAAAGGAATCAGAAAAACTATCACTTTCAGAAAGCTTTAAATTGCTGCTAAAATTTTTGGGAAAATAATACTGCAGCCCTGGCTCGTAACTTCGAAAAGACTCAAGTTACCCTAGGATGACCAAACAGATATAAATTTCTTAGCGCCACTTAGAATACTTTTCTAGAGTTCTAAAAGTTAGCTCTGGATAGCCTAAAAAGTGTTTTCAAAGTAATTAGGGGGAAACCGTTGTTGGGTGCCCCTGCCCAATGTGGTGATGCATTCTGGGACACCCAAAGTAGAGTAGCAAGGATGCCAAAGTAGTAACAAATACACAGGGGGGCCCAGTGAAGCTTGTCTTATGATCTTGCCTGGTTCTAAAAATTGCCAAATATCATTCACAGTTGTGTCTTTTATTCCTCATGAATTGAGGTTCTACCTTAGCCTTGTTTATGTGCACATGGTACACATCGCATAATTTTTTTTTTTTTTAAAACTAAAGACACCCTTATTTTCTTTTATAATATAGGAATAATAAGCCTGAAATTTCCTTTGTCAAGCCAGCCTGTATTGGGAGACTGGAAAATTGAAGCCTTATTCCAGGTATGTTTACATTTATGTGTTTGAAATCCACGCTTTGAGCGAAGGAAATTAATAGCAGTAACTTTAAAATGTGGTTAATTGACTCTCGTCAACAACAGGCTGTAGAACACATCACTGTTATACAAGCATTGGTTTTGTTATTTAAATTTGTAATGAGTGAAACAAAAGAATCTTTTGCTCCAAGAACCATTGCACTTCTGGTTGGCATTTTAATATCAATAGGTGATGTCCACAAGAGTATTGCTCTAAATGTAAAAGCTAAGGGCTCACATAGTGCTACCCTGTGAGCAGAGGCCCTTTGATCTTCCTAGATTAAGATAAGTCGGGAAGAGGAAGACTTATCTAGGAAGATTGAAGGGCCTCTGGTCACAGGGTACTTGCAACATAGTGCAGTCTCACAGTCTTTTTCCTTGTTGTAGTTTGTATTTTCTACTGAAAGTTTGGGAGTGTTATAACTCCATTTATACAGACTATGAATCATAGTTACCATGTGCACTGAGTGAAAAGTTCCTCTGTCAGCAGATCACTCACTCTAGTTAAATTTATAGGCATTTGGAATCCATCAATGAGTTGCAAAATTTTACCACAATAATATTTAAAACCTACTCAATTTAAGATGTTGTTCATATTGCAGGGTCAAAAGAAGACATTAGTTTTCAAGGTTGATAAATATGGTAAGTTCTCAATCACAGTATAATACTACCTTAAGTTTAATTATTTTCCTGGACACAACATGGGGAAGGAAATGCTGTAAATCATGGAAAATTGAGAAACTTATTAGGCACGGTAAGACAGATGTACTGCCGTCAAACCCACACATGACTATTTTTCAGATCCCAACTTTTTGCAGATATCAATGAACTGTTAACAGGACTTGTTGTTGTTGGGAGGGGGGGGGGATGGGGGGTTTTGCTTGGGCCATTGCTTGCATGTTTTTAGAGTTTATGGATAAGTTACAAGATGACTTGCATGGACCCTTGCCTGCTGGGCAAGGGTGCTTAAAAACTCATTAAGGTCCTTGCTTAGCAAGAAAGGCTATGAAATGCCTTGGATACTGCCTAACAGGTGCCTACAATTTGTCCGCGGGTGACCAAAATTTCAGACAAGGAGCCTGCACAGGCACCTAAAAACTTTTAATTGTTATGTCAACTTCCTGGTCAACTAACAACAAAACTCCCTGCTCATTCTGCAGTTTGAAACGGAAATGTAAAACTTGTGGTCATCGGCCATAGGCTGTTGCAGGGCATAATTATGCTCTTGCCTTTCTTTGGCTAGGGGAACAAACTTTCACTGTGTATAAGCCAGATACTTTTCATAGACCTGGCTTTGGTCACTATGGTAATAATGCTGGTAATCTCAAGCAGGTTGTAGCCCTATTTGCTGTTGGTGTTTCACTGTGTAACAATGAACATGTATGTTTTTGTTATACAGTTTTGCCCAAGTTTGAGGTCACCATAACACCTCCATCCTTTGTGGCATATACAGATAGAAGTAACATTACAGCAACTGTTTGTGCGCGGTAGGTTTATTTTAATCCTCATAGAAATAAGTATGTCAAAAGTATACTTTTTGCATAGTGCAAGCATACTAATTCTGTAGTAACCTACATGGCAGTACATTTACAGTATACTGTAAACCTACTGCACACTAACCAGACTTACCATGATCTATACTTGAAATGTTCTTCCACAAATTGACCCCAAAAAAGTACAATTCCAGTATACTACTATTATGCTACAGTCAACTGCGTACTTAAATTGCGTTACGTAAGCACAAGAATAAGTCTATACTGCAAATGTACTGAAATTCCATTATACTGCTTTTGTACTGCATGATTATTACAACACAAGAATAATAATATTATATACAAGGAAGAGTTTCACCTATGGTGCCATTCTCATATAATATGGAAATGTCTTTATTGCAACCTTTGGAAGATCCTGTGTTGTTGATTAAGTAACAAGAATATCATACAAATACAACAGCTGTCAACAACAATGGAGCTATGTGGTTTGAAAGAATAAAAAAGATTACTGAAGGGCACTGTAATCTTTGCCTTTATTTTATTTCTTCTAAGAGATGGATAATGTGGTACAATCTTTGACAATAAAGGCTTCTGATACTGCATCATTAGTGGACTATTAAGTTCTGACAATTATTATTTTGCTTTCATTATCTTTATGGTATGCAACGGGGGCCACTGGGCCACTTTCGTGCAAATATCACTTGAATTCCCATGAAGCTAGCGATAACAGTTTCAATGAAAAATTAAATTGGTGCTATGCACTTTTGGATGGGTGCATTTAGAACTTAACTGCTCATTTTCATTTTTAGGATAATCATTCCATTATAATAAATTGCATGTACAACAGTCAAAGAAAAGATTTGTCCAAAGCAGATCAAAATATATTTAAGTGGATTCAGTAATTGTACAGTTGCATCACAACATTAATTTTAATGGTTGCATGTATGTGCATATGTTTTTAGTATCCAAGTTGAAAATAAAGGATCGCAAACATCAGGCTTCGAACATGGTACTTTAGTGTTCTGTCGTAGTTTTTCCTAAATGATGCACTTGGGAACGGCGCAGAATTATAATTACAATACAAGTCATGTACACTTAATTAATTACTGTAAGAACATCATCATACAAATAGGAATTAATGAGCCAGTAATTAAAGATCTTCACAGAGGATATTACAGGTAAAAGATCTTTAAAAAAGTAAATCAACAAATTAATAAATAATTACTTATTCCTTTGATTAAAAGGTTAATTTAACCAACGTAGTCCGCGATCCTCATTTTATACCTAGTCCGTGTTTTTTACCCAGTCCTCAGTCCGTGGTCCGCAGAAGATAAGAAGACCTGTAAAAAATACAGATTGGAAAACTTTGACCGGCCGCCTGTCATTAAAGACACTGTACTTTAAAACAGTGCAATCACGACGAGCTATTAAACTTGGATCCATTCGTGCATGCATTGAAGCTTAAATCAAAAGGAGCAAGAAAAATTGTGACGTGTAATTAAAATGGCCAAAAATACAGCCGTATGTATGTAAAATATCGATATTCGATCTTCACTTGCGAACTCAAGGCGATGACGAAGCTCAAGCAGTTTCCTTTTACTCCGACCTCAGTTCAGAACTCATGCTTGTCCCTCACATATTGTTCATTAACTTAACCGGTTAAAAAAAAAAATCAGCATATGTACATGAGCCTGTGCGCAGACGAAATTAAACTCTGGTTAACTCCGTACATCGATGTATGAAGATTTCATTTTAATAATCAGAGACTACGTACTGGCTGAAAAGGTAAGTGTTGTCCTTTACGTACCTTTCGATAAATGGGTTCTCTTTATGCTTTTTCAATCTTTTGTAGAAAGATGTCAATGCTTGTGTGGTTTTACAGTTTCTTGTCCCGATCTGCTTCTTCTTCTTCTTCTTCTTTTTTTTTTTTACTAAACAGTTCGTGCATTCATTTGAAGTTGAGCTATTAAGATGAATTGTTTGAAACAACAACAAAGCAGCAAAGTTCTTGTAATGAACACTTTCAGTTTAGGTCCATAATACAGGATTGAAAGAAAATTCCTTTTTTGTATTTACTGTCCTACAGTGTTTTCATAGCTCGATCTCGGAGCGAGTATCAAAGGCATAATATTGAATAATCACAAAATTTGGACTAAATTAATCTTGGTTTAAAATTTAAGCAGAATTAATTTTCGAGGAACTGAGTGCAGAATTTTAACACTTTTGGCACAGCTATATAGGCTGTTGAGACTCTGTTGATGGAGTGCTTGTGACCCAACAAATCTACGTTTTTCCATCTCACGTAATGGAATCCAAGAGCGTCTTGGATTCTGGATTCCATGTGGTAGATTCCGGATTCCGGTACTGGATTCCAGCCTTTGTCAGTGGAAACTTGGATTCTGGATTCCGGATTCCAATCGTTATTGGGATTCCGGATTCCTTGAGCTGTATTTTCGGGATTCTAAGGCCAAGGATTCCGGATTCCACAAGCAAAATGTTCCCGGATTCCGGATTCAACAAGCAAAAAGACTCCCTTACATGGGGCGAATTTTTAATAATCCAGTGATTTAATAAAGTAATTCATTGTTTTGGATGCACGCCCTTATAATGATATTGAAACTTAATCCTTGAACACCTTTCCATCTAACAGTAACAGTACAGTATTTGTTACAGTCGAGGACTTTTCTTTTCCTCTTTAGACTGTAACAAGCACCTCTGATGTGTTCTTTATTTCAGATTTTGATTTCAAATTTTTGCAAAACTACAATTAGCTACTTTTTTTCTGTCACCTACCTGACTAGGAAAACTACTTAACTAATGAAGTTAAATACTTTTTTACGAACAGTTATAAAGACTTCTGTAAAAATGCCTGTGCCTTGATGGCCAAGCTGAATCAAGGACTCAGTATATAGTATTCAAGTAATGCCAGTTCATCTGACAAAACGTTTGTGGATATTTGAAGTCGCTGACTACTGATGTGAGTATCTCTAAATCTTTTAAGTTAAGAAGACCATCATTAATCAGGATGCAATTTATTTTGTCTAGTTTCATATGAGAGCTGAAGGTGTTTGTTTCATTTAATCATGTCTTTCAACTGAAAATTCCCTTAGTGATTATTTTTAAAATTGCATATGTGGCTATAAAGTCTTGAACAAAATATGTTCTGTACTTTCTTACCCACAGGACGCTATATATAGTGCTATTAATGCTAAAAGTTTAAGTAATTAAGGTTTGCACTACTTGTTAACCTGCAAACAGGATTTTTGTATAGTCTCCACAACAGCTATTTTGTGATTTTTTTATATCTTTTTTAGATAAGTCTCACCTATATTTTTTGTCAGTTAACTACTAATTATTGTAAATCTACAGTTTTGATCTAGATCATCAAATATTTTTAAATAAATGTTTCAATGTCTTGTTGACTGTTGTTAGACTTTCACTATAGTAAGTATACACAAAGTATGCTTTTAGTATAATAGGTATGTACTCAAAGTATACTTTGAGTACAGTCTGATAGATGCAAGCAAAGCAATGTGCTGAAAGTATACTTAAAGTATACTTTTCCCTAGTACATTCCTGAGTCCAAAACTCATGCTACGTTTTGTATACTTTTAGTACAAAAAAGTATTATCTGTGAAGATGTTATAATGTACTTTAAATATACTATAACTATACTTAAAGTATACTTAGAGTATACTTTTTTCACCCAACAGCAGTATACTTTTAGTACATTATGTTGTGTACTAAAAGTATATTTATTTTCCATGAGGTTAGCAAGGTTGTTATACACATGTAATGTAAAATACAGTAATGTTTTTTCCTTCTACAGAAAAATTTCATATCTAGTGTACCTTAAATTCTATGCACAAGTAATAAGCTATGAGAGCTCACATCTCAAACTTTAATAGGATACACTATACACTTAGCGGTTAAGTCCTCGGAGTGAATCACATTCAAGCAAGAAAATAAACTGCCACTAAACAGCAGCAAAATAAGACGGAAATTGCTTTATTCTTATTATTAAATAACAGACTGAGATTTATTCTTTTTCCAAGGTTGAAGTACAATTTTTTTTTAATGGATTCCTATTAATAATAAATTGTTATAATTATTCTTGATAAATAAAATGAATATTTTTTGAAAATTTTTATGACTCTTACACACTGGTGCGTGGTGCACAGTGCCATTTTTTTTTTTAATTAGAGAACAAAATTTAGCGATTTCAATAATAAATCATGAATGTTAAAAATGTACCTCTCTGGACATCGCATCAAACTTATGTGCTATTGCCAAAGTACCTGCCATCTCATACCTGCTCTCATTCCTTGTTTTTTTTTATGTAATAAACATGAATGATACCCCAAGCTCAATTTTTTTCAAAGTTGCCTTTTGGCAACCTAAAGCACTATTACAAAATGGTCACCGGGTGTATTAAAAATTTAATAATATTGTCCACCAGATCAATTATTTAATAATAAAGTCGAACCTCTCTACAATGGCCACCTTTGGGGACAGAAGAATGTGGCTGTGGTGGAGAGGTGACCGTTATGGGAAGGTAGGGGTGTAATATGACAAAACTTTTTTTGAGGAGTGCAAAATGTATATTGTGCTAAGTTCATGCTCACTGTATATCATAATGTCAATCCAATTACAAATAATATACAGAGAGATGAAATACACAACTTGAATAATGTTTTGAATGAAAATGTTAATGTGACAAAATGAACAAGTCTCGTAGTCAATTTATGCTTACTGCAGTAGTATAAATTAATGGAACACAATCAAAATATGATTCCATGATTAGTCATCAACGTGCCTTATGGATCAATTTTTGTGACCATTCCTGACTTTTTCATCAGTTACTGAAAAACTGGCCGTTGTTGAGAGGTTATTTTGGCAGTTGATGACGTGCTTTATTACTGGCCATTTTAATTGCTGTTGCAGAGTAGTTAAAGAAAGAGTCAATGTATGGACTGTTTGCCGGGACAAAAAAGTTGTCATTGTACAGAGGTTTCCGTTAGTTTGACTGTACAATACTACATAAAGGTTCAAAGAATCAAAATGGCTGCGAAATTCTTGGTAATGCACACAACATTCCAAGGCTTTAAGTTAATACCCGGACACCAGGGTGAAAGACGCAAATCATAAAATGGAACGTAGATAATATTTCACGGGGAATGAAAACATTTAATGGTGACTATAGCTGGGTCTTAGTTGGCTGCCTGTAATAGAATGGTATCTTACAGTTCAAATACACCTTTGGCGATGCCCAGATTGTATTTCCTCAGGGGCCTATTTCCAATTATTTGACAAGCACCCCGCAGCTTTCACATGGCAGAAAGATTAAGAGTCACATTTACGCCAAACGGCAAATGTCAGATTCAAGTTGAGAATTTCTCAGAATAGAAACTATGCAGATAAAAACAGCTCACAACAATTCTAATGGATAAAACTGGCGTGAATCTACTTATTATTTTTGAGTAGAAGTAATAAACATTTAACAACAATTAACTTGGTACAAATTCACTGTGGCATAAACGAGATTCTCAATCTCTCTATTAACTCCCGACCCCCAACGCAAATTCGCTGTATGTGAACCAAAAAACAAACTGGTAACCAGCTGCTTTATACCACAGATACACCTATGGACAGCCTGTGAAAGGGAAGGTCAAAGTACTGTTTAGGCTCAAGTTATCATATAGGTACAGATACAGGGAAGCACAAACCACAAAGGAAAAGGAAGTGAGTGTCATACCATTTAGTGTGTAGAAATATTAAGGTTTCTAATACTTTTCACAAGTATTAGTGTGGACGGTCGAAAACGCATCAAAGTGAAAACGATGACCAAAAATTCGCAGGTGCATGTGTTGGTAGCATGGGCAAAGAGTTTAACTTACATAATAACGTGCAATTCTATTGTTTTCAAATGTTTTAGTGTGCATGGATATTGGAAAACGTGTCAAAAGGGTAGTGTTGACATGAAGCGGTCAATGAGTTTTCAATGACAACATACCTTTGAAAAGGCATTAGTGTGGTCAGGGGCCCCCTTTAGACCAGGGACATGTGTACCCACTTCAAGAGGGCCCAGAAAACACGCGAGTCATGAGATGAGAGGTAAAGAAGAAACTCTTAGTAAACTTAAGGAGGCTCAACAGGATGCCTAAGTTTGCGCATTTTCTGATCTATTCAACTGTGGTCATATTTCTTGGCTTTACTTGGTAGCTACAACCCCGGACAAAACTGTTGAGACAATTCCATCTATTTTCTAACTTTTGCGCCCTACTCCCGTCTCCCCTAAACACAAAAAGTAAACCCCCTCCCCACCCCCTATTCAAAGTTGCCTTAGTCTAAAAACCAACGTGTATAATTGCCATGCTATCCTAAACAACTTTGGATAAGGGGAGGGGGGAAATCGGGCATTCATTTGGCGGCGGTTTCAGTTTTTGCCGGGATGACAGGAAAAAATAGGCATTTTCGCGATTTGTCTCAACAGGTTTTGTCCGGGGTTGTCTGCGGACTGTTTTCGGTATTCTTTAACTTTCATAGCAATTACCTCAAGTTATAGTCCTCTCTTTTGGTCAAATTGATAAAAGCCATTGTTTCAGCATACTTTTTTTTCTTTTGAATGCGAAATAAAATTTTTACAGTAAAAATTGAAGTTATAACACTCTGATTACATGATCTGTCAAATGACATTTACTCTGTGACGTTACCATGGGCATGACTTTCAACGGCTTACGTGTCCGTAGACGCTTTGCCTGCTCAAATGGTGACATTGATATGTAATCGCCAGACAAAATGGATCTCTCGAGAACTTCCGATAGTGACGAATCATTTTCAGGAGGCTCGGAAATATCGCATGATTCACTAGGTGAGAGGAAGGTTAGTGCGCTTATCTGGTCACTTACAGTCACGCGAATTTGGCTCATTTTTCCATCCCGCGAGTAATTTGCCTTAGCAGTGATTACGTCGTTCGCCAAGTGTAGTGCAAAGATCCTACACTTAACAGGACAACATTGCCTCAGTTACAGCAAATGTGGAATTGTGTACGAACGGGAATGTGGTATGATGGATCTCTCATTTCTCCACGCAGATCCCGCGGGAACAATAACGGGAAATCCCTTGATGTGTAAGGTGCTTCGATGAGCTTGCTATGCAACAAAAACGGAGTAGTTTTTCTCGCAGACGGTTAACTTAACGAATAAAGTACCGCAGAGGAAAGAAACATCGGTTAACGACGGTTAACAACGGTTAACAACTTTTCTGAAGAAAAAGAACAGTTAGACTATCAGTTTCCTTTAATATATTCTGTTAACCGCTGTTAACCGTTGTCAACCGTTGGAATAAACATGTGCGTGCCTGTTAATCGTTTATTTCAAGCGTTTACGGTGCTTTCAAGCATTTTCCGTAGTATATAGAACCTTTTTGTGGATTTTCAAGCATTAAAAAGACCTTTTTACTCAAGGGAAAACTTTTTGACACTGGTGTAATTGTCATGAAATGCGCTGTTTTTTGCCACAAAAGAACTGCCATCGCGTGACAACATGTTTTCGCTGTATTTGTGATCAAAGAGGCATTGCTTTCCCTACACATCCTAT
This sequence comes from Porites cylindrica, assembly GCA_964035525.1. NCBI lineage: Eukaryota > Metazoa > Cnidaria > Anthozoa > Scleractinia > Poritidae > Porites > Porites cylindrica. The sequence goes on from OZ037779.1 coordinate 28,498,468, forward strand.
TTCTACCCATTTTGGAAGTTCTTCATTAATATTTGTTCTTTTGGCCTTGGTTGTCATAGAAGAATTAACGGTTTTATCGGCATGGATTCCATTATTTTGTCAAGTAGATAATCTGGTATATATGTTGTAAATTGTTCTAATTACACACTCAGTAAACGCGGGTATTGTTAACTCGGTGAAGCTTACTTTTCCAGTTCTACTCTAACTACATGGAGAAAGTTGTCACTGCAACTAAGTATCACCACTTCTAAGGGTTATTTTTAACTGCTCCGCCGCATTCTTGAGTCCTCGTGCATGACCTGCACACCACGCACTATTATTTTTGAACAGGACAGTTGTGCTGCGCAAATATAATAAATACCCAGTCTTATCTAATTTATTCGACATGTAAGCACAATTAACGTTGGTAAAAAGGCCGGAGGTAAGGCTCCTATTAAGATATCATACTTGTGACACACAGTAACTCCTTAACCGTGGCCACCAACCACAATTAATTTCAATACTTTTTCTGTAAAGAGCATGATTTCTTTCTCATTTAGGTATAAGGTTTCTAATTTATGGCTAAATTTCTAAGTACATAATTAATGCGTCCTAATTGTTTTTATGACACCTTCTTTCGTAGTCACAAAGCTTTAGACAAGTACAACATCTGTGCAAAAAATCAATACCCTCCGACCTTACATCGCGAAGTTACAGCGATTTGAACAACTGGCCTTCACAGACAACCCCGGACAAAACTGTTGAGACAATTCCATCTATTTTCTAACTTTTGCGCCCTACTCCCATCTCCCCTAAACACAAAAAGTAAACCCCCTCCCCACCCCCTATTCAAAGTTGCCTTGGTCTAAAAACCAACGTGTATAATTGCCATGCTATCCTAAACAACTTTGGATAAGGGGAGGGGGGAAATCGGGCATTCATTTGGCGGCGGTTTCAGTTTTTGCCGGGATGACAGGAAAAAATAGGCATTTTCGCGATTTGTCTCAACAGGTTTTGTCCGGGGTTGTAGGTTGGATTTTGCGATCGGGCTAGTGACTTCTGTTCTTAACTTGCCCTGCGGACCGAAAGTCGCTCCGACGAAGTGAAATCTGCATAAACAAGACGATGTATCGCATTACATGTCAGACGAGACAGATTGAGATAGACTACGAGTAGTCCCCCATTTTTCCTCAAGGATAGTAGAGCGAGCGAAACGCGAGCGCGCGTGAAAATCACCCCCCGCGAGGAAAGGCGAAATGCGGCGGGGAGAGAGCAAAATTTTTCTCTCTCCCCGCCGCGTGTCGCCTTTTCTCGCGTGGGGTTATTTTCACGCGCGCTCGCGTTTCGCTCGCTCTACTATTCTTGAGGAAAAATGGGGGACTGCTCGTAGTCTAGATTGAGATCCCGCGCATAAAGGAAAAGCAGATATTGAAAAAACTTTGGAGGTAAATGTTGCCCGTGACTAATTCTTACTGATTCAGAGAAAGCCGTTTGTCTAAATTTTGCTTCATAATCATTTGTGAGGAACCTAAAGGTTTTGATCCTGAACTCCTGTGAAGAATTTATTATGGTTTTAGCAAATATTGCTCACGTGCGTTTCAGTATGGTAAATTCTAAAGCACTGATACTGTAGGTGTTTGTTGATTAAAATATATAGACCACCCCGTATTGTTTTCACTTTTCACGAAAATCTTTCAGATGAAAAAATAAAACGAACGTTTTTGTTCTTTTGAAACCTAAATCCTTTGGTTACTTGTAACAAGATGAACCCCAAATTTGCAGAATTTTTGTTTACATGATATTTGCTCACTGATGCGTGAGTTGACACTCGCACTTTCCACTTTCCCGTGAACTTGAAACTTGACTTGGAAAACCGACTCCCAAACAAACCTTCTTCAGAAAAATGATCTTCAGAATGCACCACTTTTGATTGAGAAGCAAACTGTTGAAAGCTGTCAAACTTTTATGCCCTTTAATAATATAAACATCTCCCCTGTCAGCGGCTAAGAAATACTCCAGCGGAAAATTGCGCGGCAAATTGCAGAATGAAGCGCTTTCACTGGCACCTTTTCGCGTTGTCTACGTTGTCGTTTAGTGTGTCATTTGAGAACTTTGGTTTCACGGTTTTTTTTCTTAAAAAATGTTTTTCTAAGTTGTAAAATGTCTAAAATGGATGTTAATCATTCACGTGTTGTGATGGACTTAGAAAAAATTCTACAGTGTGGCAGCGCCGAGAGCAAAACAGCAAAAAATCAACCTAGTTGAAGACATCGGGAGTGAATATTGCGTTGAACTCAAAGCATTACAGAAGATTGAGCATTTGAACATTTTCACAAGAGGTTAACAAGTAATATGTAGTTTTTAGCATTGTGTTCAAAGACAAACGTTTGTCTGTTATTTGGACCTTCATTCCGTTAGCTTCACTTAAATTCCTTATTTCATCACTGTGAGTTGACTTTCAAGACAAAGGCATTTATAATCAAAAGGTGAACACTGAATCATTGTACTAGTGTGTCAAGAGTATCTTACCAGGTCTACTTATAGCTCATACTTTTACGGTTATTTATTGCTGTTGTTAAATAACTACAGCTGATTGTAATGAATAAATGAAGCCAGTAATTTATTAACTTACAGTGTATTTAAGAAAGGAATAATTAATCAATATTTTTTCATTCTGCTCGCGAAGAACTTTTTTTTGGGCTTGTAAAAGTGACTTTCGGGCTAGTAGATGTTAGTTACAGCTTGCCCGAAAATTGACTTTGTTTGCACCCTGTTTAGGAAATTTGCAACTTTGGGTTATGCTTACAAATAACAAAAATCCTCACTTGTGGGGTCGCATTGCAGACTTTTGACTTCCCCTAACCCTTTGGCTTTGCTTGTGTCTAGCCATCTTATTCCTTTGCCTTTATCTTGTCCAATCCAGCCCATGCAGCATTGGGGAGACTAGAGACTTGCCCAACTACCACTGGTAGTTTGGAAATAAGTGATGATTTGTGTTATTTGTGAGGATAACCTAAGGTTGCAGATTACTAGCCTGCAAAAACATCCGTTTCTTCTCGCTCTTCACTGCAGGGGACGTTTCGTGAGGAGGAACGTCTGCAATCCAGCAGTAGAAATTCAATACTGATGACGCAAATCAATTTTCTTCCGCGCAAAAACGTCCCCATGCCCAGTGGCGAAGAGCGAGAAGAAATGGATGTTTTCGCGGGCTAGCAAATTACCTGCCACAGGGCTGTGTCCCCCCTTATTATGTTTGTTTGTTTTGATTGTGTGCCTTATTTTTCGGGGTGACTTTTCATGGGGATCTTAAAAGTGGAATAGGGACAAATCTCATGTTGCTTTGGCACCACTTTTCTTCTTACGGAGGAAGTTGGAAGAGCTCTACAAATTCCTTAGAGTTGGATTTGTGTTTTTCTTAAGTTTAAATGTTGGTTTCACAGGGTTTTTTTCATTGTTTTAACGTTAGGCAATAAATAGGCCAGCTGAAACATGCCCCTTGTTTAGGATTCTTTAAGACAGAACCCATCAGGAAAGCGAGTAATTTTAACTTGGTGGTTGTACCAAAATAATTTAAACCATATCAAATTCTTTTTCACATTTTTCAAGGGCTATAGAATAATGTAATTAATTATCTGTAATATAACACCGAAGGCAATTTCTTATGGGAGCTTGAGAAAATGAATTTCAAATTTCATAGAAATTGTGTAAACACAGGTAAAATTTCATGCGTAAGATCTCATCTTGGTCCACTTTGAAATTTGAAATTTATTTTTCAGGCTCCCATAAGAAATTTTCTTTGCTGTTATTACATATAACTGATTTCGTCTTTGCTGTAAAGTATTCTGGTACAAGGTTTTTGTCCACTGAAAATTAAAATTACTGAATTTTCTGATGGCTTCTAGCCTCCCCGCAGACGTCCTTTGGGGTTCGTTCGTCTCGCATTCTTTTCTGGGGAGAAATGAATGCACGACGAACGAATCCCAAAGGACGTCTGCGGGGAGGCTAGATGGCTTCCGTCTTAATATGTATTAATTTCTTTGTTTTAGATTAATGGCTGCACTGAAGTCTCAATCAGTCCAGGAGGACTATTTCGTATTGGAAAAGGAAATGACTACCCTGACTATTTGTCTGGTGCTAAAGTTGTCATAAATGCCACTGTGACAGAGACAGCAACTGGAGTAACCCTAAATGCGACAGAAAAAGAAACACAGGTTGTCAGAGAAACTACAAAAGTGGAATTCCTTTCTACTACCCCCAGGAGTTTCAAACCAGGCATGGTATTTACTGGGCAGGTAAAAAATGTTCACTCTTTGTGAGTTATATGAAAAAGAGCTGCAAGGCCTCTACACTACAATGCCTCCTTTCTTAAGCAGGGTTCGCACAGTCTTGAAAAGTCCTTGAATTTCATTTTTTCCTTGAAAAATCGTTGACTTTTCTTCAACTTTGAATTTATTGGCCTGGAAAGTGTCTTTTTCATGCTTTTGGGTTGTCCAAGACAGAATATGAATCATAGCTCAGAGAATTTAAAGGTTATTTACACAAAGTGCTCAATGCTTTAAGCAATAATTAACTGTCAATTCAAGACAAATGAACTGAAAAATGTAGAGAAGTTGGTGAAGCAAACAGTTCAAGCCTTAAAGCCGTATTAGAATAGACTGGGAATGTGCATTTTTGTACAGTCTGTGAACCTTGAAAAATCCTTGAAAAATGGTTGCATTTTTTTGTATGAACCCTGTAGTGGTTGCTGCTCGTGCATTAAGTTTGCTAGCATAAGCCCGCCCAAATTTTTCATGTTCTAGGAGTGAAAAGCTTGAAAATTGAATTACACATGCATAATGTTTCATCATGCACAGAAAGTTGTACCTGATAGCCTGGTCCTTGTGGATTTTGCCATGAGGCTAGTGAATTCTGTTCTTAACTTGTTTGACTGACAAGTAACTTTCTTTGGGGAATTCAAGTTACATAGGTATTTCGGGGCAAACTTAAAATTCCTAATAAATTCATGTGAAGCGGAAGCCCATTTCAAGTTCATCTGACAGAGTGTACTCTGTAAAAGCTAGTATCAAAACAAGTACAACACTACATTTCATGTCAGACTAGACAGTGTGTGATCTGCGCAATCTTCGGGTAAAAACAATTGAAAATACCTTAGAAGTAAGGCTCCTAAGGCTCCCAAACCTTTTGTCAAATCATAGCTGCAGTTGAACTCCCATTAAGCGGCCAGTAATCAAAGTCCCGTAATAATTGTGGTAAAGGATGGGACATAAACCTCTATTAACCCTTCAAGTCCCAATAGTGACCAACAGCACATCACAATGTCCATACATTGTCAAGAGATAAGGTTGTGAGAATATAAAAAATGATCACGAAAGAGAAAATGCCTTAATGTTTCATTAAATTTTCTCAACTAAGTCTTAAAGGATATGTATGTAGATCACTTTGGAGAATTTGTATGTGGATACTGGGGCTTAAAGGGTGAAGCGCCCACCTCTATTAACAATGGTATTAAGTGACCGCGGCCACCTTTTTGCCGTCCCTGGCAACAAGATTCTTCCCATTGTTGTCACCTCTATTAAGCGACCATCAAGCACTTTACAGACTAAGCTTTCCTTTATTTTAAGAATATGATGAAGGAAAACAGCCCGAGATAGAAGGTGATAACCGATTGTGTACCAGTAATGCTCCCCCCTTCGCGTGTTTGTTTTGAAATAGTGCGATGTTTCTGCTAGAAATTATGCTAATTTATGACCCGGTTTATGACAAACCTCTATTGAGTGGCCAACCTCCATCAAGTGGCCACTTGCCGGCACCCCGAGGGTCCCTGTTTAATGGAGGTTCAACTGTATTTACAACGAATTTTATGGTATAATTGATTAATTAGTTATTAATCGTGCTCGTCAAAAATGTCTTTGGGCTACTCTAAATGACTCTCGGGCTAGCACATGTTAACTACAGCTTGCCCTGCACTGATTTTCTTGGCATCATGATGTTTACCTCATGTAGTTAAAAGCTACTCTGATTGATGGAAGCCCACTCAAGGGGAAGTCAATTGAACTCATTGTTAAAATTCCTAAAGAAGTGTTCCGAAAGAAATATACTGTTCCAGAGAATGGAGTCATCAATTTTGTGGTTCCTGGTAAACAAATTTCACAGAAGGCAAGTTCCCTGACGCTGGAGGTATGCCTTTGAATTTTAGCTATTTGTTATTATTAATTAAAAAGAAATAAAGTCGAACACCAATGCACTGGTCAGCATTGAGAGAACATTACCTTTTTTTTCTTTTGTAAGAGATGTATGGTTTGCATAATAAATTATTATCCCCTTTAAGTCCCAAAAGTGACTAACATCAATTCTATCCTTGCAATATCAGTATATAATCAAAAGATTAGATTATAAAGAAAAAAATTGAAAAAAATGTTATTTTGATGTGCTTATTCCTCGTTATCAATTTTTATTGGTAGGCAAATTACAATGGTAAACGTGGAAGTAGCTATAACGTAGGGCAGCGTTGGTTTTCTCCAAGTAACAGTTATGTTGAAATGGAAAAGATCACCGTTCCACTGAAAGTGAGTAAACTTTTGCAATAAATCGTTAACTTAATTGTTGTTATTTTGTGCTGGACCTGGGCTACTTACCATTTACATAGCTAAAACCCGTTAATTCCGTTTGGAAAATCAAATGGTTCGTGCCTTTCCTTTTGAGTAGCTTCAGAAAATATGGGCTGTGATCCCGGGGGTACTGTTCAAATTTCTGGGGGCTGGGCGGGGGAGTCTCTTCTGTATGCCGTTTTTGACAGAAAAGATACCCTTTTCGTATACCACCTCCTGACAAAATATGGTACCCCTTTCACATAACTTACTGAGAACTTTGCATCCTTAACTGCTGAAAATACAGTCTTAACTGAAATTGTGAATAAGTCACTAAAATGGGAGATTTTTGCGACTTTTTCAGAACCATAAAATCCTTCTGTTTGCCTTTTTAGGTCGCTTTTACAGACCGAAATGACAGATTTCCCTACCCTTTTATATACTTCAGCAAGTTAAATCCCAACCCTTTCATATACCTGAAGCGTGAACAAGGTACCCCTTTCGGGCAGAGCCTGCCCGTCTAGGTGATGCAATTTTCTACTATCTTTAGTAGATCGGGATATACATTGTAGAGGGTCGATCTCCCACCACGTCAAATTTTACAGGGTTTTTTGTTTATGCGGGTGGTTTGTGTAATTAATGGTAACCCCTGCATTCTATGCATACTACTAGGGACTTCACGATCCGACGACGCGATCGCAACGAGAACGTCAAAACAAACAATCAAGCAATAGGTTTAGAAGCAGGGTTCGCACGCACCTTGAAAGTCCTTGAAATTTGAAATAAAAAGTTCAAGGCCTTGAAAGTCCTTGAAAATTGCAGTCGTTGCTGGAAAGTCCTTGAATTTCGGTGCTAACTTCATCCAACCCAGATTCTCAAGTACCTAATATGAAAGACCTTGAGTATAAAATTGCTCATGTTGTGGTAGAACTAAAAAAGACATAGACTCAAATCTCTTTTTTGCACTGAATGGAGTCCTTGAAAAATGCGAAATGTGTCCTTGAAAGTCCTTGAAAAGTCTTTGAAAAGTCCTTGAAGTTTTTGTTCAAAAAAGGGTACGAACCCTGTAGAAGGTAAAACAACAACTTTGCACGTGCATCACACGTTTTTGTACATTTCTTTGCCTTTTTTACACGACTACGATGTGAAATTTCCTAATTGGACGTTTCATGAAGGACGTAAACAAGCGACGACGAAATTTTATTTCTCTCACTTGGATAGGGATCCTAGGAATTCACCTCCAGGAGGGTTCGCCTACTTTTGATAAAGTAAATGGGTAGGAATAATCACGTTAAAGACTGTAAGAACGTAAAGATGAATAAGAATTTACTTAATATTTTATCAACTTCTCCCCACTACTTCTGTAGGAAATGAATATGGGCAACAAATGAGAATTCAAATTTTGATCTTAGGGTTTAAAGGGTTAAGGGAACAAGGCCCCTCGGTGTACTTTCAGTGGTCAGTTTGCTCATTTTCATCACACCTTCACAAAAATTGAGTCAAACTCAAAAGTCGCGTTCTAGTGGATTCAAATAACATTTTAACGATTTAAATTCAACAGGCACTATTTCATAGTAGTTTTGTGTAGCGAAGTTTTTGTACAGCATACCGGTATCTACAGTGGAGTAAATTTTTCAGTTGCGGGAAACTTTTTTTGGCGGATCGCCGAAAAAAGCGCAAAACAATTAGCACCACAAGGTATTCTGTATTTCCTTTGTGCGCTATAGTTTGAAGTATTTATCTGGATATTTCAGTCAATACTCTTATTGTGTGGTTATCGTGAAAGTATTTGTCACCCTAACTTTTAAATATTTGGACGAAAGTCTGTGGTGTGGTGTTACCATTCAAATGTAAACTCTTTGACAGAGTTTCAGTGTAGTTGTACTTTTTTCTGAGAATTCTATATAAGGCAAAATTTGTTTTTTAAGGGTGAAAGGGTAAATCCCAAACTCGTTGATAACAACAGTTCATTATTTGTTGTCAAACCTTCATATTCAACAGGTTGGATCCAGTGCTAAGATTATGTTTGATTTCACTACTAGCAGGGATACTAGAAATATCAACTTCCATTTGCAAGTGAGTACAAAATCATTTATTTTATTTTAACCTTTTTTTTTTCATGACTGCCTTTTCCAACTCCCTGTTTTACTCCTTTGGGTCAAAGTTGAAATTTAGCTTTTGATTGCAACTGTATGATATTTTTTTACTGGCGGCAAGCAGGTTTTAGTTATGGCAATTGACAGAGAAATGGCTTGCCTACATAGCAAGCGCTTCCATCGAGTTACAGTTGAGTTTTTTGGCTCTCGTCATAACTTTCTTGACGAACTCGCGCGGAAACGCTCGCTACGCTGGTTAGGAAATGGCTTGATTGTTTTGCAGTGTTCTAAGTTACATGCATGTATTCTCTCTTTGTAATTGAAAGGTGTTTAGTCGTGGAACGCTTGTGGCCCAGGAACGTAAACTACATCCCGTTGATTATCAGCCTGGCATGAAAACATTCAAAAATTCCAAGAACGAAGACATGTTCACCAGCCAGGGCTTCATTGAGTTTAATGTAACCCAGAAGATGGTGCCAAAATGCCGCGTCTTACTGTTCTATGTGAGGGAGGACCAAAACAAGGAGACTGTGGCTGATAACTTGGTGATTGATGTCGAAGACACTTTGGAAAACAAGGTAGATCATCAGTGTTCATTCTAAAGCACGTTTTTGGGCACTCTTAATCTATTGTTACAAAAGACGATTCGCAACGACGATTTTTAGCGCAACACAGCGTTGCAACATTGTTGCGACGTTGTTTCGAATGGTTACAACATTGTTCCAACATTGCAACACTGCGTTGCGCTAAAAATCGTCGTTGCAAATCGTCCCGTGTAACATTACCTTTAGACCCCGTTTGCTCGGTTCCGAACGAATTTTTGAACGGACCTGTGCAACCCGTCAGCTCGGAACCGTGCAAATTCTCTTACATATTGCAGTACTATTTTCCGTTCACAAACTTGCACGTATCCGCGGGCCCGTGTGAACGAAAGGCGGACCTGTGCAAGTTCAAAAATTTGCCTGGACCTGTGTAAATGGGGTCTTGATAGAGACCTTTAGATTCGAGGACGAAAACGACTACGATTACGAGATTTGATTTTAAGTTTTTTCGCGTATTCTCAAAATATAGACACCCTGGAATTCTTCATTGTACTTTTTTCACCAGAAAAGTTCGCAATGTTATCGTTTTTGAACGAGGTTAAGACCTCCCTTGATTGCAAAATGTGAAAACTTCTGACACTTGATAAGTTGTATCCCCACTACGACATTCTCGCTAAAACTCGTAGTAGAATGACGACGGCTACCACGTTTGTCCGCCCAAGTGACGCTGCCTCACGCGCGAGCACTACTTGCTATTGAAGAAATCTCGTGCTCGTAGTCGTTCTCGTCTTAGAATCTAAAGGTCTCTATTGTCTACAGACGCCAAAATAATACCGTAAAAAGGAGGGTAGCACCCATATACGCACATACGCCCGTGCATACAGCTGAAATCTGGAAAAAATATATTTTTTCATTTTCTGAAAGCATTTTTTATTATCAAATCGGGAGGATTGATAAATCTTTCGGATTATATTGGTGTATTTCCTCGTCTGAAGGGTAGATGTTTCGCCCTTTGCGTGTAACCTCTTTGATGGCGTCACTGTTTTACCCTTTTTTGCGTAAACACTGTACCTTATCGATAACACTAGAGATGTAAATTAAAGTACTAACTACCGTATTTCCTTGAATAATAGCCTTCCCTCAATAATCGCTCCCCTTTGGTGGAAATATTTAAAATAGTCGCCTACCGCGAATAATCGTCAGTCGGTCTTTTCATTAGACGAACTTGTTCCATTTTCCCTTGATTAGACCCCCCGGGGGCACTCCCTATAATGGCCCCGTCCAAAAGGGGTACCTTCTTCAGGCTTTAGGTATATCACGGGGTAGGGAATTCACGGGTTGAAGTATATGAAAGGCTTGGAAAATCTATCATTTAAGTATTTTATTAAATGCTTCGACAATACGCGCCTTATGGCGATATAATTTTGTTTAAATAATTGTTACACGAATATGATCAGAAAACTTGCTGTTATAGCGATTTATTCAGCCTTATTATGGTTGAACGTTCATTAGGAGGCCACCCTTGGCTGGGGTACTGGCAATACGCCATTTCCGAGTTCCCCCGGGCCTCTGTATCAAAACGAGGTTAAGTGCTCAGCCTTTGATATGGAAATGATTTTTCATTCTCATGCAAATCAAACTCATTTTCACAAGAAAATTGAGGTTTGTTATAAATTAGCATGACATGAGCATAATCTTTAACAGAAACATCACTTTATTTTGAAAGAAACACGCGACGACAGGAGCAGCATTGCTGGTCCACAATCGGTCGTCCCCGTTTATCTCGGACTGTATTTTCCTTCATCATATTCTTAAAATGAAGCCAAACAAAGTGTATAAAGTGCTTGGTGGCTGCTTAATAGAGGTGACAACAATGGAAGAACTCTCGTTGGGACGGCAAAAAGGTGGCTGCTGAATAGAAGTTTGATTTCCCATTCTTTTCTTTAATTATTTCCGGACTTTTATTACTGGACGTTTGGTAAACTGTGGCGCTTTATAGGTGGTAGCCTCCCACAGAGGCGTTTTTAGAGGAGCTCGTCTTTCATCCCTCCCCACAAACGCCTGCTCAACCGAAGACAACATTCCTTTCCCAAGCTTAGCCAATCACTTTGTACTTTCCAAATTCTGGAAAGTTGACCATGTACCGCAGGGTAATCTGATAATTACTCGATCTGCATGAAACACTGGGAAAGCTTTCCGACGTCTAGTAAATGTTAGATTCAGAGCGGCAAAAAATAAGTGTTAGTGAAATTTTAGAATACTCCATGCACTGCATAACCTTAGAGAAGGAAAGAAAAGAAGAAAAACGGTAACTCTAGGGTCACGTTTTAGTTGTGCTTAGCCCATCAACACTTCATTTCTCAACTGCTGATTGGTCACTTACCACGCAAATAAAACAATGGGAAAGGAATGTTGTTTTCGGTTGAGCAGGCGTTTGTGGGGAGGGAAGAAATACGAGCTCCCCTAGAATTGCCTGCGTGTGAGGCTAAATAGGTGGCCGCTTAGTGGAGGTTCAACTGTATTTTGTATGCCAAAGGGGTACAGTTTTTCAATTAAAGGTATACGAAAGGGGGACCCTTCTGTCACGAATGGTATATATAAGAGATGGAGGGGTTGGACCTCGGGGTAGGGCCTCCCTGTATAAAACGTTATTGAGTTTTGCCCCCCCACCCTCCCTGGGTTAGAGCCACCACGTGATGAAAATACCATATACAGCTATTTGGAGAATGGTTGTCGGAAAAATGTGCACGTGACAATCCCCAAAGGTAATATGGGATATGATCAACACTGTAGCTGTCTAACCTGCTTTTGAAGACTGCGGACTATTGTTTTCACCATGCAAATGAGTACGTGACAACAATAGTGCCATTGTTTTGTAACCCTAAAAACAATAGTCTGCAGTCAGTCCGCAGTCTGCATTTTACACTTCCACTTTTGACGCTTTCCTTTAGCACTCGCAAACATTCGTCCATGCCTTTTCCTGACATTCTTTCAAATTTCTTTGAGGAACAGTGAACTCAAAACCACCCACAACACTTTTCGGAATTGTTGCAGTTTTTCCGAATAGCTGTATACACAGCTATTTCAAAAAAAGTGGTCGGAGAGAATGGCGAACGGCGAATGTCGAACGGAGGTTGGACGACCGAAAGGAACGGTGGTTACGCAATTTCATATCCAAAATTTCATAAGCTGCGTTCACCTTGCGTAAAAATCAACGCCAACTATGAACGTTTCTCTGAGGGTGCTTGACTCCGAAGACAAAAGAAACTCGCGCTTTTTTTCAATTAAAAAACGTTCCTCGTTGCCTCGTATGAACGGCCTATTATCTCCGACTTTACATCGCCAGTCACAAGAAATTTAGAAATATAGCGCTCAACTGTTCTTTCAGAAACGCCCAAGAAAAATGAAGTCTCTGCAAACGAATGCTGGACAAACCAGATAACCCGCAATCGAAGGTCCCCACTAAATGGAGCTGGCATCATTGACTAGCTTAGAGAGTTGATTATTTACCATCAATATTCAAAACCCACAGCTCTTTTCGGTCGTACAATCTCCGTTCGACAATTGCCATTCGCCGTTCTCTCCGACAACCTTTTTTGAAATGGGTGTATACCTGAACTTGTTTTTCTACAGGTAATGGGTTGGACCTCGGGGGCGGAGCGTCACCTTATAAACCTTTGTTGAGTAGCCCCCTCCCCCCTCCCCCGCCCGCTGAGTTAGACCCACTGTCTCCAACCATTCGGCCTGACGTGATGAAAATCATCCTATGCCTGAACTTGTTTTTCTACAGGTGAATTTACGCTTTGCCGACAGCATAAGGAAACCAGGAGAAAACACCAGAATCATTATCACGGCTGCACCAGGATCTCAGGTTGCCCTCGCTGCTGTTGACAAAAGTGTGTATCTGTTGAAAGGAGGAAACCAACTGACCACAGATTATGTAAGCTGCTTAATTTTGTATTGACCATTAGAGTGAGACCGGCACCGCACAAACGACTTATCGACGGACTCGAGCAAATCTATCTACGAGAGAATGACCAGACAATTGACAATCTTTTTTAATAAACGGCCGTTTAGCTGTGACAATAGAGTGATCGAAATGCACCAATGATATTTATTCATTTTATGAATTATTGAATCAACAAACGAAATCATTTTTTCATTAATGAATTCATTAGTTCGCTGGTGACTCGACGGAAACGCTTGACCTGCTTGGACTGTAACAACTGTCCTATTCAGGACTACCTTGACCCGGACGATCATGCTCAACCTACTGACTCCTGGGTTCAAACCCTTCATTGTGAAACCTGTTTTAATAGGTCACCCTCGGGATTCGCGGGATTGTTGAACAGGCCCCAGTTGTTCAAACGTTGGACAGCGCTATTCACCGGATAAATCACTGTCCGGTGGATACGTATTAGGGGTTTATCCAGTAGATAGGGTTATCCAATTTTCCAACAACTCGACCCAGAACTGCAAATTTCTTTTTTGAATGTTCATATGTCTGGGCCAAGGGAACATTTTGTTGGGAGAAAACAATCCTGTGGTCAGCTATTTAAGGACGCATTACGCGTCTCCTACCCTCCTCTCCAGCTACGTTAACGGCACTTACTCATAGTGTCGTTTTCGCCACCCAGCAATTTCGAAGTTTTTGATTGCCTATATTTATTTCCTTTGTTAGTGATTGCAAAGTGCTGAAAATTGCACAAACTACTCAAATTTACTAGCTCTTTCAACTTTTGAATCTAATTTTTATATACGGTGACGTCTTCTGTAGGTTCGTTCCTCCTTCGAAACAAGAGAGAGAACCCTGAGAACGAGGTTGTTGAATTGTATGCTAATGAGCAAAATTGCAAACAATGACGTCATAAGGGATTCGGCAATGGAAGAGCTGACTGTTATCATACTGTTTACTTCTGTAGGCAATAAATGTACTAAGTTCTCAGGATGTTGGGTCGTCTGGAGATTATCGATCAGATTGCTCTGGCACAAAGCCACTTGATGCTTCAAAAGAATTTAAGGTTGGTACAATAATTTAAAAAAAGGCAGCTTAGTTGAAAAAATAAAGTTCACCTAGACATATCATAGTAGGGAACTTAAGGAAAGACGTTTTTGAGCGAGGTACGTCAACTGGAAGCGATGCCTTTTTCCTTTTGATATGCCTTGACGCTACCAAACTTGTATTGCGAAGGTTCTTCACTCTTGTAGAGACGATTTTCCCGAAAATTTTGGCTAAACTATTGCCCAATAATGCAAAAAGTCTACCTCACAAATGCGTATGCATAAGCTCACTAATGGCTTGTTCCAGGCAATGCCATATTAGCCAGCAAAAACAGCCGTCGCTCCTTGCCGATAAAGGGACCTTTCGCCTGGAGGGACGTTTGCCCCTCAGCAAAAGAAATTCCATACTGTCTGAAATCTGGTCAGGAGCTTTGGTTGGTCGACGTAGTAGTTACATTGTCTTAGCTATTGTTTACGAACGACAGACAAACGAGAAACGGTCACAAAGGTCAAATGTAAACGCGATGAATCTTCCTACAAAACAGTCAATTTTCGTGGAATATATTCTACTCTGGCAGAAGCATTTGAGTTTTGCTGGAGTTCGTTCGCCAAAGAACACTAAACTTTACCGTAATCGACCAGGAGAAACATAAAATTGAGCAAATTTCGATTTGGAACTCCATGACTATCGGATTTATCATGTAAACATTAATTTACGTCATCAGTATGGAATTTCTGTCGCTTAGGCCCAGACGTCGCTCTTAGCGAAACCTCCCCAGGGGCGAGAAGCGTGGAGAGACGGCTGTTTTCCCAGACTAATGCAGTAGTAGTAGTAATCTTCATTTCAACACGGTTAAAATCATCAGGACTACACAGGTAAAGAGAAAAAAGAATGCTTATCTATCAATATTTATACAAGAGAACACATATTCACACATACACACATATTCTCATGAAAAAATGAGATAAAATGACTTGGTTTCCAAGAGTGCCGTGCATTGGAGGTTATAGGCGTTAGTTAAAGTAACGTCTACAGCCATATTGGAGCAAGCCATTGAAGTCTGTCCTGCAGGAGACCAGTTGTGGTTCGGAGGAAGTCAGACGTCCCTGACTCAGGGAAGTCATTCGTTCCAGCGAGTGGCCGCCACGAAAGGTGGTTAAGATTAACCAACTTCAAGCCTAATTTTAAGCCAATTTTGTTGTCTACAAACGTGATATCGTTGAGCATTAATTACTCCAAGATCGGCGGCGATAACCCAAAATGATACCCTACACAGTCTACAAAACCATTTCAGCCTCATTATTATTACCTTTTATTATTATACAAATAATCAGAGAATAAATGTTAACCCTGACTTATTATTACCGCTTTGTTTTCAGGAAAGTGGTATAATTTACTTTTCTGACCTCGGCATCCAAACAGCTCGATGCGAAAAGCGCGTCTCATACTGTAAGTGAATGGCATTCTTTCAGATCAATTTTATCGATGATTGTCAGTTGTGTGTATCGTTTGGTAGGGCTGCAACGATATATCGATGCATGTGTGAACCGCGATATTTCTTCTAAGGTAGGAATATCCACATTTGAACCAGATATAGCGATGTTACGATACAATGACATATGCTAAAACGGAAATTTGGGGAATCACTGTCTTCAATCCATTCTCTTTATTTTAGTCACTTTAAGGCGATTTGTGTTGGGAACAAGAAAAAAGCAAACCATTCCTGCTTCCCGTGCTTCTCGTCTTGTCCACCCACAAGCAATGGGAACTATTCTTGTTCCGCATAGTAATACTAGTATATCGTATCGTGGCCCTTGTATCGCGATCGGTATCGTATCGTAGAAAAGTTTGGGTATCGTTGCAGCCCTGTTTTCAGGGAGCCTAAGCAATCATAGCCTGCGAGCAAGCTCTCCGGGGGGTCGAATGCTGGCGAATATTTCTGGACTTAAGTTTTCAGGGACTGCATCCTTGTTCAAGTTTAAATCCAAAAGGAAAAGCCAGGGAAATTCGTGGACTTGTGAGCATTAATTACGTCGCCATGAGTAAAGATATGGAAAAAGGTTTCCACAACTGTATTATATAAAGATGAAAATTTCTTATGATATGGGTTTTATTGCAATCGGAGTCGCCATGGCAACGTAACGACGCCATTACGTCTTTTATTTATCTTTGTGTTTCTCTGTACCAGGAGTTTTTTTATACAATGCCAGTGAATAATGAGGACGCTCAGTTGTAAACACAAAATCTGGGGGAAAAATTGGTCATATTTGAGGCCCTATTTAAAAGCCTTCCTTATTTTCAATGTTCTTGAAACTTGCAGCGTATATTTATTGACGATTGATCTCGGGAATTTCAAATTTATAAAAAATTTATCGAGCGGTTTTTTTTAAAAATGCAAAATTTGTAGGCGTGGACCAAATTACGTGCAAAAACTGTAACAAAAGCAGCTGAATGCAAGTTAATAAAATTCTTCATACTCGCGATCGCCCAGAGCAATTCCCCTCTTTTTTTGTAATCAGTTTTCAATGGAATCAAACCACTATGAGATGAAGCCTCGTTTCCAAAGCTTATCATTTTCTTAAAAGATTAGCTAATTTTGTGGATAACATGCTATTTCATTGTTTATATGATGCTTAAAACTTCGTTTCAAAATATTTCGAAAACGCTCTCATAGAATTTGTTCAAACTTTGCCATTATTAAGGCAATTATGGCACGTACAAACTCCCTTAAGCGATTTTTTTAAAAAAACTCTTGGTACAGAGAAACACAAAGATAAATAAAAAAACGTAATGGCGTCGTTACGTTGCCATGGCGACTCCAATTGCAAGAAAACCCAAATCATAAGAAATTTTCATCTTTATGTAATACAGTTGTGGTAACTTTTTTTCCATATCTTTACTCATGGCGACGTAATTAATGCTCAAACGTGGGAGGTATCCCCCCAAAAAAAATCCAGTCGAGCAACCTCAAGTCCCCTTAAACCCTGATTCTTTCTTTAACCGTTCCATCCGCTGTCGGAGGTCTCTTAAGGAAGAGGCGATGAATTCAGAAACAAAAACATTTCTTACTTTTTCGGCCCTGTCGCCTAGAGTTTTTGACAACATTAACTAAAATAGCTTTTTGTATGGTAATCATTACTGAAGTGGAGCGTACTGTTATTCATTTTTTAACTTCAATTTATCATTGCTGCTCTCGCCTTAATTGCTTAAGCTCCCTAGTTTCTGTAGCGTTCAGTTGAGATCCACTTCTCACAGCCTCCCTCTTGCCTAGCCATATACACCTTGCGACGACTCTTGTCTCTTCCAAATGTAGTAAAACTTTAGTTGTAAACAATTAACCGTCCTCTTTAGAGTGGAACTGTCCAACTTAAGTCCAAACAAATAAACTACGTTGGTAACCAGGTCGCGGCAACATGTTCTTTTCCATGGCGGTAGAAAATTGTGACACTACTTTATTGGAATCAAAGCGCTGAAATTTGAAAACAACAACGAATTTTTAAATTCTCCTACCAATTGGCTGGAGTATCTGTTTTACACTTAACGAGCTTAAATGCTTTTTTCTTCATGATTAATATTTATACCATTAATTAAAATAATTATTATTTCTGAGCCTCTTAAAACTTTTGATTAGTCTGTGCAGTATTAAAACTAATTCAGTCTTTAATCTTTACTTTAATATTCACAAATTTCAACTATCAGTTAACTTTTCCTCTGTTTAGTATATAACTAATGTTGATTATGCCAAGTTTCAAAAAAAGTTTGATAGTAGAACAATTTCAAGGGAATTACCTTAATAGAGCATTTAAAGTAAAGGTTTTATGTAACCGGTCCCTGTACTCTAGCCAACTCAGTAGACAGCAGTCAAGAGACTGAAGGTTTCACTGTGAACCTGATAAAACACGCACGGTCAGACAAGCAGTGGGGGACATTTAAAATTTATTGACTTATTTTCTACTGTCAACGATAAATGTGTTAGTCAAGTCAGACTAGGTCGCGAAGAAATTAACACGTTAAAAAAGGTTAAGAGTAAGAGATTAAAATTAAGTTATATTAAACAACACCTAAAAAGCTGTGTAATCATGACAAATCAATGCTCCTTTCTTAGCCATTGCATCGACGGCCTTTTTTTATGGTGTGCCTGTGAAATTCGAATTTCTTTTAGCTACTAGGCGCCGGAGACCAGATAGCTGTGAGGGACATTTTTATGGAGTTTGGGGTTGGCCGATCCGTCGATATCGTCGCCGATTCAGTCGTCGCCGATGCAATCGTCGCCGATTTGGACTATTCGGATGGCAATCACAGCAACCGAGTTCTACCGAGAGTAATCGCCAAACCAGTAAAAAGCAAAACAAATCAAGACAGAAGCCTGGATATGTACGTAAGGAATTCGCCGAGCCATGGCTATGGAGTGAGGAGTTGGTAAAGTAAGCAGGCGTATGATACACGCGGGTTATTGCAAACAAATCCTTCATATCTGAATTTCCCTTTTTAAAAAAAAGGTACCAAACAATGTTGATTGCAAAAGACTCTTCTTAAACAAGACACCAACTGTAGGATCGAGTAGCAGCATAAAAGGTAGTGTCTAAACTACGGTCTCGGACAAAATAAATGGAAAATATAGAATCCTTCCCCCCGCCCCCCCTCGATCAAAGATGGGAAAATGGCGCGTTTTGGCCTTTGCGCTGCTTCATCTTTGATTTCCGAAGAGAGAGGGGTTTGTTGTTCTTATTTCATTTTGTCCAAGGTAGTAGATCGCGTTATATTTGAGACGTGAAGACAGTTTTTGTGCCATTGGGCGAGACGTGCATGGTCTTATTTCATTCGCTTCACTTGTGTCCCTCGTTACGACCAACTGAAAACTTGGACAGGGTCGCATAAAGTATCTAAGTTTATGGCACTCCTAAGTATTGATTTGAAACAACCTGGTTGTTGTTCCAGACCAATGCTTAAGAGCCCTCTTACCATAAGAACGTTTTATACCCAAGCCCCCGGAAGAGGGCACAGGATAACTTGACCTTTATCATCAACCACGTAAACTCGAATCCCGCTAACACGGACGATTTCCTTGTTTCCTTTGGAGTGTAAGTAAGTGGATATCTATTGAAGGGTAGAAATGTGACAGCCCTGGCTTGCTTGCTTTCCGCCTAAGTTGGCGTTTTTTCAAGGTCTTTTGAGGAGGAGGCAATTAAAAATTGCTTACAAGTGTAATGCAGACGACACCAAAGGGACATATCCAAGTGTCCACACTACAGAGGTGTATTCTATGCTCCACCTGCAATTGAGTTTCTCATCACTTTACGCTCATCCAAGTATGATCTTATGATTATGTCCTTTCTTTACCGAAAGTCAGGAGTATTAAATACATTGTTCGGCTGCAAATCATGGAGCAATTTTGCTGCTAAGAAAAAGAAAGAGTTTTCAAATGATAGAACTAAAGCGGGTATAGATGAAGAGAAAAGTATACCTTGAGCGCTTAATCGTGAGTGATAAAGGGATTTTCAGTAATTGCCGCCTGTTGTCTTCCGTTGTGTATATTTTAGAATTTAGTTCAG
This sequence comes from Porites cylindrica, assembly GCA_964035525.1. Lineage (NCBI taxonomy): Eukaryota > Metazoa > Cnidaria > Anthozoa > Scleractinia > Poritidae > Porites > Porites cylindrica. The sequence goes on from OZ037779.1 coordinate 28,518,226, forward strand.
TTTTAGTTAATATTGTACAATTGTAAGTAGTATAGGAGGGACCGGTTAGGCCGTTTTTTTGGGGGGGGGAATCTCATTAAGGTGGGGGGGGGAATAAATTAACGTCGCTGACCTCATAGGCTATTGTCCTCATCTCATGAATAAAATGCGGTGGATTTAATTAAGTATACTGGTTTGACCGGTTTGTCAGGTTCTATTTTTAGCCTGGTTGATATAACTGGTTTATTTTTGTTTTATGACATAACCTATTGTCTTGTATTTTCATTGGTTAGTTCATAGTGCCTGAGGAGTAAAGTCAAACTTGTCTCTGACTTAAAATCACTGAGACGTAACGTAATTATGCAAGTCCTATTTCCTGCTGCTGCGATTGTCCTTGTTCCGGTTCACTGATTTTTGGCAGGCAAATCGTGCATATTAATGAGGGCAAAGGCCAACTAGCTCTTTTTTTTTTTTTACACTGCAAACAATGTTTTACTCACCCCTCTCCTTTTCATTTTTTTTTCCTCCTCCTCCACAATTTTATTGTTTTCGTTACTCAATTTTTTATTCCCTCCTCCAAAATTTCACAATTTGTATTATTTTCCCTCCTCAATCTTAATTTCCCTCCTTCTCCACAATTTTATTATTTTCCCCCCTCTTCCTCCCCCTCCTCCTCACTTCTATTGTTTTCCCTCCTCCACCTCACTTTGATTGTTTTTCCTTTTCCTCCTCATTTTGATTGTTTTGATAGGGTCGATGTGGGGTCGATGTAGGGTCGATGTGGGGTCGATGTAGGGTCGATGTGGGGTCGATGTAGGGTCGATGTAGGATCGTTATTGTTTTCCCTCCTCCTCCTCCACATTTCTATTGTTTTCCCTCCACCACCACCGCCACATTTCTATTGTTTTCCCTCCACCACCGCCACATTTCTATTGTTTTCCCTCCACCACCACCACCACCACCACATTTCTATTGTTTTCCCTCCACCACCACCGCCACATTTCTATTGTTTTCCCTCCACCACCGCCACCACATTTCTATTGTTTTCCCTCCACCACCACCACCACCGCCACCACATTTTTCTTGTTTCCCTCGAGTTTGGCCTTTTAGGCCTGATTTTGGCCTCTTTGGCCTTTTGAGGGAAACAAGAAAAATGTGGTGGCGGTGGTGGTGGTGGTGGTGGTGGAGGGAAAACAATAGAAATGTGGTGGCGGTGGTGGTGGTGGTGGTGGAGGGAAAACAATAGAAATGTGGCGGTGGTGGTGGAGGGAAAACAAGAGAAATGTGGCGGTGGTTGTGGTGGTGGAGGGAAAACAATAGAAATGTGGCGGTGGTGGTGGTGGTGGAGGGAAAACAATAGAAATGTGGCGGTGGTGGTGGTGGTGGAGGGAAAACAATAGAAATGTGGCGGTGGTGGTGGTGGTGGTGGTGGTGGAGGGAAAACAATAGAAATGTGGAGGAGGAGGAGGGAAAACAATAACGATCCTACATCGACCCTACATCGACCCCACATCGACCCGACATCGACCCGACATCGACCCTATCAAAACAATCAAAATGAAGAGGAAAAGGAAAAACAATCAAAGTGAGGTGGAGGAGGGAAAACAATAGAAGTGAGGAGGAGGGGGAGGAAGAGGGGGGAAAATAATAAAATTGTGGAGAAGGAGGGAAATTAAGATTGAGGAGGGAAAATAATACAAATTGTGAAATTTTGGAGGAGGGAATAAAAAATTGAGGAACGAAAACAATAAAATTGTGGAGGAGGAGGAAAGTAAAAAAATGAAAAGGAGAGGGGTGAGTAAAACATTGTTTGCAGTGTAAAAAAAAAAAGAGCTAGTTGGCCTTTGCCCTCATTAATATGCACGATTTGCCTGCCAAAAATCAGTGAACCGGAACAAGGACAATCGCAGCAGCAGGAAATAGGACTTGCATAATTACGTTACGTCCTCAGTGATTTTAAGTCAGAGACAAGTTTGACTTTACTCCTCAGGCACTATGAACTAACCAATGAAAATACAAGACAATAGGTTATGTCATAAAACAAAAATAAACCAGTTATATCAACCAGGCTAAAAATAGAACCTGACAAACCGGTCAAACCAGTATACTTAATTAAATCCACCGCATTTTATTCATGAGATGAGGACAATAGCCTATGACGTCAGAGACGTTAATTTATTCCCCCCCACCTTAATGAGATTCCCCCCCAAAAAAACGGCCTAACCGGTCCCTCCTATACTACTATTGTAGTTTGTACTTTTTTGGTATACATGTATACTGGGACCTTGGATTTCCTGTAAATTAGCTGATTAACCTAAGCGTAAACTCCTCGTTACGTATGTTATCGTATCGTATGGTACCGTTTTGTATCGTCTCGTATCGTGGAAGTTTCCGTTAATAAAGGTTAGAAAGCACCGTACTGCTAATATTTTTCATTTAGAATATTTCTCAATTTTCCATTTGCTTTAATTTCTCGGCATTGATCTTTATAACCAACTAGCGCTGACCAAATATGGAAAATTTTTCGAGTGATTTTACGCACTATTATGCACTTATTCCATTGTCTTCTTTTGTTTACCGCTTGCTATTTTGCACTATTTGTTAGTATCTGTTTCACGGTTCAAGTAAAAATCACTCTAATGTCTTACTATTGACTTTAATCGTTTTAATAATTTGTGTCAATTTTTAAACTTCTGTAGCTGAAATGAGTGGTTTATATCGTTATTCTTTACGGTGTCCATAGCCATTTCTCCGCGGAGATTTTGTTAAAGGCGCGGATATTGGTAAAATTTTTGGTGTCTCCGGCGGTCTTGTACAGTTACTTGCAGCTGAAGTTCGACAGATCTAAAAATACTGAGAAAACGTTCATGTTCCACTTAGACATTTAGCACTTACTGGCCTGTCTAGTTCTTGTTTCAGCTTAAGTCGTATCATGTATTTAAAATAGCGATGGATTTAGTAGCTATTGAGGGATCACGATGTTACACAATCTTAAACATGTCATCACAGATTCATATCATCATTTATATGTTGTTTCATTCATACATTTACGCATTTAAAAGTATAAGCCGGGCCAGTTATTAAAGCGGAGTTTAGCCAGTGTTTAACAAAACTGCGTTCTAAGCCATTTTCAGTTTGCCTAACGCTTTTATCTTAACACTATTTATCGTGAAAAGTTTCATGAAATCATAAGGCGTAGACTGGAAAAGCACTCATTGTCTTAAAATAACCCACTAAGGAAGAGATCTGGAGGTCCAAAGATTTGCTAAACGGCGGCTTAAGTTGGACTTGGTTTAAATAACCGACCCTAAATGTTTGACCTTCCTTTTGAATATTGAATTTAATTAAGAACTTACCCTCGGTATATACTTGCAGACCAGGTGTGGGTGAAATCCAGGCAGCCTACTTACAGACAAGGCGATACTGATAAATTTTGAATTTGGTTAAGAATTAAGCCTAAAAGTAAAACTAAATTGAGTAAATTTCCCTGAAAATTGGGGAATTTTTTTAATAAAATGAACTCACTGTTTTTGCAAGAGATGTAGTTCGGAAACGTTTATTTACTTTTCGTGTAAAGAAAACCGGGTTGAAAGCCCTAGTTTTGTTCTCTTAGTGGGTAACTGTTTACATCAGATGTGCTGCTTAAAGATTTGAAAATCACAGAAATGTTCTGCGGTCTTAAGACATGGTTGCGGATATAAGAAAATCGTCTTTTCGGCTAACCTCGGTTGAAATGATACGCTTTATAGGCTACGATTTATCAGGCCGATTTTCTTATCCTAAGGAAAGGCGCGAAATAACAAAGATCCGGTCAAATTCGACGCCTGTTTGATTTCAGATATGTGTTGGAGAGCCACAGATTTTTGAAAGTCAGGCCGATTGTGTTCTAGTCATATGTTTTGTGTAGAAAAAAATCGGGCCGAAATATTGCAGCATTTGGTGAATCAGTGAAACCACTTTCATGCGGACCGTGCTTTTCTGACGTGTCTCTAACATCAATTATTTGCATCGGCAAATAATTGCTCTACTTAACCACTAACAAATCACCATATTTGGCACACCCTCGTTCAATAATTGTCGGACTGTACACAACTTTTTGGAACTTTTAGTTTCACTTGAACTTTGGTATCGTGCAATCTAGGTCTAGGTAATTGTTATCAGCCGAGCCGAAGACCGAGGCTAATAACACATACTGAAACCTTGATTATTCCGAAAATGGTTAGAACCAAATCTAATGATTGTTTTATTTCACATTGTCTCGAAGAAAGTAATGCCAAACACACTGACATTTCTTTTGGAGGTAATGTATTGAGTGTGCAACCTATCTCAGATCAGTCAGTAATCTGCTAGCAGATAACTAACTAATCTGTCAGGTGCGTTATTGTCAAAATTAACTGTAGGCTCTTGGCCAATGAGAAGACAGATAGAAAAGAAAATGGATAATTATTGTTTATTATCACGCGTCTCAACATTGTGGTAATTTGAGAATTTTTAGCCAATTGAAAAATTTTAGCAATCAAAACCAAAGTAGCGACGAAATTGATTAAGGCATTCAATTGACCAGTAAGCTTTCATATTTTAATTGAATTACAGTGACGTGACTGGAAAAGCTGTGGTTATGGCCAAGGTTCCTGATACCACCACTAGCTGGATAGCAAGTGCATTTGCCATGTCCAATTCATCTGGTCTCGGAGTTTCCAAACCTGCCACACTGAAAGTATTCCAGTCATTCTTTGTTTCACTGACCCTCCCATACTCTGTTATCCGCGGCGAGGAAGTGTCCATTATAGCAGCAGTCTTCAACTACGAAAGCAAATGTCTTACTGTAAGTAAAATACGAAACCTTTTTTAAAAAACTCTTAATCCTTTTTGTTAAAAAAGTTCGTTTTTGTTTCACGCACCCTCCCATACTGTGTTATATATCTGCGAGGAGGAAGTGTCCATTATAGCTTCAGTCTTCAACTGCAAAAGCCAAGTGTCTTACTGTAAGTGACATAAAATAAAATTAAATAAATAAATAAATAACGATTTGCAGGTAGCACATCCACACAGTGGTTCTTCGTCTACCTGATTCCTGGTCGAATTGGAATTTGGAAATGTTGGTTTTTGAGGAGAGGGGCAAACCGGAGTACCCGGAGAAAAACCTCTCGGAGCAAGGGAGAGAACCAACAACAAACTCAACCCACATATGGCGTCGAAATCTTTTCTTAAATAATTCATAATGCTCACGTGTTAAAACGTTTTTTGAAAATCCAAGCTTTAGACAACCTGTCCTGTTGTCTTCACACTGGCAGCAGAGCCCTTCTTTACCCTCAGTGGCGGATCCAGGGGAGGGGCCCGGGGGCCTCACCCCCTCCCCCTCTTAGTTTTAGACCAAATGGAGGCCCGAAGGGCGGAAAAAGTTTTTTGGGGAGACCGCCCCCCCCCCCCCCCCCCCTATCTCAGGGTCTGGATCCGGCTCTGACCCTGCTCGATTTTGGCGTAGTCATGAAAGACTCTGCATAAGATCTTTGTTGAGCATGCGCGGCATGTTGCTAAGATATAGTTTCGAACCCAGGCCTAAGGGTCGTGTGCTTGTTACATTGGTCTTGGTAATGACCATCGATCAATCAATAAACGGATGCTCGTACTCGGAAAAAAAGAAAACAGTTTGGCGAGAGAGCACAAGATTGACCAGTCCAGAAGTATGGGCTGCGGTCAGTGTCCTCAAAGGTTTGACACGATCCCGCGGAGCGTCCTTTTCACCTCCTAACTCACGAAGAAGCAAAAGGATCTCTGCTCGTGGGGTGTGTTGTGTTTAGAGGTAATAAAAAAGTGAAATCGTGAAGAAAACTAATCACGTGAAAAGTGGAGCCGAAAATAGCAAATGAAGACAAAATTTCAAAGATATTTAGTGAAGCAATTTTGCGAAAAAAAATGTACAAATTGAAATTTAGAGTAGGGGGGAATTATTTTCTCAATCAACAGAGAAATATGTGCCTTTATTCCTTATATGTGCCAGGAATCAAGTGTTGACGTGAAAATTCCGTTTTTCTATTATTTTTGCATTGTTAAAGTCAATGGTTTTTTTCTTTTTGACAAAACAGATTCGTCTGGGCTTGGAGGAGTCTCTGCACTACAGGATACTCTCCAATTCCTCTTTTGACGTCTGTGTGTGTAGCAGTGAAGCCAAATCTGTGCGCTTTAGTATCATTCCAAAGAAACTGGGACAGATGCCTCTTAACGTGGTGGCCAAGGATGTGGCGACATCAGCCTGTGAAGTTGGCACACAGCAGATGACTCTGGGTGTTACTGATGCTGTCATAAGGAAGCTGCTGGTGGAGGTATGGTGGATTCACCGTCATGGACATGTGTTACCGTAAATTTCCGCTTATAAGGCCCCCCCCCCCGTTTTTGCCCCGTTTTTTTTTAGATATTGGGGCTTAAAGGGTTTATCATCGACTTTAGACCTTTTCCTTCCTGAGTCAATTTTGTAAAAACCCACATTTAAGAACCACAATTTTTCGAAATCTGGCCACACAGTTCTTACAATTTGGGGTTGTTCAGATAGGTTGATAAATTTCTTAAGCAACGGGAAGATTTAATTATTGTGGCCCTTTAATTGCAGTATTTTTAAAAAATTACACTGATCAGAAACATAACAGATCTTAACTCCTATGTGAGATTATTCTACACAAGCGCTCGAAAAGCTCATGCCTCACAAAGATCTCTTAGCTAGGAATACGCCATGGTATTTCCAGACACTTCTAATGGGAGAAAGCAATTTCGAAATTTGTATTTTATTTTTTTGATATTTACTTATAAGTTGAAAATATTTTAAATTTTAACTTTTAGTAACCTACTTTTTGAACTGAGAGATGTAAGAAAGGGCTAATTGACCGGCCCTAAGGAAACGATGAGTTCTACCTCGAAACCACACTCACTGTTTCCCGTATGGCTGTTCATAAAGTGATAAATGTCAGATTCAAGTTGATAACTTTTCAAATTAGGAAATGAGCTTGTAAGGATTATCTAAAATAATTCTAGTAAATGAAAATGGCTTGAAAATACCTATATTTAAACAATAGAAAACGTTTTCCGTGTTTGCATAGCCTGATATAAACACGAGAGGGGTTGGGAGAATTCGAGACAGTTATGCAAACCCGAGACGAAGTCGAGGGTTTGCATAACCGTCGAGAGTTCTCCCAACGCCTCGAGTGTTTATATCAGGCTATGCAAAAACAGGAAAAATGTTTTCTATTGCTTTTATAAAATAACTTTCCCGAGAAAAAAACGCAAAACTCTTTGTATGGCACTGATTAAAAGAGAAATTCTTACCAGGCGCAAAATCTTGTCCACGAAGTCTTACACGCGTAATTAGTTCTTGTTTTGCAAAAAGATGCCTTGCAAAGTACGGATTTTTCTCGCTTAAAATGTCAGCTTAAGCGAAGAAAAATTGACTCACCTTCTTTGTAACGATTTTCCACGTTTCAGCCGACGAGGGAATGGGTAAATAAAGTAAACTTGTCGAGTTTTGAACTCGAAAACTTTTTCAAATTCGTGCTTGCCTGATTAGCGCGCGAAAAGCCAAACAACTTGACGCCACAACCATGTTTACATACTCTCATGCAAACACTCCTCTCGGCCAATCAGAGCGCGCGTACTATCTTGGTTATTTTATAAATGTGTATATATATGTGTGTATGTATATGTAAATTTCCAGCCATATGACAATTCCGTTTGTTGACGGGATGTTTTTTTTTTTTCTTTAGCCTGAAGGAGTTCGTCAGGAGTACACCTATAACAGCTTTGTATGCCTCAGAGGTACTTTAGTTACCTTGCTTGGGTTTAAACTGTTTGGATTGAGGTTTTTTTAAATTATCTTACAATTTAAATAGAGCAAAGGAAGCCTTTCACCCTTAGACCCAAGCAGGATGTTTTTTCTCTCTAACTTTAAAATCTATCGACCAAATTCATCCGTCTTAACATTCAAATGAAACCTCTTCAGCAGTACTTTCACATGGTACTATTTATTTGGTATATAGTTCTAACTATTGAGTCAGTGGATAAAATCCCATAGTGTTACCATTCAAATAAAACCTCTTTAGCAGTATTTTCACATGGTACTATTTATTTAGTATGTTGTTGTAACTTTTGAGTCTGTGGATAAAATCCCATCGTCTTACCATTCAAATAAAACCTCTTTGGTAGAATTTTTGCAGAGTACTATTTTGTTCAAGTATTTTTGTACATTGATTACTATTTGGAGTGAAAACGTTATCAACTTTTTCTAAAACCTTCAAGTAAATGATTTTGTACCCGATTAAACGCATTTTATTCTTTATTATTTACTTATAACTTTTCTTCTCTGTTTGTGTAATTTCCTGTAGATGAATCTTATTTTAATGACACCATTAAGATTGCATTACCCAGCAATGTGGTTGCTGGTTCGGTGTATGCAGTTGTTTCTACCGTCGGTGAGTACCGTCTTTGCACAACTCATTACTAATAACTTGACCGTTTTCTTAATGCGATGTATTTTGCTTTGAAAATGCTTGTTATCCACCCACGTTCACTATTTTGTAGGCACGTCTTTGATAGCTGCAACCTCTTTTGTTTACACCTGACGCAGACTTGACCACCCAGCTTCAATCCCGACACCCATGAACCCCACTACCGGTTTTACCCTCTGTTTTTTTTAAACAGCAATCTGGAGCGCTTACCATTTGCATAGAAAACCGGAAAATTCCGGGGAGAATTCAAATGGAACGATTTATCCCGGTGGAAAAAAGTAATACCTTTTGAGGTATTACCTTTTTCCCGTTCTTACCGAAACGACCGAAATATTCTGTACCATTTGTTTGGATTACCAGTGCCAGGCTTCATGTCGAGAGAAAGTGAAAAATTTACCGGTATTTTGTAAATGGTACAACTCAATCCCGTTCCTGTTTTCGGTGCCCAAAAAATCACCAGTACCATTTGACAGAAATTTTTCACCGAAATTGCCGTACAAATGGTAAGCGCTCCTGGTTTCTTTCCTTTCCGAAGGTGATAAGGCCAACAGCTTTAGTTCACTGTCTTATGACGCGGTCATCTGACTGAGACGAAGTTTTTAAAGGGATAGGTCGCAGTCTTTTCTTTTTACTCTTTGAAAATGATTCCCGAGCACTATAAATCAGATTCGAGTTTTATCTGTTCGACAGGTGATCTTATGGGACCAACTTTGAATGTGGAGGGTCTGCTAAGACTTCCATTTGGCTGCGGCGAACAAAACATGGTGAACTTTGCACCAAGCATTTACATCATGAAGTACTTGTCAACAGTGGGACAACTTACTCGTTCAGTTGAAAACAAAGCCAAGAACATCATGACGAAAGGTACTATCAAGATCTTTCGTAAACTTATCTAATTCAGATACGAAAGGTGATTCATAGGCTGTGCAGACGGGGCATTGGACCGCCAACAGGGGGGGCCAAAGTTTGCGAGCTTGATGGGTTTAACATTTCCCAATTCCCCTAGGTGTGAAGCTCCTTTCACACACACTTTCTCTGTGCGCAAGCCTTTTGAGTGTGATTTACTGTAAGTGGTATCATAAACGTGCATAGATTAAATTGGAAAATCGCACACTCTTAGCATTTGCGAATTTTTATAAGCCACCATAAGGAAATATCAAAAGATGGGATCTCAATCTTTCCTTATTAGACCGCCCTGAAAAAAAAAATGCCTTTACATGTACATTTGTAAACATTTTCAACCTACACTGGAAGGTTTTGGTACCATTTGTGTGTACAAAAATCCAATACTGAAAAGAAAGCTGTGGGTCCTTGAAAAGAAGGAAAAATTCGCCACTCCTATACTCCAAACTACTATAAGAATGGGTACAAGTTCTCGGCGCAACGACGTTTGAGATCGTTTTATTGGACAAGTTTGGTTATGATTGGTGAATAGTATCCAAATTCAACCATAAACAAGTTATTGCACGTATTGTCCACCCAGCTAATCCCAGAAATCTTTACGCTGAAGACTTGTACCCATTCCCCTTACAGTTTGTAGTGTTACGTAACAGCGTTTGGAGAATGTTTTTTCTCTGATTTTCCTGACCCACTGGATTATTTGTTCTCCAACTTGACGCATTTTTACCAGCTACAAAAGGCTCATTAAAAGTCATTTCCAAGCCGCCGCCTCGATGGGCAATACGCATTTCCAGTAACCAACAAAAGGAATCCCGCTCTTAGCGGTGATTCTGTGAAACCGCCTACCTCTCCCTCCCTCCCATAATTCCACGTTTCAGGGCAAAATGTTGGGTTAGGGGATGGGTGGGTGAGAATCTTATGCTGATCCCAAAACTTTTAGTTGTTAATGATTGGTATTAGGATACCAGAGAGAGTTGACGTACAAGCGTTCGGATGGATCATACAGTGCCTATGGAAACAGTGATAGCGAAGGGAATACATGGTAAGTAATTATTAAAAAGTAGTTCGTATTTGACAGATGCCTTGTGAAGTTCAGTGTAGTGAGGACACAGGTAACCCAGGCTCTGTGATGGTACCATAGTACGAATCCTATAAAATTACAGTGTTTGTGTGGAGTAAAGTTACGATCCTAAAATTTGTAACTTTGCGGAGGCTAGCAGTCGGCTATTGAAAAACGAGTTCGTGGAGTTTTACTCTGTTCATCCGAGAGACAAGTAAAGAAGAGGACTCGAATCGGATCCAGTACGTTTAACAAATTGACAACAATTTTCCATGGTTTATACTTTTATCGACCGTAGAAATGACTTCAAAATGTTCATCACACTCAAGTGGTTTCACTGCAAAGTTTTAAACATTTTGATGCCTTTTCTGTGGTCAATAATAGTAAAAACTATGGAAATTTGTGATCGACTTGTTTTTTACAATAACTTTTTTATTGAATTTTCTCGGTAAATCGCGCACGCGAGAAAGAGAAACTGCGCACCGTGCCACCATCATCTTTTTCACTCATGGTCTGTGCTCTCATCGATTATTTTCGACCAATCAGCGCGCGAGAAATCGTTCAGTTGTGTGAAATAACCATTCGATCACCCTTTCTTGTCTGCGCCAGAATATTGATGGTGTCTTTCTTTCCTCCTAGGTTAACAGCCTTTGTGCTGCGCTCATTCGCTCAAGCGCGTCCATTTATCTTTGTTGATCGAGACGAACTTAAACAAACCCAAAACTGGATCACGAAGTATCAAAACCCACAAGGTGGATGCTTCAAAAAATCTGGAAGTCTTTTTAACAAGCGTCTCAAGGTTGGTGTTATTCCTAAATTACCTGCTTTCTTCCATTTTAAATTTCATTTTGTGTTGCAAATGTTGGATAACTCTTGCGAATCTTACCCTTCCTTGTTTCAGGGTGGTGTTTCAGATGAAGCAACACTTACAGCATTTGTCACAGTGTCCCTTCTGGAATCTGGGATGTCTCCTGAGGTATTACTAATTACATGCTTAATTCGCTCTCTCCAGTTAGCGGTAGAATTTTGTGTACAGCCACTGCGGAAGTGTTGAGTGGAAGTCAAGTGAAAACTACTCCACCTATTGTAAACAGCCAACTCGTGTTCCACACTCCCATTTTTTTAGATATGAAATTTTTATTTCTTTACCCATGGGAAGCCCCTTAAATGTAAGACCCTTAAGAAAGAAGATGTTAGTTTTTTGTTGTTTTTTTACGCCTGCTTGTATTGGGATTTGGAGAAACAAGAATGGTTTACAATAGAAACATTCTTCTTCTGGCTGCGGTAATGGGCTAGCATCCTATGCAGGGGGACGTAACAATACCCCGAGCAGCTTCATGCTACAGAAATCCCCGGTTAATCTCCAAATGCGTGGGCTTTTTGACATACCTCTGGCGGGGGCAAGGGGAGGGGTAACCCTGCGGCAACGAGAAAGCATCCCATAGAGTGAAATGTAACAATACCCCTAGGTGCTTCATACTACAGAAGCCGGTGATAAGCTCCAGATTAATGAGCCACTTGACTCTTATGAAAACTCTAACTTTACTTGCTTGAATAGAGATTAGTAGTATGATGTCACGTTACCATGGTAGCAAAAGTTTTGGATCTCAAGAATCTTTCTTGACAGAGAGGGCCATTTGCACTGTCAAACGAAGGAAGAAAAGTATGGGTTACTATTTTGTTCCTGACAGCAGTCAAGCACAGGAAAGTCATACATGTCAATTTTTTTCGTCTTTTTTTCTGCCATATTTTCAGGACCACAGTTTGTTGAGACCCAGATATTTTGCTATCATCATGTGACGTAACCACTTGTCCTCTCTATAAAGCGCTTTGTCAACTTAAACAAATTTTTTTCACGTTTGAATTTTTCAGAGCAATGTTATCCAAGGTGCACTTATTTGCTTGCGGGATGCATCTTTCAATCTCACTGATTTATATTCGTTGGCCTTGTTTGCATACACCTTCACCCTGGCCAAGGATCCCACTGCCGCCCGTTTATTCAAGGCGCTTCAAAGCAAAGCCATCGTTGAAGGTCAGTGTGGTCCATAAAATGAAAGTTACCTTTCTTGTCGTTTTGCACAACCAAAGTGGCAAATTGAATGGCATTTTGACTTTTGGGTAAATAAATGACACATATCCAACTCATATCCGGCTTTATCGACCTACGTCACGGATTCTGGATCTTGGAAAATTAAGCCTAAATTGTTCGAACTTGTAGCGTGTTAACCTGCGAAAACAGCCGTCTCTCCTTGCTCCTCGCCACTAGTGACGCCGCTAGAGTCGTTTACGCGTCTGGGACCTGGTCAGGAGCTCTGATTGGTCGACGTTGTAGTTATATTGTTTTAGCTATTGTTTACGAAAGACAGACAAAAGACAAACGTCAAATGCAAATGCAATGAATTTACTACAAAAAAGTCAATATTCGTGGATTATATTCTTCTTTACAAGACGCATTTGAGTTACACAAAAATTGATTGAATTGCTCTTGTCCGAAAAATTTTTGTTCGAAACTCGATACTCAAAATCAATCGGGCATTTAATTATCTTCTCTTGATTCACTTAATTCTTTGCTAGCATCCAAAATATTTTCTTTTCTCGGTTGCTATGAAAGAAAACCTAACCTCGAAGACCTTAGTTTTTGGACTTTCTGTGATTCCGTCATTATCAAGTCCAATTTGAGCCTGGGAATGAGTTACATACGTCTCAACAGAAGTAATTCTATTGTAATTTGAAGTAGTAAATTTTCAACTGTTTCTGTATTTTTCTTAATTAAAAATGTGCTTGTCCCCCGAACAAGTCATGTCAAAGGATTACATGTCTAAACTATTATTCTACCTGTCCTGGACAATCGGTTTTGGCACACCCTGCCACGTCAATGTCAGAACAGAATTAAAATGTAAATGTTGTGTTGTTCATTTATACAGATGGACTGATGTATTGGGGAAAAGAAAAAGTGGTGCCACCGAGTGACAAGTTTTATAATCGTGCTCCAGCCGCCGATATCGAGTTGACTGCTTACGCTTTGATGACGTACATCTTACAGGCTAAGGAAGATTCGTCGTTGATTGGTCAAGCCATGCCCATCGTCAGGTGGCTGACTAAACAGAGGAATGCTCTGGGAGGATTTGCATCCACACAGGTTAGTAGAGTACACAGAGCCCGTACTCTGTTTGAAGGACGCTTTGATTCCTTTGTTCATGGTTTGGTATAAACATACGGTATGCGATGGAGTTGCCAAGTTAAATGATGAGGTTATTCACGTCATTTATCGTTACAGGACACGTGTGTTGCGTTGCAAGCCCTGAGCAAGTATGCCAAAGAAGTGTATTCTAACACTACATCACTTTCTGTTCGGTTTGGAGAGCAAGGTGACCAGAAGTTCAGTGCCGAGTTTAACATCACTGAGGACAACAAAATGGTGTCACAGAGAGCTGAGGTAGGCTGTGTAGGATGGTGCTAATTTTCCCTTAACTGCGGTTGATTAAGACATTAGCATGTTTGTGTTCACAGGTGTTAACAGTGATCACATCCACACACAATTTGTCATTATCGTACTTAAGATTAAAAGCTCTTCATATTCCGTTTTCTAGAAGAAAGAAATTTCACCGCGATTTCTTGTATTGACAGCTTTTAGCATCTGCTTGCCACTTGAGAAACCACGTGACCTTGCTTTTTCCCATCAGTCTTAAGGCGCGTACAGAGATGGGCGTGGGTACTCAGCCCGCCTTGCTCATTCACCGTTATTGTTAGAAATATGTCCCGGATTACCAGTTCCCCAAGGTCGTTTTTCAAATGTGTACAAGTGTGGTTACATGTTGATCTAATTATCCATTTCTCAGGTTCCGTCGAGCATTCTACCCATCAAGAAACTACCATTACAAGTGCAGGGAGAGGGCTGTGCTCTAATGCAGGTTTGTTGCTCCATCCTTTAATTTTTCTTTGTCCTCGTTCAATTCCTTTTTACTTTTCCCATTTCTCTGATGACGTTGTGGACTGTAGATAAAACCCGCGGGAAATAGCTTGAAAGGTTATGGTTAAGTTGGCTGACGTGTTTTGCAGCCATTTTTAATGTGTGACGGCGACCACTCGGTAGAGGTCACGTGATACGTTATTGAGGGAACCCTTTTCTTTCGGCGAATTGACAAGCGACTGCTTAATACATCTGTTAAACTTGAATCAAAGCAAATAACGAGTTCCGCAAAAAAGTAGGCAGAAAACTACGATATTGGCTAGATTATTTTTGGGCTTAAAATAAAATGTGCTTACTTCGCTTTCTGTCCAGGCGGATGTGTCGTACAATATTCCAGACGTTAAAGAAGAGCCAGCGTTCGACTTGAAAGTAAAACTCAAACTTTCTGAAGATCTAGTGGATCCTCTTGCAACAGAGACGGGAGAGTTTCTGTGTATGCCTTTGGAAATGTCCATCTCAGCCAAGTAAGATCCATTTTGTTTACATTTTCAGTTTTTTGCTTTTTGTTCATTACAGAGATAGATTCACGCTTTCTGCAAACGGCAAACGTCGGTAGGTCGTTTCCGAGTTTCCCAAGCCTCTATTTCAAAACGAGGCTACGTGCATTTTATATTCTCATGCAAATGAAGCTCGTTATCACAAAAAAGGGTTTTTCACTTAACCTCGTTTTGAAAGTGATGGTTTTTTGAAATTCTGAAATGGCCAGTTGGAAAATTTTGCAGAGTTTTTATCTGTTCATATTCTTGTACTGCAAAAAATTGTCAAAGTGAATCAGTTTTGCGCCATTTGCCATCGTAACTTCTAAATCTGTCTGTCTGTTGTTTATGCCTCCAGTTGTAATTTTAGTCTATTTTCAAAAAACAGAATCCCTGTACTTGAATTTATATGTAAGGTGTTTCTTTCTGTATGTTATTGTATTTCTTTTCCTTTTTCTTATGTTATTTGATATCGCCTTTATTTAAAGTTTTGTCCTGCCTAGATTAGCATTATATCTATTTGCTGGGGCATAAAGTATTGTAAACTTTATAGTCCTGTAAATAAATACATTGTTGTTGTTGTTTGTTATTAAAAAAAACCTTCCAAGTTTTTTATTTGGTTTGGTGTCTGCTAATTTAGGTGGCTGAAGGAAGACTCGTCTAACATGGCGGTTATTGACGTTAAACTCGTGTCAGGGTATCAAATGGACGAAGAGAGCTTGGATAGGGTAAGTGTTTAGTGAATAATATTCCAGTAATCGGAGACCTATGTTATGCGCACGGCATTGCCAGGGGTCAAACATTGCAACTCGGTATGAAGAAATGTGTGATGTAAAGTAGTTTTTAGTGCCCGCGGTCATAGAATAACGCATTTTCGATGTGATTTTTTGAGAAGCGGAGGTTGTCTAATGTTGGCGTAAGTTTGTGTGACAGTCCTGTTAATACGGACACTTTCTATGGCCCCTTCGGTGTCCGTATTAACCCTTCAAACATTAAGATCAAAATTTGAATTCTCATTTGTTGCTTCTATTCATTTCCACCAAAGTAGTGGGAAGAAGTTGATAAAATATTTAGCAAATTCATCTTGTGTGATCATGTCCTTAATTCTCATAACCACTCTGTTTTACAAAGAAATTAGATTACAAGGAGAAATTTGATGCTGATCACTCTTAGGGCTTAAAGGGTTAACGGGCTTTGGCTGTACATGTTTTCTTCTAGTTGATGAACCACGCTAAACTTGGAATGAAACGATACGAAATTGAGGGCCAACACGTGATTCTGTACTTTGATGAGATTGACAAGGTGTCGTTCGCGTTCAAGATTTATCAGTCAACCCTGGTGGCAAAAACTAAACCAGCCTCGGTCACCGTCTATGACTATTACGAGACTCGTAAGTACACTGTAGATAGGTTTCTGCAAAGCTAATAGGAATTAAGTTACAGTAAAAGCGCGCGTGTAAGAACCTACAGTTTTAATTAAAGTCTGGCAAAAAAGGTTTGTGTTTGGGGGTAGTTATTGGTAGTTTAGGCTAGGTAGGTTTTTAATTAGCTTCCTAATTTCTATGAAGGAAATATAGTTGTCGAGTACTAGAAAAAGAAGTGTGATTGGGTTTGGTTCTTTTATATACAGTATTTTATGATGAACCTGACTAAAATGATATGTGGGATTATCTCTATAACAAGAGTTGTCAAATAAAAATAATATAGTAAATAAATAAAGTATTTTCCGGTAATACAAATTAGCAATCTCGAAGTCAAACATCTTGCTCAAATTTTTTATCATAATTTTACTGTATTTTACTTATAAGAAACTGCTTGTCCTTCTTGTTCTTATATTTTTTGGGTATTAAAGTGGCAAATTTCTGGCAGCAGGTTCTTAAACCACAAGTCGGGTCTTACATGAGGGATTTAACTGTATCAAGAGAATTTTAGCGGCCAACTGTTAAAAGTTTTTTGTGACTGGGGATGGTGCAATTACCAGATGAACAGTTCCACAAAACAAAACAAAACTTGCTCACCCACAATATTACGAGAGGTCACTTGCTCCGCAACACCAAGAAATACCCTCCCCCCACCACCACCCCACAGTGGCATCTGTCAAATTTATTAAGGTCTCAGAAACCCTCTTCGTGTCTGTTAGCAATCCACTCTCGCTTTTGTGATACATAGCAAAAGGTGATAAAGAGGGTGATATCTGACCAGACAACTCGCAGTCGATAGAAACAGAGATTTTGGCAACAAATTAAAACTAAGCTATCATATAGAATTTCGTTTGTTGCTTACTTCCATATAAGTGAAAGGTGTCGATTGACGTCATCTGACCTGACATCTCCATCTTCTTCAGCCGTAAGTAGAAATTCATTTCTGAATTGTGCTTTTTATTACGTTTTAACAGATCTTTCTGCAACGGTGATGTACAAAATCACCGAGGACATTTGCTCACCGGATTTCGTCCCAATCGGTTAGTTTCTTGATTGTAATAAATTTGAAATAACGTGCGCATCATCTTCCCTGGGGAAGTGAGAGTAGACGTTCTTAGGAACGCGTTTCTCACGCGTTTCTTCCCCATAGTCGAGGAAAACGAACCGGTGACGAAGCCATAAGCACGTCCGTGTGAGAGGCTAGTTAAGGGTAGGGAGAGAAAGGACCTCTTTTGCTTCTCCCCCTGTCCACTCTCACCATTATATTGTCACAAGAGTAGTAGAATGTCCCGTAAGCTTGTCTCCTACGCTTTGCGTCGTCACGGGACGTCACGAGGAACGTTGCGTGACGACACAAAGAAAGGCTGCATAGGGGACTACCCGTGAGCGAATACCTATAGCCTGCGAGCACGCTCTCCCGGGGCCCTCTGGCGTACTGACTGCCATACCCCCGTATGGCACTGCTCGTAACATTTTTTGGGAGCTAACTGTTTATTAAAAATGTACTTTGTCCCAATGGCTGCATTTCGTTTCTAAGCCCTATGCTGACTCAACTCTTTTCTCTTTTTAGATCAGCCCTGACATCAGAGGCGAACAGATATGCCTTGTTTATATAATGCCGAAAGCTGCGTATAGGTCCATACCGTGATTTGTGTCGACTAATGAAAATTTATTTTTTATCTTTGCCAATTTTAGTTGTTTTCACGTGATTTTTAGATTCAGAGTTCATGGCTGAAGAAAATTATTGAAAACGAAGAGTACAATGAAGTGCCTCAATTAAAATTTTAAAGGAGTTTCTTGTGATACCAAAGAATGAATTTTTATCTCTGTGTAGTCGCAAAGCAAATTAAAACTACTCAATACTTTCTAATGTACACGTTTTGTTTGTTTGTCTGTTTTGTTCTGATTCTTCCGACTCAGATTCCGTCGAGATTATGACTCGGCTTACTACTCCGATTATTGATTTTCACAAGGTCATAAGCGCTCTCACGACTCCGACTCCGTCGTTATTGAAAGCCAATAATACAACCAAACTCCAACCTCAGGGACCGTGGATAACATTTTGAAGAGGTGAGGCTGAGAAATCTGGCCGAGACTCATATGTATAACCTCAACAAATACACTGACAAAAAACTTCTGACAACGCATGTGGAAAATCTACACACTGTTTCTCACTTCAACACAAACTGCGCTCAAGACTTTATAACTACAGTGAAGGAATCGCTTAAAAGAACGACAAATTCGAAGTGGGCTACACTCACGAAAAGTCGAATTGTCCCGTGTCAAATACTTTCATACCTTTGTCAGCTGTCTAAACTATGTCTCTCCCATCGGTACAAATTGCGACAAAAGAAGATGAAGTTACGATGAGAGACTGGATAGAGAACTTTCGACTTGTTTGTCAACGAACTATAAGAAGCGAATCAAGTCGAGATAAATAACAATTACTCAGTATTCACCTCGGTGTCGGTGGCTAGTAGTAGGTATTTACAGGTAAATATCCACTACTAGCCACCGACACTGAGGTGAATAATTGTTTTAGTATATACTAAAACAGTGAGATAATTGAGCACAAAAATGATGATTTTTAACTCATTTACTGTTGCCAACGATTACAATTTTGGCGCGCGATCGATGACCGAACGGCCGCGGTCGTCACTTTTTCTTGGCGACAAATAAAACTTTTGAAGGCGTTTGTTTAGCTCTTGCGGGGAAATTTCTTCAAAAGGAGTTGTGAATCCTTTTGTATTTAAAATCATTCTGTAAAAAAGGTCATTAAATTTAGTTTTAAGCTTATTTATGAACAAGTCAACTAAATAAAGTAACGCAAGAATTAAACTTAATTTGCATTTGTTAACTGAGAATTGGGTACCCCCATTAGCACCTAAATGTCTTTTAGCAATACTGCAAAAACTGGAAACTCTCCTTAAATCTCAAAAAGACCAAAATCATGATATTTGAGAAACGATGCGGCAAATCAACGCTTGAGAAATATTCCTTTTTTTTTATTGATAATAACCCTTATGAAATTTCACATTACTATTCCTATTTAGGACTTTCCGCTTGTGCTAATGGTAACTTCTTAAATGCAAAAGTGTGCGTATATCAAGCCGTGTTAGCCCGTTCACACCTTCAAAAACTGTTTACAACACGATTCAGGCCTATACACTGGGGAGACTTTCCAAGTGCGGTTTTTCGTGTTTTAAGCGAAACACACGCGATTAGTCTCAGCGAGTCCCCTTGTACGGCCTTAAGGGAGGAATCTTTTTTAATGTATCTCCGGTAACTTGGACTCCCGATTTTAATCGTTGGCCATGATTCCGGATTTTAGCCTGTGTAAAGAGCCCCCCTTCCCTTAGGAAAAATCGGAGTGAGGGGCTGGTGGGGGTGTGCACACAGGCTACCGGATTTCAAAGCCCAGGATTCCGGATTTTACAAGCCGGCAAAAATTTCCTGGATTCGGAACTGGGATTACCTTACAACCATGCCTATTTTTAACTTTTTAACATCGTTGTAAACTTGCCCAAGGGCTGTCCTCCTAAAGCTCTAAAAGATTTGCTGTGAGCTCGTGGTCAGGTTTAATTCAATCTGTTTACTAATTCTGTAAGGGCATTCATCATTGATTTTTCTTTTGAGTATTGTAGACTTTCTTAAGGCATGCGTTGCTAAGCCATGGTCTGAGACGAAGAATGTTAATCTCGTACCCAGATGTCACTCTGTCTTGCCCCTTTCCCTTGGCCGTGGGAGATCTGGGTACCAGATTAGAAGAACTTCTCTTGGGGGAGATACCCAGGAGTAAATAAAGGCGGGGACCAAGGCTCTAGCCTGGCTGGGTGCCCGTTTTAGTGAGATGTCCGTCAGAAGAGAGTTGACTGTACATATGACTGCATATGTATTGGACTCACTGCTCAATTCACTGCATGATTTCCCCAATTAAATGAAACAGGAAGAGGTTTGATCCTGCTCGGTTCCTCTGATGGGACCATTATTGTGATTATCCGGACTATCATATTTCTCCCGATCCACTCATTTATTTAGACGTGAGCGCACAACTCTGTAATATTTCTGGACAACAAGGAGCCTACATTGGAAAAGTTAATACGGGACTTGACACGTGCAGTGGTTACAGTATCTTCAATTTTTGAGCCGACACATGATAACTCGACTCCCCGATTCGTATATTTTCATTATAATTATCATTATTGTTATCATTATTACTCTTATTGTCATCAGTTGAGTAGGCGTTTGTTGGGTGAACGGATGAAAAACGAGATCCCCTAAAAACGCCTGCGAGGGAGGATAAGGACAGCTATTAACCTTGGTGAATTCGTGTATCAAAAGCTATGCTAGGGGCTAAGTGTGAGCCGGGTAAAAGCTCCATTTGAAACGAGACTGAAAAGACGATAGGGGAAGAGTTCCACCTTTCGCTCTTTTTTCCTGTTTTCTTCCATGTTCGTGCTAAGCGTCTACAGACTCTGGCACCAGAGGGAGGGCACCAGGGTGTTAGATATCCCTTTAAAAAAAAAGCTATCAATTCCTTCCAGAAATAGTAGTAAACCACAGATCACTAGAACTTCCTCCGTAATCACAGGAAGTTGATTGTTGACACTGATATTATTATTGGATTCAATTTCTAACAGTTGCTGGATTTTGATTTTGCTTGAGTTTTTTGATTGTGATTTCTCGTTTTCTAACAATACTGATTCACATATCAGCAGGCTATCTGCTAATTTCATCTTTCAAGCATTTGAAAGACGAGAGAAACATAGTTAATTCTACCATTCCATTATATCTTCCGATTTCCTTAAATTTAACTGTTTATCATTATTACTCTTATTGTCATCAGTTGAGTAGGCGTTTGGGTGAAGGGATGAAAACGAGATCCCCTAAAAACGCCAGCAAGTTAAGGGAGGCTAGGGAAAGCTATTAACCTTGGTGAATTCGTGTATCAAAAGCTCTCGTAGGGGCTAAGTGTGAGCCGGGTAAAAGCTCCAGTTGAGATGAGATTGAAAAGACGATAGGGGAAGAGTTCCACCTTTCGCTGTTTTTTTCTGTTTTCTTCCATGTTCGTGCTAAGCGTCTACTGAGTCTGGCACCAGAGGGAGGGCACCAGGGTGTTAGATATCCCTTTAAAAAAAAAAAGCCATCAATTCCTTCCAGAAATAGTAGTAAACCACAGATCACTAGAACTTCCTCCGTAATCACAGGAAGTTAATTGTTGACGCTGATATTATTATTGGATTCAATTTCTAACAGTTGCTTGATTTTGATTTTGCTTGAGTTTTTTGATTGTGATTTCTCGTTTTCTAGCAATACTGATTCACATATCAGCAGGCTATCTGCTAATTTCATCTTTCAAGCATTTGAAAGACGAGAGAAACATAGTTAATTCTACCATTCCATTATATCTTCCGATTTCCTTAAATTTAGCTGTTTATTGTTATTTTAATCGGTAATACCTGTACAAAATGGTAATACTGAATAAACTTGTTGTTGTTGTTGTTGTTCTCATCGTTATGCATTAAAGATACGTGTGACGTATTGAATTACCGATCTCATAAAAGAGTGGCTGATCATGAAAGAGCAAACATACTCTTAACTTGGACGGAAGCCCGTGGGCGAAGCTCATTCTTTCGCAAACATCTTCCTCCTATAAAACTACGAGTCGTAATCAGGTTCTATCCACAGTCCATCCAGTAAACTGCTTGTGAGGATCAAGCGACAAGCTGAAATGAAGACTGTATTCGTGATATTTGCTGCGTTAATGGTTTGTTACGCAATCACTCTTGTTGAGAGGTGAGCTTGTCACTTAGATGGTTTGTTTGTATTTGCTGATCCTGAATTTAGGTCCAATCTCCAAATATGATGACCACACTTCTTTGCCGGCGCGAAAAAGTCATTCTACGTGCATGATGACTTCGGGTGCACCCAACGTCAATTTTCGGAAAATATCTGTTTGGAAGACGATTTGAGATCTAGAATTTTCGGAACATTTGTCTTGTAAAATTTCTTGCTTGCCTGCCTCTCCTAGGATTTTCTAACTTCTAAAAAATGGTATAATTGCACATTTTTAACGGATTTTTACCCTAAAAAGGTCACCTAGAATTTTCGGGAGCGCTTTTTCTGGCTGAAATTTTCGAAAAGGTAAGTTTTAATCCATATCATTTGTTTTCGGATCACTAGACTTTCAGCTAGGAAATTCGAACAGGTGAAAAAGTTTTAGGGGATAGGAATATGCCTATATCTACCGTCTAAATACTAAAATACGTTTAATAACGCTATGTTTAAGTGCCGTTTGAACTATATTCTCGTTGGGTGCCCCTGTGACTTTAGCTGACCAATGATCGTAACGGGGATTTAGGCCTCTGCAGTTGGGGCTTTTCTTTTTGATGAAAAGTCACAGAGTTGAAGCTGAAATCGCTGTAAGTTAACTGAAATTTCCGTAAAATTAAGTATAAGTTTTTGAAAATTCAGTTCTACGTGTTGGATTTTTGCATAGAAGTGTCCGATCGTTAAACGTCATCCGTCAATTCAATTGAAAGCTAGTATTTCACGACACTCTGAAATGTCGCCATGCGTCTACTCACTCCTCCAGGCGAACAGATTGTCTTGTTCCCAATTAATCATTCCATTCCAAAGACTACCGAATTTTTAAAACATTTTGCTAAATAGTGCATATGAAATGGCACACATCACTGAAAGTAATCAGTGCCGAAGGGTCTCATCAGTGCACCAAAATGCATATAGGCTTTTAGAGAAGAAGGGTTTTAAAATAAAACCGGGGCACCCAACGACAATTTTCGGAAAATATCTGTTCGGAAGACGATTTGAGATCTAAAATTTTCGGAACATTTGTTGTAAAATTTCTTGCTTGCGTGCCTCTCCTAGGATTTTCGAACACCTAAAATATGGTATAATTGTCTATTTTTAACGGATTTTTACCCAAAAAAGGTCACCTAGAATTTTCTGGAGCCTTTTTTCTGGCTGGAATTTTCGCAAAGGTAAGTTTTGATCCTTATAATTTTCGGATCACTAGACTTTCAGCTAGGAAATCGAACAGATGAAAAATTTTTAGGGGATAAAAATATGCCTATATCTACCGTTTAAATACTAAAATACGTTTAATAACGCAATGTTTAAGTGGTTTGAACTATATTCTGTGACTTTCGCTGACCAATTATCGTAACGGGGATTTAGGTCCCTGCAGTTGGGGCTTTTCTTTTAATTTTTGACGAAAAGTCACAGAGTTGAAGCTAAAATCGCTGTAAGTTAACTGAAATGTCTTAAAATTAAGTATAAGTTTTTGAAAATTCAATTCTACGTGTTGGATTTTTGCATAGAAGTGTCCGATCGTTAAACGTCATCCGTCAATTCAATTGAAAGCCAGTATTTCACGACACTAAATGTCGTCATGCGTCTACTCACTCCTCCAGGCGAACAGATTGTCTTGTTCCCAATTAATCATTCCATTCCAAAGACTACCGAATTTTTAAAAACATTTTGCTAAATAGTAAAGATGAAATAGCACACATCACTGAAAGTAATCAGTATCGAAGGGGTTTCATCAGTGCACCAAAATGCATATAGGCTTTTAAAGAAGAAGGGTTTTAGAATAAAATGATACTTGTAAACGATACGTTATATCTCCTGATATCTCATGATTTAAAATCTAATTTTGTTTTTTTAACATGGCGAAAGCAAATCAAAACAGAGGAATCCCCGTTATCGCTGAACTTCTCGAGGACTTTGCCCAAAGGGAATAGCTTATCTTAGAAGATGAACGTTTAGTGTTTAGCCCTTCTTTGCCTTTTTTTACAACTTTGAACCTCAATTTGCAGTATTTTATCCAGCCATTTTGGGATAATTGAGGCGACAAGAGCTCGGATAGAAGCTCTCAAAGGTGCTTTTAGAGCGTGCCGTGATAGTTGATTACGCGAATCAAACAAAAGTGTACGCAATTTCGCCTTTTTTTTCGGCAAATGGTTTTTCTTCAAACCAAGTATTTTAAACGGAAAGCATATAAGTAATTTTGGTTTCTTAAAAGACAATTTTTTTGAATGCACTCACTCTGGGACTCGTTGAAAGTTATGAGTGTTGTGAGCCTAGACGTCCTGTCTGAGAACAGGAAGGGGTTAACATAGCCTCCCACGCAGGAGTTTTTAGGGGAGCTCGTGGAGAGATGAAAACGAGCTCTCCAACAAACGTCCGTGTGGGAGGCTAGGGTTAACAAGTCAAGAATTCTGTTGATGTTTCTGTTGATATCTATACTCAGATTTCCACGTAGATGTCATAACAGTATCCGTTTCAGATAAAAAATTTCCACAACTCCTCACAGTTAATGTCTATGTCGTTCCATGCATGATGTAATCACAGGGTCCAGAGGAGTTTCGTGTGAATAAATGAATGACTTATTTAAAGTCTCACCTTAAAAAATGTCTATATATATCTGTCGCTTAGCACGATTAATTAGCCCAATGGGATCTTTATGAATCTACCCTCAGGGGCGGATCCAGAATTTTTTTTAGGAGGGGGTGCACTTGTCTCTTGCTGTACCTTCTACACCAATAAACCACACAGTTTTTTTTTTGCAGAGTACCAGTTGTATTAGAAAACCGCGTGTCATCTCGGGGGGGGGGGGGGTGCGCACCCCCTGCACCCTCCCCCCCAGATCCACCCCTGACCGTGAACGATTTCTTGGCTTCTTATCTGACCCAGATCGACTTTGTCGTTCGTCATTTTGAAAATCAATAACCGCAAGCCATATCCTCGCTGGCGCACGGCACGTCTCCCGAAGCCCTCAGTCTTTTGCGGTATGTAGAATGTGTAACGAAAATGTAACAAAATAACCATTTTTTCAGCGGTTTTCGACGGGTTTTGATGTTCTTCTGTTCGAAAAACACATCTCCTCTGGGGGGGAACTTTTCCCCAAACAGGGAGCCTGTTCACAGTCTGTTCACGGGCTACTCTGGACCCTGACCCTGTGCGTAATCAGCTCTTTCCCATTCCTTGCTCGGAGCAAGATGTGTCAACACGTGTATCCTGTTTCATAGCAGTCGGGTTTAATTTTCCTTTTCAAAGCACTTGATTTGCCAGGTGAAAATAACGTACTTGAAGCTCAAGAACAGTTTTGAGTCTTTTGCCTGGTGGTGTGAAGTTTTCAAAGAGCCACTTTCCCGAAATTTGGATGGGGGCTGCTGAAGTTGGCCTTCTGCAGAGGCTGAATGGGCAACCGACTATGCTTCAGACTGTATGCGTGCACGTCAACTCGAATTTTCTCTCCATGTAACCTTAGTGAAGATTATTTGGATTTTTGTCGAAATATTTTGTCTTCGTAATTGTAATCTGCGAGATTTTTCACTGTTATGAGCACAATCTTGAATGTTTGGACGTAGAAAGATCGAAGTCATTCGGTTGGCAGGGTAACTTTTTACGTCATTCGAGAGAAAAATATGGCGGGAAATAAGAATCACGGTTGATCTTTATCAGATCGAATGAAATTTAACTCAGTCAAATATGGTCTTCAAAAGAAAGGTACATCAACAAAACGTTAAATAGTAGTATCAACTTCTTTGTGATTTATTTAAAATTTAAGTTTACCACTCACTTTACGAGATACCATGTATTAAGCTTATAGTTCATCAATGCTGCACGGAATTTTAGGAACACTTTTTTCTTCAATAATAATGTTGTTTTTCCGGCCCAGGCTGAACATTCTTATTTTTCTGCCGATTTTAGGCAGAAAATATTCGTGTATTATTCTTAGATTATGGCTAATGACGTTTCCGTTTTAGACTATTATAATTAGTGCAGGTTTTTTCGTTTTGTTGCCTAGCCAGTTCCCCTTTAGAGAATGGAATAAGTTGAAAACATATAATTGTATTGTATTTACAGCTTTTGAACACACAAAAATATATCCTTTTCAATATCTCAGCTTGGGGTTTATTCTTAAAATATTCTTAAAATTTTGCAAATTTCAGCCTATATATATTCTTATAGAAAAAAAAGAGTGTATTGTAAATTAACGCGACTTAAATTAACATGAATTTGGTGAAAAACAACTTTCACATAAAAGAAATTAATGCAGAAGAGAGGGTAACATTTCAAAATGAAGGAAATTAATGTGACACCAACAAAGAAACAAAACTTGTGGAGAGACAACAGAAACAAAGTTAAACATGTAATCTGAAATCGAAACTTTGTTCATTTCCCTGAACAATTCAAGTAAAGAAATCTGGTCACATTGGAGGGTTCTTTGCAGTTTCACTGTTGTCGGCAGATCTCCCCTCTGATGAAACACTCCTCTTTCAAAGGTGTCAAGAATGTCAGTGTATCCAAAATAATGGAAATTAAATGCGAGGAAGTTAATGCCCCACTTAATTAATGGTATGGAAATTACAACAAATTAACCCGACTTAAAAGTAAATTTTTAAGTTTCCTGTAATAAGGTAAAGCTGGCAAGTAGCAAATGAAAACACTTTAAATGCGTAGATGTTTCTTTTGTTTTCTTCTTTAGTGGCTACTTGGTAACATCTCCAAGAATTTTCCGTGCTGGTAGCACTCACAGGTTGTCTGTTAGCCTTTTCTCAGTCTCAACCCCTTGGGATGTGAATGCCACAGTTGTATATAACAATGGAAGAGGAATTATTGCAAGCGATGAAGGGAAGTTCACCAGCCTTTCTGATGGCTTCTTGAAGCTCAAGGTAATAATAATAATGATAATAATAAGAAAAATAATAACATATTTATTTCATGAAGTGTTAAGTAGGTAAGCACGACTAAGTCTTGGGAATATCTTCTAAAAGATTCTGTTAATATCACAACTGCAACAATGATTACCTGGTAATTGCTTTGTCAGGGAGAACTGCTGATTTACAGATACAGTCGAACCTCCATGTGCGACCACCTCTTGTAAGCGAACACCTCCCATAAGCAACCACCTATAGCTATCATAAACACCAAACTTTTCCCAGCCAAAGCCCTATAGTTAAAACCTCTAGTAAGCAGCCACTAACTCTTTGCATTTTGGGTGGTCGCATATGGGAGGTTTAACTGTACCTGTAAATTATTATCTGACCAAAAAACAGTTGCTTATCATCTTATTCTAATAAATAATTTATTATTAACAGATCCCCAAGGATTTGAATGCTGGGAGGGAAAAAAGCATCAAAGCTAAACTGATGGTGACTGGCAGACCAGTAGGGGGAAAACAAGCCTTTAGAAAGAATGAAGAAATCACCATTGAAATTTCCAAGAAAGCTCTCTTCATTCAAACAGATAAACCCATATATAAACCAGGCCAGACAGGTACATAACAATCTGATCTTTTCTTTGTACATATATGTTGGTTTAAGTGTTTCAAGGACAAAATCCTATACTGTTGAGTGCTTGCTCATGTTTGAACCAAGCATCACCCATAATCTGATCACATGTGTTTTGAACCTCTACCTTGTGAAACTTACACAAAGGACAGCATTGGAGCAAGAGCATTTTGACCTTCAACCTCTCCCGCACTTCCTAACCTTTGGTTTGCTAGAAGACCGCAATGAGCTATGCATTTTTAATAGGAACTAGTTGATTCATACGAAGATCGCTGTGAAATGTTATGGTGGTCGCAGTTGACTGATAGAAGGCTATATTTTTCTTTGATTGAATGCTATAAACTTGTATTCGGATTGAATAGCCTTTGTTTTTCCGATTTTTTTGAGTTCGCTTCAAAACGTACCAGGTCCAATCGGCTAACTGCAATTGTTATAAATACTCTTTCTTTGTTAAAATTATTCGTGAATGGAATGACCTGCCCGCCCATGTTGTTGAGATAGGAAATTTAAGACGTTTTAAAATAGCTCTTCAATCGTACTTGCGTATTTCTTAGGTTTTTATCCATCTTAGATCTTAGATTTTATTCATAAGCATATATTTTTAGTTTTTATTTTTGGAAAGTTTATTTACATAGGGTCAACCTCTTAAACTTCCTTTTTAGGGTATTATTTGTATCGTTTATTTCTTATGATACCTTAAATAAAGTATGTATGTATGTACCGGTATTTGAAAAGCACATCTTGGTTAGTAGGTTTATGTATGTGCTGAAGTATGAATTGTCACATTTAATCACGGGTCGTCGCGTACCAGTAAATGATGCCATGCCATTATTGCCAAGCTAAGTCAAAAAGTGCAAAACTCACACTGTCCAATTTCATGCTTGACGTTACGTGTAAAAAATATACTCTGAATGTTTTTTTGTTTGTAGTTAACATGCGCATTGTTGGTACAGATGAAAACTTGAGACCATTGACAGGAAAGGTAAAAATCTGCTTCTTGCTTCTCTAAGGGCTAAATGTAATGTCAGTGATAATTCAGGTGTTCCCTACAAGCTTTCATGGCTTGGATTGCTCTGTGCTGTAAAATTCCTAACTATATATCCATCATTCAACCTATCCATGAACGCGCTTACCAACTTAGTTGACAACAACAACGTGGGAGTATTCTCCACAATGAAACAATTCCCACTTAAGTTACAGTCATCTTTGGAAATGGCAAAGCACTTTGCATGCGACTTAGGGAGATGTCAATCGGGGACAACTAATGGAAGGCAGGGACCAACTCTAGGTGTCTGTTTAATCAGCTTAAGTGGTAGTCATCACTGCAGCATAATTTAGTCATTGTGCCCTTTACTTATGAATAGCCTCTTAACGAATTCCCATAACATGACATATAACCTTTTAACAGTGCTTGTCAATCCATATAAGTACCCAGTCTCTTTTTACCCACTGAATACCTGTGTTAAAAAGTCTTCCTTCCAGCACTTTTTAAGTTCCATCACTGTTTGAAAATAGTATACTGACACCTACTGACTTAGTTGAGACCGTCTAATGTATATATGGCATCCCATTGCTGTGATTAGCTTTGCTATTCATAATTTGAATGGTTAAAGACTAAATGGTTAACCCTTGTCAGCCCCATTATCCACATATGAATTCTCCATACTGATCGGCATACATTTCTTTAAAGAGTGATTACTGGTTGAGAGTTTGATAACAGATCAAAGCATTTTCTCTTTAGTGATCATTTTATTAACGCGCATAACCATTTCTCTCGGCAACCTATGGAGAATTGTTAGGAGAAAATTATTGTTGGTCAATATTGGGACTTAAAGGGTTAAAACATTCAGTTGACAACCAAGGCAATTTAGAGGCTGATTCACAACAGAATTACTTCCAGGTCGCGGCCTTGTTCAAAAGTTGGATTGTGCTACTTAGTGGAAAAGTAAATGAAAACCAATTGCATATCCACTTGATAGAGATATCCAGTGGATAGCGTAATCCATCTTTTGAACAACTGGGGCCAGAGTTCTAGCAGTTTCTGGAGTCATTACTATCTTGTAATTCACTGTCAGCATTATTTATAACTCTAACCTTTTCTTGTAGATCTCAAGGGTTACCATAACTGTAAGTACATATACAAAGTTGTGTTTGTTACCACTATTACATGTATTTTAAATTGTGCAAGAAGGAGAAGAAGGAAGCATTTCTCCAGTATTAAGGTGATATACACAGGATCCTTGCTGGTATCTATTAAAGAGAGAGATCATTGACCAGTTTTGTTCATTCACTGAAAATATGGAAAGAAGTGTGGCATTTAGTGGTGTATGTGTCTGTTTATAATATGGCTTTGGCTTAATGTTTGGCCTGCTTTAAGGGGCAAGATGTCATTAATATTTTTTTCTTCTCGGAAATCAACCAACACCCCCTCTATAGGGCTTAATCATTCTCTTGAGGACTTAAGAAGTTTTCTCAGTTAATGCTAAAAGTGTGTAAAATTTCTAATAAGTCCAAAGAGGTTGCCCTTTTAACATGCACTACATGCTCAGACTGAGTTGTAATCCCAAAAAATTATTATAATCTGTAGTTTTGTTACATCTAAGGTGCCTTAATATAATGCAACCTTTATGGCAAACACTCCTAAGTTTCTTGCTGATATAACTTATCAAAGTTTTAATAGTTATCTCAACATTTTTGTTTTACATTTGATTTTAGAACCCGATTCATGTGAGGAATATGCAGTGGGATGACCTTGATTTTAATTTTGGTAAGCAAAACCAATTTAATTTAAGGATATAGTATTCATACAAAAGTCATGTACATGTGCAAGCTTTGTTGTACAATTACAGGAGACATAAGATTGTGAGGCATGCACAGGGTGGCCAGAGTACTAGTACTGACACGTGCAAAGGAGAAAATAGTGATTGTCGTACTAGAAACCTAAAAGTTTCTGATACTTGTAGAGAGTATCCAGGGTTCTGACACATCACCGTGCCAAAAAAGTACAGCAGTGACAGATGTACAGGAAGCCTAAGGTTATTTGGCAAGCAAAGAGTAACCAGAGAAGTGACACTTACTTAGGAGCCCAATGTGGTGATGCATTCTGGGACACCCAAAGTAGAGTACCAAGGATGCCAAAGTAGTAACAAATACACAGGGGGGCCCAGTGAAGCTTGTCTTATGATCTTGTCTGGTTCTAAAAATTGCCAAATATCATGCACAGTTTTTTCCTTTATTCCTCATGAATTGAGGTTCTACCTTTAGCCTTGTTTATGTGCACAAGGTACACATCGCATAATTTTTCTTTTTAAAAAAACTAAAGACACCCTTATTTTCTTTTATAATATAGGAATAATAAGCCTGAAATTTCCTTTGTCAAGCCAGCCTGTATTGGGAGACTGGAAAATTGAAGCCTTATTCCAGGTATGTTTACATTTACGTGTTTGAAATCCATGCTTTCAGTGAAGGAAACTAATAGCAGTAACTTTAAAATGTGGTTAATTGACTCTCGTCAACAACAGGCTGTAGAGGACATCACTGTTTTACAAGCATTGGTTTTGTTATTTAAATTTGTACTGGGTGAAACAAAAGAATCTTTTGCTCAAAGAACCAGTGCACTTCTGATTATGTTATGTTTCTGGTTAGGTGATGTCCACATGAGTATTGGTCTAAAATAATGTAAAAGCTAAGGGCTCTCATAGTGCTACCCTGTGAGCAGAGGCCCTTCGATCTTCCTAGATTAAGATAAGTCGGGAATTAAGAGGAAGACTTATCTGGGAAGATTGAAGGGCCTCTGGTCACAGGGTACTTGCAACATAGTGCAGTCTCACAGTCTTTTTCCTTGTTGTAATTTGTATTTTCTACTGAAAGTTTGGGAGTGTTGTAACTCCATTTATACAGACTATGAATCATAGTTACCACGTGCACTGAGTGAAAAGTTCCTCAAAAGCCAGCAGATCACTCACTCTAGTTAAATTTATAGGCGTTTGGAATCCATCAATGAGTTACAGAATTTTAGCACAATTAAAACCTACTTAATTTAAAATGTTGTTCTTATTGCAGAGTGAAAAGAGGACATTCGTTTTCAAGGTTGATAAATATGGTAAGTTCTCAATCACAGTATAATACTACCTTAAGTTTTATTTTCCTGGACACAACATAGGCAAGGAAACACTGTAAATCATGGAAAATTGAGAAACTTGTTTGGCACGGTAAGACACATGTACTGCTGTCAAACCCACACATGACTATTTCTCAGATCCCAACTTTTTTGCAGATATCAATGAACTGTTAACAGGGCTTGTTGTTGTTGGGGGGGGTGGGGGGTTGGGGTTTTTGCTTGGGACATTGCTTGCATGTTTTTAGAGTTTATGGATAAGTTACAAGATGACTTGCATGGACCCTTGCCTGCTGGGCCAGGGTGCTTTAAAACTCATTAAGGTACTTGCTTAGCAAGAAAGGCTATGAAAGGCCTTGGATGCTGCCTAGCAGGTGCCTACAATTTGTCTGTGGGCGACCAAAATTTCAGACAAGGAGCCTGCACGGGCGCCTAAAAACTTTTAATCTTATGTAAACTTCCCGGTCAACTAACGACAAAATTCCCTGCTCATTCTGCATTTGAAACGAAAATGTAAAACTTTTGGTCATCGGCCATAGGCTGTTGTAGGGCATAATTATGCTCTTGCCTTTCCTTGGCTAGGGGAACAAACTTTCATTGTATATAAGCCAGATAATTTTCATAGCCCTGACTTTGGTCACCATGGTAATAATGCTGGTAATCCCACGCAGGTTGTAGCCCTATTTGCTGTTGGTGTTTCACTGTGTAACAATGAACATGTATGTTTTTGTTATGCA
>OZ037779.1:28560694-28565694 GCA_964035525.1 Porites cylindrica
GGCGGGAATTAAAAAATTGAGGAGGCAAACGATTTAAAAAAAAAAGAGCTTGATTTCTTTGACTATTTTCAAGGTGCTCCCTTGGGTCTAGCTGTAGAGCTAATTTGTATTCAACTTTGGGCTTGCGAACTCGCATAATTAACTGATTAACCGTGCGTGAAAATGACAAGACTTTCATTTCCTCGAGATAGAAAGGAGAAAACGGTTCTGTAATAGTCAGACAAACTTGAAATAAAGAGTTTACAGTTCGATTCGACTTGCATGTTTGGAGCAACGTTTAAAGAATATTGGTGATAGTAAGACTTTTTCCTTAGCAAAGCGATTGCAAGAATAAAATGCTGAACGGAGAGCGCGCTTTTATGTTGAACACATAATAGATTGTTTACTATCCAATCAGGGTTAAAAGAGCCCGGGCAAGTCTAGGCAAGCCTATTGTTCCTATTGTAGTAGAGTGATGCTCATTAGTAAACCTATCCACTTCATTATATATGGAGGAAGGCACTTAATTTATATGGAGGAACGCATTTTTCTCTAGGTTATAACAATAGGTGACGTCATGGACTCGACTCTTATGCATATTAATAAAGGGAAGACAGGGGAAGACATGGGAAGGCACCAACGGGGCTTATCTCGCAACATAGTATACTACTCATGTATGTGCACATGTTTTTAGTATCCAAGTTGAAAATAAAGGAGCGCAAACATCAGGCTTCGAACATGGTACTTTAATGTTCTGTTGTAGTTTTTCCTAAATGATGCACTTGGGAACGGAGCACAATTATAATTACAATACAAATCATGTACACTTAATTAATTAATTACTGTAAGAACATCATCATACAAATAGGAATAAATGAGCCAGTAATTAAAGATCTTCACAGAGGATATTACAGGTAAAAGATCTTTAAAAAAATAAATCAACAAATTAATAAATTAATAATTACTTATTCCTTTGATTAAAAGGTTAATTTAACCAACGTAGTCCGTGGTCCGCGTTTTATACCTAGTCCGTGTTTTATACCCTGTCCGCAGTCCGTGGTCCGCAGTCCACGTGTTATACTGACCGTATATGTGGTGGCATCCACTGCAAGTAGCCTCCCACGCAAACGTTCTGAGGGGTTCGTCACGCGTTCCTACCCCGTAAGAACGTCAGCGTGGGAGGCTACCAGGCAAGGCTCTTTTGTTTGTTTACATTGTATATTCTTTGACCCGTAAAAGCAAATCTGAAGATAAGAAGACCTGTAAAAATACAGATTGGAAAACTTTGACCGGCCGCCTGTCATTAAAGACACTGTACTTTAAAACAGTGCAATCACGACGAGCTATTAAACTTGGATCCATTCGTGCATGCATTGCAGCCGTATGTACTCACCTTAACCTACACGTACCTTTTTTTCTTCCATTCCGCATTGAGCTTCTGCATCTGCTTCTGCTTCTGCTTCTGTGGGTAAAAATATCGATATTCGATCTTAACTTGCGAACTCAAGGCGACCTCAGTTCAGAACTCATGCTTGTCCCTCACATATTGTTCATTAACTTAACCGGTTAAAAAAATCAACATATGTTATTAAGATCTGAAAGAGTAGAGTCGCACTCGGACGGAACGATGAAAGACTGGATCCTAGCTCCCGTGTTTTCACGGTTTTGGCGCGAATTTCTGAACGCGGCTTCCAAACTCTCTTCATTCGTTCATTTACAACAAAGATAGAGATGACGTGTAAAAGCTGAACACAGCAGAAGAACAAGACTTTTATTTTTCCCTACATCGATGAAGATTTCATTTTACTGCATTTTAATAATCAGAGACTAAAGGCTGGAAAGGTAAGTGTTGTCCTTTACGCACCTTTCGATAAATGGGTTCTCTTTATACTTTTTCACTCTTGTAGAAAGATGTCAATGCTTGTGAGGTTTTACAGTTTCTTCTCCCGATCTGGTACCCAGCGGCTTCTTTTTGTTTTTTTTACTAAACAGTCCGTGCATTCATTTGAAGTTGAGCTATTAAGATGAATTGTTTTAAACAACAACAAAGCAGCAAAGTTCTTGTAATGAACACTTTCAGTTTAGGTCCATAATACAGGATTGAAAGAAAATTCCTTTTTTTGTATTTACTGTCCTACATGTTGTTTAGTGTTTTCATAGCTCGATCTCGGAGCGAGTTTAAAGGCATAATATTAAATAATCACAAAATTTGGACTAAAATAATCTTGGACTAAAATTTAAGCAGAATTAATTTTCGAGGAACTGAGCCCAGAATTTTAACACTTTTGGCCCAGCTATATAGGCTGTTGAGACTCTGTTGATGGAGTACTTCTGACCCAACAAATCTACCTTTTTCCACCTCATGTAATGGGATCCAAGAGGGTCTTGGATTCTGGGTTCCACGTGGTAGATTCTGGATTCCGGGTACTGAATTCCAGCCGTTGTCAGTGGAAACTTGGATTCTGGATTCGTTAGTAGGATTCCAGATTCCTTGAGCTGTATTTACGGGATTCTAAGGCCAAGGATTCCGGATTCCACTAGCAAAATGTTCCCGGATTCCGGATTCAACAAGCAAAAAGACTCCCTTACACGGGGCAATTTTTTAATAACCCAGTGATTTAATAAGGTAATTCATTGTTTTGGATGCACGCCCTCATAATGATATTAAAACTTAATCCTTGAACACCTTTCCATCTAACAGTAACAGACAGTATTTGTTACAGCTGAGGACCTTTCTTTTCCTTTTTAGACTGTAACAAGCACCTCTGATGTGTTCTTTATTTTAGATTTTGATTTCAAATTTTTGCAAAACTATAATTAGCTACTTTTTTTCTGTCACCTACCTGACTATGAAAACTACTTAACCAATGAAGTTAAATACTTTTTTATGAACAGTTATAAAGACTTCTGTAAAAACGCCTGTGCCTTGATGGCCAAGCTGAATCAAGGACTCAGTGTATAGTATTCAAGCAATGTCAGTTCATCTGACAAAACGTTTCTGGTTATTTGAAGTCGCTGACTACTGATGTGAGTATCTCTAAATCTTTTAAGTTGAGAAGACCATCATCAATTAGGATGCAATTTATTACTTCGGCGGAGGGCGAAGTAAAGGATTCGCGACGCTCAGGAATGTATCAAGGTTGCATTTTTACTTCGGCGGAGCGCGAAGTAAAGGTTTTGGCGACGCTCAGGAATGTATCAAAGTTACAATTTTTTGACAAGATTGGGCATGCAAAGTCTGTAGGTTTTCGGTTTTATTCGGCTATTTGACGAAGTGAGAGCCGAATTAATTCGAGATATCTCGAGCTCACTTCGATTTCTTTGATTTATTCTTTAACTTTTTCGAGGAAGGAAGAATTATTATTTTGGCTTTCCCGGGGTTTGAACCGACTCACCTGTGTGACCCGTCATATCAGAGGAGACTCTAAGTTGAGGGATTAGCCGATTGCGCTATTGCGACCCAAGGTAGTTTGGGATGTGAAAAATAGTTATGAAATGATGCACTAGTTTCGAGACAAGATTGGGCCTGCAAGTTCGTAACTTTTCGGCTTGTTTCAACTATTTCACGAAGTGAGACCGGACTACTTCGTGATATCTTGAGATCACTTCGAGTTTAGTCTTAAATTACTAAAGGAATAAACAGAGGATATTTTGTGGCCGCGCAGAGACACGAAATTTCTCTTCGAGTGTTGAAAAACATTTCACGAGTGAGCCCTCCTTTCGAACTGTTTTATGATGAATTTAAAGTTACAAAATGCTGCACAAAGACATTTTGTCTTTGTTGAGTGTTACATAGTAAAATTGCTTTCATGCGTTGTGTGACTTTCTCGAACGTTCTCTACGCTTTTGGATTATACATGAATAGTTAATTAGGGCATGTTTACATTTCAGCATGAGTCAGCAGATTTGCATCAGTTACTGAAATCATAAAATTTGTCGAAAAGCTACTACTATTCGCCTGTTTAGTATTTTCTAGAACCTTATGTCAAACGGTATACAAGTTCCAAGCGAGTTCTTTTGACGAACTAAGTTTTTTCCCACGAGCTGGACTGCTGTGGTTAGTCAAGTGTGACGAAGGTTGATTTTCAGGTTCTGTGAGATATCTGAAGTTCAAGTGAGAGTTTGTTATTATTGGTAGAGGCTGTTTAGTTTTACTCAAAGTTCAAGTCAAGTTTGTGTTGGTGGATGCTGTGTTTTAAAGCTCTGTAAAGGCTGTGTTCCTTTGGTGTTAAACTTCCTTGTGTTAGTCCGACATCCCTGCGTGCTGATAGTCAGTGAATAATTATCCTCAAAACATTCGAGCTCGTGACTTTGAGTTTTAGCCAATTCCATGCTCAACGTAATTGACTCCTTACCCATTCCTTACATATCTTTAATCAGTACATGAGACTGCTATGCTGTTTTTGAAGCCTGATGTGGCTAAGAAAAATAGAGAATTGTTTTTTTAAAAGGATTTGTATGGAGTCATCAGAGCATAACTGGGCTAATACCTAGGGGACAATTTGTCCCGAAATGCTAGTTTTTGGCAAGTAGGCCTCTTGGATGTTGCTCTTTTCAGGATATCCTGACAAATCCCATAATTTCACAAATTAACACCTTACTCTTACCATATTTGATTTCTTACTATTCCTCCGCATTTACAATTAATTAGTTCCACAACCACGACGCCGAAGTGTACGCTCCGTAGCGTCTTGTTTTTAACAAGATTGGGCAAGCAAAGTCTGTAGGTTTTCGGTTCTATTCGGCTATTTGCCGAAGTGAGAGCCGAATTAGTTCGAGATATCTCGAGATCACTTCGATTTCTTTGATTTATTCTTTAACTTTTTTGAAGAAGAAAGAATTATTATTTTGGCTTTCCCGGGGTTTGAACCGAGTCACCTGTGTGACCCGTCAGATCAGAGGAGACTCTCAAGTTGAGGGATTAGCCGATTGCGCTACTGCGATCCAAGGTAGTTTGGGAAATGAAAAAAAATAGTTATGAAATGATGCACTAGTTTTGGGACAAGATTGGGCGTGCAAGT
>OZ037779.1:28568194-28570694 GCA_964035525.1 Porites cylindrica
CAAAAAAGTATTATCTGTGAAGATGTTATAATGTACTTTAAATATACTATAACTATACTTAAAGTATACTTAGCGTATGCGTTTTTCACCCAACAGCAGTATACTTTTAGTACATTATGTTGTGTACTAAAAGTATGTTTATTTTCCATGAGGTTAGGAAGTTTGTTATACACATGTAATGTAAAGTACAGTACAGAAAAATTTCATGTCTCGTGTACCTTAAATTCTATGCAAAAGTAATAAGGTATGAGAGCTCGCATCTCAAACTTTAATAGTATACACTACACACGTACACTTAGCGGTTAAGTCTTTGGAGTGAATCACATACAAGCAAGAAAAAAAATTGCCACTAAACAGCAGAAAAATAAGACGGAAATTGCTTTATTCTTATTATTAAATAATTACAGACTGAGATTTACTCTTTTTCCAAGGTTGAAGTAAAATTTGTTTTTTTTTTTATGGATTCCTATTAATAATAAATTGTTATAATTATTCTTGATAAATGAAATGAATATTTTTGGAAAATTTTTATTATTCTTACACACTGGTGCGTGGTGCACAGTTCCATTTTTTTTTTAATTAGAGAACAAAATTTAGGGATGTCAATAATAAATCATGAAGGTTAAAAATGTACCTCTCTGGACATCACATCAAACTTATGTGCTATCGCCGAAGTACCTGCCATCTCATACCTGCTCCCATTCCTTGTTTTTGTTATGTAATATAACCATGAATGATGCCCCAAGCTCAATTTTTTTTGCAAAGTTGCCTTTTGGCAACCTAAAGTACTATTATAAAATGGTCACCGGGTGTATTAAAATAATATTGTCCACCAGAGCAATTATTTAATAATAAAGCCGAACCGGTCTACAATGGCCACTTTTGGGGACAGAAGAATGTGGGTGTGGTGGAGAGGTGACCGTTATGGGAAGGTAGGGGTGTAATATGACAAAAATTTTTTTTGAGGAGTACAACATATTTATTGTGCTAAGTTCATGCTTACTTTATATCATAATGTCAATCCAATCATAAATAATATACAGAGAGATGAAATACACCACTTGAATAATGTTTTGAATTAAAATGTTAATGTGACAAAATGAACAAGTATCGTAGACAATTTATGCTTACTGCAGCAGTATAAATCAATGGAACGCAATCAAAATACGATTCCATGATTAGTCATCAACGTGCCTTATGGATCAATTTTTGTGACTATTCCTGACTTTTTCATCAGTCACTGAAAAACTGGCCCATTGTTGAGAGATTATTTTGCCAGTTGATGACACACTTTATTAGTGGCCATTTTAATTGCCATTATAGAGCGGTTCAAGAAAGAGTCAATGTATGGACTGTTCGCCAGGACAAAAAAGTTGTCATTGTACAGAGGTTTCCGTTAGTTTGACTGTACAATATACTACATAAAGGTTCAAAGAATCAAAATGGCTGCCAAACTGTCACAATCAAATTTTTGGTAATGCACACATCATTCCAAGGTTTTATGAAGTTCATACCCGGACACCAGGGTGAAAGACGCAGATCATAAAATGGAGCGTAGATAATATTTCACGGGGAATGAAAGCATTTAATGATACAGACTATAGCTGGGTCTTAGTTGGCTGCCTGTAATAGGATGGTATCTTACAGTTCAAATAAACCTTTGGCGATGCCCAGATTGTATTTCCTCAGGGGCCTATTTCCAATTATTTGACAAGCACCCCGCAGCTTTCACGTGGCAGAAAGATAAAGAGTCATGTTTACGTACGCCAAAGGGCAAATGTCAGATTTAAGTTGAGAATTTCTCAGAATAGAAACTATGCAGATAAAAACAGCTCACAATAATTCTAATGGATGAGCATGAGTATAAAATAAGTAAGTAATACTCATGCTTAAGTAAGCATGAGTATTAAGTAAGCGTGAGTGTAAAATAAGGTCTAAAGTTGCCCGTACAAATTATTTTAAATATTCATTTTTTCATAGATATAATAATGATTGGAACTCTTTGCCTTCTGAAGTAATGTCATCTCCTAGCCTTCAGTCTTTTAAAGTTTCACTGATTAAGTACCTTCCCTCATAATTTACCTTAAAATACTAGGTATAGTGACTTTAATATAAGTTTATGCATTATTATTAGGCATCTAGGTTTATAATTTATAGTCTAATTTATGGTCTTTTAATATATGTTTATATATTAATTAATTAACTTTTTTTTCCTTTTTTCTTTTTTGGAGGGTATGTCTTAGCATGGGAATTTGGTTTCCCCCTACTACCGTCCTGTTAACCATTTTTGTATTTTTGTTCAATTGTATATGTTAGTATTAGTTCATTTGTATCAGTTATGTATGGTTACGAACTGTGATTAAAGATTAAAGGATAAAACCGGCCTGAATCTACTTATTATTTTTGAGTAGAAGTAATAAACAGTTAACGACTATTAACTTGGTACAAATTCACTTTTGAGGTTTGGCATAAATGAGATTCTCAATCTCTCTATTAACTC
>OZ037779.1:28575694-28618194 GCA_964035525.1 Porites cylindrica
GTCGTTACGTTGCCATGGCGACTCCGATTGCAATAAAACCCAAATCATAAGAAATTTCCATCTTAATATAATACAGCCGTGGTAACCTTTTCTCCATATCTTTACTCATGGCGACGTAGTTAATGCTCAAACTTGGGAGGTATCCCCCCCAAAAAATCCAGTCGAGCCACCTTACATTCTTTATTTCATCACTGTGAGTTGACTTTCAAGACAAAGGCATTTATAATCAAAAGGTGAACACTGAATCATTGTACTAGTGTGTCAAGAGTATCTTACCAGGTCTACTTATAGCGCACACTTTTACGGTTATTTATTGCTTTTGTTAAATAGCTACAGCTGATTGTAATGAATAAATGAAGATAGTAATTTATTAACTTACAGTGCATTTTTTTTTTGGGCTTGTAAAAGTGACTTTCGGGCTAGCAGATGTTAGTTACAGCTTGCCCGAAAATTGACTTTGTTTGCACCCTGTTTAGGAAATTTGCAACGTTGGGTTATGCTTACAAATAACAAAAATCCTCACTTGTGGGGTCGCATTGCAGACTTTTGACTTCCCCTAACCCTTTGGCTTTGCTTGTGTCTAGCCATCTTATTCCTTTGCCTTTATCTTGTCCAATCCAGCCCATGCAGCATAGGGGAGACTAGAGACTTGCCTAACTGCCACTGGTAGTTTGGTAATAAGTGATGATTTGTGTTATTTGTGAGCATAACCCAAGGTTGCAGATTACCAGCCTGCAAAAACATCCGTTTCTTCTCGCTCTTCACTGCAGGGGATGTTTCGTGAGGAGGAACGTCTGCAATCCAGTGGTAGAAATTCAATACTGATGACGCAAATCAATGTTCTTCCGCGCAAAACGTCCCCATGGCCAGTGGCGAACAGCGAGGAGAAATGGATGTTTTCTCGGGCTAGCAAATTACCTGCCACAGGGCTGTGTCCCCCCTTATTATGTTTGTTTGTTTTGATTGTGTGCCTTATTTTTCGGGGTGACTTTTCATGGGGATCTTAAAAGCGGAATAGGGGCAAATCTCATGTTGCTTTGGCACCACTTTTCTTCTTACTGAGGAAGTTGGAAGAGCTCTACAAATTCGTTAGAGTTGGATTTGTGTTTTTCTTAAGTTTAAATGTTGGTTTCACAGTTTTTTTTCATTGTTTTACAGTTAGGCAATAAATAGGCCAGCTGGAACATGCCCCTTGTTTAGGATTGTTTAAGACAGAACCCATCAGGAAAGCGAGTAATTTTAACTTGGTGGTTGTACCAGAATAATTTAAACCATATCAAATTCTTTTTCACATTTTTCAAGGGCTATAGAATAATGTAATTAATTATCTGTAATATAACACCGAAGGCAATTTCTTATGGGAGCTTGAGAAAATGAATTTCAAATTTCATAGAAATTGTGTAAACACAGGTAAAATTTCATGCGTAAGATCTCATTTTGGTCCACTTTGTGAAATTTGAAATTTATTTTTCAGGCTCCCATAAGAAATTTTCTTTGCTGTTATTACATATAACTGATTTCGTCTTTGCTGTAAAGTATTCTGGTACAAGGTTTTTGTCCACTGAAAATTAAAATTACTGAATTTTCTGATGGCTTCTACCCTCCCTGCAGACGTCCTTTGGGGTTCGTTCGTCTCGCATTCTTTTCTGGGAAGAAATGAATGCACGACGAACGAATCCCAAAGGACGTCTGCGGGGAGGCTAGATGGCTTCCGTCTTAATATGTATTAATTTCTTTGTTTTAGATTAATGGCTGCACTGAAGTCTCAGTTAGTCCAGGAGGACTATTTGGCATTGGAAAAGGAAATTACAACCCTCGCTATTTGTTTCGTGCTAAAGTTGTCATAAATGCCACTGTGACAGAGACAGCAACTGGAGTAACCCTAAATGCTACAGAAACAGAAACACAGGTTGTCAGAGAGACTACAAAAGTGGAATTCCTCTCTACTACCCCCAGGAGTTTCAAACCAGGCGTGGTATTTACTGGGCAGGTAAAAAATGTTCACTTTTTGTGAGGTATCTGTAAAAGAGCTGCAAGGCCTCTACACTACAATGCCTCCTTTCTTAAGCAGGGTTGGCACAGCCTTGAAAAGTCCTTGAATTTCATTTTTTCCTAGAAAAGTCCTTGCGTTTTCTTCAACTTTGAATTTATTGGCCTGGAAAGTATTTTTTTCATGCTTTTGGGTTGTCCAAGACAGAACATGAATCATAGCTCAGAGAATTTAAAGGTTATTTACACAAAGTGCTCAATGCTTTAAGCAATAATTAACTGTCAATTCAAGACAAATGAACTGAAAAATGTAGAGAAGTTGGTGAATCAAACAGTTCAAGCCTTAAAGCCGTATTAGAATAGAGTGGGAATGTGCATTTTTGTACAGTCTGTGAACCTTGAAAAATCCTTGAAAAATGGTTGCATTTTTTTGTATGAACCCTGTAGTGGTTGCTGCTCGTGCATCAAGTTTGGTAGCATAGGCCCGCCCAAATTTTTCATGTTCTAGGAGTGAAAATCTTGAAAATTGAATTACACATGCATAATGTTTCATCATGCATAGAAAGTTGTGCCTGATAGCCTGGTCCTTGTGGATTTTGCCATGAGGCTAGTGAATTCTGTTCTTAACTTGTTTGACTGACAAGTAACGTTCTTTGGGAAATTCAAGTTACCCAAGTACTTCGAGGCAAATTTAAAATTCCTAATAAATTCATGTGGACCGGAAGCCTATTTTCAAGTTCATCTGACAGAGTGTACTCTGTAAAAGCTAGTATCAAAACAAGTGCAACACTACATTTCATGTCAGACTAGACATTGTGTGATCCGCGCAATCTTCGGGTAAAAACAATTGAAAATGCCTTAGAAGTAAGGCTCCCAAACCTTTTGTCAAATCATAGCTGCAGTTGAACTCCCATTATTTAGCGGCCAGTAATTAAAGTCCCCTAATAATTGTAGAAAAGGATGGGACATTAAACCTCTATTAAGCGCCCACCTCTATTAACATGTATTAAGTGACCGCGGCCACCTTTTTGCCGTCCCTGGTAACAACAGTCTTTCCATTGTTGTCACCTCTATTAAGTGACCATCAAGCACTTTACAGACTAAGTTTTCCTTTATTTCAAGAATATGATGAAGGAAAACAGCCCGAGATAGAAGGTGACAACCGATTGTGTACCAGTAATGCTGCCGCCTCCGCGTGTTTGTTTTGAAATAATGCGATGTTTCTGCTTAAGATTATGCTAATTTATGACCCTTTTTATCGATCACAAACCGCTCTATTGAGCGGCCAACCTCCATCAAGTGGCCACTTGCCGGCACCCCGAGGGTCCCTGCTTAATGGAGGTTCAACTGTATTTACAACGAATTTTATGGTATAATTAATTACTAGATATCATTAATTAATTAGCTATTAATCGTGCTCGTCAAAAATTTCTTTGGGCTACTCTAAATGACTTTCGGGCTAGCACATGGATACTAACTACAGCTTGCAATTCACTGATTTTCTTGGCATCATGATGTTTACCTCATGTAGTTGAAAGCCACTCTGATTGATGGAAGTCCACTCAAAGGGAAGTCAATTGAACTCATTGTTAAAATTCCTAATGAGAGACCATATTGGTACTGGGGCTATTCACAACAAGAAGTGTTCCGAAAGAAATATACTGTTCCAGAAAATGGAGTCATCAATTTTGTGGTTCCTGGTAAACAAATTTCACAGAAGGCAAGATCCCTGACGCTGGAGGTATGCCTTTGAATTTTAGCTATTTGTTATCATTAATTAATAAGAAATAAAGTCGAACACCAATGCAATGGTCAGCATTGAGATAACATTACCTTTTGTTGTTCTTTTGTAGGAGATTGTCGGGTTTGCATAATAAATTGTTATCTCCTTTAAGTCCCTAAAGTGACTAACATCAATTTTATCCTTGTAACGTCAGTACATAATCAAAAGATTAGATTGTAAAGAAAAAAATTGAAAAAAATGTTATTTTGATGTGCTTATTCCTCGTTATCAATTTTTATTGGTAGGCAAATTACAATGGTAAACGTGCAAGTAGCTATAACGTAGGGCAGCGTTGGTTTTCTCCAAGTAACAGTTATATTGAAATGGAAAAGATCACCGCTCCATTGAAAGTGAGTAAACTTTTCCAATAAATCGTGAACTTAATTGTTGTTATTTTGTGCTGGACCTGGGCTACTTACCATTTACATAGCTAAAACCGTTAATTCCGTTTGGAAAATCAGATGGTTCGTGCCTTTGCTCTCGAGTAGCTTCAGAAAATATGGGCTGTGATCCCGGGGGTACTGTTCAAAGTTTATGGGGGAGGGGGGAGTCCCTTTTGTATGCCGTTTTTGACAGAAAAGGTACCTTTTTCGTATACCATCTCCTGACAAAATATGGTGCCCCTTTCACATAACTTACTGAGAACTTTGCATCCTTAACTGCTGAAAATACAGTCTTAACTGAAATTGTGAATAAGTCACTAAAATGGGAGATTTTTGCGACTTTTTCAGAGCCATAAAATCCTTCTGTTTGCCTTTTTAGGTCGCTTTTACAGACCGAAATGACAGATTTCCCCTGACTTGTCCTCAGTCGTCTCTCATTTTTAGTATTTGGCCTGGAAGACTAGAACGGGCTCTTTAACGAAGGGGATGACGGGAAGGAATAAGGGAGAAGGGGAGTCTCCCCTCCTCTCGCCTTCCCATCTTCCCCGCGCGCATAACCCAAGTGCTTCCCTAGTAAATAATTAATGAGTAGAGACAACTTAGAGACGACTGGGGACGAGTCAGAGATTTCCCTACCCTTTGGTATATTTCAACTAGTGAAATCCCAACCCTTTCATATACCTGAAGCCGCTCCCCGTCTAGGTGATGCAATTTTCTACTATCTTTAGTAGATCGGGAT
Source organism: Porites cylindrica (assembly GCA_964035525.1). Classification (NCBI taxonomy): domain Eukaryota; kingdom Metazoa; phylum Cnidaria; class Anthozoa; order Scleractinia; family Poritidae; genus Porites; species Porites cylindrica. The sequence continues at coordinate 28,580,589 of OZ037779.1, forward strand.
ATGAGTTGTAGTGGCTCGATCTCCCACCACGTCAAATTTTACAGGGTTGTTTGTTTATGCACAAGATCTCCAGCCGGGTGGTTTGTGTAATTAATGGTAACCCCTGCATTCTATGCATACTACCAGGGACTTTACGATCCGGCGACGCGATCGCAACTAGAACGTCAAAACAAACAAACACACAAACAATAGATTTAGAAGGCAAAACAACAACTTTGCAAGTGCATCACACTTTTTTGTACATTTCTTTGCCTTTTTTACACGACTACGATGTGAAGTTTCCTAATTGGACGTTTCGTGGAGGACGTAAACAAGCGACGACAAAATTTTATTTCTTTTTCTGAACTTGGATAGGGATCCTAGGAATTCAACTCCAGGAGGGTTCGCCTACTTTTGTTAAAGTAAATGGGTAGGAATAATCACGATAAAGACTGGAGGAAAGTAAATTCACTTTTTAAGCGACGTTTTCGCTGCTGTGTCGTCTTCGGTTCGTAAAGTTCCTACTTCTAGTCATAGGAAACCGTATATAATTCCTTTGTTGTGGAGAGGAAACCTTTCATTCATTCCAGCTCTTAACCCTTTAAGCCCTAAGAGTGATCAGCATCAAATTTCTCCTTGTAATATCCTTGCTTTGTAAAACAGAGTGGTCTTGAGAATTACGGAAATGATCACACAAGATGAATTTACTTGATATTTTATCAACTTCTCCTGAAAGGGTAAATCTCAAACTCGTTAATATAATAACAACAGTTCATTATTTGTTGTCAAACCCTCATATTCAACAGGTTGGATCCACTGCAAAGATCATGTTTGATTTCACTACTAGCAGGGGTACTAGAAATATCAGCTTCCATTTGCAAGTGAGTACAAAATCATATATTTTATTTTAACCCTTTTTTTTTCATGACTGCCTTTTCCAACTCCCTAGCTGCCTGTTTTGCTCCTTAGGGCTTGAATACATAGCAAGCGCTTCCATCAAGTTACAGATGAGTTTTTTAGCTCTTGTCAGAACTCTCTTGACGAACTCGCGCGGAAACGCTCGCTACGCTGGTTAGGAAACGGCTTGATTGTTTTGCAGTGTTCTAAGTTACATGGATGTATTCCCTCTTTGTAATTGAAAGGTGTTTAGTCGTGGAAAGCTTGTGGCCCAGGAACGTAAACTGCATCCCGTTGATTATCAGCCTGGCATGAAAACATTCAAAAATTCCAAGAACGAAGACATGTTCACCAGCCAGGGCTTCATTGAGTTTAATGTGACCCAGAAGATGGTGCCAAAATGCCGCGTCTTATTGTTCTATGTGAGGGATGACCAAAACAAGGAGACTGTGGCTGATAACTTGGTGATTGATGTCGAGGACACGTTAGAAAACAAGGTAGATCATCAGTGTTCACTCTAGAGCACATTTTTGTGTACTCTTAAGGTCTTGTTACACGAGACGATTCGCAACGACGATTTTTAGCGCAACACAGCGTTGCAACATTGTTGCGACGTTGTTTCGAATAGTTACAACATTGTTCCAACATTGCAACACTGCGTTGCGCTAAAAATCGTCGTTGCAAATCGTCCCGTGTAACATCACCTTTGGACTCCGTTTGCTCGGTTCCGAACGAATTTTTGAACAGACCTGTGCAACCCGTCTGCTCGGAACCGTGCAAATTCTCTTACATATTGCAGTACTATTTTCCGTTCACAAACTTGCACGTATCCGCTGGCCCGTGTGAACGAAAGGCGAACCTGAGCAAGTTCAAAAATTTGCCTGGACCCGTGTAAATGGGGTCTTGATAGAGACCTTTAGATTCGAGGACGAGAACGACTACGACTACGAGATTTGATTTTAAGTTTTTTCGCGTATTCTCAAAATATACACACCCTGGAATTCTTCATTGTACTTTTTTCACCAGAAAAGTTAGCAATGTTATCGTTTTTGAACGAGGTTTAGACCTCGCTTGATTGCAAAATGCGAAAACTTCTGACACTTGATAAGTTGTATCCCCACTACGACATTCTCGCTAAAACTCGTAGTAGAATGACGACGGCTACCACGTTTTCCCGCCAAAATGACGCTGCCTCACGCGCGAGCACTACTTACTACTGAAAAACTCTCGTGCTCGTAGTCGTTCTCGTCTTAGAAGCTAAAGGTCTCTATTGTCTACAGACGCCAAAATAATACCGTAAAAAGGAGGGTAGCGCCCATATACGCACATACGCCCGTGCGTACAGCTGAAATCTGGAAAAAATATATTTTTTCATTTTTTATTATTTTTTATGATTAAATCTGGAGGACTGATAAATCTTTCGGATTATATTGGAGCATTTGCTCGTCTGAAGGGTAGATGTTTCGCCCTTTGCGTGTAACCTCCTTGATGACGTCACTGTTTTACCCTTTTTTGCGTAAACACTGTACCTTATCGATAACGCTAGAGATGTAAATTACAGAACTAACTACCGTATTTCCTTGAATAATAGCCTGCTCTCGAATAATCGCTCCCCTCTGATGTAAATATTTAAAATAGTCGCCTCCCTCGAATAATCGCCCCAAGCCCCCCCCCCCCCAATCCCTCTCAGCATCTTCTCTTTCTTTTATCCCCACCTTGTAAAGATGAAGTGGAATCTGATCCAGCAAAACTGATGAGTGATGATTCAAGCTCTGACAATTAATCCAGGAACCCAGTTTAAAACGCTTAAAAGGCCCATGTTCAGTTTATTTGATGTGATAATTGCTTGATTTAATGGGATAAAAAAAAACCAAAATATTTAGGACACGACGTCCAGTGAGCAATAACTGAAATAATCGCCTTCCCTCGAATAATCACCCCTTTTGATGCGAAAAACGAAATAATCTCCCCCGGATATTATTCGAGGAAATATGGTATGGCATTTCCTTGGTATTTGTTTACTGAAAATGCCCTGCGACAACCTTTCTCGAAATAGCTGAATATATACCTGAACTCGTTTTCTACAGGTAAGGGGTTGGACCTCGGGGGCGGAGCTTCACCTTATAAACCTTTGTTGAGTAGCTGCCTCCCCCACGCTCCCCCTCCCGCTGAGTTAGTCCCACCGTCTCTAACCATTCGACCTGACATGATGAAAATCATCCTATGCCTGAACTTGTTTTTGTGCAGGTGAATTTACGCTTTGCCGACAGCGTAAGGAAACCAGGAGAAAACACCAGAATCATTATCACGGCTGCACCAGGATCTCAAGTTGCCCTCGCTGCTGTTGACAAAAGTGTTTATCTGTTGAAAGGAGGAAACCAACTGACCACAGATGATGTAAGCCGCTTAATTTTGTATTGACCATTAGAGTGAGACCGGCACCGTACAAACGACTTATTGACGGACTCAAGCAAAACTAACTACGAGGGAATGACTGGACAACTGACAATTTGACTTAAAATAAACGGCTGTTTAGCTGTGACAATAGACGGATCGAAATGCACAAATGACATTCGAGAGTGTTCATAGCCACTAACATCACGGCTCAACTGACAGACGACCAATAACATCGCGACTTGATTGACCAATCAGGTCAATAACCAGAGTTTAATACCATGAACTGACGTGATACAACTCACTTTTAATCTGAAGGTGACTACCGTACGGGTTGTCGAAAAGTCAGTCACTGTTAACAACAACAGTCCTATTCAGGACTACGTTGACCCGGACGATCAAACTCAACCTACTTATGAAATGACTCCTGGGTTCAAACCATTCATTGTCAAACCTATTTTAACGGGTCCCCCTGGGGATTCGCGGGATTGTTGAACAGGTCCCAGTTGTTCAAATGTTGGACAGCGCTATTCACCGGATAAATCGCTGTAGGATTATCCAATTTTCCAACAACTCGTCCCAGAGCTGCAAATTATTATTTCTGTCTTGAATGGTTACATGTCTGGGCTAAGGGAGCATTTTGTTGGGAGAAAACAATCCTGTGGTCAGCTATTTAAGGACGCATTACGCGTCTGCTGCCCTCCTGTCCTGCTGCGTTAGTAGTATAGGGCACACCGAATTATCCCCTTTTTTGGGCAGGAATTTCATTAACTTGGGCAGGAATAAATTAACGCCAATGACGTCATAACCTTTTGTCTTAATCTCATGAATAAAATGCGCAGGAATCTCATAAAGATAAGGTCATGTGCTATTTTTAGATGGATGATGTCATGGTTGGTATAACCGGTTTGACAGGTTTTAGTTATTTTCGGAAGATGATGTCATATGTATTCCGGGGTACTATGATGTCATAGTTGTTTTGATTGGTTGACCGGAATTAGAAAGACGCTCATTGGCTGTCTCGTTTGACGAAGCATTCTGGTTGGTTGCCGTATTTTTTATTGTTTGAACGGCATAAAAGCCTGCTCACTGCCTCCCCGCTTACTAATTTGGATTTCCTGCATACTAATTAAGCGTCGTCCTGCATACTAATTCGGTATAGGTTTACTAATGAGCGTCACTCTACTACAGTAGAAACAATAGGTTTGCCTAGACTTGCCCGGGTTCTTGTAACCCTGATTGGATAGTAAACAATCTATTATGTGTTTAACATAAAAGCGCGCTTTCCCTTCAGTATTTCCTTCTCGCATTCGCTTTGCCAAGGAAAAAGTATCACTATCACCAATATTTTTTAAAACATTGCTCCAATCATGCAAGTCGAATCGAGCGCTACACCGCTTCTGACAGTAGATGAAGTGGAAAAAGTCCAACGTCAACGGGTAGCTAGCCTTATCGGCCATGTGTTCAAACTGACTTACGCGGCTACGGTTGACAAACTCATTCAAGAAGAAAAGCTGAATTGCTGCCACGGTTGTGCTATTCAACACCCAAGTCAAAACCAACATTCTTGCCTGATGGTGGATAATGATGACGCATGGATGTATTACCATGATGAAGTGGTGGAACAAATTGACCTCAATGTTATCTTAAAAACGGCTGAAAGTGTGTGCAGTGCTCTTGATTTCAAACTTGGCAAAACGTGGGAAGCGTACGTGACCGAATTACGAAAGCTACCTTGGACTAACATCTATCTCACTTCCTTGGAACTCGAAGATTATGGTGAGTTAGAAGATCGAATTCTGTATGCTATTTACTACGGACCTTGTGGACTGAAGTGCAAAGATCCCAGCACTGTGGAAATTGACAGCCAAGTCGAAGTGCAATGCCCTGAGAGAGTTGTGAGGAAAGATGAACAACCAATGGACCTTGATTTAGTCATTAACGAAATTCAAAATAACCTGTGTTTATAAAGTAATAAAAAACTTGTTCAAGATTTTATTCTAATCAGTGTGAAGTTACCTTTCTTCTACCAACACCAAGTCAAACTGTAATAATCGAGCAGTGAGAAGGAAAATACTGATGCATTGTACTTTATGACAATTTTGATACCTTCATTCAAATAAAACGTTTCATTCGTAAACCTGTTTATCTGTGCGTGAGTTAGTTATCAATAAACTTACTTATAAATAGACTAACTTAAAAAGAAATTCTGTAAACTGCAGGGATCTGTGTTTGGGAAGTTAAAGAAACTCCATCCGCAAAGTCTTTTCCACTATTTATTAGGGAATTAGTGGTATTTTTAAATCTCGCAGAGAAGCTCGGATTGACTGACGAGGACTGGGAACGATTATTTCAATTTCTCGTACCCACTATCACTTGGATACAAGATTAATTTATGTAGGTAATAATTATTAACTTGGCGTGTGGTGGTGTAGAAATGGCTACGTGATCACTGTTATATGGGCCAAAGTTAAACTTACACCGTGGTACTCACACGTATATTGATTTGTACTCAATTATTTACAGGTCAATAGCACATTTTTTTTTTTGTTTAACACACTAACTTTCGTTAAGTGTTAGTCTTTGTTTAATTGTAAATTAACGTCATGTCGTCAAGTTTGAGAATAATTATGCGGGTCACTTTTGGCGCAATTTTTACGACCTTGTGCCTCAAATCTCTGTACAAGCAAATGGTGTTCTATATCGTAAAGGTTTTCTGGGTATTTTCTGAGGGAAATATTTTCCTATCGTGGACTCGATAAACGTGCGTCCATTTCTGAAAGGTATCTTTTGTTTAACGTGTCAAGCTATGAAAAGTAGTGTAATGTATACAGGCACCTAATGATTAAATTTTGGCGCAATAATCTTGTGCCCCAAATATCTAAATAACGAAGTCATATTCTAATACACTGATCTTTCAAGGTTTTTCTGAAGAGTGTATAATGTAAGGGAAAGTTTTGTTGTTCTCGTTATTGGAGCGATCAAAGTTTCAGTGTAATGTACATAGGTTAATGAGTTAATGTGAGCACGAGAATGGCGCAATAATTTTGGCGCAATTTTCCCAAATATGTGTAAACTGTTTGGTCATTGACTTTTACCAAGGTGGTGGCTCCTAAAGGAGCCGTTTTGGTGGGTGTATCAATCAACCCTCGAGGGCGCTGTTGAGGGTTGAAATCAGCTCACAGATCAAGTTATCTTGTTCCGTGATTCTTTTTTGCATCCTTGCAAAACGACTGTGTCGGATACGATAATCCGGAACGGTCGCCATGAAGTTCTTTTTCAATCGAACTTGAAGGGGCTTCTCGTCCACTTGAAGAGGCTTCACTTCGTCTACCAAGCTGTTCGTTGGGAGGTCGGGATTCCTCTCAACCTCCAACAAGGCAGCTTTTATCCACCGGTCTTGATCACTGTTCATAGTGCAGAGAACGAAGTAATTGAAAGCACGAGGTTATGTATTCTTACATTTATCAATATTCTTTTGATAAATTCACCAGGACCAATCGCAATATAGCAAGGGTTAAAAATAACCAATCTACAGAAAGTTGTAAAACTATTTCGCAATTTTTTTCTTTCCCGCCGAAAAAATTATACGGGGCATTAATTAAAACACACGTTACGCAATATTCTCAATTCTGTTTCCCACCTTCAAAACTCAACTCAGTTAAGGGGGGTTTTTTAATTTTAACATAGATGTTTCACCTAAGTCACTTTTCTTAAAAAAGCGCGTCTGTTTACTACAGATTTGGAAGTAGTAGTTATATCTTTCTATCCTAAATGACCGAATATATGGTAGGTTTTTATTAAATGTAATCTATTTAGCTGGAGATACACATCGAGTACCAAAACCTACGAAACGAGTGAGCGTTAAGGTTATTCCTTTAACCCGCGTTGCTTGATTCTATTCCTTGGCTGTTAATAATTTCTTAGGGAAGGTAATATTAAATGTCTTAAGTGATTTTACAGAACTTACAAAACAAACAAACAAAATGTCTTTGCTGTTGGTATACACCACCGTACTGACCTTTTTGGTTTGTGTCGGTGGGAATGTATGCATCATACCCCAGTGCAACTGTAACCATGTAACCGACATCATCGACTGTTCAACCCTTGGTTTAGATTCAGTGCTGTACTCATCCGATACCGACAACTCTACACAGTTATTACTACCACACAACCACTTACAGCATTTTAACATCTGTCTTCTCATGGCGCATTTACCAATGGTTAAAGTACAAAGTAATTGATTTACGCGACAACGATCCACTGCTATGTGTAGATTTAGCTCGCCAAAGAGCACCACATGGATTCACTATTCTCTCTAACTGTCGAAATACAACCAGCCGCACACCCAGCAGCGAATCGAACAGAAACCAGACAACAACACAACCATCTGACCATCGAGTGACAACCACCGAAAAATCATCCATCAAATCAACAGTAATCAACGATCCTACAAATAAACACACTGCGTTAATAGTCCATAAAGGAAAATCTTCAACCACACTTGTATATATTTACTGCCTAATTTCTGCTATTTTGATAATACCGACCGGAATAATTTCAATCCGATGGATCATGCGGTGTTGGAAATCCAGACGACAGACCAGGAACTCGCCACCCATATCGCTTCAGTTATTCCCATTGAATGTTGACTCTGATTCCGACAATGATGAAGAGAACCTGATTTTTGTGCGAGCAAGTACCTCAGTATGATGAGATTTGTAATATCGAATCGCCGATTGGATTTGAAAACATGTTGTTATGTTATTGTTTTGTTGGTATTATTAGCACGTACTTCAAAAAATTGTTAGACGCTACTTCATTTAACCAACAAGTAGCGAGATTTCGCTAAGGTTACTGTCGAACGTTCTTTCTAATAGAGGGAATAATTACAAAACTTTGTTCATGTTTGTTGCCGGTGTACAGAGAAGCGAAACCACTTAAATCCCGTGGGTTTTAAGTAATCATAAGCTTATGATAATTTTAGCTACGTCACACACAGAAACCATATTTGTTCTTCAACACGGTTTCAAAAGAAATAAATAAACTGCTTTGTGTTCTTGCCTGGTTCCAGAGGTTCACGTTTATATTTCTTAATCAAATAATTGCAAGGCCGCGAAAAAATTAGCCACGAAGCGAATACAAGGTGTTTGTCGACTTAGTTCAAGCCTGATTAAACAAGCCATCATCAATACACAGACGATGAAATTATTTTCGATTCAAAAGATACAAAACAACGGCATTCCAAAACCTAATCATTTTAACCTCTAACTTAACTATCGCAAAAATATTTATCACTTAATTACCCACTAGTCGCCAGAAGCTGATAACTCGGCCCTGAGACACGTGAAGATTAGTTTGACAATAAATGAGTTAACAATTGATAAGTAAAGCAAATAATTGTGTTACAAGGAAGAGTAAATGAGATCAATTACATTGAGTATGGTTAAATTTAAACATCGCTTTTGTTTATGTGTAAAGAAGGATTGAAGCAAAGTTTTACCGTTCTCAGAGTAAAGTTAGATATTTTTTATTTACTTAGTAAAACCAAAGATATCCAGACAGTCATTATATCTCGATTTTGTATCTGGGGTGACTTTGTAGGTATGTTTCCGCCCGGTCGGTGGTATGCAGTAGAGCGAAACGTGACGTAACTGGACTCCGAGACTGGGCACAAGTTGTTTCGAGTGTAGCGACGGCTATATTTGCTAAATTTTGTATCGTCGTTTGATTGGAAGAACATTTATCAAGCTTTCAAACGCAAAATTGATTGCAGTTTGCAAGGTGAGATATTTTTAATTTTCAAATCGTTCTACTGTGACCGATGATCTGTTTCATAAATTTAGAAAAGATCTAATTCTTTGTTTATTTCATTTCCTGGCCATTCTGCTGTTTTGTTTATTATAATATCAGATGTTTCCTTTCATCGATATTAACCTGTGCTCATCTGTGCTGAGTTTCAATCGAACTCCTATTCGAACAATAACTATTAACTAAAAGTTTGTTCATGTTTGTTCAAGTAATGGCAGGTATGTAACTTGAAAATCCACTTGCAAGCGGCCCCACATGTACGCACCGCGGGGCGTTTATTTTAATATACCCATCAACGTTACAGATATAGTTCCGGTTTACGTTAAAAAGCGAATTTACAGGCAGCTTAAACATTTCACAGAGGTACAAATCTTAACAAGCATTGATCTTACAATGTCCATAAGCGAGTGTTTCACACCCGCTTGGTAAAATATAGCCTTTGTCGTCATAGCGAGAGATATTCTTGTCTTGGTCAAAGTGATAGAAGAGATGCAATGTTTCTCACTTGAATTTGGTTCATCCGTGTAATCTGTGGTGTTATAATTGCTTTACAGATTTAAGGGTATTTTTTCTCCTATTATTAATAAGTAAGCCACTAAGTAGGTAAATGTTTCCTCCTTTGATGGTTTTTGTTTTTTTTTCCAACACCACTTGCTTTAAATCGCGGTAAACCCTTTGGTTTTCTGGGTATCGATAAATGATAAACAGTGCGATGTTGTTCTTGCTGGGTCGATGATGATGTTGTTTCACTCGTGGAACATACTCCCGAACGTTTACTCTTCTCTGTGTCATAGATAACCACTTTAACTTTTGGTTGTAGTTTAGCCTCTTGAAGGTATTTTCTCCGCTGAGTATGATCCAGCTGATGAACATCTGCGAGATGGTTAGCTAGTCTTACAAGGTATTTTGCACCGCATCCTGGAATCGGACAATCTCTACAAACTCTTTTGTAGATCATATTCACAGTTCGACGGCAAGGCACAACTGACGGTTTTCAGTGAGAACACTTTGATTTATAGAAAAATTGTTTTAGGTTCCACCTCTTTTTTCATACACACGAACCATGCTGGTATTCTGTAATTTAGCGAACTGTAGCCAATATTTTCGTTCTAATTCGGTTAATTCGTGCACTTGAGCTAACTGATTTGCTAATCGAACGAAAAAGTTTGACCCACAGCCGGGAACAGGACAATGCTTGCATTTTAGTTTTTTCATATTGACGGTACGAAAGCAGACTTTAAACTGAACAAATCTATTTGCGACATGAAATTTATCGGTTATTTTCGAGGGCACAACGGGCACCAAGGGCATAAAGGGCACCTTTTTAGCCCTTTGTTTTTTCTCCTGGGTGCGCGTGGAGATCTCGCGTGTAAGTCGTGCGCGTCGAGTCAGGAAACAAGCCACGATTAAATTCGACCAATGATTTATTTACATTAAACTAATTTCCTATGTACAAACATCTGTAAAAAGCCGGGAACAGGACAATGCTTGCATCTAAGTTTTTTCATATTGACGGTACGAAAGCAGACTTTAAACTGAACAAATCTATTTGCGACACGAACTTTTCGTTTATTTTCATGGGCACCAAGGGCATAAAGGGCAGAATTTAAGTGGTTTTTTGTTGTTGTTGTTGTTTTTTTTCCTCAGTAACACGCCACTCTCTAGCGGCACCTTCGCGCTTGGAAGTTGCGCGTGGGAAACGCACTTGTGCTTCAAGTCAGAGAATTACAAGAAACGCGTTTTTTATAAAGTGTTTTATTTATGAATCACACTCGTGTATCTAGAGGCATAGTAGTAACTCCATCCTCCAACACTTTTCTTTTGTGGTAAAAGTAGGAAAACCCATCTCGAACTTTTTCATAAGAATACATGCTATTGTTGACTACCCGAAAACCTTTATTTAATCCTGCACTACTCTGTTTGGTCAACAGAACATTAAGATATTTTTCTTTGTTAATGTCGTTTGTTTTCTTGTTAACCCCTTTACAACTGAACTTATCATAGGCCCCAACGCAATAGTAGGTCTTGCTACTTAGACCAATTATTCCTGCCCCTGACCACTCTTCCTCAAATAAACCTGGTGTTCTTTTGTCATAAGCTTTGTGATCTGGAGTGTCGGTTCGTGGAAACCAATTAGCCTTGTCTGCTTCAAATTCCTCTCTTAACTCTGATTTTACTAAACTTTCTACCGATTGCCCTGCGATCGCGATATAGGCAGAGTCTGTATCCATTTCACAATACTGAAAATCACTACCATCAAGATATTTATCCATGAAATCAAAATAGAACTGAAGCATTCTGAGTTTAGCGTATTGGTAAACAAAAAAACCTATTTGCATGGGTAGATTCAACTTGACCGTTTTCTTGCAAGACTGGACTTCATAAGTGTTCTCTTCGATCCGGTCAATCTGTCTGAAGAAGGGTGTGTTGATAAGCCGTGAGGCCTTTGTTTCTTCGCAGAACTTAACCTCTCTGTGGCGCTCTTGGTCCGTGATCGTCTTCCCGTAACTGGAATTCCCGACCTAATAAATAATGTATCAGAACATTAATAAGGTTTGCATAAGGAAAAAAGTGGCAAAGTGCTTGTACAAATGAAATCATACTTACTAATTTCATTGTATCTGCGATAACAGCCTTGTTCGGGTCCACATCCCCAGCACGCCTGACGTCGGAGACAGCTTCTCCAAAGGGCTGGAAACAAGGAACGGGTGTGTACTCGACCACTTGGTAAATCCTGGTGACTTCTAACCCGTGCTCCAAGTACCATTTAATGAGCGGTGTGGCCAACAAGATCTTTTCTCCAAAATAGCTACCTATTGGACTTCTACGAGGTTGAGGCATGATATGTTGCTCCTCGACAAAGGTTTGCATGTATTCACCAATATCTTCTTTAGAAATCTGCGTGTTTTTGAAGATTGGACACATTTCGGAGAACTTGGGTTTCAGATGGTTAGGTACTGTGATGTCACACTCGACAACACCAATGAGAGACTCGTCTCTGATAGCTTTTATGATCTGATTTTGATCCAGGGTCTGGTGGTGGTCAAGGGGTCGGTGAAAATTTCTGTTCATGAAATATTGTACTGCAGAATTATTTTTTTTCATTCGGCGCCACTGGCACTCCCACATCTCCACGAGATTGTAGCCTTGATCCCTGATATACTTTGAATTTGCTGTAGTTTCTTCCCTGAGCTCAGCCATTGGTTTCTTTCTTTTTTCATTTATTTCTTTTCCTTTAGTTAGGTAGCAGTTATGCCCATGCCACCAGCAGCCATGGAACTGAAAGACTGTTTGCGAAGGACCGTGAAAACCATCCACTGGGAGCCTTCTTCCACCTATGCGTTTTTCTGTATTGTTCATTTGGTGGCGTATAAAAATTCCTCCTTCATGTGCCTTCCAGCTTTCTTTTTTGAAGTTGGTTTCTTCGCGTCGTCTCGTAAAAGATCCTGAGGGCATGTTTTGCATGATGGCCCAGAGATAGAGCGCGTTGGCGTCATATCCTACTATTTTCTGGCACATTTTTGGTTCTTTGCCTTGATCTGTTATCTCTCTCTCTCTCTCTCTCTCTCTCTCTGATCTTGGTCTTGTCTTTTTCATGATATCGGTGGAAGATGATGCTGGGGCCTCCTACCATATTTTTCTTGAACAAGGTGTATAAATCTTTATTTTTTTCGTCAAACAGAGAGAAGAAAATACCAGATTCCAGGGTGGTAGAGAGGTACGTCAAGGTAACACCGGGAATAGAAATACCTTGTCTTAACATGTCGATCTTTTTATCTTTCCAGAACGCGCACATTTTTTCCAGTGCCTCACAAAAGGGTTGGACATCTAGGTTGTTGTACCAGATGAGAAAATCTTTAAATGTCTGTATGTTGTTGTCAGACCACACTTGTTGGCAGTACTAGTAGTCTTGCTCTGTGATGTTTTCGTTTTTCAGTGTAGAGAAGAAGGCGTCGTGAGGAGGAAGAGAAGGGTGGTCTAACTTGTCAAGAGAATCCAGCCATTCGTATGGGAAGAACCCCTTGGTTTGAGGAGACTCGTAGGCCTTCAAAAATTTGTCGTAGCTGAAACCGGGAGCAAGAAAGTTGGTGACGTCGAGGAGGCGAAGATGTGGGGTCTTTAGGCACATGAAATTGTGGTTACGCTTGATAGTAAACTGAACGCCTTCATTCTGGACCAGGACAGGAAACAGAAATTCTTTGACGGTATTCAAGTCATATTTACCAGAATTGAAGCCCAGGACAGGAAGTTCTTGTAGATATTCTTGGAAACGATGTCTCAGTTTCTTTAAAGGGTGCACTTTTTTCTCCTTAGGTTCTGGGCTGTTGTCCTCTGGTCTGTGATATTCACACTCGTGATCATTTTCACCCTGGTTCTCGCGTTCGCGATCTAAAGCTCGGTAAAACGAGGCACCTTGCTCCCTTTCCACTTTATCATCCAGGAAAGCACGATCTTCTTCTGTCTCAGATTCTATGTCTTCTTCTTCCTCGTCATCTGTGTCCATGAGATCTTCTCCTTCATCATCGCTATCCTCTTGGGTGCTTTCCTCTAATTTGTTGTCTCTGGAAGGTTTACAACTTTCTGATTTTTGCTGTAGGTCTTGCAGCTTTTGGTCAATGGCCTCAAAAAGGAAATTAAACTCTTTTCTTAACAGTTCATAACTTTGTTCACTGATTTTTACAAGGTGTTCTAACATCTCTTTGACGAGCTGTCTGGAGTCCCCATCTGACACAAAACACTTGGGTTGATCGTATTCAGGCACGTTAGAACAGACACTCACGCTGAGTGGTACATGTTTAGCGTTCCAGGTCAGTATTTCTGTATCGTTAAGGTCTGTCTCGGGTGTAAACATACACTCAAAGTCAAAGGTAGCTCTGTAGGGCAAAAACTTGAGATGCTCAGGAACAGTCAACCCTTCATCTTCGAGCGGCTGAAAAATGGTGGGTGGAGTCTTGTAAGCACCTCCTGGAAACTGGTAAGTTACTTTCGCTTCACAGGTTCGCTCGTGACGATTTAACATACCAACATGTTTCCACAATGTTCCACATCGCGAGCAGCTGTAGGACTTAGCATACTTCTTTAAATCTGTAATATAGGAAAAGTGATTCTGGTACAGGTTGAGGTAAAGAGTACTCGGGTAGTGGCAAAGGGAGCGGTGAATCAATTGTGCAGCAATGTCTGGTACTGTATTTTCTTGTTCGGTATTGTTTTCATCTCCCTCCTCTCCATCGGGCTTGTTGGGCTCCAATGCATATACAAAGATATTGACTTCAAAGAGGTGTTCCAGATCAGGAAGTTTTTTCAGTTTTACACCATAGAACTTCTTGTCGAATAGCGTTTCTCGATATTTCTCATAGTAATGCTTGGCATCCCGCTCCAGATTTTTAGTGTGGCAGCCGTTATGGAGAGCCAAGGCACGGAAGAAGCACAAATTGTCGCTGTAGATTTTACCGGTCCGGTAGTTGCGATCCAAGGCATCAATACCGCGATTTTCCACGATGTATCGGATGGCCTCGTAGCTTGGTGACGAAGAAAGTGATATTGGTCACCTGTTCTACGACCCATTTGGAGTTGGGGCGTCGCTGGCGTACCCATTCCAAGACGTCAAGGTTTAGCAATGCTTCACGAACTTGCTGAAGATCGGCTGCGGCTGTGATTTGGAATGGCTCTTCAAATACTTGATCGTTGTTCCTAGAAGCGTAGTAATATTGCAGTGCACCGGTCTCGTTGTTTCTCAGAATGAAACCAAAGGAGACATTAAGTTTAAACACGGTGGACTGGTCGGTAAAGATCTCGTCAAGGTGCTGTATAACCTCTTGAGGTTGCGGGGAAGACAGACCATAGTTATACCAGTCCAGAAGCCGGTTTTGGCAGTTGAATGGAGTGCGGATTTGATGCCCGTGGCGACGGTACTCGAGAACAGAACTTTGTTGGACTTCAGGTAAGTCAGTCAAGGTTCTTGGATCTTCCTGCCAGCTGGAACTTGAAGTTGCTTTTTTCTCGATAGGATTGGGCTTCATTTTCTTGGGTTTTGGCTCTAAATGGGAAATAAAAATTACTAAAAATAAAAATTCCAATGTCTATTCCCAAATCCAAACGAGGTGTCCAGAAACACAAAAGAGTTGTTTATACAATGTATTGTTTAACATACTCAAATTAGCATACGACTAATCCAATTTTTTCCACTTCATTGCTTTTACCTAACATTTGTGCAGGATTAACTCTCTGAACAAAAGTTTTGTTCCATCATGTCTAAAATTTGTTGTGCTAAGCCTCTGTACAAAGGCAAACCAAAGACTTGTTCGAACATACTCTAGCCTCTATTGTTTTAACATCCCACGGCTAAAATTTGGATACGACTAATCCAATTGTTCCACTCCACTGCCTTGACCTTAAATTTGCATACGGTGCAGCTTTCAAACAAAAGACATGTTCAAACACGCCATAGCCTCTATTGTGTTACAAGAAGCAAGTAAAAAGTTACCTACGACTAATCCTTAACACAAAATATAATTTTATCTTACTGAAATACAACAGAAAAGTTCACTGCTTCCTACCCGTTTCCTCGTCCCTTGGACGTTTCTTACTTAAATAGGGTTTGGTATGAGCCGTCTTTTGATGTTCTTGGAATGGCGCCATATTGTGGAATACGTCTCCGCAGGTAGTACATTTGTATTCCCGTTGAGCTGCTCGGCGCTCGTGAACTTGTTTTTCGTGCCGTAATAAATGCGATTTTCGTCTGAATTTCTTGTCACACTTAGGACAGTCGTGCTGTTTCTCGTTGATGTGTATCTGTTGATGTTGTTTTAAATTATCTGCTCGAGTGAATACTTTTTTGCAAGTGGGACATTCATGTCGCGTCTTTTTAGCGGGAGGAGATATGTCTACATCATCCTATAAAATAAACGTAAATCGTATAAATGCCTGACAAACTATGTGTTTAAATAAGAAAAGAGAATAAAGTAATTACGAAAACACCTACCTGCGCGGATCGTTTTCTCCCAGCTCCACTCTCTACTTGGTTCGGAGAAGGCTGAGAAGATAGATGTGATGAGACTCAAAGTACTTAAACTACGTTTTTACGTGTCAACAAGGACAAACTTTACCGAACACTTACCGTTTTAAACTCTCTCCCAATCATTCCATGGTTGCAACACTTCAGCAGGAATATTGAAATCTTGCAAAGGTGTATTGGAAGGCTGGACCTAGAATGAAACTACGTGTTACTAAAAGAATCTAGCCTTGAATGACATTCAAACGTTAATAACGTACCTCTTCTGGAAATGTTAAGGTCATCATTCGATCCACCGCTTCAGAAATCTGATCGCTTGGTATCTCGTTGTGCCAGATGAAATTTTCAAACTCTTCCAAAGTGGTGAACTGGTTGAAAGCCATGACTACTCGCACTCAACTTACTCACAACGTGTGAACGATGCGCTTGGCAGTGAGTAGGCTTTTATGCCGTTCAAACAATAAAAAATACGGCAACCAACCAGAATGCTTCGTCAAACGAGACAGCCAATGAGCGTCTTTCTAATTCCGGTCAACCAATCAAAACAACTATGACACCATAGTACCCCGGAATACATATGGCATCATCGTCCGAAAATAACTAAAACCTGTCAAACCGGTTATACCAACCATGACATCATCCATCTAAAAATAGCACATGACCTTATCTTTATGAGATTCCTGCGCATTTTATTCATGAGATCAAGACAAAAGGTTATGACGTCATTGGCGTTAATTTATTCCTGCCCAAAAAAGGGGATAATTCGGTGCGCCCTATACTACTTACGTTAACGGCACTTACTCATAGTTTCGTTTTCGCTATCCAGCAATTTCGAAGTTTTTGATTGCCTATAATTATTTCCTTTGTTAGAGATTGCAAAGAGCTGAAAATTGCACAAACTACTCAAATTAACTAGCTCTTTCAACTTTTGAATCTAATTTTTATATACGGTGACGTCTTCTATAGGTTAACTTGTCAAGCTCGTTCCCAGGGTTCTCTGTCTTCCTCCCTCGAAACAAGAGAGAGAACCCTGGGAACGAGGTTGTTGAATTGTATGTTAATGAGCAAAATTGCAAACAATGACGTCATAAGGGATTCGCCAATGGAAGAGCTGACTGTTATCATACTGTTTACTTCTCAAGGCAATAAATGTACTTAGTTCTCAGGATGTTGGGTCGTCAGATTGCTTTCCTGATTTTGGAGAAGACGACCCATGCAAAGACCAATAGTTCTTGCTATGTTTGGAGGCAGAAAGCCACTTGATGCTTCAAAAGCATTTACGGTTGGTACAATATTTTTAAAAAAGGCAGCTTAGTTGAAAAAATAAAGTTCACGTAGACATATCATAGTAGGGAGCTTCAGGAAAGACGTTTTTTCAGCGAGGTGGTCAACTGGAAGCGAGGCCTTTTTCCTTTTGATATGCCTTGACGCTGCCAAACTTGTATTGTCAAGTTTCTTCACTCTTGTAGAGACGATTTTCCCGAAAATTTTGGCTAAACTATTGCCCAATAATGCAAAAAGTCTACCTCACAAATGTGTATGCATAAGCTCAGTAATAGCTTGTTCCATGCAATGCCATATCAGCCGGCAAAAACAGCCGTCGCTCCTTGCCGCTAAAGGGACCTTTCGCCTGGAGGGACGTTTGACCCTCAGCAAAAGAAATTCCATACTCTCTGGAATCTGGTCAGGAGCTCTGATTGGTCGACGTAGAAGTTATATAGTTTTAGCTATTGTCTACGAACCACAGACAAACGAGAAACGGTCACAAAGGTCAAATGTAAACGCGATGAATCTTCCTACAAAACAGTCAATTTTCGTGGAATATATTCTTCTCCAGCAGAAGCATTTGAGTTTTGCTGGAGCTCGTTCGCCAAAGAACACAAAACTTTACCATAATCGACAAGGAGAAACATAAAATCGAACAAATTTAGATTTGGAATTCATGACTATCGGATATATTCATTTACGCCATCAGTATGGAGTTTCTGTCGCTTAAGCGCAGACGTCCCTCCTGGCGAAACCTCATCAGGGGCGAGAAGCGTGGAGAGACGGCTGTTATCGCAGGCTAATGCAGCAGTAGTATTATTTCAACACGGTTAAAACTCATCATGATTACGTAAATAAAAAAAAAAGAAAAAAAAGTTACGATATTTATTTATCAATATTTATACAAGAGAACACATTCACATTCAGCTTTTTAAAAGTGCCGGGCGTTGAAGGTTAGGCGTTAGTTAAAGTAACGTCTACAGCCATATTGGAGCAAGCCACTGAAGTCTGTACTGCAGGGGACCAGTTGTGGTTCGGAGGAAGTCAGACGTCCCCGACTCAGGGAAGTCATTCGTTCCAGCGAGTGGCCGCCACGAAAGGTGGTTAAGATTAACCAACTTTACGCCTAATTTTAAGCCAATTTTGTTGTCTACAAACATGATATCGTTGAGCATTAATTACTCCAAGATCGGCGGCGATAACCCAAAGTGATACCCTACACAGTCTACAAAACCATTTCGGCCTCATTATTATTACCTTTTATTATTATACAAATAATCAGTGAATAAATGTTAACCCTGACTTATTATTACCTCTTTGTTTTCAGGAAAGTGGTATAATTTACTTTTCTGACCTCGGCATCCAAACAGCTCGATGCGAAAAGCCCGTCTCATGTAAGTGAATGGCATTCTTTGAGATCAATTTTATTGATGATTGTCAGTTGTGTGTATCGTTTGGTAGGGCTGCAACGATATATCGATGCATGTGTGAAGCGCGATGTTTCTTCCAAGGGTAGGAATATCGACATTTGAACCAGACATAGCGATGTTACGATACAATGACATATGCTAAAACGAAAATTTGGGGAATCACTGTCTTAAATCCAGTCTCCATATTTTAACGACTTTAAGGCGATTTGTGTTGGGAACAAGAAAAAAGCAAACCATCCCTGCCTCCCTTACTTCTCGTCTTGTCCACCCACAAGCAATGGGAACTATTCTTGTCCCGCATAGTAATACTAGTATATCATATCACGGTGGCCCTTGTATGGCGATCTGTATCGTATCGTGGAAAAGTTTGGGTATCGTTGCAGCCCTGTTGTCAGGGAACCTAAGCAATCATAGCCTGCGAGCAAGCTCTCCGGGGGGTCGAATGCTGGCGAATTTTTATGGACTTAAGTTTTCAGGGACTGCATCCTTGTTCCAAGTTTAAATCCAAAAGGAAAAGCCCGGGAAATTCTTGGACTTGTGTTCATATCCTCTGTTATGTATCACTGACATTTTAGGAAATTTCACATCATTTTTTATATATATTTCAGTTAACATTGTCGGAATAATAATAATAATAATAACGTAAATCCATCGTGAACTATAACAGTGGCGAACTTGAGATCCACGGAAACAAATTTTCCCTGCGTTCTCGTAGACCTGCATAAAGTAGCTGTCATTTAAGTCCCCATAAAGCCGGAATATAATAATAATAATAATAATAATAGTAATAATAATGATCGTTTATTCAACCTTTTTGCAGCATAAACTGAATTACAAGGCGGGTCATTAATTACATACAAATACTTCGGAATTATGACATGTAAATATAACTGTTAATGTTAAGACATTTCACATTTCGCTATTTTAAACGTGATTCTTTCTTTATCCTTTCCACCCGCTGTCGGAGGTTTGTTAAGGAAGAGGCGATGAAATTAGAAACAAAAACACCTCTTACTTTTTCGGCCCTGTCGCCTAGAGTTTTTGACAACATTAACTAAAATAGCTTTTTGTATGGTAATCATTACTGAAGTGGAGCGTATACTGTTATTCAGTTTTTAACTTCAATTTATTACTGGTGCTCTCGCCTTAATTGCTTAAGCTCCCTAGTTTCTGTAGCGTTCAGTTGGGATCCACTTCTCACAGCCTCCCTCTTGCCTAGCATATACACTTTTCTCATAGTTAAACTCATTTTCTTGTAACCGAATAATGCCGCGATGAACGACATTTGCCCTGTCAGAATTTCCCTTTATGTTCCCATGAAGCCACTTATTGTTTTAGTGATGCGACGACTCTTGTCTCTTCTAAATGTAGTAAAACTGTAGTTTGAAACAGTTAACCGTGCTCTTTACAGTGGAACTGTCTATCTTAAGTCCAAACAAATAAACTACGTTGGTAACCAGGTCGCAGCAACATTTTCTCTTCCATGGCGGTAGAAAATTGTGAAGAATTCAGGCACTAAGAAGTAAAAAAACATACTCTCACTACTTTATTGGAATCAAATCGCTAAAATTTGAAAACAAAGGTTTTTTAAATTCTCCTACCAATTGGCTGGAGTATCTGGTTTACACTTAACAGGCTTAAATGCTTTTTCCCTCATGATTTTTTATTTATACGATTAAATAAAATAATAATTATTTCTGAGCCTCTTAAAACTTTTGATTAGTCTGTGCAGTATTAAAACTAATCCAGTCTTTAATCTTTACTTTAACATTCACAAATTTCAACTATCAGTTAACTTTTCCTCTGTTTAGTATATAACTACACGTGTTAATACGTTACTAATGTTAGCATGTTGGGCTGGCGTGTTAGCGAAATCTAAATGACAAGAGTTGCGAGCTGAAAAGTGCAGTTTGAATCTATTTTTGAGTCCCTTGTGTTCTTGTGTTTGACAAATCGAACCCTTGAGATTCCAGTCTTAGCAGTATGCAGAATGAGTTTAGTTTAGTGGCCTTAGCTTCCCCGGTCTCCTAAAACTCAGTTGTAGAGCATCTGTCCTAGTAACCAGAGGGTCATATGCTTAAAATTCAGCATCACATTTCTATCAAAGTTACTACTGTTTCATCGTTATCATCATTAGAATTAGTGGCGAGAATCTTGGAAAGCTAAGAAATGAAGTATAGTTTCGGTCAGTTATTTGTAGAGGTAGTGTAAGCTTCAGGATCATGATTTTTAGCCAGCGGATAGCAAGCATAACAACGCCCATTCTGTTATCTAAGGGGACACTAGAAGGGATCATCCACGACGTACTACTCGAAATCTAAGACAGCGTCGTGTGCTAGAATTTCGTCATGGTCTCTGTGCTGGTTTTTAGAGTAATCGAGGATGTTTGGATACCCATCTCTGTCACCGATTTATCTTAAAGCATTTCCTATATAAGATGTGATAGAGAATGTTTTTGCCAATGCGTACAATTTACCTACAACTGTAGCCTGTGTCCACAAGTCCTATTTAGGAGAAAGTAACGTTTTAACTGTATAGCACCAATGATAATTTACTCCATCTCAGAGTGGATGCCCGTACATGCTGTTGTCCCCCAGGACACCAAATTGGGTCCAATCCTCTTTTTGATAATGATTAATGACCTGGCTATTCACTCCCCCCTCCGCTCGAGCCACTGGAAGTACGTCGATGACGTTACAATATCTGAGGTCACCAGTTTGGGGGAGGCGTCATCTCTGCAGAACCACATCAACTGCATTTCGCAATGGGCCCAGCAGAACAACATGAACCTCAACCCTAAAAAATGCAAGATCATGACCATTTGTCCACTCAAAACCAAGCCTGTTTCTCCAATGCTCTCCATCAATAATTTACCTCTAGAGGCAGTGTCATCTTACAAAGTACTTGGTCTGACCCTGTGTGACACCCTAAAGTGGAACGATAACACCAACGAAATCGTTTCCAAGGCGTCTAAGCGACTGCACATTCTCAGGGTCTTGAAGCGCGTTGGGGTCCCTCCAGTGGACCTTGTCACCATCTATAGCGCCCTGGTTCGCTCTGTCCTAGAATAGTCTTCTGTTGTCTGGGCTACTTGCCTTCCTCGCTTCCTCATTGACCAACTTGAAGCTATCCAGAAGAGGGCCCTGCGAATCGTATACCCTGACCTCCACTATCAACAGGCTCTTGCACAAGCCAACATTACCGGTTTAGAGGATAGACGCGCCCACCTGTGTCTTAAAGTGTGGAACAATAGGGACCTTTAGCATCAGGTTTTTCGTGGGAAACGGCAAACCGAAAACCGCAAAATGTCACGTGACCATGGCCTTGCGGTCACGTTTGCAGTTTGCAGTTCACGTTTGAACCGCAGGAAGGGCTTCCAGCGGTAAGTGATTTACACAGCCTTGTTTTGCTGTTGAAACTGGGTCGATGTTTTGTCGAACTGGCCATAGCGGAAAATACCATAATATTCTTTGATTTCCCATTTTGGTAGTACTTCATGTAAACGTGACTTGTGCAATTTCTTTTCTCGGCTTTGCACGATTTGCACGTGCAATGCATCAGCTTCTCGTAAATTTGCATAAACTGAACGTGCAGTTCATGCAAAAAACAAATGTGAGGTCTACATGAAGCCCCACACAAACGGCAGTTCAAAGAACATAATGGTATTTTCCGCTTTGGCCAGTTGCACTTTGGAACTGTTTTTTGAAACTGCTCTGATCCAGTTTCCAGCGCAACCACGTAATACCCAATTAAAAGACAGTTCCAAAACAACGCCGAGTTAACACCCAGTTTTGCTCCACCTCAAAATGGCCGATATCTACACACTAAATTAAATCTTGTAAAATAGGCCATTTCCTAGTTGCCCCAAGCCTCTGTTTCCAATTGCCATTGATAAGAAAATGATTTTTAATTCACATGTTTATACTACTACAGGAGAAATTTCTTCAATTTGATTGGCTTAGAGCAGTGGTATTTCAGCTTAATTTGAAATACCTACGTGTGAAAATTACAAAACCTTTGCGGGTAGTAGTATAAACAAATAATAGCATGATTTGTACGTGATATTTTGCATAAATACCACTCGTGATATTTCACAATTGTCTCAAATTTCACGTATAACAATTTCGAGATATCACTCGTGGTATTTACGCCAATTATCACTACAAATCATGCTATTACCTATACAAACAAAGCTCATTTTCACAAGAAAGGTTTTGCACTTAGCCTTGTTTTGAAAGTGAGAGTTTGTAGAACTCGGAAATCGCCTATTGCCGGCCTATCTGATTGCACCAGCCATTTCAATGTAATCTTAATTTTGGAATCAGCCTCTGAAAGCGGAAACTCTTCCTTATTTTTTTTATTTGATTCGTTCTCGCGTGTTTCCGGGCTCAAAGCCGTTGAATAAACTTGTCGGGGTTTTTTCTTATTTGATCACAGTAAAAATCTACTCAAACATTTTGGAAATGCCTCTGAAAAAAAGGTCTTTTTGAACTGTCCACTTTTTGTTGGAAGCAGCCTGAGTAATGGCGCCTCCATTCAACGTGGCCTGGATTCAAGTCGCGTTGTCGACACCATATGCGGGTTGAGTTTGTTGTTGCTTCTCGTCTTTGCTCCCAACGGTTTTTTTAGGGAACTTCGTTTTTCCTAGTTTCTAGGCAAAAACCAACAAGTCCAAATTCCAATTCCATCTGGAAAGTGTCTCCAGTTATTTTAGGACACAGTGTGCCACAGGTATCCGGTAACCTTAATTTTTTAGATCTTCGCAATTTCAAAAACAGCCGGCAAAACTTAACATTTGCAGCAGAAAAATCCGTGAATACTCTGAATTGAAGGTGAGCATCCTACCTAAAAATTTCATTGACCAAAATATGCTCTGCATTCTGAAGTTAAATGCCGTTGCCCTTCTTCTTGGAAAACCTAGAGATGTATATTCTCACTCGAAAGATTTTCGCGAACTTTGTCTTTTCCTCCTCGTGAAGTTAGCGCCTACAAAACAAGCAACTATAAGGTAGTGGATTATTTTTTTAGTGCGTAAAAATTGTTCGCCCACACGAATGCGGAAATTTTTGAAACAGCACATTTTTTTTACACGAATTGGCTTTCGGTCTACACCAAACCAGTGAATCCGCTCACCGAAGCCGCATCTTTTTGTAACCGATCTCCAGAGTGGCTTTAAGGCTCGGTCTACACGAATCCGCCGCCGGATTCGTGTAGGCGGGGCCTGATTTGATGACGAATTACGCGCGTCTTTAACGAAAATTGAACATAGTAGACGCGGTTTCCGCAGACAAACTTACAACTGCCATATATTCACTGCAACGAAGTCATTTCGTTGGTACAACAATTCACATGTGCCGAACGTAGAGTTTACTGATTCATCTGTCAAATGGATGGTCGATCTTTGGTGATAACTTAGTTCAACCACAATTACGACTTCGTTGGATATGGCTCAATTTTAGTCGGACTTTGCCCTATGACAGACTGTTATTTGTACCTCTGCAGAAAACGTTATAGTAAGGCCTTGTTTTCCAGTTAATTGCTGCGGTCGCCTAGATCGCTGGACTATATCCAGCGATTGTAGAGATCATTTGGAACCAGTGATCATCTGAAACCAGCGTTTATTTGGAGTCGGTGATTATTTCGAACTCGGGGGTGACCATTTGCAGTGGCGATCATTTGGGATCCTTAAGATAGAACTATAGTCTATCTCGACGGTCGTTAAAAAGCTGTAAAGTATTGTCGGTATTTGAAATTTAGTTTATTAAAGTAACTTCTACGGTCCACAACCATGTCTTGAGAAAGCTGTTGTGCGATATGCTCTAATATATGATACGATTTTGTATAAAGAAAATTAATTCTTTCTGCTATGCACTTCCATGCTTGTTTGATGGGCTTGGCGGCTATGCTATATGAAGTAATTATTGAATGAGGCTGAGTATGATATGAAGAATTATGCAGATGGAGAAGGGTGTTGCCGAGGTGGATAACAGTTTCAGAGTTCTGCATAATACCGCGGCCTTATGCCATATATACCCTGCGAACAAAGCCTCTTTTTGTCTTCTAGAGTGAGGAGGAGAGAAAAATGTGCTGCCTGAATCACCTCAAACCTTTTACGTTACCGCAGCCCGAACTTCTGGACTGGTCAACCTTGTTTTTTTTTGTCTAACTTTTTTTTTCGAGTGCGAGCATCCTTTTATTGATAAATCTCCGAGCATAACTGAGCCCGCTGTACCAAGTGCACGGATATTAGGCCTGGGTACGAAACTGTACCCTAGCAGCATGCAGCGCATGCTCAACAAAGATCTTACTTGATTCACGCAGAGTCTTTTCCGGGTACGCCGAAAACAAGCAGGGGAACGAAAGGCTCTGGATGACCGCCCCCCTCCGCCCCCCCCTTATGTCAACTTCTGAATCCGGCATTGATATAAAGCTGAATGCAATGATTGTTTCATTATTCATTTAAAAAATATTTTTACGTTCTTAACCTCCTTAGCTCCTCGTAGACTAGCCTCCCACGCAGACGAATCTGCATGTGATCTCCAGCTGATATTTGCGCACAATGGGAAAGGAATTTATCTTTCGGTTCAGCAGACGTTCGTGAGGCAGGAACGCGTGACGAACCCCTAAGACTGAACGTCTGCGTGGGAGGCTACTCGTAGACGTCCTTCTTAACAATTGCCTGTTTCTGGGCACGGTTTCAGAAAATGAACCGATGTTTCTCCTTGCACATACTCCTAAAAAAAGAATTCGACCTCCATCGAGCATTTTTTAAAACCTTTTTTTGAGTTTGTTCCGTTTAAGATTTGGAGCATATGAAACAATTCATATTAGTGAACTGCGGATGAAGATATGAAAGTGAATATGATCGTCGCAGTTGAATAAACAATTCATCAATTAATTCAGCTGTAACCGTGAACTCTTTCGCCATTTCCTTGAATTAAGCACTCGTGCGAAAACGGTTAAGAAATTTCTTTATCTCACTAAAAGGCCTGCTTTCATCCAAAGTGCTTTGCATGCTTTGCCGAGCTGGTGTCCACTCAGAGCTCTTGTGGTGTGGAGTGTAAATGTGACTTGTTGACGACTGAATTTCGTAAATGATGGAGCTGTTATGATGTCATCTGGATGTGTTCGTTACGTACGTCAAGTTGAAATTTTGAACTGCTGCTCTTTTTGGAGAGGAGAAACCTAGGGGAGGAGACCGGATTGCCGTATGAAAAGCCTTCCTAGTATAGTGGGGATCCAAGTCAACCTAGCAACCTGTATGGTATTACAAGTGTTTAAAGTGTGGGATACCTGTGACCACATTGAGACAACAACTCAAACGCGGTGAATTCTAACACTGAAAAACGGCTGTTGTTTTACTGACAAGTAGATAAGGTTGACGTAAAACTAGAAAGGAAAGTACAATTGAAAGATCTTAATTACATGCGACGAAAAATGTACTAAGTAAACAAATACGAATACAAACTTAACTAGAAAATTACAACAGGCGAAATAATAAACCAAATAAAAGAGGAAACGAAAGAAAGACTAATACCTTGTGAGCCTATTATAAATTTGTCCAGAAAAACCAAAATCCATCGCTGAACTAGCGAGCGAAGTAATCTCTGACCGCCGAGCTAACGATCATGCAACTTAAAAATAACGGCTTGGTCACCTGACCCCAAAAGGGCGCGAAAATTACACTAACGTGCGGTCCTGGGCTGGCTAGCAGCCACATGGCTCCCCACAGTGGGAATCCACTGTCTAAAGTAAAGTGTTCCTTACATATTTATCAAACGATTACAAGTTCTTAAAACAAAATTCCGATCAAGCGTTAACGTGGCTCCTCGTCGGGGAATTCCTGGTCACTTTCCTGGATAAGAACCAACTTATGGACTGGTCGCTCGAGGTAATGAACAGCATCAATTCTTCGTCCTCGTTTGTCAAGACTGCGCGTGGTGATAGCAAGCTTCACCTTTCTAACAAGGCCATGTTCACTTGTAAAAGCGTCTTCAACTCTTGCCAATTTCCACATGTTCCTAGGTGCGTTCTCATCTTTAATCACAGCAATGTCGCCTACAAGCATGTTACGCTGTGGTTTGACCCATTTCTTCCGCAGCTGGAGTGTTTGCAGAAATTCCTTTCTCCATCTTTCCCAAAACACGTTTGCCAAGTGCTGGACTCTTCTCCATCTCTTGCGAAGGTAGATGTCCTCTCTAACGAATACGCCTGGGGGAGGCATCAGTACTTTACTTTTCATCGTCAACAAGCGATTTGGCGTTAGAGGTTCTGCTGAATCGGGAGACGACATGTCATTCAAGGCCAGTGGCCTAGAATTGACTATTGCTTGGACCTCTTTCATAAGAGTACGAAAACTCTCATCGTTCAATTGGCTGCCACATTCTTCTAACAAGGGGGCAAGTACGCTCCTAACTGTCCTAATTTGACGCTCCCATGAGCCACCCATGTGGCTCGCAGAGGGGGGATTCAATTTGAAATCAACCCATTCACAGTTCTCTTTCAACAGGCTGATGCGCACTTTATCTTGATCTATCTCCTTCAAAGCTTCCTTTAGTTCTCGATGGGCGCCAATAAAATTCGTACCTTGGTCTAACCTAAGTTGGCGAATAGGACCACGTTCTGCTTGAAAGCGTCTAAGGGCGTTGATAAATGAGTCAGTTTCCAGTGTATTTGCGGTCTCGATATGAATGGCTCGAGAACAACACGCCATACCTCTTCACGTCCTTACGACCTTCTTTCACCACAAAGGGACCAAAGTAATCTACTGCACTGTATGTAAACGGAGCTGCAGGTTCTATCCGGTCTTCAGGAAGGTCGGCTAGCTTCTGGTATTGCGGAGGGAGGCGCAGCCTTCTGCACATGGCACACTTAGAAACAAAACGAGAGACGGCAGAAGTGCCACCAATTATCCAGTAACCGCGTTGACGCACCAGAAGTTGTAGAAATAATCCTAAGAAATTTGTATTTTGAAAGCCTATATTTCCTATATTTTCTCTTCAACGTTTGAAGGGTAGGAAGTTCTTAGCTTCTTAGGTAGAGTGGAGCAGATATGGGAACCCATGTGTTTATTTAGAAGATTGAAACCTTTGCTCCATAAAAACAAACGATATGCCTTGCTACCAAAATGTTTTTGCGTGGCTGCGCTTACTGTTCTTTACGCGTTTTCATAAGTTTACACTTCTCTCTTTAAAAATGGAATATAGAACGTGAACCTATATGGTCCCGCAGAAACAAACGAGAGTGCTCGTTATGTTCTTTGCAATAAAATGTTTCGTGTGGCTGTGTTAACCGCACTTGGGCATTTGAATACTTAAGTGTCTTTTAAGTGGTAAATAGAACGTAAGTTTACGGAACTTGTGTGGATCCCACAGAAACGAACGACTGAAAGTGTTTGGTATATTGTAAGCAACATCACCCGCAACCGACACGTAATTTTTGAAGGATAATTAAGTATCCTGCTTAATAGAGCATTTAAAGTAAAGGTTTTATGTAACCGGTCCCTGTACTCTAGCCAACTCAGTAGACAGCAGTCAAGAGACTGGAGGTTTCACTGTGAACCTGATAAAGCTCGCACTGTCAGACAAGCAGTGTGGGGACATTTAAAACTTATTGACTTATTTTCTACAGTCAACGATAAATGTGTTGGTCAAGTCAGACTAGGTCCCGAAGAAATTAACATGTTAAAAAAGGTTAAGAGTAAGAGATTAAAAGTAAGTTACTTTAAACAACACCTAAAAAGCTGTGTAATCACGACGAATCAATGCTCCTTTCTGAGCCATTGCATCGACGGCCTTTTTTTATGATGTGCCTGTGAAATTCGAATTTCTTTTAGATACTAGGCGCTGGGAGCGACGTCCTTCTAGACGTTGGGGTTGGCCGATCCTTCGACATCGTCACCGGTTCAATCGTCGCCGATTTAGACCACTCGTACTGCAACCACAGCTACCGAGACCTACCCAGAGTGGTCCCCAACCCAGTAAAAAGCAAAACAAATCAAGACAGAAGCCTGGATATGTACGTAAGGAATTCGCCGATCCATGGCTATGGAGTGAGGAGTTGGTAAAGTAAGCAGGGGTATGATTATCTGAATTTCCCTTTTTTAAAAAAGGTACCAAACAATGTTGATTGCAAAGGACTCTTCTTAAACAAGACACCAACTGTAGCATCGAGTAGCAGCATAAAAGGTAGCGTCTAAACTACAGTCTCGGACAAAATAAATGGAAAATATAGAATTCTTCCCCCCGCCCCTCCTCGATCAAAGATGGGAAAATGGCACGTTTTGGCCTTTGCACTGGTTCATCCTTGATTTCTGAAGAAAGAGGGGTTTGTTGTTCTTATTTCATTTTGTCCAAGGTGGTAAATCGCGTTATATTTAAGACGTGAAGACAGTTTTTGTGCCATTGGGCGAGAAGTGCATGGTCGCCTCCCTTATGTCCGTCGTTCCGACCAACTGAAAACTTGAACAGGGTCGCATAAACCATCTACGTTTATGGCACTCCTAAGTATTGATTTGAAACGTATGGTATCGTATCGTATGGTACCGTTTGGTATCGTCTCGTATCGTGGAAGTTTCCGTTAATAAGGGTTAGAATGCACCATATTGCTATTATTTTTCATTTAGAATATTTCTCAATTTTCATTGGCTATAATTTCTCGGCATTGATCTTTATAACCAGCTAGCGCTCACCAAATATAGAAAATTTTTCGAGTGATCTTACGTAACCTGTGAAATAGGTAGTAGAATACTACGCACTATTATGCACTTACTCCATTGTCTTCTTTTGTTTACCGCTTGCTATTTTGCACTATTTGTTAGTATCTGTTTCACGGTTCAAATATAAAATCACTCTAATGTCTTACTATTGTCTTAAATCGTTTTAATAATTTGTGTCAATTTTTAAACTTCTTCAGCTGAAATGAGAGGTTTATAGTTCTCGAATTAGTAGTAATCGTTTTTCTTTACGGTGTCCATAGCCATTTCTCAGCGGAGATTTTGTTAAGGGCGCGGATATTGGTGAAATTTTTGGTGTCTCCGGCGGTCTTGTACAGTTATTTGCAGCTGAAGTTCGACAGATCTAAAAATACTGAGAGAACGTTCATGTTCCACTTAGACATTTAGCAATTACTGGCCTGTCGAGTTCTTGTTTCACCTTAAGTCGTATCATGTATTTAAAATAGCGATGGATTTAGTAGCTATTGAGGGATCACTATGTTACACAATCTTAAACATGTTATCACAGATTTATATCATCATTTATATGTTGTTTCATGTAGTACATTTACGCATTTAAAAGTATAAGCCGGGCCAATTATTAAAACAGAGTTTAGCCAGTGTTTAACAAAACCGCGTTCTAAGCCATTTTCAGTTTGCCTAACGCTTTTATTTTAACACCATTTATCGTGAAAAGTTTCTTGAAATCATAAGGCGTAGACTGGAAAAGCACTCATTGTCTTAAAATAACCCACTAAGGAGGAGATCTGGAGGTCCAAAGATTTGCTAAACGGCGGCTTAAGTTGGACTTGGTTTAAATAACCGACCCTAAATGTTTGACCTTCCTTTTGAATATTGAATTTAATTAAGGGTAACTGAAGTGAGCAAATTTGTCTATAAATTACAAGGACAATCATTTAAAATTCCTTCGAATTTTTATAGTACAGGGCTAAAGTTAACAGTGGAAGGTTCTTGAAACTTTATATGAAAACAAAGTGTGAAATTTTTAAAATATATAAAAAAGTTGACAAAGTTTGAACGCTACGTCACATAAGTATAAAGACAAAAGGGTTAAAATGAGTAACCAAAACTATGTAGACCAAATGTGTGAAAAAAAAAACAATTATTAGAAAAAAATCGTCTCATACAATAATGAGGAGAATTTAAAGCTGTTAGTGAAGAAAAAGAAAAAGCCATCAAATCAAATATCAAATACCGCCTGGTATATTTGCAGGAGACGATTCCTAGTATGAGATGATATTTCATGAACCACAAGTTCTTTAGTGTAAAATACATTCTAGTGTAATGGGTTGCAGATTCACCTTTCATGTCTGCGCCGCCTGGTGTATGGCCTAGCCCAAATTTTGCACAAGAGCGGTCGAGTCTTGAAGCACCCACTGTCGTCAAAAACAAGAAGGGAGTTACTTAACAGAACGCTGTTAAAGTGCGTAAAGAGTTTCCAGAGACATGGCTATGGACAGAGGAGATAGTTAAGTAAGGCCTCAATTGGCTGTATGGTGTTAACATTAATACTTGACGTTAGTGCAGATGTCAATAAGGAACAGGAGTGTAAAATCGACATTAAAACACAAGGCACTTAATAAAACAGGAGGTGAACGTCTAAAAATATTGTCTTTTCTCTAGATTTGTCCATTCTTTTCCTTTTAAATGATCTTTCCTGAGAAAATTGAGCTAGAAACTTATAAACTTTTAGAAGATTTAAAAACACCTGAAATTTTAATTTACTTCTTGAATTATCAATGACTTTGTGGAATGCGCTGTAACTATTTGTTTTAGAGGCTTATAGATCAGTCGGGATTTTTGTCGAGTGTTCAATTCCTCGCATAGCGGCTCTATAATCCTACCGCCCTTTTAGCCACATGTCTTCTCTGGGTTGATTCGTCGGGAACGAGATGACATCGGAATCTATTTTAAAGCCGTATGTTTTTACAGACAACATAAAACTGTAATCTGAAAGAAGACTTTTCAAGTCACAGACCAGAGGTTAATTGTGTCCACGCAAAAGCTTAAAGACAAGATTACTTAGCATCGACTGGTATATACTCGCAGACCAGGTGTGGTTGAAATCTAGGCAACCTACGTACAAACAAGGCGATACTGATAAATTTTGAATGTGGTTAAGAATTAAGCCTAAAAGTAAAACTAAATTGAGTAAATTTCCCTTAAAATTGGGGAATTTTTGATAAAATGAACTCACTGTTTTTTGCAGGAGATCTAGTTCGAGAAACGTTTATTTAAAGTACTTTTCCTGTAAATAAACCGGGTTGAAAACCCTAGTTTGGTTCTCTTAGTGAGTAACTGTTTCCATCAGATGCGCTGTATAAAGATTGGAAAATCACAGAAATATTCTGCGGCCTTAAGGCATGGTTGCGGATATAAGGGAGTCATCTTTTTCGGGTAACCTTGGTTGAAACGATACGCAGTATAGGCCACGATTTGTCGGGCCGATTTCCCTTTTCTAAGGAAAGGCGCGAAATAAAAAAAATCGGGTCTAATTCGACGCCTATTTGATTTCAGAGATCTGTTGGAGTGCCACAGATTTTTGAAAGTCAGGCCGATTGTTTTCTAGTCATACGTTTTCTTTAGAAAAACCGGGTGGAAAAATTGCAGCATGTGGTGAATCAGTGAAACCACTTTCATGAGGACCGTGCTTTTCTGACGTGTCTCTAACATCAATTATTTGCATCGGCAAATAATTGCTCTACCCAACCACTAACAAATCACCATATTTGGCACACCCTCGTTCAATAATTGTCGGATTGTACGCTGCTTTTTGGAACTTTTAGTTTCACTTGAACTTTGATAGCGCGCAATCTAGGTCGAGGTAATTGTTATCAGCCGAGCCGAAGACCGAGGCTAATAACACATACTGAGACCTTGATTATTCCGGATATCATAAGAACCAAATCTAATGATTGTTTTATTTTACATAATCTTGAATGCCAAACACACTGACATTTCTTTTGGAAATAATTTATTGAGTGTGCAACCTATCTCAGATCAGTCAGTAATCTGCCAGCAGATAACTAACTAATCTGTCAGGTGCGCTGATTGTCAAAATTAGCTGTAGGCTCTCAGCCAATGAGAAGACAGTTAGAGAGGAAAATGGATTATACTTGTTTATTATCACGCGTCTCAACATTATATTGTGTTAATTTGAGAATTTTTAGCCAATTGAAAAATTTTAACAATCAAAACTATAAGTAGCGACGAAATTGATTACTTAAGGTAATTCCCTTGAAATTGTTCTACTATAAAACCTTTTTTGAAACTTGGCATAACCAACATTCATGATATGAACAATAAAAAAATGCAATAAAAAGATGGGGTCACCGTGCTTGTTTACGCGTCAGCAGGCTCTTAAACTGGGGTATTTTTACTGGTTGCGCGCCAAAAATTCGAATCCCCTTCTTAGAGAATTAAGAGTGATTTTCTGTAAAATTCGAACTTCGGCCTGACACGGTACCTCATCGATTTGGCTGATTTTTGGCATGTAGTCTTAGAATGGTGTCCTAAATACTGAATGCATATTCTAAGGTTCGAATTCTCGTTGGTTTCAAAGATACAGGAATGACAGTTTTGACGAGGCCTCGAGCGGCCGCCATATTGGTGAACTGAAGGAGATTTACAGTAATTAATTCTAGCCTTATCATTAAAATAACTTAATCGTGACTCATACAGTTGCAAAGAACTATCCTTCCTCCTTTCATTTACCTACTCTTATCTGAAAATGGTTAAGCCTGAGCTACGAAAGGCTATAACTTCTCACAGTACTTTTTCGGTACTTAAACGTAACACAAATTTGGTAGAAATTGGAAGGCCAATATCACCCATGCCACATCGATTTAGACTAAGCCATTTTAACTAAACATAGTTTGTTTATAGCTAAGTTAGATTGTTGAATAAAATAATTGGGCAAATGCAACGGAACAGAAATGTGATTGCATGAATGCGCAGTGGTTCAGCCACTTGGCCGCTAAAACTTCAAAACAAAATTCGGTGAATATTTGAAAAGAAAATTCTTTAAAAATTGATCGTGCCTCTTAAACCCTATCTATCGCTTAAAAAACCCTCCCTTGTAATGTAAACAGATGATCTTTTGATTCTGATCTTGCGAAGAGCTTGAAATATGCGCTAAAATGAAAATTATAAATTTTGTTACACACGGTACTAGCTCAAGTTCGCTCTTCGATTTCCCAGACCAATCGGGAGCCGCTCGTGTACTGCACAGTTACAATTTTCTCTGTAGTATTTCGCTGTATACAGCTACAAATTACATATTTTCTTAGGCAAAGATAACGCAAACGTTGTCAATTTTAATCAAAAGGCTAGAAAAACCAACCGTGCACTGTAGCTTTATGCAAATTGTATGGTATTCGATAATTACACGTGTAAACAGGAACCTACCTTTGCTAATGTAGACTGTTTGGCAGATCTTTCCAGCGTAAGATATAAAACTAGTACATGAAATGAAATTAAAGAACTCATCAAGTCAAATTACCTGATCGTACCGTCATTACTGGATAATAAGTCCGCAAAATATGACATGGAATGATCGGTGGGAGACGAAGCTATTTTTAGGAGGACAAGGAACTGCACGCTGGAACGGAACTGAAATGAACAACCGCAATCAAGTTCAGTCTTCTTGACGCTATTAAACGTTTCACCCGAATTTGAACAGGAAGTTGTTTTCTATTTTCTTTCTCATTCTTGCATTTATTCTGCAGTTCGCCCACTATTTTTTCGTAACTTTTAATTTTCTAGCTAACTGGAACTTTTAAGAACTACCAACCCCCCTCCCCCCTCCCCCTCTTTGAGTGAACTTTCATTCGGTCTGATTCACAATAATTTTCGAACGGTGACAAAGTGATATTTGAAATGACATTTTATTTAGTATTTTTAAAAGCTCCTTCTTTTTTTCTCGATAGCCAGGAATGTTTTGAACGTAAAGGCTCAAGTGGCGGTGTTTTTCACAACTCTGCTTGTAGACTGACCTCACCACCAGTACCACGGACATAAAATCTGATCGGAGAGGGTCATACAGTAACTGATGGGTCTCTGAAAAGCGAAATGCAGTCACTTGGGGCGAGTAGGCTATATAGATGATGAACTCATTGTTTATAACCCCATAACCGTATCCCAAAAGTCGAGCCAGCCCGGGGCGAGCGAACACAATTTTGGGGCCACTGGCCACGCCCTTTTCCCTCGGAAAATTGGTTGATTAGTCAAATCTCCTTAACTCCACGACCATGCACCTTTCCAAATATAGTCCTTCTTATCATCATATAGTTAGGGCCTCCCGTAAGCATTTGCAACTATTTTGATTTGTAGAAGACTGTTTAACAGTTTTCATTACTTTAATGTCTCGTAAACAACACGAGGTACATGTTCTGATCTCTCCCCCCCCACCCCCCATCCATAACAAAAAATTTTCAGACCAACACTGAATTGCATGAAGGTATGTACAAAAATATGACCATCTCGAGGCAAGGTTCATCACTGTAACTTACCACATAAAAGCCTTTTCGTTGTTTGCCATCGACTGATTCTGTTCTGAATACTAAGGTCCCATAAACAACGCCACGTTTAGAAAGAGCCCGCCCTTTTCAATCCAAGAAAACCCAAGTAGCGATTTCACCAACGGACATAAGCCGTAAGAAAAGGACCGCGTCAAATAGTTCATGAAATCACAAACGCCTCATGACACCTTTAATTTACTCTTTCTTCGATAGACTAATTTTTAATTTTTTAAGCATAAATGACATCAGAATACGCGATTATGAGCATTGTAGCTTATGAAAAGAAAATTTAACACCTGATGCACATGAAAGCGTCTAAAAAGGGGACTAGGGGGAATTAGGAACATTGTGCTTACCGCTGGAAAAATATTGGCTAGTTCTTTGAATAGACTCAATTAAAGCCGTTTTTGTTCAGGAAGGAGCTGTTAGATGGGGGGAAAGCTACATAAAGTAGATCGCATCAGAATACGGCATAGGACTAGGCTCTCAAAATCGGTAAGCTGAATTCAAGACCAATTATTATGTAAAACAGAGAAAAATTCCTTGAGGGAAAAAAATTATGGCTAGGGAAAAGACCCGAAGGTGGAAAGTTAGGATGGTAGCTTCTTTTCAGGTAATCGATCATTTACGTTAACTTCCGCTATCCGACGGGCATATCGGAAAGACTGAATGGATGAGAGTATAACACATTCAAGAAGAAACAAATTTGTGATTTTGCACAACTCAATAAAATAACTAAAACTGTGTACTACTCGGTTATACAAGATTTTTGTTTTCAATTTCAGATTTTTACGATGGGGCATTAGCCCCTGTACTCACTAGACACTACTTTACAATCATCGTGTTAAAATCAGTGAAAGACTCCAAAACAATTTGGATTCCTACCCCTATACCTTTATTAAGAATTAAAGTTGGGAAGTTTGTTGTTTTCTAAAAGTAGTTTGAACAGCCGAACGACATTTTTTTACACGGAGTGGGGAAGGCAAAGCTTCACTGATCTCTTCTAAGGTAGAAAGTGTCAGCAAAACGTGAGAGTCGTCCTTGAGGGTAAAGTGTCTAACCTAATTTTCTCACCGATTGCAAGTGCCATTTCATCCACGCATAACATCACCTAGTTAACAGAATTAGCAAATGTAGTGGGGAAACGTTGCGAGAGAACTGAGTAAGATGTTAGGGTAAGTTTTGGAAATTTTCCGCACACCTGGAAAGTCCTGGCTACGCTCCTGATAGAGACTTTTGCTGGAGAGAAATTGAAACATGTTCGCTAATATAGTGACGACCAGAAAGGACAAGCCATAGGATAGTTCCAGAAAACCACCCATTAAAATAGATCACGAAGTTGTCGCGGCGGAGGATGAACTTGAAGGCATCTGATGAATTGCAATTTTTCAAGGGAGCCCAGACAAGATTATGTACGATGGGCACAGCTTGTTTGATCTGGAAAATTTAGAGAAGCTCAAGGCAAATCGCTAGACAACACATGCTAGAGCTGAACTAAAAATCTTTTGCGCCTTTGAACTCTGTCCCTAAGAGTAAAGGAGAAAGTTTCCCTTTATCAATGCATTAACCGAGTTGATTATGAATGTCTCCTTATGTTGGACGTCTTACTAACAACCACATTACCACTACTTGCCCTCAGAGGCGTTTTTCATTTGACGAGCAGAGAAAATTAGGTTTTGACTGTTTGAAATTCTGGATGCCAGAGTGAAGACGCCTTTTGTATGATGACGTCATCGTCCTACAGTAAAAAGCGTTCGTTTTTTACCACTGATATTACGTCAATCGGTACACGAAAGGTCCGTGAGCATGGCAAATGATTTTACCTTAAACTGCAGACACATCTTCAATCACTCCTTACTGTTCGCGATATCGGATAAACACTCTGGTCTCTAACTGAATTTTCTTTGCTCTTTACTTTATTTTGAATAACGACTGTCTTGAGTTGTCCATGCATTGTCTAGCGATTTTAAGCTTTTTCAAGGAAACAAAAATCTGGAATTGTCCCGAGGGTGAGGCATTTGCGCACAGTTTTAAGGCCCTTCGGTCTGGTGACTGTGGTTTTTGCTGTCCCGGGCTCATCCCTCATTCTTCTTAACCCCTTCCAAACCAATTTTTCTGTTTATCAAGAATCTCCTCAAAACGGGCCTCGTGATTGAGACAAAATACCTGAAAATTGTACACGGAACCGTTGTTAACGGTGTACAAGGTAGAATGAGTCTATTCATTACTTTGCCAACGCCCAATTTTTAAAACCGGAAGTAATGATGTTTATTTCAAGGGCTCATGTCTCATGAGTTTTGAGTAAATCTTCAAACGCTGTAAACACATGTAGCTGGAACTATCATCGCATCGATCCTCGCTCACTAATAATGATAACTTATATCAACTTCCATTATTTATTGCCTGGCTAAGATTTTCACGGATTCTTCAGTTCAGTTGTTTGAAACCAGGCGGTTTCACGTGAGTTGTAACGCCAGGCAAGGAACGTGACGACCCGCGATTTGCGTGGGAAAATATTACTTTTTTTCGATCAAGGTGGAAACTGGCAACTTTGTCGTCGAGT
>OZ037779.1:28623194-28655694 GCA_964035525.1 Porites cylindrica
TAACAGATCTTAACTCCTAGCTGAGATTATTCTACACAAGCGCTCGAAAATCTCATGCCTCATAAAGATCTCTTAGCTAGGAATACGCCATGGTATTTCCAAACACTTCTAATGGGAGAAAGCAATTTCGAGATTTGTATTTTATTTTTATGATATTTACTTGTAAGTTTAAAATATTTTAACTTTTAACTTTTTGTAACCTACTTTTTGAACTGAGGGATGTAAGAAAGCGCTAATTGACCGACCTCGTGGAAACGATGAGTTTTACCTCGAAACCGCCTTATGGCTGTTCATAAAGTTGATCAAATTAGGAAATGAGCTGGTAAGGATTATCTGAAACAATTCTAGTAAATGAAAATGGCTTGAAAATACCTATATATGGGTAGATAGGGCGCTCAAGCAACAAACATTGAGATTCGAGGGAAACAAAATTAACTGTTTCTCGAGGGATCAGTCTTTAAGAGATTTTTTATATAGCTGGAAATTTTGAAGCTGGAATTCATTAAAACTCGCTGTAAACGGCAGTTGTCGGTCAACATTCGCGGGTAGCAGTGCACTGACGTCGTAGATTTTGCAATGTTCCCCGCTCAGAGATTTTGGCGGGAAACATTTGCATTGTTAGATGTCATGTGACCTGCGCTGTTGGGAAAAAATTTCCAGCCATATGACAATTCCGTTTGTTGACGGGACGTGTTTTTTTTTCTTCAGCCTGAAGGAGTTCGCCAGGAGTACACCTATAACAGCTTTGTATGCCTCAAAGGTACTTTAGCTACCTTGCTTGGGTTTAAACTGTTTCGATTGAGCACTTTTTAATTATCTTACAATTTAAATAGAGCAAAGGAAGCGTTTCACCCTGAGACTCAAGCCGGTTGTTTTGTCTGTCTAACTTTTAAATCTATCGACAAAATTCATTCGTCTTAACATTCAAATGAAACCTCTTCAGCAGTACTTTCACATGGTACTATTTATTTGGTATATAGTTCTAACTTTTGAGTCAGTGGATGAAATCCCATCGTGTTACCATTCAAATAAAACCTCTTTGGTAGAGTTTTTGCAGAGTACTATTTTGTTCACTAGTGTTTTTCTACATTGGTTACTATTTGGAGTGAAAAGGTTATCAACTCTTTCTAAAACCTCTAAGTAAGTGATTTTGTACCTGATTAAACGCATTTTATTCTTTATTATTTACTTATAACTTTTCTTCTCTGTTTGTGTAATTTCCTGTAGATGAATCTTATTTTAATGACAGCATTAAGATTGCATTGCCCAGCAATGTGGTTGCTGGTTCGGTGTATGCAGTTGTTTCTACGGTCGGTGAGTACCGTCTTTGCACAACTCATTACTAATAACTTGACCGTTTTCTTAATGCGATGTATTTTGCTTTGAAAATGCTTCTTATCCACCCACGTTCACTATTTTGTAGGCACGTCTTTGATAGTTGCAACCTCTTTTGTTTACACCTGACACAGACTTGATCACCTACAATACTCGTCACAAATCTTGAAACACTTGTGTGATTTTCCCCTTCCCCAATGTTGATTTGGGTATTACAGTCGTCTCACTGCTTCAAAATACGCCTGGCTCAACATTGCGGAAGGAGAGGGGCAAATGTAAGTGAGAACGAAGGTGTCAGGAGTGAATGTAAGAAATTTGGAGAAATTCAAGACAAATGGCTCCTGTTTCAACGATTTGTGACGAGTATTGTAGCTTCAATCCTGACACCCATGAACGCCACTACCGGTTTTCACCTCTGTTTTTTTAAACAGCAATCTGGAGCGCTTACCATTTGTATGGAAAACCCGAAAATTCCGGGGAGAATTCAAATGGAACGGTTCATCCCGGTGGAAATTTTCCGGAAAAAAAGTAGTACCTTTCGAGGTATTACCTTTTTTCCCGTTCTTACCGAAACGACCGAAATTTTGTGTACCATTTGTTTGGATTAACCGTGCCAGGCTTCATGTCGAGAGAAAGTGAAAAATTTACCGGTATTCTGTAAAATTAATGGTACAACTCAATCCCGTTCCTGTTTTAGGTGCCAAACAAATACCAGTACCATTTGACAGAAATGTTTCACCGAAATTTCCGTACAAATGGTAAGCGCTCCTGGTTTCTTTCCTTTCCGAAAGTGATAAGGCCAACAGCTTTAGTTCACTGTCTTATGACTCGATCATCGTTTTTAAAGGGATAGGTCGCAGTCTGTTGTTTTTACTCTTTGAAAATGATTCCCGAACACTATAAATCAGATTCGAGTTTTATCTGTTCGACAGGTGATCTTATGGGACCAACTTTGAATATGGAGGGTCTGCTAAGACTTCCATATGGCTGCGGCGAACAAAACATGGTGAACTTTGCACCAAGTATTTACATCATGAAGTACTTGTCAACAGTGGGACAACTTACTCGTTCAGTTGAAAACAAAGCCAAGAACATTATGACGATAGGTACCATCAACACTTTTTGTAAACACATCTAATTCAGATACGAAAGGTGATTCATAGGCTGTACAGACGGGGGAAAACTGGAAACTGGAAAATCGCACACCTTTAGCATTTGCGAATTTTATAAGCCACCATAAAAAATATCAAAAGATAGGATCTCAATCTTTCCTTATTGGACCGCCCTGCGAACAAAATGCCTTTATCTTAGTAAACATTTCCAATCTACACTGGAGGTTTTTGGTACCATTTGTGTGTACAAAAACCTAATACTGAAAAGATTGCTGTGGGTCCTTGAAAAGAAGGAAAAATTCGCCACTCCTACACTCCAAACTACAATAAGAATTTGTACAAGGTTTCGACGCAGCAACGTCGAGGATATTTTGATTGGACAAGCCCTAGTTAGTATCCAAAGGCAACCATTAACCAGTTATTGCACACATTGTCCACCCAAGCGATCCCAGAAATCTTTACGCCAAAGGCTTGTACCCGTTCCCCTTACAGTTTGTAGTGTGACGTAACAGCGTTTGCAGGATGTTTTCTCTCTGTTTTTCCTGATCCACTGGATTATTTGCTCTCCAACTTGACGGTTTTGTACCAGCTGCAAATGGCTCGCCCAATACGCATTTCCAGTAACCAACAAAAACAAGTCCCGGTCTTAAAGGTGATTCTGAGAAACCGCCTACCTCTCCCTCCCTCCCCTAATTCCACATTTTAGGGCAAAATGTTGGGTTAGGGGATGGGTAGGTGAGAATCTTATGCTGATCCCAAAACTTTTGGTTGTTAATCATTGGTATTAGGATACCAGAGAGAGTTGACGTACAAGCGTTCGGATGGATCATACAGTGCCTTTGGAAACAGAGATAGCGAAGGAAATACATGGTAAGTAATTGTTAAAAAGTATTTCGTATTTGACAGAATTCTTGTTAAGTGTAGTGAGGACACAAGTAACCTAAGCTCTGTGATGGTACCATAGTAAGAATCCTGTAAAATTACAGTGTTTGTATGGAGTAAAGTTACGATCCTAAAATTTGTAGGGAACTTTGCGGAGGCTAGCAGTCGGCTATTGAAAAACGAGTACGTAGAGTTTTACTGTGTTCATCCCAGAGACAAGTAAAGAAGAGGACTCGAATCGGATCCAGTACGTCTTATCTACCATAGAAATGACTTCAAAATGTTTATCACACTCAAGTGGTTTCACTGCAAAGTTTTAAACATTTTGATGCCTTTTCTGTGGTCAATAATAGTAAAGACTATGGAAATTTGTTATCGACTTGTTTTTTACAATAACTTTTTCATTGAAGTTTCTCGTTAAATCGCGCACGCGAGAAAGGGAAACTGCACGCCGTGCCACCATCATCTTTTTCTCTCATGGTCTGTGCTCTCATCGCTTATTTTCGACCAATCAGCGCGCGAGAAATCGTTCAGTTGTGTGAAATAGCCATTCGATCACCCTTTCTTGTCTGTGCCAGAATATTAACTAATATTGATGGTGTCTTTCTTTCCTCATAGGTTAACAGCCTTTGTGCTGCGCTCATTCGTTCAAGCGCGTCCATTTATCTTTGTTGATCTAGACGAACTTAAAGACACCCAAGACTGGATCACGAAGAATCAAAACTCACAAAGTGGATGCTTCAGAAAATCTGGAAGTCTTATTCACAAGCGTCTCAAGGTTTTTGTTATTCCTACATTTCCTGCTTTCTTCCATTTTTAATTTCTCCGCTTTCTTTCATTTTATGTGTTGTAAATGTTGGATACCTCTTGCTAATCTTACCCTTCCTTGTTTCAGGGTGGTGTTTCAGATGAAGCAACGCTTACAGCATTTGTCACAGTGTCCCTTCTGGAATCCGGGATGTCTCCTGAGGTATTTCTAATTTCATGCGCAATTCGCTCTCTCCAGTTAGCGGTAGAATTTTGTGTACAGCCACTGCGGAAGTGTTGAGTGGAAGTCAAGTGAAAACTACTCCACCTATTGTAAACAGCCAACGCGTGTTCCACACTCCCATTTTGTTTGATATGAAATTTTTATTTCTTTACCCATGGGAAGCCCCTTAAATGTAAGACCTTTAAGGAAGAAGATATGAGTTTTTTATTATTTTTTTACGGCTACTTGTATTGGGATTTGGAGAAACAAGAATGGTTTACAATGGAGACATTCTTTTTCTGGCTGCGGTAATGGGCTAGCATCCTTTGCAGGGGGACGTAACAATACCCCGAGGAGCTTCATGCTACAGAAATCCCCGCTTAATCTCCAAATGCGTGGGCTTTATGACATACCTCTGGCGGGGGCGGGGGGAGGGGTAACCCTGCGGCAACGGGCAAGTATTTCATAGAGTGAAATGTAACAATACCCCGAGGTGCTTCATGCTACAGAAGCCGGGGATAAACTCCAGATAAAGGGGCCACTTGACTCTTATGAAAACTCTAACTTTACTTGCTTGAATTGAGAGTAGAAGTATGATGTCACGTTACCATGGTAGCAAAAGTTTTGGATCTCAGCAATCTTTCTTGACAGAGACGGCCCTTTGCACTGTCAGACGATGGAAGAAAAGTATGGGTTACTATTTTGTTCCTGAGAGCAGTGAAGCACAGGAAAGTCATACATGTCAATTTTTTCGTTTTTTTCTGCCATATTTTCAGGACCACAGTTTGTTGAGACCCAGATATTTTGCTATCATCATGGACAAGTGACGTAACCACTCGTCCTCTCTATAAAGGGCGAGCTTTATAGCTTTGTCAACTTAAACAATTTTTTTTCACGTTTGAATTTTTCAGAGCAATGTTATCCAAGGGGCACTTATTTGCTTGCGGGATGCATCTTTCAATCTCACTGATTTATATTCATTGGCGTTGTTTGTATACACCTTCACCCTGGCCAAGGATCCCACTGCCGCCAGTTTATTCAAGGCACTTCAAAGCAAAGCCATCGTTGAAGGTCAGTGTGGTCCATATAATGAAAGTTACCTTTCTTGTCGTTTTGCACACCAAGAGTGGCAAATTGAATGGCATTTTGACTTTTGGGTAAATAAATGACACATATCCAACTCATATCAGGCTTTATCGACCC
Source organism: Porites cylindrica (assembly GCA_964035525.1). Lineage (NCBI taxonomy): Eukaryota > Metazoa > Cnidaria > Anthozoa > Scleractinia > Poritidae > Porites > Porites cylindrica. Next base: position 28,628,697 of record OZ037779.1, read on the forward strand.
ACGTCACGGATTCTGGATCTTGGAAAATTAACCCTAAATTGTTCGAACTTGTAGCGTGTTAACCTGCGAAAACAGCCGTCTCTCCTTGCTCCTCGCCACTAGTGACGCCGCTAGAGTCGTTTACGCGTCTGGGACCTGGTCAGGAGCTCTGATGGGTCGACGTTGTAGTTATATTGTTTTAGCTATTGTTTACGAAAGACAGACAAAAGACAAACGTCCAATGCAAATGCAATGAATTTACTACAAAAAAAATCAATGTTCGCGGATTATATTCTTCTTTACAAGACGCATTTGAGTTACACAAAAATTTACCATAATGGGCAAGGAGAAACATAAAAACGAACAGAGACATCAGTATGGAATTTCTGTCGCTAAGGCGCAGACGTACCTACTGGCGAAACGTCCCTAGTGGTGAGGAGAGAGAAGCAGACGGCTGTTTTCGCGGGTTAGTGGTATTAATCCATATCAATCACTGCCATTCCCAACAGTCCTTGATCCATCGCTTTGAGCTATTACACTTTTGGTGTTTTTCTATTTTACTGAACTAAAAAGTTAAAAATAAATTGAAACAACAAAAATGATCCAGCTTTTGCTTGGTATATGAGTCAACAGCCTTCTACTTTGCTAAAGTAAAGTAAAAGAAACGTTTTCTTATCCACTTGTCCGAAGGACAAGCACTTTATTAAATTTGGTTGTCCAAAAGCCAAGAGTTCTTGTCCGAAAAGTTTTGTTCGAAACTAGTAGTATAGGAGGGATGAAATTATCCCCTTTTTTGGGGGAGGATTCTCATTAATGTGGGGAGGAACACATTAACGCCGATGACGTCATAGGCTATTGTCCTCATCTCATGAATAAAATGCGGTGGATTTAATTAAGTATACTGGTTTGACCGGTTTGTCAGGTTCTATTTTTAGCCTGGTTGATATAACTGGTTTATTTTTGTTTTATGACATAACCTATTGTCTTGTATTTTCATTGGTTAGTTTATAGTGCCTGAGGAGTAAAGTCAAACTTGTCTCTGACTTAAAATCACTGAGACGTAACGTAATTATGCAAGTCCTATTTCCTGCTGCTGCGATTGTCCTTGTTCCGGTTCACTGATTTTTGGCAGGCAAATAATGCATATTAATGAGGGCAAAGGCCAACTAGCTCTTTTTTTTTTACACTGCAAACAATGTTTTACTCACCCCTCTCCTTTTCATTTTTTTACTTTCCTCCTCCTCCACAATTTTATTGTTTTCGTTCCTCAATTTTTTATTCCCTCCTCCAAAATTTCACAATTTGTATTATTTTCCCTCCTCAATCTTAATTTCCCTCCTTCTCCACAATTTTATTATTTTCCCCCCTCTTCCTCCCCCTCCTCCTCACTTCTATTGTTTTCCCTCCTCCACCTCACTTTGATTGTTTTTCCTTTTCCTCCTCATTTTGATTGTTTTGATAGGGTCGATGTGGGGTCGATGTAGGGTCGATGTACGGTCGATGTACGGTCGATGTAGGGTCGATGTAGGGTCGATGTAGGATCGTTATTGTTTTCCCTCCTCCTCCTCCACATTTCTATTGTTTTCCCTCCACCACCACCACCACCACCACCACCGCCACATTTCTATTGTTTTTCCTCCACCACCGCCATATTTCTATTGTTTTCCCTCCACCACCACCACCACCGCCACATTTCTATTGTTTTCCCTCCACCACCACCACCACCACCACCGCCACCACATTTCTATTGTTTTCCCTCCACAACCACCACCACCACCGCCACCACATTTTTCTTGTTTCCCTCAAAAGGCCAAAGAGGCCAAAATCAGGCCTAAAAGGCCAAACTCAAGGAGGGAAACAAGAAAAATGTGGTGGCGGTGGTGGTGGTGGTGGTGGAGGGAAAACAATAGAAATGTGGTGGCGGTGGTGGTGGTGGTGGTGGTGGTGGTGGAGGGAAAACAATAGAAATGTGGCGGTGGTGGTGGTGGTGGAGGGAAAACAATAGAAATGTGGCGGTGGTGGTGGTGGTGGTGGTGGTGGAGGGAAAACAATAGAAATGTGGAGGAGGAGGAGGGAAAACAATAACGATCCTACATCGACCCCACATCGACCCTACATCGACCCCACATCGACCCTACATCGACCCTACATCGACCCCACATCGACCCTACATCGACCCCACATCGACCCTAGGAAAGGGGAAAAACAATCAAAGTGAGGTGGAGGAGGGAAAACAATAGAAGTGAGGAGGAGGGGGAGGAAGAGGGGGGAAAATAATAAAATTGTGGAGAAGGAGGGAAATTAAGATTGAGGAGGGAAAATAATACAAATTGTGAAATTTTGGAGGAGGGAATAAAAAATTGAGGAACGAAAACAAAAAAAATGGGGAGGAGGAGGAAAGTAAAAAAATGAAAAGGAGAGGGGTGAGTAAAACATTGTTTGCAGTGTAAAAAAAAAAAAGAGCTAGTTGGCCTTTGCCCTCATTAATATGCATTATTTGCCTGCCAAAAATCAGTGAACCGGAACAAGGACAATCGCAGCAGCAGGAAATAGGACTTGCATAATTACGTTACGTCTCAGTGATTTTAAGTCAGAGACAAGTTTGACTTTACTCCTCAGGCACTATGAACTAACCAATGAAAATACAAGACAATAGGTTATGTCATAAAACAAAAATAAACCAGTTATATCAACCAGGCTAAAAATAGAACCTGACAAACCGGTCAAACCAGTATACTTAATTAAATCCACCGCATTTTATTCATGAGATGAGGACAATAGCCTATGACGTCATCGGCGTTAATGTGTTCCTCCCCACATTAATGAGAATCCTCCCCCAAAAAAGGGGATAATTTCATCCCTCCTATACTACTGAAACTCGATACTCAAAATCAATCGGCCATTTAATTATCTTCTCTTGATTCACTTAATTCTTTGCTAGCATCCAAAATTTTTTCTTTTCTCGGTTGCTATGAAAGAAAACCTAACCTCGAAGACCCTGGTTTTTGGACTTTCTGTGATTCCGTCATTATCAAGTCCAATTTGAGCCTGGGAATGAGTTACATACGTCTCAACAGAAGTAACTCTACTGTGATTTGAAGTAGTAAATTTTCAACTGTTTCTGTGTTTTTTCTAATTAGAAATGTGCTTGTCCCCCGAACAAGTCATGTCAAAGGATTACATGTCTAAACTATTTTTCTACCTGTCCTGGACAATCGGTTTTGGCGCACCCTGCGACGTCAATGTCAGAACAGAATTAAAATGTAAATGTTGTGTTGTTCATTTATACAGATGAACTGATGCATTGGCAAAAAGAAAAAGTGGCCCCACCCACCCCACCCAGTGACGAGTTTTATCATCGTGCTCCAGCCGCCAATATCGAGTTGACTGCTTACGCTTTGATGACGTACATCTTACAGGCTAAGGAAGATTCGTCGCTGATTGATCAAGCCATGCCCATCGTCAGGTGGCTGACTAAACAAAGGAATGCTCAGGGAGGATTTGCATCCACACAGGTTAGTAGAGTAAACAGAGCCCGTAATCTGTTTGAAGGACGCTTTGATTTCTTTGTTCATGGTTTGGTATAAACATACGCTATGCGATGGAGTTGCCAACTTAAATGATAAGGTAGTTCACGTCATTTATCGTTATAGGACACGTGTGTTGCGTTGCAAGCCCTGAGCAAGTATGCCAAAGAAGTGTATTCTAACGCATCACTTTCTGTTCGGTTTGGAGAGCAAGGTGACCAGAAGTTCAGTGCCGAGTTTAACGTCACTGAGGACAACAGAATGGTGTCACAGAGAGCTGAGGTAGGCTATATAAGATGGTGCTAATTTTCCCTTACCCGCGGTTTTAGTGATCACATCCACCCACAATTTGTCATCATCGCGTTTAAGATTAAAAGCTCTTCATATTCCGTTTTCTAGAATAAACAAACTCCACCGCGATTTCTGTACTGACAGCGTTTAGCATCTGCTTGCCCCTTGTGAAACCACGTGATCTTGCTTTTTCCCATCAGTCCTAAGGCGCGTACAGAGATCGCCGTGGGTACTCAGCCCGCCTTGCTCATCCACCTTTATTGTTAGAAATACGTCCCGGATTACCAGTTCCCCAAGGTCATTGTTCAAATGTGTACAAGTGTGGTAACATGTTGATCTAATTATCCATTTCTCAGGTTCCTCGAGCATTCTACCCGTCAAGAAACTGCCATTACAAGTGCAGGGAGAGGGCTGTGCTCTAATGCAGGTTTGTTGCTCCATTCCTATAATTTTTCTTTTTCCTCGTTCACTTCTTTTTTACTTTTCCCGTTTCTCTGATGATGTTGTGGACTGTAGATAAAATCCGCTGGAAATAGCTTGAAAGGTTATGGTTAAGTTGGCTGACGTGTTTTGCAGCCACCTTTAATGTGTGACGGCGACCACTCGGTAGAGGTCACGTTATAAGTTATTGAGGGAACCGTTTTTTTCCGCGAATTGACAAGCGACTGCTTAATACATCTGTTAAACTTTAATCAAAGCAAATAACGAGTTCCGCAAAACAACAGGCAGAAAACTACGATATTGTGTAGATTATTTTTGGGCTTAAAATAAAATGTGCTTACTTCGCTTTCTGCTCAGGCGGATGTGTCGTACAATATTCCAGACGTTAAAGAAGAGCCAGAGTTCGACTTAAAAGTAAAACTCAAACTTTCTGAAGATGTAGTGGATCCTCTCGCAACAGAGACGGGAGAGTTTCTGTGTATGCCTTTGGAAATGTCCATCTCAGCCAAGTAAGATCCATTTTACATTTTCAGTTTTTGCTTTTTTGTTTTTGTTTTCATTAGAGACTTAGATTCACGTTTTCCGCAATAGGCAAAAGTCGATAGCCCGTTTCCTAGTTTCCCAAGCCTCTATTTCAAAACGAGACTACGTGCATTTTATATTCTCAGGCAAATGAAGCTCGTTATCACAAGAAAGGTTTTTCACTTAACCTCGTTTTGAAATTGATGGTTTTTTGAAATTCTGAAATGGCAAGTTGAAAAAGTTTGCAGAGTTTTTATCTGCTCACATTCTTGTACTGAAAAAAATTGTCAAAGTGAATCAGTTTTGCGCCATTTACCATTGTAAATTCTAAATCTGTCTGTCTGTTGTATATACCTCCAGTTGTAATTTAAGTCTATTTTCAAAAAACAAAATCCCTGTACTTGAATTTATATGTAAGGTGTTTCTTTCTGTAAATAAATATATTGTTGTTGTTGTTTGTTATCAAGAAACCTTCCAAGTTTTTTATTGGGTTTGGTGTCTGCTAATTTAGGTGGCTGAAGGAAGACTCGTCTAACATGGCGGTTATTGACGTTAAACTCGTGTCAGGGTATCAAGTGGAAGAAGAGAGCTTGGATAGGGTAAGTATTCCAGTAATCGGAGACCTATGTTATGCGCACGGGATTGCCAGGGGCCAAACATTGCAACTCGGTATGAACAAATGTGTGGCGTAAAGTCGTTTTTAGTGCCCGCGGACATAGAATAACGCATTTTCGATTTGATTTTTTGAGAAGCGGAGGTTGTCTAATGTTGGCGTGTTGAAATTGTAAGTTTGTGTGACAATCCCTGGTTAATATAGCCTGCGTGCAGACGATAACTAAACTCTGATTAGTACCGTCTGCGAAGCAGCGAAGAGATCCTTGTTCTGGACCCCCAACGGACTCAACGAATTACCGGAAGTGCGTTTCGAATTCCCCTTCAAACTGATTGGCGATCACGACAAACAAAACAAAGGCTTTTTTTAACTGGCCAATCGTGGCGCGTACTCAAATCTGGGTACACAGCTGGAAGTCCAGAACAAGGATTTCGGCGCTGTTTCGCAGACGGAGTTAAGCAGAGTTTAATTTCGTCTGCGCGCAGGCTATGGTTAATACGGACACTTTCTATGGCCCCTTCGGTGTCCGTATTAACCCTTCAAACCCTAAGATCAAAATTTGAATTCTCATTTGTTGCTTCTATTCATTTCCATTAAAGTAGTGGGGAGAAGTTGATAAAATATTTAGCAAATTCATCTTGTGTGATCATGTCCTTAATTCTCATAACCACTCTGTTTTACAAAGTAATTAGATTACAGGGAGAAATTTGATGCTGATCACTCTTAGGGCTTCAAGGGTTAACGGGCTTTGGCTCCACATGTTTTCTTCTAGTTGATGAACCACGCTAAACTTGGAATGAAACGATACGAAATTGAGGGCCAACACGTGATTCTGTACTTTGATGAGATTGACAAGGTGTCGTTCGCGTTCAAGATTTATCAGTCAACCCTGGTGGCAAAAACTAAACCAGCCTCGGTCACCGTCTATGACTATTACGAGACTCGTAAGTACACTGTAGATAGGCTTCTGCAAAGCTAATAGGAAGATACAGTAGAAATGCGCGTGTAAGAACCTACAGTTTCAATTAAAGTCTGGCAAAAAAGGTTTGTGTTTTGGGGTAGTTATTGGTAGTTTAGGCTTGGTAGGTTTTTAATTAGCTTCCTAATTTCTATGAAGGAAATATAGTTGTCGAGTACTAGAAAAAGAAATATAATTGGGTTTGGTTCTTATATATACATTTTTTTTATGATGAACCTAACTAAAATTTTATATGAGATTATCTCTATAACAAGAGTTGTCAAACAAAAAAAAAATAAAATAAATAATATAGTAAATAAATGAAGTATTTTCCTGTTATACAAATTTGCAATCTCTAAGTCAAACGTCTTGCTCAAATTTTTTATCATAATTTTACTGTATTTTACTTATAAGAAACTGCTTGATCCTTCTTGTTCTTATATTTTTTGGGTATTAAAGTGGCAAATTTCTGGCAGCAGGTTCTTAAACCACAAGTCGGCTCTTACATGAGGGATTTAACTGTATCAAGAGAATTTTAGCGGCCAACTGTTAAAATTTTTTGTGACTGGGGTTGGTGTAATTACCAGGTGAACAGTCACACAAAACAAAACAAAATTTCCTCACCCACATTATCACCAGAAGTCAGTTGCTCCGCAACACCAAGAAACACCCCCCCCCCCCCCCCCCCACCACCACCACCACAACCCCCCAAAAAGTCAGTGGCATCTGTCAAATTTATTCAGGTGTCAGAAACCCTCTTTTTGTCTATTAGCAATCCACTCTCGCTTTTGTGATACATAGCAAACGGTGATAAAGAGGGTGATATCTGAACAGACAACTCACAGTCGATAGAAACAGAGATTTTGGCAACAAATTAAAACTAAGCCATCATATAGAATTTCTTTTATTGATTACTTCCATATGAGTGAAAGGTGTCGATTGACGTCATCTGACCTGATATCTCCATCTTCTTCAGCGGTACGTAGAAATTCATTTCTGAATTGTGCTTTTTTGCTACGTTTTAACAGATCTTTCTGCAACGGTGATGTACAAAATCACCGAGGACATGTGCTCACCGGATTTCGTCCCAATCGGTTAGTTTCTTCATTGTAAAAAATTTGAAATAACGTGCGCATCATCTTGCTTGGGGAAGTGAGAGTAGACGTTCTTAGGACTTTATCACGCGTTTCTTCCCCATAGTCGTGGAAAACGAACCGGTGACGAAGCCATAAGCACGTCTGTGTGAGAGGCTAGTTAAGGGTAGGGAGAGAAAGGACCTCTTTTGCTTCTTCCCCTGTCCACTCCCACCATTATATTGTCACAAGAGTAGTAGAATGCCCCGTAAGCTTGTCTCCTACGCTTTGCGTCGTCACGGGACGTCACGAGGAACGTTGCGTGACGACACAAAGAAAGGCTGCGTAGGGGACTACCCGTGAGCGAATACCTATTAGCCTGCGAGCACGCTCTCCCGGGGCACTCTAGCGTACTGACCCCCGGCCCCATACCCCCGTATGGGACTGCTCGTAACATTATTTGGGAGCTAACCGTTTATTAAAATGTGCTTTGTCCCAATGGCTGCGTTTCGTTGCTAAGCATAGGGCCTATGCTGACTCAACTCTTTTCTCTTTTTAGATCAGCCCTGACATCAGAGGCGAACAGATATGCCTTGTTTATATAATGCCGAAAGCTGCGTATAGGTCCCTACCATGATTTGTGTTGACTGACGAAAACTTATTTTTTATCTTTGCCAATTTTAATTGATTTCACGTGATTTTTAGATTCAGAGTTCATTTACGGCTTAAAATAGCTGAAGAAAATTATTGAAAACGAAGAGTACAATGAAGTGCCTCAATTAAAAGCGTCAACTTTTTAAAGGAGTTTTTTGTGATACCAAAGAATGAATTTTTATCCTGTGTAGTCGCAAAGCAAATTAAAACTACTCAATGCTTTCTAATGTATGCGTTTTGTTTGTCTGTTTTGTTCTGATTCTTCCGACTCAGATTCCGTCGAGTTCATGACTCCGCTTACTGCTCCGATTATTGATTTTCACAAGGTCATAAGCGCTCTCACAACTCCGACTCCGTAGCTATCGAAAACCACCCTTAAGCTCCCTAATACAACCAAACTCCAACCTCAGGGACCGTGGATAACATTTTGAAGAGGTGGGGCTGAGAAATCTGACCGAGACTCATATGTATAACCTCAACAAATACACAGACAAAAAACTTCTGACAACGCAGGTGGAAAATCTACGCGAGGTTTCTCACTTCAACACAAAACATTTAGTCCTTTGAACTACGCCTAAGACTTTAGAACTACAGTGAAGGAATCGCTCAAAAGAACGACGAATTCGAAGTGGGCTACACTCACGAAAAGTCGAATTGTCCCGTGTCAAATACTTCCGTACCTTTGTCAGCTCTCTAAACTATGTCTCTCCGATCGGCGCAAAGAGTGACAAAAGCAGATGAAGTAGCGATGAGGGACTGGATAGAGAACTTTCGACTTGTTTGTCAACGAACTATAAGAAGCGAATCAACTCGAGATAAAGCGGGATCTTTGCCACCAGCGTCACGGGACTATTTCATGTTATTTGCTATCTTTTTTAAAAGCTAAAAATTTTTTTTTACATCAATTGAATTCCAAAATAATGGTGCAGTTTTGTTATCTAAGACTATTTTGCTATTGATATTGTTTCCCCTCGTCTGTTGCAATGGATTGCAAGGATTGAAAATGGATTGAATAACATAAAAGCTAGTAACGAAAAAAGTGACTTTGAAGTAGTTTATGTCAGGACATGCATGACCAGGTCGGGAAGATCAGTACGTGATCATGACCAGTGGTGCGTCTGGATCTATGAGGCTGGTGTCATATTGATGGTTATACGACTTAACCTAATTTGTACTTAAAGCAAATAGTTAATAGGGGTCTTAATAGCTATCGCTTACCCATTTTTACTTCTTAAATAGATCTTTTTAGTATATACTAAAACAGTGGATAGTGTTTTGCGGGCGCTACTCAATCAGTGAATATCCTGCACTGTTCGCTGATTCACCTCCAGTTCCTCCGAGCGAGCGACGCCAAACTCGCGTAGGTTGCGAGCAAACTGCTTTCCCGGTTTGCTGCCGTAACAAACTAAGAAATTTCACAACTAATCAACACATCACAACTAATCGGTTTGGAAGTTTTAACAGGTAAAGCTTTGTCTTTTTGACTTGAATAGTTATCGATAAAACCGGTGAAAAAGTTTTTTGTTTACAAATGCAAGTTAAGCTTAAGTCTTGCGTTACTTTATTTAGTTGACTTGTTCATAAATAAGCTTAAAACTAAATTTAATAATCTTTTTTACAGAATTATTTTAAATACAAACAGAATTCACAACTCCTTTTGAAGAAACTTCCCTGCAAGAGCTAAATAACCGCCTTCAAAAGTTTGATTTGTCGCTAAGAAAAAGCGACGACCGCGGCCGTTCGTTCATCGCGCACCAAAATTGTAATCGTTGGCAACAGTCAGAGGCAACAGTAAATGAGTTAAAAATCGTCATTTTGTGCTCAATTATCTCACCGTTTTAGTATATACTAAAACAATTATTCACCTCAGTGTCGGTGGCTAGTAGTGGATATTTAACTCGCCGCTTCGCCGCTTCCTACGGCTTCTCTCCACATGCCTTGGAACTGATGTCCACCTACCTGCTAGGTCGTCAGCAATAGGGCCATTTATACGAGGAAAAATAAGAAGCGTCTTACATAAGACGCGTCTTAAATAAGATGCGAACTGTACCATTTATACGAGCATGTCTTATCTAAGAAGACGCGTCTTGGCTAAGCCGCGTCTTATTTTAGACGAAATGTGCCGTTTATACGTAAAGTTCGCGTCTTATTTAAGACGCGTCTTATTTTTCCACGTGAGTTACTTAGAGATAACTAATGTAAATTCATTTTAACCTTGTATTTTTTTAAATTTATTTTTATTTATTTATTTCTTTACTTTTTGGTTAGAATCGTACTGTATATTTTTAGAGTTTTAGTTGTAGTTGTATTTTGTAAGTGATGTTATTCTTATTTTTATACAGTTTTATCCATTTGTAATCATTTTTACACGACCCCACAAGCTTTGAGCTTTAAACCATATCGTGTTTAAATAAAGGTATGTATATATGTATGTATGTAGTTAAATCTGGCGTTCCTCAAGGCTCACTATTGGGGCCGTTCAGGCCGTTGCTGTTCAACATTTTCATTAATGACTTGAATTTCTGTGTTCCTAATGTCAACAAAGATCTACAGACTCTTTCGTCGTGGTTGAGTCTAGCCATTTAACAGTGAACAGTATTAAGACTCGAGCATTATCTGTCGGACCCAGTGACTATCATCATTCTTTATTTCTTAATAATGTTAGAATAGAATTTCTGCAATCTGTTAAGATTCTTGGAGTTACTCTAGATAAGGACCTATCCTATAAAGAACACATCAGATCAACTAAAGAAAGCCTACGCGAAGGCCTCTGCGCTGAAAAGAATAAAGCGTTTTCTTCCTCTTGATGCAATGATAAAACTTTATAAAGCATTTATGTTACCTCACTTAGAATACTGCAGTCCTTTATTTGTAGGCATAGGTACAGGTCAACGCAACCGTCGCGAAGATGGCAACTGTTATATTTTGAGAACATTAATAGGGCTCAACAAGTCAATGTCATAAGACGAGCTGCTCACTACCGCTAGCATAACATCCTTATATATTAGGCGCTTACACCAGGCGTTAATACTTCTTTTTAGATGCTTAAATGGTACGAGTCCTACTTACTTTGGAAGCCTTTTTAAATATAGGCATACACCGTATGGGCTAAGAGGCGAGGGCTTGAATTTGGAATTACCTAACTTTAATCTTAAATTTAAGAAGAATTCTTTCACTTATTCATTAACTAACTTAGGGAACAGTTTGCTTCTCAAGTGCGTCTTTCAAGTGATGCTAATGACTTCAGAAGTAGATTGCACGATTGCAGTTTTTTAGAACGTGTCTTATAGTGCACGATTGTAGCTTTTTACTGTTTTTAGAACGCCGTGTATTATAGTTTTCCAGTCACGTTTTTAGTATATGGCTTTTTAGTAGGTTTTAGCTTTTTATATTTTATGTTTTTATTACTAAGTTCAATATATTTATTGAGTTGTTTTTAAAATTGAATAATATCATAACATAGCTGTAATTATTATAGATTTTATTTATAACGTTCGTATTTTGAACGAGTTTTCTAGCTCCTCGACGTAACGTGTCAAAGTAAATGATTGATTGATTGATTCTAGGCTTTCACTTTTTTAAAGACAATAACAACATGACTTGAAGCTTTGTTGGTAAATATGAGAGAGTTAGCACTCATGTTTCATGGAAAATTCCATTGTATCAAAACTATAAACGTTAGAAAGAAAAATATAGTTCAAATGATTAAATTCTGGGCAACAGCGTCATCAGGGACAAGAAAAGTATTTTGCGTGGTAATGTACATAAGAAAAAATTGGTATAAAGTAAAATGTGTGAAAAGCACACGAATGGAGCAGAATTTATCAGAGGTATAAAAGTATAAACTTGGATAAAATACAACGATCTAATATGAGCGAGTGTCACAGGACAAAGAGTCTCTTGAAATGCGTAATGATAGTCTTCAAAACAAAGGTCCTCAAATTCGTTGCATTCCTCATGGGAGGTGAAGACTGGCCCATTGTAAATCGACCTGCGAAGAACACGCTGGTTCTGATAAAAGTTTTGAGAATGTAACCCTATGCCTCGATCGAAAAAATTTCCGTATAACCCCATTCATTAATAATGCATTCTGTCTCATTAATTATGCATCCGCCTTATTGTCTTCTAAGACAATGGTGAATTCCCCAGAGTATTGCATATATACATCGGTAATGAGTACTTACTGCGTTAATAAAAGTGGATTTCAATTTCTGTCTTTTTTTTTATCTTTTTCTACCCCTCTCTTTCTCTTTTTTCCCCCTCTCCATTCGCCTACCACTCTCTCCAGTGCTACTTACTTACACCCAAATATGGTCAAAAATGCAAATTTTAGAGGGTTACGCAGAATTTGAGAGTTTTTGCCTACATTGCGCGGCGTTATAATTCTGCCGCCAAGGCAACCTCGCCTCTAAGCTCGGTTGCCTCGTTGACAAAAATTCGGGTTATGACGGAATAATATTCGCTGTGGGAAAGTGAAAGTTAATAGTTAACCGAAATTAGTAGTTAACTGAGAATTGGCCAAAAAATAGTGGTTAACTGATATTTGGCCGAAAAATTAGCAGTTAACTGAGAATAGCACGCTCATAATTGTTTAAACAATGAAAATAAGATAAATATGGAACTCTGAATATTGAATATTAAGGTTTGCATATTAAATATTGAGGTTTGAATATTGAATATTGACGTTTGAATATCGGAATATTGACATTTTAAATATTGAATACTAAAAACAAAATATTCCGCTTCCACCCCTGATATTGATCTGGATAAATGGGATTAAAATCAAGTTTGTTTGCCAGATCAGTTATTTTACGCCTGCACTCGTACTGGAAAGAGAGCTTCGTTTCGAATCTGCTTTACAAAGGTAAGTCTAGTCTAAGATTGTTTCTCTGACAGTTCTTGTGGTTTATTTAGGTATTTAAGGTGGCTGGACTGGATTTTGGGGGTTGATACCTCCCAAGTTTGAGCATTAACTACGTCGGCATGAGTAAAGATATGGAAAAAAGGTTACCACAACTGTATTATATAAGGATGAAAATTTTTTATTATCTGGGTTTTATTGCAATCGGAGTCGCCATGGCAACGTAATGACGCCATTACTTTTTTAATTTATCGTTGTGTTTCTCTGTACCAGGAGTTTTTTGAAGAAATCGCTTAAGGGAGTATGTACCTGCCATAATTGCCTCCATTATGGCAAAGTTTGAAGAAATTCTATGAGAGCGTTTTCGAAATATTTTGAAATGCAGTTTTAAGAACCATTAAAGCAGTGAAATAGCATGCTAGCCGCAAAATTCGCTAATATTTTAAGAAAATGATAAGCTTTGGAATCGCAGCTTCATTTCATAGTGGTTTGATTCCATTGAAAACTGCATACAAAAAAAGAGGGGAATTGCTCTAGGCGATCGCGAGTAAGAAGAATTTTATTAACTTGCATTCAGCTGCTTTTGATACAGTTTTTGGAGGTAATTTGGTCCATGCCTAAAAATTTCGCATTTTTCCAAAAACTGCTCGATAACTTTTTTTATAAATTCGACAATCCTGAGATCAGTCGTTAAGAAATATTCCCTGCAAGTTTCAAGAACATTGAAAACAGGGAAGGCTTTTAAATAGGGCCTTAAACATAACCAATTTTCCCCACAGATTTTGTGTTTACAAGCGAGCGTCCTCATTATTCACTGGGATTGTTTTCAAGTTTCATATGCACGTGCACAACTAGCAAAAGAGGTCTGGGGAGAGCATCATGGAGTGAAGACGCATTTTCGGAAGCTCCGTCGGCCACTTTTCTTACTACGGTGTTTATGGAGGTTTCCTCTGTTTTTGTTACTCCTAAGAGAAAATACAGCAGAAACTCATCCTGTAGCTCAACTGAAGCGTCACCTGAAGAAAAACGAGCTAAAGTGGCCTCATCTCCGGACGTGACACTTTCAAGCGACGCCGAGAAAACAATGGCCGCCAAAACTCCTGTGGAAGGCGTTGAGGGAAAACTAGACCTTATAATCGCAAGACTGGATAGCATGGATTTAAAGATGGAAGATATAAGCTTAACTGTTAAAAAGCTGCAAAGCAAGATTACTTCCGTGGAAGTAGATGTCATATCAGTCAAAGATAAACAGGAAAAGCTCGAAGGAAAATTTACACATATGGAATCCAACTCCCAATTTGTCGACAGCGAACTCGACCGACTTCAATCAACTCTCGACGAGCGTAAGAAGGAACTAGGTGAATGCCGAAAGAAAATCCTGTATTTAGAGGCCTATAGCCGACGCGAAAATCTAAAATTCGAAGGAATTCCAGAAGTTTCCCAAAACGCTGAAGAAGGGAAAACTGCAAACGAAGATACCAAAGGCGTTCTTGTGAACTTTATAAAATATACGCTTGGAGTTGAGAACGCCGAACATATTGAATTCCAGAGGGTCCACAGGCTAGGCAAGCCAAAAGATGATACTGGTAACGACGGCCGCACGATTATCGCTCGGTTTCTACGATTTTCAGACAAGGAGCGTGTCTTCAAACAAGGGCGAAAGCTAAAGGGCACAAACTTCAAAATGTTTGAGGACATTCCAAAGGAACTACATCAACTGAGGAAAGCGCAGATGGAGAAATTAAAACAGGCAAGAAAAGAAGGTAGACGGGCCAACTTTAGCAAGTCTGAACCAGACAAACTTTACATCGATGGTAAATATATTAAATTCTGTCTCTAAAAGAATCCTTTGAGTTTGAGCTTTATTCATTAGTTTGCCGAACGGCGATTACAATATTTTCTGGCGAAGTTATAAGTTTCTTTTCTTCTCAATATTATGTATGATTTTTAATTATTCGCTCTTTTGTATCAAAACAACATCAGATAAGATCATCATCCTTTTGTTAGATTTTTGCTCCATGGACACCTTTTATTTTGATTATATGTTTTTCTTTTTTTTTTTTGGCGGAGGAGCTTTCTTCTGTGTAGGATCTAGGTTGTTAGTAGATGGATATTAATCTGGAACACGAGGTAGGTGTATTATCGTGTTTTTCCCTCTTGTTCCAGTTTTGTGTAGTGTACGTAAAAGGCAATAGAATCTATTATTCTAATATATATGTACTGATGAAATTTTTCGCGTTAATTTCCTCTAATTTGAGGAACGGTCTATTCTTATCTAAATATTGCAAAAACCAAGCGGAGCGCTCTTTAATCATATCTCATGTTTTCTTCTGCAATCACAGTTTTACTGGTATTTTACTACTACTGAAATGTGCGCTAGCACGTGCAAATTAGTTTCCTTAAATGTAAGGGGCATTGGAAATTTTAAGAAAAGGAGAACGATATTTACTTGGTGTCGAAAGCAAAAAGCAGATTTCATCTTCTTACAAGAAACCCACTCAAAAATGGACTCAGAGTCGTGTTGGAGAAATGAATGGGGGAGTGACATTATTATGGCCCACGGGACCTCCAATTCACGCGGGGAGGCCAATTGAGTCCAAGAAAATCTGTTGTATCAACCATTAGCAACCTACTAGAAGAGTTTGATCTCGTCGATATATGGAGAGTTAAGAATCCTCAGAAAAAGAGCTTTACATGGAGTCAAAATTTGCCTATGATCTTTTGTCGTTTAGACTATTGGCTGATCTCAAATTCTTTACATGATCTAGGAAGATCAGCTAGAAAAAGCATTTCTTTTACCGCACATCATATGTTCTGAATTCTATGTTAAGGCCTTTCAGTACAAGGTCCTTAACTCCATATTATATACTAACACTAAGTTATATAAAATAGGATATATTACCGATGATAAATGCTCCTTTTGTATGTATAAACCGGAAACCCTTATCCACCTTCTTTTTGACTGTGTATATTCAAAACTTTTCTGGAAGGATTTTGAATTATATTATTACTCGTTGTCAAATGAATTGATCAACCTTAGTCTACAGGATGTGCTATTAGGTATAATAGCCGTACAATGCCCTTTACTGAACTACTTTCTACTAATAGCCAAACTATATATATGGGATTGCAGAAGATCACAAACTCGTCCAATTATTGCAGGGTTTAAGTTAAGGATTAATATTAAATTCGAAACAGAAAAATATATTTGTACCAAAAATAGAACTTTAAGTGACTTTTATAAAAAATGGGCGATATTGTGCACCGCGTAACGCTTTATTATTATTAGTATTATTATTATTACAGTCTAGGCCGTTCAGTTCTCTTTACTTATCCTTCTAAATAAAAAGAAAAAACACTTATACTTAATCTATATATAATCCTCTTATACTTTTCTGTTGCCACTGTGTCTATAGTGTTAGTATTGTAAATTATGTTGGTAATCACTTTAGTTTAAGTTATTAGTCGTCAATAATTGTAATTGTAACTTTCTTTTCTTCTTTCTATGTAAAAAAATTAATGAGTACGGTGTTGTAAGTAGTGTAAGCACTGTAAGTTGTGTTAAGTAACATTTTGTAAGTAGTGCTTGTGTTGTAAATAAATAAAAAAAAAAAAAAAAAAAAAAAAAAAAAAAAAAAAAACTAGCAAAAGATATAAATTTGCATAAAAAAGAACTCTCGATTACTTTCCGAAGTAATATCCGGAATATGCTAATAATTGTCTTGTCGTCAAAGATAGCAGTGAGAGCCGAAACGGTGAACGTCACGGCTCATCGTGTAGGATGCAATACTTGATTATCTTACTCGGGTTATAACATCACAGAAACTCTCACGAGTTCTCAAAGAGTTGCTCTGATGTTATATAATGTATCACTAATCTCTTTACCCGGTAATTAGCATATCCCGGAGATTTAACCGAGGGTCCTATTTGATGCAAATTCTATCTTTTTGATAAATGTGCACGTGTATATGAAACTTGAAAACAATGCCAGTGAATAATGAGGACGCTCGCTTGTAAACACAAAATCTGGGGGGAAAATTGGCTATATTTGAGGCCCTATTTAAAAGTCTTCCCTGTTTTCAATGTTCTTAAAACTCGCAGGGAATATTTCTTAACAATTGATCTCGGGATTGTCGAATTTATAAAAAAATTTATCGAGCAATTTTTGGAAAAATGCGAAATTTTTAGGCATGGACCAAATTACCTCCAAAAACTGTATCAAAAGCATCTGAATGCAAGTTAATAAAATCCTTCTTACTCGCCATCGCCAAGAGCAATTCCCCTCTTTTTTTGTATGCAGTTTTCAATGGAATCAAACCACTATGAAATGAAGCCGCGTTCCCAAAGCTTATCATTTTCTTAAAATATTAGCGAATTGTGCGGCTAGCATGCTATTTTACTGCTTTGATGGTTCTTAAAACTGCATTTCAAAATATTTCGAAAACGCTCTCATAGCATTTTTTCAAACTTTCCCATAATGGAGGCAATTATGGCAGGTACATACTCCCTTAAGCGATTTCTTCAAAAAACTCCTGGTACAGAGAAACACCTGGTACAGAGAAAACTGGAGTTCGAGCGAAATGGCATAGGGCGTGATTTCCTAGATCCAGCATAATTACGGAAATCATTAAGCCAGTTTTCTATCAAAATAGAGCGCGCCATTTTTACGCGGTGAGGGTAAAGGCGGAATGAGTTTGTGGAATGGCAGGTGGCATGGCTTACGGAATGACATAATTATGCGGAATTTAATATATGCAGAATGACTCAATTAAATAAATTAAGCTGAAAATTGCGCCCTTTTTCTTAGCGTCGATGTTTCTCCTCGTGTAACCTCATTCCAACTGAACATGTATCGGAGTTTGTTGCTGTTAAAACTGTTGGAGATGGTAACTGTTTCTTCAGAGCCGCTTCGTTGCTGTTATTTGGAACAGAACAATATCACCTAGAACTGCGGGTCAGAACAATTGTTGAGCTTGCAAAATATAGCTTTTATTACTTAGCTGATAGCGAAGTAATAAGTAGGATGGAAGCAGAGATGGCGATTTTGAATGGCAAAGCTGTTCCAGGTTAGAATCCGATATTTATTTCGCACTGTAAGAAAATTACTTTCGCCCTATGTAGATTATGATATGAATGTACTGTAAGAATCTACATTGCTAAATAAAACACTTGTGGACAGATTTAATGCCTCTCTAGTCATGATCTCTTTGCTGCAGTTAAATTTTAATACCAGGTGAAAAAAATAATTATATTGTGTCGAAGTGAATTTTCATTTCCCTTTTTCTCCTTACTCTTATAATTAATAATTATGGTTAGAATACAAAGTCAATTGACAAACAGCGCGGGTAAAAAGATATTTTTAAGCTTGAATTACAGGTTTAACTTACTGTTTAAACTTTATATTTACAATCACAGCTCAAAATCATATTCACGTCAAAAAATTAATCCTAAATTAAATGGTTATTTCATTTTTTCTGGACCTAGGTTGATAAACTTATGTCACGTTTATCACAAAAGTATTGTGTTGAATCCACCTAGCAATTTCACATCTTAAAAACAATTTGTTAAATATATTCACGTCTGTAAAGTTTATTTGCATTTGCTATCTACAGAAAAAATCGAAGACCCTTGTCAGATAAAAGAAATCTTTGAGGCAGAAGTTTTAAACATGTGCAAAGAAAATTCTTGGGCTTCTCTGTGGCAATGGCATGGAATAACTTCAGTTGCTAAAAGACCCATACAAAGTGTATTTCCTGATAAAGTGCTTTCCACCCTCAAAAAAACGTTAACTTATTTCATACAGCCACGTGAAATGTCTAATTCATTGAGTCCTCTTCACTTCTTGTGGAGCAAGATGGGGAATACAGTGACCAGCAACTTTATCCCAAATCACTTTGTTCCACTTGTTTCCCGGACCGCTATGGAACTATCTCTAGGTAATGTGTCACGCTTGATGTCAGGTTTGCTTTTAAGTCAAAAATAAAAATGGCATTGTTTTAATTCATGTTCATTTGAATACATGTAACTTCAGGACCCAAAGACACCATTCTTGAGTACCCATGCCCCCTCTGTTCTGGGTGGTTTAGGAATGTCCAGCAGCACCTGAAATGTCATGACTTTTCAACTACTGACATAAAAACTATAGAGGAATTGAAGAAAATCAAGTTAGGCCAGCTCTTGCTTGAAAAGATTTTTGCCAACGCCTCCAAATTGGTATGTATCTTGCTTTGAGAGGTAGTAAAATGTTATAATAAAATAATTGTTTTAGTAAAATCCAACTAGTTGGTAAAAAATATTGAGAATTAAAAAAAATTTAGCCAGTTAAAACTAGACTTTCATTCTTTTTTGCCGCCAAAAAGTCCGCACTTTACGCCACTAATGGGCTATAACATATAGCATCGTTGTAGCTCAACCAATGAGAATGCAGCATCGATAATAGACCACTAGTTGGATTTTACTAATAATAAATATTGGGGTGTGTTGAGGAAATATCCTGGTTAAAGATCAATCGTTTCTTGTTTCAAAAGGCGTACTCTATATATCTCTATCCCATTCTGTGGGTTAGTAGTTTCTATACTCTCAAGCCTTCAAAAAGAGCAGTTGTTATCTATAATTCCCGCAATCGGCAGCCCAAAGACCCCCCACCAAGGCAATATTATTTTATGTTGAACATGTAGCACAGGACTTGTTAAATATCAGTCCACAGTTTCACATTCTTTTTTGTTCAACCTCTACCATGGTATTTCCAGTCTATTTTTATACTGTCCTTAGGGTGGTTATTGAAATTTCCTGAAACCATCACCACAAGAAAATTGCAATATTAAGCTTTCAATTGAAGTTTTTTTGAAGAAAAGATTTCCAGGGATTTAATTATATACCTGATGGGAAGTTTTTGACAAACGATTCTCAAACTCATTAATAATTCATTAAGAAATTACAAAGGAAATTAATGTTTAATGAGTGTTTGGAAATCGGATGAAACACTTCTTAGTATTTGCATCCTTAATTTCTCCTTCAAAAATGATTTTGTTTGAGAAGAAATATCAAACATTCGACACAGTGTTTCATCACCAGATGAAACACCTCGAAGTTCGTCAAAAATACTCCGCTGCGCGTCGTATTTTCAACTCTCTTCTCGGTGTTTCATCTGGTGATGAAACACTGCATCTCATGTTTGATATATTACTTCTCATACAATACATTATTTACTATTTTGTTTGATAGGTTGAAGGGGAGGTGTTTGAGGTGTCTTGCTCTCTAGGATGCTACAGTGTAAAAGCCATTTCAGAGAGAAATGTTGCTCTCAAGTTTGCATGTTTTCTTCTTGTCTCTGGGAAATTGTGTCCATTTCAAGGCAAGCATGAATTCATCTTTGTAAAAGGGCCCAGGCAATGCCTGAAGTTTAAGACCTGGTACAGAAATGTCAATGACCAGATGGAACCAGAGTTGGAATGTATTAGTTTAGTCAGGGCAAGTAATGTTGATGAAAACTTTTCTACATTTGTAACTGATATACATGAAAGAGAGAATGTGCCAAATGTTTCAGCATGCACCACTCCACTGGCTCGTATCTCTATCCCAATCCTTCCTTCTGGAACTGTGACAAGTTCAATTGACCTGCTTGATACACTGAAAACTGTGTGGAGTTATTCAAGTCTTAAGCCACTTCAACAG
Organism: Porites cylindrica; assembly: GCA_964035525.1. Classification (NCBI taxonomy): domain Eukaryota; kingdom Metazoa; phylum Cnidaria; class Anthozoa; order Scleractinia; family Poritidae; genus Porites; species Porites cylindrica. Next base: position 28,649,290 of record OZ037779.1, read on the forward strand.
AAAGCCATTGATTCTATGTTACATGGAAATGATACAATGGTGATTATGCCCACAGGTGGAGGCAAGTCACTTGTTTTTCAGTTGCCAGCAGTCTGTAACCACAAACCAGCCGTTGTTGTATCCCCATTAATTGCACTAATTAATGATCAAATAACTGACCTAAGGTCTAGGGGAGTTGAGGCTGTATCCTTTACAGGAGAGACGGACAGTACATGAAGGCAGCAAATTCTTTACAAACTGCGGTCTGGGGATCCAGGGTTAAAACTTATTTACACCACCCCTGAAACACTGAATCGGGATGTTGTGTTTAAAGAAATTGTGAAGACAATGGGTGACAAAGATTTGATTTCTTATCTGATTTATGATGAGGCACATTGCATCAGCCAGAGGGGCAATGGTTTCAGGCCTGACTATTTAGCTGTTGCAGAAATGAGTAAGATTCTTGTACCAAAAGCACCCACTATTTTATATTGTCTGCAACAGCAACGCAAGATGCTATTGCTGACATCAAACAAAAAATTAGACTACAAAATTTAAATATTATCCAGGGTAGCTTCAATAGGCCTAATCTTTCCTATGAGGTGGAAGAGAAACGGAAAGACACTGAAAAGAATATCATTCAGGTGATCTCTTCCACCGAAAGTGCCTCCATCTATTATTCTACAAAGAGGAAATGGGAGGAAGTAAATGCTCTGATTGAAAGCAAGGGGATTTCAAGCCAGCCATATCATGCGGAGCTTAGTAAGGCTTTAAAAGAGAGCCTTCAGAAAAAATGGACCAAAGGAGAGATTAAGGTACTATGTTGTACCACTGCTTTTGGCATGGGTGTAAACAAACCGAATGTGAGAGTGGTAATGTTTCACTCCCTCCCTTCATGCATGGAGGACCTTTTCCAGGCCTGGGGTCGTGCTGGCCGTGATGGACTTCCTGCCAAATGCTATTTGTATTTTTCATTTGGAGACGGAGTTTTCCACGTAAGAAACATTTTTGATCAGCACAATTTTGATTCACAAAGGCAAACTTCCCCTCTTTTACGGTTTCAAAGGGTCTTAGATTTTGTGATGTCTAAGGAATGTAGACGGAAAAAATTTATAACATATTTCAACCCAGAAGAAGCTGGTTTGGCTCTATGTGATGATTGTGATATTTGCAAAGATTCAAAAAAATTTGAGGTAGAAAAGATTCAAGGATACGCAATTGTTTTGAAGATTATTTCTGGTAAGATCCTGCCTGTTTGCACTATAGAACAAATTTCAGTGTGTTTTTTTCTTCTATAAATATTTTCTTTGCAATATTTACTGCTATCCTGGTAAAATCAGGATTGGATGAACAAATCAAGAGAAGAGTCATGATGATATGATAGTTATAATTATTAAATGAAGCTAAGTATTACACGATATTGAAGAATTACTGCAGATTGAGGTAGGTGTTATCCAACCACGGACCTATGGCCGAGGTGGATAACAACCTCCGAGATCTGCATGATTCGTCATATCATAGGAAAGCTGAATCTGATAGTTTTTTTTGTTATTTTGTTCAAAATATTTTCTAAGTTCTTTAACATCGATCCTTACCTCGCCACAGACATTCTTTTTCTCTCTCTCTCTCTCTCTCTCTCTCTCTCTCTTTTTACGTAGATACTCCTAAAATATTTTTATGATTAGAATACTCAGGTGTAATAAATATTTACTAGACGATTCTATTTATAAATACTATGGGAATTTTGATTTTGTCGTTCTTGATCATACAAAGGGGCATCTAGTAAAGAATTGAATGGACTAACATAAGTTTTAATGTAAGAAACTGGTGATCACCAGACTGAGAACCATAAGTATGAACAAAAATATAGACATTATTGCCTTACACACATCATGGTTAGTAAAGGAGACTGGTTATGAAAGCCAGCAAACATCAAAGTTGAAAACAACGGTTCTTTAGTTTATGTTCGAAGTTCCCTGAACGTGCATAATCCTTTTTTTTGGGGGGAGGGGGAGGGTTGGGGGGGAAGTATGGCGAAGTGGTGAGAGCACTCGTCTTCCACCACTGTGGCCTGGGTTCAAATCCGGAGTTGAAGTCTATGTGTATTGAGTTTGTTGTTGGTTCTCTCCCTTGCTCCGAAAGGTTTTTCTCTGGGTGATCCGGTTTTCCCCTCTCCTTAACACTCCAACTCTTCCAAATTTCAATTGGATCTTGAAGGCACGGACCCGTTTCAACCAGTTCTCTTGAACTCCTAAGCGTTCCGTGGGTAAACAAATTACATGCATTTTTTTAACGGCAAATTACGACTGAATAAATTAATGCGATGTTTCTATTGGTCAGTAAGTTCAAAAATGATAAGAATGCTACTGAACGTTGTGCACGCGGGTCAGATCCAAAAAAGGAAACCAAAAAACTGATAAAACGGCGGGTTTTATAACCATTCCACTTTAAATCAGTAACTAAATCTGCGCATACAGCGTCAGTTTGTCGTTAGAATAATTGTTAGGCAAGCTTCAACTGAATTGATTTTGTTAAAAAGAAACATATATTCCATCTTGATTCTATGCTCTAGGCTTGTCTGAGGAAAGCTGGCATGAAATAGAGAAAGCTTGGGCTGAGGAGGAATGAAGAGCATTTGGAAGACAACAAATGAACTGACTGATATAACTGAAATCAAGTTCGCTGATCTCGATTCAAGTGTGTGATCAGCTTTAATTTTCGATGTACTATTGTTAAGAAAAATAGTTTCAGATGTTGTCGCTGTTTTGATTCAAGTGTTCTATAGTCAGTGTCTGGGTGATGCATTGCTCAATGAGATCATTGAAAACACTGAGAAATAATTTGAAAAGCGCTTTTTGGTAATTTTGCAAAAAATAAGCTGACAAGCACCATACGTTCAGTTATAATATGAGAGACGTGAGCGTGTAATAAGTCTTGTTGAATCTAAAAAAAGTTCACCAGAGGTACGTCCGAAATAAGCTCTTGCAAATGTGAGAGGCACATTTTAAAATTTCAGACAATAACCAGGGTTCACCGTTGCCTAGTCCCTGTACGGCGTTTTCCCAGTCCCACTCGGTCAATTCGTTTCAGTGACGTATCCGAGACGAACAGGCGGGGAACGCCTAGACAAAAACAGAATGCGCATGCGTGCGTTGTTTCTTCAAAATGGCGGACTTTGTTGAGCTGTTTAAGATGCTGCAAACAGCAGGTAGTTATGGTTTTAAAACCCTTGTCGATACTTGCGACAAAGTATATCGAATTTTGTCGACTTTGCAAAACCAACAGCATATCATGTATAGTCCTTTGACGATTGCCAATTCACAAGCAGCCGCTTTTTTAACGTTGCGCGCTCGACTAGGATGACAATGAAAAAGCCAGGAAGGAGCCCTTGATTTGTCACGGTCGATTAGCTTTTTTGGACAGCCACAAAGATTCCACTTACCTTTATTACTTAAAAGTCGGGCTGGATGACAGCACCGATACCACATCACGAAAGTCGGCCATTAGAGAAAAGATGGTTTGGAAGGTCAGGCTCCCTTCTGCTTTACTTTTTTCTGCAAAAGACATTTGAACGATTAATTTCACTTTTTTACCATTATTTGCATTTAAAACCGCGTGAGAAGTATTTCTTTTCCATACAGTGGGTCGCGTGATCCTGATATAATATAACTGAGAGATCGAACATATCTTGTATTTTGTTTCCTTGGCTGCGTGGTGAAGTTTCAGGCACGCGAAGCTAACAGCCGGCGAAGAAGCGAGAGCTCGAACCCTGTCCAGGCAATTTAGTTTGTCTTCTTTTTCACTTTCTTTCTTTTTTCTTTTCTTTTCTTCTTTTTCCTTCCTACTTTCAGTATTTTTTTTGACGATCAAACGCACATACTTACACAAACAAGGGAGGGAGGGGGGAAGGGGATGCGAAGAGACGAGGGGGGACCGAAAGGAGACATAGAGCAGTTCACTTCACTCGATTTGTGGATTACAGATTAATGTTTGACTCGAGGCTTTCATTTAGTCTCAAATATGATCTGATTCATTCACCGTATTAAAATTCCCCAGAATTATAGCTAGCCCGACTTCATTTTCAGCTAGCGTTCTTTACCCTCTAGCTTATTTCTTTATTTCGTTTGGGACTAACAAGTCTGCCTCGTTCCCAGGGTCCTCTCTCTTCCTCCTTTCCATTTTACCTCGTACACCGTTACGATGATTTTCTATGTAATGAGGAGAGTAAAACCTCAATAGAAGACTTGACATGTTTTGGTACCTTCACTGCGCTTCACTGAAAAAGAGACGTGAGTAAAGAACCGTTTCAGTTTATTTTGGAAACAAGTTATCAATCTATATCAAGTATTGGTGTATCAGCTGCAATAAACGGGCCGGCAAAGCGGTTGCTCCTTCAAACTAGCGCCAAAAAAGCGCGGCAGAGACGCGCATGACCCTCACCCTCATCGATTTTTTCGCGCCCATTCCAACTGCAAGAGAACTTAAATTACCGAAAGTATATTATCTACTCGTTTTATTTTCTTGCCAGAAATTGCCGCTACTTTCATCGTATACACCTTCATCTCGAGACAGTTTAATTATGCTAAGTGATCGCTCTTCGGTCAAATTATTTTTGAATTTATTTTACACATAGATCGATTTTCATTTTTACATCACACGAGTGATGTAAACAGCGCAATGGACCAATCAGAACTCTCTTGTTTATCTCTTGTTTGATATTTTTGCACATCAGTTCCAACTGGAAAACTGGAGACCAAATGGGTGATAGCCCAATCATTGGTTGGAGATTAGCTCTTGCAACTCTGTATAACTTACGCAAACAAGTGCACCCCTCTCTGGCAAAAGCGCTTTTATCCTGACTGGAATCGAAGACTGTCAGTCTTTGACTTTTAAAGTCTTACTTCGGTAACCGACAATCTTTTATGATTATTTGACTACAGGAACAACAGCGCTATGACGTAATAACAAAATCAGCGCTCAAACTTCAAAATTTAACTGCCTAGATCTGGTAAATGTCCAGTTAAAACAAAATAGTCAGAGAGATATAAAGATTACAAAGAATGGTTGTATGATTAAACACCACTTCAGTTCAAAAAATACAATTCGTCAATTCCCTACTTTGCTCAGTTTGTCATTAATGGCTTTTTTTCTTCCTAATTTTTCACTCCACAGTTTTGCCTAAGCATTTATTTTTATTGATAAATCGAGATAAACCGGTGGTCACAGCTGAGCCTTCTGTACCAAGTTCACGGCTATTAGGCCTGGGTTCGAAACTGTATCCTAGCAACGTGCAGCGCATGCTCAACAAAGATCTTACTCGTTTCAGGTAGAGTCTTTCTCGAGTACGCCAAAATCAAATAAGCAAAAGAAAGGCTCCGCTGTCAGGGAACGAGACGAAGTGACGGTAAAAAAGCATAAAAGAATGAGGACAATATCCCGCCAATCTTGACACTTGACAGGACAAGCTTGGTCAGCAAAGGATTTACTAGACGGCCAAAAATAAAACTTTCTTCTTGAAGGACCAAAGAGGGTAATCCCGAGCGGGTAAGATGTGCGGGCCCATCTTGCTATCTTGCTTACTCGGGATTCCTTTCATCTTACCCCACCGAGGATTTAGACATAAAATCTGTCCGCCAAACAATTAACGAACTAATTATATTCATCAGTGCATGCATAAATTACGCTTTTCGGAAAACTTATCGTGTCAGGCGGCATGTGTTACGAAGGTACTACAGCACTGAACTGCAGAGGATAGAAACTTATAAATTCATAAAAAGGACTTTCACCTAATATCTGTCTCTTGTTTCAGCTCGAGTTGTTGAGAATGACGGAATTTGTGGAGCTGATACTACATGCCTTTCCATTGATAGCCCTTATGGATCGGCGGCAGGTTGCTGCTGGAACACTTGTGAAGGCCAACAATATTACAAAACCCACCTCAGCGGATACGATTATAAATGTTCAAGCGGCAAAATATGCTGTGGGTATATGTCGTTTGGAAAATAAAAAGAACTTGAGGTAAATACCCTTGAGGCACATAACTCTGCTTCTGCACTGAACTCCAGTAAATAAACCAAATTGTGTTTGACAAGAAAGCCGCCCTTATACTCTTGTTTTTCATTATTTGTATCTCAGGCTTTGTTCACGTACGGTACATTTTCGACCGGTCGAAAATTCGTACGAAAATATGAACGCGAAAATCGAGGTCAAATTTTTGACCGGTGTGGTCGAAAAGTATGAACTGCTAATGACCGGCTAAATTTTTGCATAGGTGCGTGGTTACTCAGCTGGAAAAAAGAGAGGAAGATTGCAAACAAATATTGCGAACATGGATTTATGAGTCGTGTTAATACTTACTTTGTTTGAAAATATTACGATTTGACAGTTCCGTGTGAACAGAGCAAAAATATTGGACGGTTCCGAGTG
>OZ037779.1:28665694-28703194 GCA_964035525.1 Porites cylindrica
CTAGTCTGCTACACAGCCGTTTTTAGGGTCGTCACGCCATGCTCCTCCCCACAAACGGGTAGGTACGTGGTGTAAGCATCATATAGTGGTTCCCCGTAAGTTACTAGAAGCAGTCTACATAATCCTACATAGCCCTACATAGCCATACACAGCCCTACATAACCATACACAGCCATACATAGCCATACACAGCCCTACACAGCCATACATAGCCCTACATACCCATACACAGCCCTACATAGCCCTACATAGCCATACATAGCCATACATAGCCCTACATAGCCATACATAGCCCTACATAGCCGTACATAGCCCTACATAGCAATACATAGCCCTACATAGCCATACATAGCCCTACATAGCCATACATAGCCATACATAGCCCTACACAGCCATACACAGCCATACACAGCCCTACACAGCCATACATACCCATACATAGCCCTACACAGCCATACATAGCCATACACAGCCATACACAGCCATACGTAGCCCTACATAGCCATACATAGCCATACATAGCCCTACACAGTCATACACAGCCATACACAGCCATACATAGCCCTACACAGCCATACATAGCCCTACATAGCCCTACATAGCCATACATAGCCCTACATAGCCATACATAGCCCTACATAGCCCTACATAGCCCTACATAACCCTACATAGCCATACACAGCCCTACACAGCCATACACAGCCCTACACAGCCATACACAGCCCTACATACCCCTACATAGCCATACATAGCCCTACATAGCCCTACATAACCATACATAGCCCTACATAACCATACATAGCCCTACATAGCCCTACAAGGCCCTACATAGCCCTACATAGCCATACATAGCCATACATAGCCATACACAGCCCTACATAGCCCTACATAACCATGCATAGCCCTACATAGCCATCCATAGCCCTCCATAGCCATACATAGCCATACATAGCCATACACAGCCCTACACAGCCATACATAGCCCTACATAACCATACACAGCCCTACATAGCCATACATAGCCATACATAGCCCTACATAGCCATACATAGCCCTACATAGCCCTACATAGCCATACATAGCCATACATAGTCCTACATAGCCATACATATCTCTACATAACCATACATAGCCCTACACAGCCCTACATAGCCCTACATAACCATACACAGCCTTACATAGACCTACATAGCCCTACATAGCCCTACATAGCCATACATAGCCCTACACAGCCATACATAGCCCTACATAGCCATACATAGCCCTACATAGCCCTACATAGCCATACATAGCCATACACAACCCTACACAGCCATACATGGCCCTACATAACCATACGCAGCCCTACATAGCCATACATAGCCATACATAGTCCTACATAGCCATACATATCTCTACATAACCATACATAGCCCTACATAGCCCTACATAACCATACACAGCCTTACATAGCCCTACATAGCCATACACAGACCTACATAGCCATACATAGCCCTACATAGCCATACATAGCCATACATAGCCATACATAGCCCTACACAGCCATACACAGACCTGCATAGCCATATATAGCCCTACATAGCCATACATAGCCATACATAGCCATACATAGCCATACATAGCCCTACACAGCCATACATAGCCATGCACAGACCTACATAGCCATACATAGCCCTACATAGCCATACATAGCCATACATAGCCATACATAGCCCTACACAGCCATACACACACCTACATAGCCATACATAGCCCTACATTGCCATACATAGCCATACATAGCCCTACACAGCCATACATAGCCATACATAGCCATACACAGCCATACATAGCCATACACAGCCATACATAGCCATACATAACCATCCATAGCCCTACATAGCCATACATAGCCCTACATAGCCCTACATAACCATACACAGCCTTACATAGCCCTACATAGCCATACACAGACCTACATAGCCATACATAGCCCTACATAGCCATACATAGCCATACATAGCCATACATAGCCCTACACAGCCATACACAGACCTGCATAGCCATATATAGCCCTACATAGCCATACATAGCCATACATAGCCATACATAGCCCTACACAGCCATACATAGCCATGCACAGACCTACATAGCCATACATAGCCCTACATAGCCATACATAGCCATACATAGCCATACATAGCCCTACACAGCCATACACACACCTACATAGCCATACATAGCCCTACATTGCCATACATAGCCATACATAGCCATACATAGCCCTACACAGCCATACATAGCCATACATAGCCATACACAGCCATACATAGCCATACACAGCCATACATAGCCATACATAACCATCCATAGCCCTACATAGCCATACATAGCCCTACATAGCCCTACATAGCCATACATAGCCCTACATAACCATACATAACCCTACACAGCCTTACATAGCCCTACATAACCATACACAGCCCTACATAGCCCTACATAGCCATACACAGACCTACATAGCCCTACATAGCCCTACATAGCCATACATAGCCCTACACAGCCATACATAGCCCTACATAGCCATACATAGCCCTACATAGCCCTACATAGCCCTACATAGCCATACACAACCCTACACAGCCATACATGGCCCTACATAACCATACGCAGCCCTACATAGCCATACATAGCCATACATAGTCCTACATAGCCATACATATCTCTACATAACCATACATAGCCCTACACAGCCCTACATAGCCCTACATAACCATACACAGCCTTACATAGCCCTATATAGCCATACACAGACCTACATAGCCATACATAGCCCTACATAGCCATACATAGCCATACATAGCCATACATAGCCCTACACAGCCATACACAGACCTGCATAGCCATATATAGCCCTACATAGCCATACATAGCCATACATAGCCATACATAGCCCTACACAGCCATACATAGCCATACACAGCCATACATAGCCATACACAGCCATACATAGCCATACATAACCATACATAGCCCTACATAGCCATACATAGCCCTACATAGCCATACATAGCCATACATAGCCATACACAGCCATACATAGCCCTATAGCCCTACATAGCCCTACATAGCCATACATAGCCCTACATAGCCCTACACAGCCCTACACAGCCCTATATAGCCATACACAGCCATACACAGCCATACATAGCCCTACATAGCCATTCACAGCCGTACACAGCCCTACATAGCCATAAATAGCCCTACACAGCCCTACATAGCCCTACATAACCATATATAGCCCTACATAGCCCTACAGAGCCATACACAGCTCTACACAGCCCTACATAGCCCTACATAGCCATACACAGCCCTACATAGCCATACATAGCCCTACATAACCATACATAGCCCTACATAGCCATACATAGCCCTACATAGCCATACACAGCCATACATAGCCCTACATAGCCATACATAGCCCTACATAGCCCTACATAGCCCTACATAGCCCTACATAGCCATACAAAGCCCTACACAGCCATACATGGCCCTACATAACCATACGCAGCCCTACATAGCCATACATAGCCATACATAGTCCTACATAGCCATACATAGCCCTACACAGCCCTACATAGCCCTACATAACCATACACAGCCTTACATAGTCCTACATAGCCATACACAGACCTACATAGCCATACATAGCCCTACATAGCCCTACATAGCCATACATAGCCATACATAGCCCTAAACAGCCATACACAGACCTACATAACCATACATAGCCATACATAGCCCTACATAACCATACATAGCCCTACACAGCCCTACATAGCCCTACATAACCATACACAGCCCTACATAGCCCTACATAGCCATACACAGACCTATATAGCTCTACATAGCCCTACATAGCCCTACATAGCCCTACATAGCCATACATTGCCCTACACAGCCATACATAGCCCTACATAGCCATACATAGCCCTACATAGACTTACATAGCCCTACATAGCCATCCACAGCCATACACAGCCATACAAAGCCCTATATAGCCATACACAGCCATACATAGCCATACACAGCCCTACACAGCCATACATAGCCCTACATAACCATACACAGCCCTACATAGCCCTATATAGCCATACATAGCCATACATAGCCCTACATAGCCCTACATAGCCATACATAGCCCTACATAACCATACATAGCCATACATAGCCCTACATAACCATACATAGCCCTACACAGCCCTACATAACCATACACAGCCCTACATAGCCCTACATAGCCATACACAGACCTATATAGCTCTACATAGCCCTACATAGCCCTACATAGCCCTACATAGCCATACATAGCCATACACAGCCCTACACAGCCATACATAGCCCTACATAACCATACACAGCCCTACATAGCCATACATAGCCCTACATAACCATACATAGCCCTACACAGCCCTACATAACCATACACAGCCCTACATAGCCCTACATAGCCATACACAGACCTATATAGCTCTACATAGCCCTACATAGCCCTACATAGCCATACATAGCCATACACAGCCCTACACAGCCATACATAGCCCTACATAACCATACACAGCCCTACATAGCCATACATAGCCATACATAGCCATACATAGCCATAAATAGCCCTACATAGCCATACATAGCCCTACACAGCCCTACATAGCCATACACAGCCATACATAGCCATACACAGCCCTACACAGCCATACACAGCCCTACATAGCCATACACAGCCCTACATAGCCATACATAGCCATACATAGCCATACATAGCCCTACATAGCCCTACATACATGGTTTATTCAACAATCTAACTACTAAGTTGTAAAATAATCCTTAAAAAAATCCGTTTGCGTATTGATCGATCCTGAGTGACAAAATATTGCCACAATCGTGCTACAGTTTCACACAATATATCAACGTTTCTTCTTTGAAACGTCCGCTAAAACTTCAGAAACATCCTCAGGAAAATTAAGGCATGGGCCCCAAAATGATTCAGTCAAAAAAAGATGGGGGTGGTCTGTCTCTGACACTTAAGCACTAGAAAGATGAGACTTTGCCAGATACATGTGTGGTTTCTGTCAATTTGGTGTTTTCCAATCATACAAATGTTGTCACGTGACTCCATACTGTCAGAAACCAATAAAAAATCTTCCAACAAAAATGGCAACACTTGTTGTTGTGAGTCATAACACCTAACTGGTTTAGGATATTGTGTAATTCAAGCACCTACAAAACTGTGCTTGGCCTTTTTTGAATTTTTTACTGTTCCAGAAAATAAACGGTTTTTTCAACTAGACCCATTCCCCCAAGACATTTTTATCAGATCTTAACGCCTTCGCTTTTAAATATCTAAAAAGGCCAAGCACAGAAGTGATAATATATTAAACGGCCTTAACATTATGCAACCGGTAAAAAAGTTGAGGACACACGAAAAAGCGTTGCCTTTTCAAGAGCAATCTTTTTCAGCCAGTGGAGGTCACGTTACCTAATTAGCACATTAAGCCGAAAAAAAAAACATTTTCAAATGGTATGAGGCATCACTCAAATGACAATTATAAAGGTGAACCTTTCTTAACAACTTTCTTTAAGGTCGCCCGAACCTTTTTATATGTGCGTTCGTTATGTTTTTGAATCGCGTTTCTCGGCAGCAATGAATTAACCGATTTCTATGATTTTGGCATCCTTAATAAAGAATGGTCCAACTTTAAGAAAAGGTTATTTATTTTCTTGAAGGTATAAACACGTTTGAGATATCGGCATATGGTTAAAACCCCATTTTTACAAAAAAATGCCAATTATTTCGAAACCCGAAGGCAGACAGATAACCAACGCGCATATAAATAGGTTTGGGCCACCTTAACAAGTTCAACATGTTGTGGACCACATAGGTTTTTACTTTGATTGAACTATATCTTTTCAGTAGCTTTAATGAAATAGATGAGACGGCACTGGATCAACGTTTTCTTCTTTGTCTCTTTCCTGTGCAATAAAATATGTGAAATTAGTGAAGTGGCTACTAGAACATTAACAAAAGTAGGTACTTGTGGCATCAATGTATTGTTTAACAGCAAGGAGCCTAAAAGAAAAGTTATGGGGGGGGGGGATGGGAATTTTCGAGCCGCAAGAACTTTTTTTCGTTATCAAATTCCTTGTATGAATTTTTTTTAGGCCATAGCATGAATATTTTTTAGGGTTAATTGGCGTGCAAGAATTTTTTTTCATATAATTTTCCCTATCGCGAGTTTTTTTTTGTACTTCGCCCGCCCCCCCCCCCCCCCAATAAGTTTTCTAATGGTCCGTCCCTAATTCACATTCTTCCTTCCAGACATTAACCAATCAGAAGTCGAGGACAGTTTCCAAAAATTACGTGCAACAATTAACAGATTAAAATAATAAAAATAATAGTCGACGATTAATTCTTTTCAACAAATAAAAGTGCTGGTCAAACAAAAGCTGACGTTACCTGTTTGAACTCCAGGATGCTGAGCATATGCCAGAGACGAGACTTGGCGACTACCTGCCAGGGATTCAAGTAAAATATTCTGAGATATTGATTCTATTTCATAGCTTTTGTGGATGCTTGCTGTCTTTTATTTCCACTACTTTTGATAGAGCCATTCGAAAAAAAAAAATGACGTCCGAGAAGAAAGTGCATATGGTTGCAGTTACTTATAAATACGGTTTTAATTTAGGCAATGGAAGGAGTGTGTTCTGTAAAGTCTTGTTGCTTAAAGCTTAAAAAAGCAATTTAAAAATAAAGAACAGAAGATAGAGTAAGCGAGGAAAATGAAGACATTTGAACGAAGGTACAGTTACCCCACCCAATTACAAATTACCTTTTCTCTTTCCCTTTTGTTTCTTCTTTTCCTGGTTGTTAGAATCTTCTACTGTTGAAAGTAAGTCACGACGTTAACGTAAGTTGGTATTTATGGCCTCATGGTCATTAGCCTTAAAAACGTTTAACTACTTCGGCATGCGTTATACAGGTATTTCGTAGGACAGCACATTTTATGACATAACAATACAGTAACCACAATGACGCCAATTAATTGATTCACTATATTATATGTCAAAGAAGGTTTAAAATGTCGGCGTGTAATCTCGAAAAATGTAAGTGATCAAAACCCATAGCGAACCCAACCCAAACCCACAGGAGGTTAATCACAAAAGTCTGGTGTGACTGTACCTAACAAATGAAATGAAACCCTGCAAATTAGGGCTGTTAACATAACCCGGGTCGATCAAACAGCGAAAAAATACGATAGTGAGGATCCATAGTTGGCTTTACCTTGAGTTGCAGCTCGTAGTAACAATTCGTCATCCAACTCCTAGAGACAGATATATGCATTATTTAAATTACACTGTACACCACTACACCGCAAATGCTAGGTAAATAATTATTAACATTCTTGCTAGCAAGAAACATGAGTGTCTTAAGTGTATATATTAATACTGAAACTAGTTGCAGAATTAAAATGTAGACATTCTAAGGCCCGGTTCAGACGCCCATCTTTTCACGAGGCGAACCTAATACAATGAATTAAGTACATGAACAGTTCGACGTCTGAACCAATTCAGGCGATCTAAATTGTTTGGATCGACCTTAATTCGAATTAGGAACTCGGCTCACGAAAAGTTCGGCGTCCCAACCGGACTTAATCATTACTAATTTTGATCTCTTAAATTGTTTTGACTAAAATTATGAGTGTTCTGATCTGTCAAGGAAAAAAATAAACACGAAAAAAGGCTGTTTAGGGCTATGTAGGGCTGTGTATGGCTGTGTATGGCTGTGTAGGGCTATGTATGGCTATGTGTGGCTATGTAGGGCTATGTATGGCTATGTATGGCTATGTAGGGCTATGTATGGCTATGTAGGCCTATGTAGGCCTATGTATGGCTATGTAGGGCTATGTAGGGCTATGTAGGGCTATGTAGGGCTATGTAGGGCTATGTATGGCTATGTAGGGCTATGTATGGCTATGTATGGCTATGTAGGGCTATGTATGGCTATGTATGGCTATGTAGGGCTATGTATGGCTATGTATGGCTATGAAGGGCTATGTAGGGCTATGTAGGGCTATGTAGGGCTATGTAGGACTATGTATGGTTATGTATGGCTATGTATGGCTATGTATGGTTATGTAGGGCTGTGTATGGCTGTGTATGGCTATGTATGGCTGTGTAGGGCTATGTAGGGCTGTGTATGGGTATGTAGGGCTATGTATGGCTATGTAGGGCTATGTATGGCTGTGTAGGGCTGTGTAGGGCTGTGTATGGCTATGTAGGGCTGTGTAGGGCTGTGTAGGGCTATGTAGGGCTATGTAGGGCTATGTAGGGCTATGTAGGGCTATGTATGGCTATGTAGGGCTATGTAGGGTTATGTATGGCTATGTAGCGCTATGTAGGGCTGTGTATGGTTATGTAGGGCTATGTATGGCTATGTAGGGCTATGTATGGCTGTGTAGGGCTGTGTATGGCTGTGTAGGGCTGTGTATGGCTATGTAGGGCTGTGTAGGGCTGTGTAGGGCTATGTAGGGCTATGTAGGGCTATGTATGGCTATGTAGGGCTATGTATGGCTATGTAGGGCTATGTATGGCTATGTATGGCTATGTAGGGCTATGTAGGGCTATGTAGGGCTATGTAGGGCTATGTAGGGCTATGTAGGGCTATGTATGGTTATGTATGGCTATGTAGGGCTATGTATGGCTATGTATGGCTATGTAGGGCTATGTAGGGCTATGTAGGGCAATGTAGGGCTATGTAGGGCTGTGTATGGTTATGTAGGGCTATGTATGGCTATGTAGGGCTATGTATGGTTGTGTAGGGCTGTGTATGGCTGTGTAGGGCTGTGTATGGCTATGTAGGGCTGTGTAGGGCTGTGTAGGGCTATGTAGGGCTATGTAGGGCTATGCAGGGCTATGTATGGCTATGTATGGCTATGTATGGCTATGTATGGCTATGTATGGCTATGTAGGGCTATGTATGGTTATGTAGGGCTATGTATGACTGTGTATGGCTATGTAGGGCTATGTATGGTTATGTATGGCTATATAGGGCTATGTATGGCTATGTATGGCTATGTAGGGCTATGTGGGGCTATGTAGGGCTATGTAGGGCTATGTAGGGCTATGTCGGGCTATGTAAGGCTGTGTATGGTTATGTAGGGCTATGTATTGCTATGTAGGGCTATGTATGGCTGTGTAGGGCTGTGTATGGCTGTGTAGGGCTGTGTATGGCTATGTAGGGCTGTGTAGGGCTGTGTAGGGCTATGTAGGGCTATGTAGGGCTATGTAGGGCTATGTATGGCTATGTAGGGCTATGTAGGGCTATGTAGGGCTATGTATGGTTATATATGGCTATGTAGGGCTATGAATGGCTATGTATGGCTATGTAGGGCTATGTATGGCTATGTATGGCTATGTATGGCTATGTAGGGCTATGTAGGGCTATGTAGGGCTATGTAGGGCTATGTAGGGTTATGTAGGGCTATGTATGGCTATGTATGGCTATGTATGGCTATGTAGGGCTATGTATGGTTATGTAGGGCTATGTATGGCTGTGTATGGCTATGTAGGGCTGTGTAGGGCTGTGTAGGGCTATGTATGGCTATGTATGGCTATGTAGGGCTATGTAGGGCTATGTAGGGCTATGTAGGGCTATGTATGGTTATGTATGGCTATGTATGGCTATGTATGGTTATGTAGGGCTGTGTATGGCTGTGTATGGCTATGTATGGCTGTGTAGGGCTATGTAGGGCTGTGTATGGTTATGTAGGGCTATGTATGGCTATGTAGGGCTATGTATGGCTGTGTAGGGCAGTGTATGGCTGTGTAGGGCTGTGTATGGCTATGTAGGGCTGTGTAGGGCTGTGTAGGGCTATGTAGGGCTATGTAGGGCTATGTAGGGCTATGTAGGGCTATGTATGGCTATGTAGGGCTATGTAGGGCTATGTATGGCTATGTAGGGCTATGTAGGGTTATGTATGGCTATGTAGGGCTATGTAGGGCTGTGTATGGTTATGTAGGGCTATGTATGGCTATGTAGGGCTATGTATGGCTGTGTAGGGCTGTGTATGGCGGTGTAGGGCTGTGTATGGCTATGTAGGGCTGTGTAGGGCTGTGTAGGGCTATGTAGGGCTGTGTATGGTTATGTAGGGCTATGTATGGCTATGTAGGGCTATGTATGGCTGTGTAGGGCTGTGTATGGCTGTGTAGGGCTGTGTATGGCTATGTAGGGCTGTGTAGGGCTGTGTAGGGCTATGTAGGGCTATGTAGGGCTATGTAGGGCTATGTAGGGCTATGTATGGCTATGTAGGGCTATGTAGGGCTATGTATGGCTATGTAGGGCTATGTAGGGTTATGTATGGCTATGTAGGGCTATGTAGGGCTGTGTATGGTTATGTAGGGCTATGTATGGCTATGTAGGGCTATGTATGGCTGTGTAGGGCTGTGTATGGCGGTGTAGGGCTGTGTATGGCTATGTAGGGCTGTGTAGGGCTGTGTAGGGCTATGTAGGGCTATGTATGGCTATGTAGGGCTGTGTATGGCTGTGTAGGGCTATGTAGGGCTGTGTAGGGCTGT
The DNA here is from genome assembly GCA_964035525.1 of Porites cylindrica. Classification (NCBI taxonomy): domain Eukaryota; kingdom Metazoa; phylum Cnidaria; class Anthozoa; order Scleractinia; family Poritidae; genus Porites; species Porites cylindrica. The sequence goes on from OZ037779.1 coordinate 28,676,306, forward strand.
GTAGGGCTATGTATGGCTATGTAGGGCTATGTATGGCTATGTTGGGCTATGTAGGGCTGTGTATGGTTATGTAGGGCTATGTATGGCTATGTAGGGCTATGTATGGCTGTGTAGGGCTGTGTAGGGCTGTGTAGGGCTATGTAGGGCTATGTAGGGCTATGTAGGGCTATGTAGGGCTATGTATGGCTATGTAGGGCTATGTAGGGCTATGTATGGCTATGTAGGGCTATGTAGGGTTATGTATGGCTATGTAGGGCTATGTAGGGCTGTGTATGGCTATGTTGGGCTATGTAGGGCTGTGTATGGTTATGTAGGGCTATGTATGGCTATGTAGGGCTATGTATGGCTGTGTAGGGCTGTGTATGGCGGTGTAGGGCTGTGTATGGCTATGTAGGGCTGTGTAGGGCTGTGTAGGGCTGTGTAGGGCTATGTATGGCTATGTAGGGCTGTGTATGGCTGTGTAGGGCTATGTAGGGCTGTGTAGGGCTGTGTAGGGCTATGTATGGCTATGTAGGGCTATGTATGGCTATGTTGTGCTATGTAGGGCTATGTATGGTTATGTAGGGCTGTGTATGGCTGTGTAGGGCTGTGTAGGGCTATGTAGGGCTATGTAGGGCTATGTATGGCTATGTATGGCTATGTAGGGCTATGTATGGTTATGTAGGGCTGTGTATGGCTGTGTATGGCTATGTAGGGCTATGTAGGGCTGTGTATGGTTATGTAGGGCTATGTAGGGCTATGTAGGGCTATGTAGGGCTATGTAGGGCTGTGTAGGGCTGTGTATTGCTGTGTATGGCTATGTAGGGCTGTGTAGAGCTGTGTAGGGCTATGTAGGGCTATGTATGGCTATGTAGGGCTATGTATGGCTATATAGGGCTATGTAGGGCTATGTATGGTTATGTAGGGCTATGTATGGCTGTGTAGGGCTATGTAGGGCTACGTAGGGCTATGTATGGCTATGTAGGGCTATGTAGGGCTATGTAGGGCTATGTAGGGCTATGTAGGGCTATGTAGGGCTATGTATGGCTGTGTAGGGCTATGTAGGGCTGTGTAGGGCTGTGTAGGGCTATGTAGGGCTATGTAGGGCTGTGTAGGGCTGTGTATAGCTATATAGGGCTATGTAGGGCTATGTAGGGCTATGTATGGCTGTGTAGGGCTATGTAGGGCTGTGTAGGGCTGTGTAGGGCTGTGTAGGGCTATGTAGGGCTATGTAGGGCTGTGTAGGGTTGTGTATAGCTATATAGGGCTATGTAGGGCTATGTAGGGCTATGTAGGGCTATGTAGGGCTATGTAGGGCTATGTATGGCTGTGTAGGGCTATGTAGAGCTATGTAGGGCTATGTAGTGCTATGTAGGGCTATGTAATGCTAGTGAGAGCAATGTATGCCATATATTAGCTAACGGGGAACCACTATATGATGCTTACACCACGTACCTACCATATTAATAATTGGTGGACAAAAAAATGGTTCCAGCTAAAAATTTGTTTTGAGCAGTGAGAGAAAAAATGAAATAGTACATCTCAACTTTGGATCTGTCTGAAGGCATTTTCTTTGTGAAAACATAATATCTGAGGCATATTAATTCTGAAGCTATATGTCGATGCTAATGAGCAGTCATGGACTGCTGTTTTGACGGGGCATCCGATAGTGAGATAGCCTTTCCAAAAACAAAGAGCATTGGGTGGTACATATTGGTACCTCTGTAAGAATAATGCTGTCACTCTTTATAGCTCTGTGGGGAAACCTCCATCAGTGCAAATGTTCTGTAGCTTCAACAGTTTCAGTACAATGTTCCCTGTGGAACACTGTGGAAGGGACATGGATTTACTCAACAGGGCCTGGTACAAAGGACAAGAAAAATAATATTGTAAAGATGGTAAAAATATAACACAAGGAAGCACATGTAAGGTTTTTTTTTGTGACATTTACCCCAAACAGATGGGGTATTGATGGATGGGAGCATTCAGTATGTAAGCTTTACTTCTGTTATCTTGTGAAGAGGAAAAAATGATTACTGTAAATGAATTGAGACCCACTGGAATACCCCTGGAGCATTTCTTCATGCACAGACCACAAACAGCTTCCCCCTGTTGAACCTGTATTTCACTGAACTCTTTATCTTTCGGAGAGTTCGAGTGATGCCACTCAATTTCAGGAACATTGGAAATAACTCCTGTCCCACTCGAGGAAAAATCTGAAACAAATGTACAAAAAAGTCACTCAACCCACTAAAAATAACTGGTCATTCTACCTTTATTGGTAATAATTATTGTGAAATTAAATGAATTGTGTTAATTGTATTGCCATTATCTTTATGAACATTATAAATACACCTGTGGCACATTTTAACATTTTTGACCTTTGGACTCAGCTTATATGTATAATTATAAATTATTATTACAAACAAAACAACTTTGTATATGAAAACATGACAAAACAAAAGAGAAAAAAATCACAGTAACGCATATGAAATAAAGGCTCCACCTCTAACCCTGTCAAAGTCAATGGTACATGTATTACGCTCAATATGGCGCCTGAGGTAGAATAAATTACTCAAGCAATTAACCCGTTCGCCCCTGAACCGCCCGTAACCGCCCGTGCGGATCCACGTCCTTTCTACCCTTTGTGACGTCATCAGTTTTAACGGTCAAGGACAACTTTGTCCGCTAACTTGTGCAGAGTGAAGAGGTCTTTCAAACCATACCAGAATGAGCACAATTCAGTCAAGGACACCGGAGAAAGAGGCAAAAAACCATGTAACATTGACCTGAAAATCTCCATGAAAATCTTATTACATTGCTCACCTACCTTTCCATTCACACACATTGGCACATTTGCATTTAAACGAGCTATCGCTCATATGCGATATGTGGTTAAATAAAATTACTTACTTACTTACTTACCTAATCCTAAGATCCTAAAAGCTTTCCTAAGAACTATTCATACCAAAATGAAGCCTACTAAATGCCCAACAAGAGAAAAAAAAATGAGGCGAGAAAAGCGAAAAAAGAGGGGAGGAGAGAAAGCGAAAAGTAAAAGTCAAGACTGCTGTGTAACTTTTAAACTCAAAGCGAAATCCGAAATTTTGCTTTCTGCGCATGCCCGAACTTCGCAAGCTGATATTTTGCATCTGGATCAGAAGGCCGTGAAGTGTACGACCTGTAAACCGGTTTGTGGTAAGTTTTAGCTCTCTATAGCAGGACAGTGGCCAGAAAACCACTCGAGTACCTTCAAAACGCGTTTTTCGGCAAAATCTCCAGGAGCGAATGGGTTAATACAAAGAGTTTGGTTACATTTGCTATGCAAAGCAATCTGGTTCAATTATGAAAATTTGATCACCCATGATAACCCAAGCCAACATTGTTCAAATTACATACTTCGCTCACATTTGCAAAGTTGCGTAAACGTTCTAAAAATAACAGGTTTACATACTTTTACATCTAAAGCAAAAGCCGTGCAAAACAGCAGATTTGCGCTATCATTTGCATAATGTGCAAATATAGTTCAAAGAAACATATTTGCCTACACATTTGAACCATCTGCATATGACCCTCAAATCCATGGCTGCGCATTATCTTTGCACCAAGAAGTAAATGTTGTGCAAATGTGGCATTTACCGTACCGTCATTGCTAAGGATAGCAAATCTAGTGCGATATCAGCCTTTGCTCTTGCGCAAATTTGAGCAAAATTGAGCAAATGTGGTATTTGAATGTACAAAATGAAATTCAGCTGCTATCAAGAGTCTTTGTTATTTATGGCTAGTTTGTTTCTGGGTTTTTGGCTGAGAAATACGCCGCTTGCCAAGGTCGGAAATCCGATTTCGGATGGCATCGTTTTTCACCTTGCTTGATGCGTAAGAGGGTTGAAAAGTCTGAAGCGATTATGGCCTTACTTGATAGTTTTCAGTGCATCTCGAATGGTAAGCCTGAGTGGTTTTCACGTTACGTCATCGCCGCCATGCTGGTGGACGGTAAACAAAAGATCTTTGTTTGTCCATCAGCATTCACCATTGTTATTAGTGTCTCCAGAGATTGCGTGAAAACCACCTATTTTTAATGAAGTCGAGCGTAGTTTATGGGGCTATTTAGTTTATGCACGTTTGTAAGATTTGAGACAATAATCTCAGGGGCACCCAACGAGATTATAGTCCAAAACCTCTTAAACATAGCATTGTTAAACGTATTTTAGTATTTAAACGGTAGATAAAGGCATATTTTTATCCCCTAAAAATTTTTCATCTGTTCGGATTTCCTAGCTGAAAGTCTAGTGATCCGAAAATTATAGGGATCAAAACTTACCTTTTCGAAAATTTCAGCCAGAAAAAAGGCTCCCGAAAATTATAGGTGACCTTTTTAGGGTAAAAATCCGCTAAAAATAGGCAATTATACCATTTTTTAGATGTTCGAAAATCCTAGGAGAGGCAGGCAAGCAAGAAATTTTACAACAAATGTTCCGAAAATTCTAGATCTCAAATCGTCTTCCGAACAGATATTTCCCCGAAAATTGTCGTTGGGTGCCCCTGTAATCTGACCGAGTATCAGGTTTGATTATAAGCTTATAGAACTTTAAAAAGCCTTTAGACATTTTCTAACCGCAAATAGAAAGAAAACGTTCCAAAGAATATTCTGGCTGTAAAAGAAAGCTTTGAGCGCGTTTTCTTGCCTCGAGTTCATCTTTGAAAAAAGCAAACACCAGGAAGCCGGCTTAAAACATAAACTAGGATTTTCAGAGACACTTTAATACTTGTCTTCGTGAATGAAAATTGTTGTCTCTGTATATGTTTCACCGAATTATTTTCCTTTTATTGATTGTTAGTAGTCTCTTTTGCAATTTTAATCGCTTTGCCGTTTGTTTTCAGTCGCTTATGAACATCAGTAGTCAAAATGCCATGCGTGTCAAACGCTTTTGAAGATTACACATCGTTATAAAGCCATTATGTTGAAACGTATAACTCTATTAATCTTGATTTAAACAGTCGACTTTGGCGCTTGTCAAAAGTGAGAACCGGCTCGCCGTATAGGTAATTTTGGAAATTTTTTAACGGTTTCACTGACGCGTGCTTCGATCGTCCTGAATCAGTCTGGAATAATCCATTTGCAATTCTGTAGACTTTATTTACAAGTACATAACAAGGCATTCAATATTGCTTGTAGAGCTGAACTCGGTAAATTCCCCATGATCATTGGTATCAATAAAAAGATTCTAAATTACTTAGACTATCTGATAGGTAAAATTGGTAAAGATAAAGATTCTGTAGTTAAACAGGCCTTAAAAATTTCAATTGACCTTCGTCATAACGGAAAAACTAGCTTTTACTCTAATCTCATGAAACTGGTTGACTACTACGATCTAAACTATGACTTTTCCTGTAATTCATTGAGTGACTCAATAGTTAATCGGTATATCGGCATAATGAAAAATAAATACGTCTCGTACTGGAATCAGACCCTTCAACAATCACAAAAACTCAGTTTTTATTGTACAATCAAAGACGACTATAGCCCCTCGCCGTACCTAGTTTTAACAAGAAAAAACCCTTCGAGAATAGCATTAGTTAGATTTAGAATAAGTAGTCATCAACTTAGAAATGAAACAGGTAGATACGAAAAAATCCCTCGCAATGAAAGGATATGTTACTTTTGTACAAGTAACAAAATTGAAGATGAAAATCATTTCTTACTAGATTGTAAGGTTTATTCTGAGATCAGAGACATATTTTTCTCCAAACTAGAAACTAAAATACCTGACTTCAAATCACTTTCACACGATACTTTAATATATCTCTTCTTATGAATTCTTCTGATTATTTAATTAACTGTCAATTAGTTTCATTTATCTCGCAATGCTTTGAATTAAGAACCAAATTAATATCAATGAATGAGTGAATGAGAACGGTAACATTTTGTAATGTTTTGCACGTACTAATTAGTTGAATTGGTACTTAAATTTAGACTAATAGCTTTTGCAATACTGTAATTCCTTTGTGGTCATGCAAATAAAGCATTTGGTGTTGTTGTATGGAGGAAATTAAATATCAAATCCGTGTCATAAGAAAAAGATTATAACGCCTCGCTCGGATACTGCCTGAGGTGCTCCAAAAGTCCCATACAATTTACTGTAACAACGTGACAGGAAATTGTATTGGACTCTTCAGGATACTTACAGTTCAGGCAATATGTGTCCCCTCAAGGGCTATCAGAGTGGCTTGCTTTACCAACTATTCAAAATAATAACCTGTTCAAAAACAATGGAGAGTTGCATTAATTTATGGGATCAAATGGGCCCTAATTCGTATTGTTTGTTCTTGACTGATACGTGGCTGTGTTTTGCTTATTAAAAACCGTCGTCTGCCAATTTTTAGCCCGGGGGGCTACTCCCCTATCGAAGTCAAGGGGTTGCTCGTCGGAAAATTTCGAGAACACTCCTAAAAGGTACCAAAACCTGTCCCAAATTAATTTCCACCCCTAAGAGGTACCAATTCAACAACAACAAATTATATAACTGGCACTGCAAATTTTAATAGTAATAAAGTTAACTTTCAAACACTTTTTTCTCAACGACCTTTTGAAAGTATTGTAATACGCTTCATCCTCATAATGCGTATCAACTCTGGCAGCAGTCATTTTAGGTTTTAGAGCCCTAAGCGGTACCAATCCACAAATTTAAACCCCTAAAAGGTACGACGAGCACCCCCGTCACTCTTATAAATTTTTAGTTGAAAGAAAACGAGCAAAATCGACGAAAGTACAAAGATCTTGTCCCTTTAATGATACACACCTTGTAATATAACACCTTCTTTACTTTTGTTTCTATTTAGAGTTGGAAACGTAAAGAAAAAAGCCATTTATCATGCCTCGTCACCGTGCTCTTTGCGTTGGTCTCATTGCCCTTGATATCGTCAGCACCTGTCAACGTTTTCCGGATGAAGACGAAGACATCCGAGCCATATCCCAAAAATGGCAGACCGGGGGAAATGCTTGCACCAATGCCACGGTGCTGACTCAGTTAGGGATGCAGTGTGAGTTCCTTGGTTCCTTGTCACGCGGAGCTGAAGCTGAATTTGTCTGCAAACACCTGCGTGACCGTGGAGTGTGTTACAGTAGCTGTGTTCGACAGCCCGACTGTGGTACTCCAACTTCGTGTGTGACGCTGAGTCTCGAGACCGGAAGCCGAACGGTGGTGCACGCAAGAAATAACCTTCCGGAGCTTTCAGTATCCGCCCTCAAGAAAATCAACCTGTCGAACTACGACTGGGTTCATTTGGAAGGTAGAAGAAACGAGGAAGAAATTGTGAAGATGATTGATATGGTAGAAAAATGGAATTCCACGCTCACGCTCGAAAACAAGATTATCGTTTCTGTGGAGTTAGAAAAACCGCGAAAAACTCTCCTACCATTGCTAGATAAAGCTGACGTTGTGTTCATAAGCAAAGATTTTGCTCAATTCTGTGGTTATTCTTCAGCCTCCGAAGCTGTCAAATCCCTGCGTAATAAAATCAAACCTGGTGCCACCATGATTTGTGCTTGGGGAGAAAAAGGTGCAGATGGTGCTGGTCCCGATGGTGATGTCAAACACAGCGATGCCTACCCCCCTGAGAAGGTCATTGACACTCTTGGGGCCGGCGATACATTCGTTGCTGGCGCTATATACAGCCTCATAAAAGAGTCCTCGGTTGAACAAGCGTTGATCTTTGCCTGCAGTTTGGCGGGGTTCAAGTGTGGTGTGGCAGGAAATGATGGTCTCGTAGAAGCGTTTTATAATTACCAGAACAACAGCTGTCACTAAGGGTACCCCTAATCGTTTAAAGTAGTGAGACCAATTGTAAGGGAGCTTAAGCAAAAGCGTTTTCGAGCGACACACCTGTACCGGAAGTGAGACCATTTCGTGTCTTAACGTTGCCAAATATGAATTGCCACTTTCGGTTGACGTGTGCAACCCCAAAACGTCTTTGCTTCTGCTTCGTAGTGACGATAACACTGCCACTAGACAATTAAGGCTTTTGAAATCTTTTTGACTTGTTTTATTAGAGAAGTTTTGACAAACTTAGCTGGATTCCAAATATTTAGCCTAGGACCATGCTTCGTAGCTTGTGGGGAAAAGTGCGAAAAAAAAAATCCTCGGGCGAAGCGAGCAGAGCGGAAGCTGAGTTCGGGGAGGGGAAAGGGGTGCATCATTGTAGTTATGTCCTCTCTTGTGAACATGTCCTCGGACGTAATGTGATATGCAAGCCAATCTGTCGTGGTAGTCGCGGCATAGGACTGGAAAAGAATCTCCGTTGCAGTTAGGTCTTCAAGCAAAGAGGGCGGCTTGCCAAACGATTTTTTTTGGACCAACTTCGTCACCAGGGTCTTCTCTCTTTCCAATATGACGGCGGCAGGAGAGAAGACCCTGGCACACAGCAGAAATCACGTGACCGATTTGTCTACGGAGAGTGGAAATTTATTCAAAATGGCGTCCAAGATAAAGAGTGAGAAGATCTGGGTACGAGATCTTGAGACTGGTGAAAAACAAACAAAATGGCGGCAAAGGCAAACTCGAAAGAAGCTAAAAATATGCAAGAATTCACTTACAAGCAACAGGAATACGGTAGAATAATAAAGCGATCTTATTTTCTGTTCAATGACCTACATTTGTTTTAAGCCTGAACGTTCTGGCGTACACGGCACTTAAAAACTGTCTACAACTTAATTTCTCGATGCCGGCCTTTTTTCACTGTTTTCTTCTTTTGCCGACCCTGAGTGCCGGAGGTTCAGTTTTCTTCTTTCGTGAAAGGGGGAGCTTTATCTAACCGTGAGCGCAATTTATTTTATCATAGAAATATCGAGAACGGATCTCTGAAGCCAGGAAATTTTTTGTCATTATACTCCGCCAAAACCTCTGCCGCTCCGAAATTCAACTAAGCATTTTTTGATTCGCAGACACTTTAAGCTTATAAATTATCGTCAGTTTTGTTACAGATCTTTATGAGGTTTCTGACTATTGTTTTTCTATCTGCACACGTTTTAACTGAACTCTGATCCGCAAAAAAACAAGTTTTTTTTCTGAAAACGAGAACCAGAGAACACTATTTTGTTACAATTTGAGGAAACTTTGGTTGTAATAAGATGAAAATTAAACAGTTCCTTGTTTCAGTTTGGATATTTTGTCACTTGATGTGGTACTGGTATTAAAATTATAGTCAATCTTCATCTACTTCGCAGTTTTTAGACTTTCTATTTGGCTTTCGATATCTAACCCGGTTAGAAAGCGCTGAAAGTGTAGAAATTCAACAATGAAGTGTTTGAAAATTATGTTATAATAAAAAGCATCCGCGAGTTGCGTTTTAAAGAAACAATGATCATTTGAATGAAATATTAGCTTAATATACAATATTCTTAAGGAAAAGTCATTTTCCCCAATAACCGTTGGTTCATAACAATCGACAAAACTAGCAAAAGTGTTATCTGAATTAATAAAATAATAAATTACTTTGTCATTGACTTCAACGGCAAAAGTTTTGAAGTTTAATATATCATCATAAAACGCTTTAAAACTAAACAAAAATGAAACAAGGAAAAGCTATAAATGGCAGCAGGCTATTTCAACCAAACCGACGCAAAAGTAAAGTGGACATTATAGACACTACCACAAGAGGAAAAAAAAGACAAAATGTAACTACCTATTGTGAACTTGTCAGGATTAAAAGCACTTTGTTTTTATAGATAACAGAATAGAATGATCTATTAATATCCAGACTACATTCCTTGACCGGTGGCTTCCTTCCCAACCACAGTTTGTCTACAACAACAACAACAAATTTTATTGAAAATTGAAAAATAACTAATTACATTACTTTCCCACCCGCAAATAGCTTATAAACTAATCGACGCGGGGGGAGCTGAAGACGTATTACAAAACCAGACTTATATATAGATGGACTAAATAACAGTGAAGACACTACTATACAGTAAATAGAATTTAATCTAACATAAAACAAGGTAAGTACATAACGATTTAGCCTCCCACGCAGGCGTTTTTAGGGGAGCTCGTTTTTCATCCCTCCCCACAAACGCCTGCTCAACGGAAGACAACATTCCTTTCCCAACCTTACCCAATCACATTGTACTTTCCAAATTCTGGAAAGTTGACCTTGACCGCAAGGTAATCTGATAATTACTCGATCTGCATTAAACACTGGGAAAGCTTTCTGACCTCTAATAAATGTTAGATTCAGAGCGGCAAAAATAAGATTTAGTCAAAATTTAGAATACTCCATGCACTGCATAACCTTAGTGAAGGAAAGAAAAGAAGGAAAACGGTAACTCTAAGGTCACGTTCAGTCGTGTTTAGCCTGTCAACACTTTATTGACCACCGCCCGATTAGCTCAGTTGGGAGCGCGCCGGTCTGCTGAGCGGGAGGTCGCGAGTTTGAATCCTGGCCGGACCAACACTCAGGGTCTTAAAAATAACTGAGGAGAAAGTGCTGTCTTTGTAATGACATCTGCAAATGATTAGACTTTCAAGTCTTCTCGGATAAGGACGATAAACCAGAGGTCCCGTCTCACAAACCTTTTTCACATATAACTCTGTGGGACGTTAAAGAACCCACACACTATTCGAAAAGAGTAGGGGATGTAGTTCCCGGTGTTGTGGTCTATCTTCATCACTTACATCATCACTCATCATGGGTTGGGAGGGTTCAGTGGGCTCATAAATGGACTGATAGCGGCTGCCATCGGCGCCCTTAGTATGCTGATGTCCGAGCCCACTGCAAAAAGCTATGTAAAGAGGACATGTATGTTTGTCCTCTCAATCGCGACATTTTACATTTACATTTTACTTTACTGTTTATTGGTCACTTACCACGCAAATAAAACAATGGGAAAGGAACGTTGTTTCCGGCTGAGCAGGCGTTTGTGGGGAGGGATGAAAAACGAGCTCCCCTAAAACCGCCAGCGTGGGAGGCTAATAACGATTATGAAGAGAGACTAACCTCAGGCATAATATGACACACGAAACAATATAACCAAACAAATAGAAGAAAGCAGAAGGAACACTTAAACATTTTAAAGTTTACGAAATGTTACGAGGAGCACTCAAACATACAACCGTCCATCTTAGCCACATCACGTGATCATCTTAGCCACATCACGTGTCTTTCAAGTCCCACGTGGGGTTATCTTTGAAGGGCTTGGGTTTATATTGCCACATAGAATAAAATGCGTGGTAATTAAACTTTTTGTTTTTACAAAAACTTGAAAACTCAGGAATGGTTGAAAGTCTTTAGCGTAGAGAACGCATCGTCTTATCATATGCCCTGTGCACGCATCAATAGATGTAATTCAAAATGACACTCAAATGAAGAACTATCGACGCTGGAGGCTGATGGAGTAACCTAGTATCGTAGAAGTGTGTTTTGTTTAGAATATTGTTTAACCACAACATGGCTTGTTGGTCCGCATGCGGATGACACATCATCGAGTCTTCGTTCTGCGCCATGAATTTCCGTATTGATATAGCTGAGCTCTCTCTCGCGCGGAGCACCATGGGTGAGAAAATTTGGTAACCTATGCATCCGAGAAATTTTGGTAGTCACGTGACCGTACGTCCGCCCGACCGCCCGTCCGTCTGCACCACAGGCACACCGACAATAAAAAAATAACTCAATCAACAGGTATAATAATCCAAATGCAACTCAAGGTTTAACTTGGAATGACCCAGACTTTTAGAGAAAAAAAAAGTCGTGTTTTTTTCGACGTTATTTTTGATGTGTACACTCATGTGGATAACAGAGAAAGAGCTAGAGCGAGTGAATGAACACCAAGGCGACGAATTTCGTTGGAACAAAAAACATGAAAATTTCATAGAGGCGGTGAAAAAAATGAGAAATGCTGGCGGCCAGCAAGGTGAAAATGAGAACAGTGAAAACATAACATGAACATAGGAAACAAAATTTGTGGTAAGCACATAGACAATTTCTCCATAAAAATAATGTTTGATTAACTAGGAGGTTTGACGTTTTAGTGGTACAAAACGGCACTGTAGTCTAGTCGTGCAAAACAACAGCAAAGAAAAGGCGTGCAGCACGTGCAACTTTGCCTTTTGGTTAATTAAAAAGAAAGGGTGCTGCACGTACAAACTTGTTTTTTTGCTATATAATTAGAAAAAAAAAGTGAGCTGCACTTGCAAATTTGTTTTTTTGCTGATTACATCTATTGATCTTGATGCCATTTTCATTGCCGTTCCCGTTTAGCATTACAAAAATTCATTTTTTATTTATAAGTATTATTAACCAGAGCTTCGCTTTTAGCCGTGGCTATATTATTATTGCCGAATGATAGCTGTTAGTTGTGCTCAGAGTTTCGAAGCCATCGCGTTAAAATCGAAAATGTTTTCACAAAATTAATAGTAGTCGTCACAGTTCAATCCACCTTTTATAATAACGGAGCAATCAAGGAGCCCGCCCTAAAGGCGCCTCAAACTTTACAGCCAGAAATTGCAGCAAACTGGAAATTCTTCGACTTTCTTTCCAAATTCTTATATTTTTGCGCTTATCGGCCTGATTCCACTATAAATCAGATTTAGGACCTCTTTAGCACTCCAAATTAAAATAAAAAGACAAAAAAGGCTACACATGAAAAATTTTAGCCAAAGTTTGGCAGATCTAAAATTACATTACCGGGGCGAATGCGCGAATGACGCCATATATGCATACCGTAAAATTGCGAAAATAAGCCCCTCCATGTATAAGCGCCTCCAAATACAAGCCCCCCAAACGGGTAACGCAAAAAACCCTCCGTTAAATCGCCCCTCCAAATATAAGCCCCCCGGGGGCTTGTACTTGGAAAATTGCCCTCAAATACAAAGTAAAACAAAGCAAAAACGGTAAATTTACTTCCAACTATAAGGCTAGCCCAATCGATTTTGAAACGCCAATTTCCCTCCGTAGATAAGCCCCTCCGAATTTAAGCCCCTCCAAAAATAAGCCCCGCAAAAAGGGCCTTGGAAAAATATAAGCCTCGGGGCTTATTTTCGGAATTTTAAGGTATCTTTTGCATCGTGATTGGACATTTACTACTAAAACGATGTAATATCTCTGCGTCTATGTCATGAATGTGGAGGCAAAACTTTAATCACCTGTCTGTGAATTATTGTTGTGTAATTTGGGCTTAATTCGTCGCCATTGTATACAATTTTGTGGTTCAATGTTTCGGTTCTTCGGTGTTGTTGACCTACGCGAACCTCGAATGAAAACTCACCATGCAATTCCATAAGGCCCAATAAATGTCCCACTGCACCACAAGTCACGGTGTTTTCAAAGCCGTTTTAAAATCATTTCTTCGCTCTGCGTTTTGGGCAATCCTATTATGCGTCCCGGGAAAGGTGCTGCTGGCCTCTCAGAGCCCCTACATCATTATAGTCTATTCTGGCCAATTATAGACCCCATCTTCGTCACTTTTGGGAAAATGTTATTTTCGCGATCCCAATTTAGTCACTTTTTATTCATGTTTCTACCTTATTAATCCTTTAAATAGGTCATCCTAAAATGAATTGACACATTTTTTAAATTGAATGAAGAACACTTTACGTTTCGCCTACAGTGCAAACATCGTGGTACGTTTGCTAACCGTAAATATGAAGAACTTTCCCACCCCAAAACTCCAAAAATGTGCGACTCCATTCTAGAAACTCTAGCTATTGAAACTACTGAAAAGGCTACTCCATTTAGTAAAATCCAACTAGTGGTCCATTATCAATGCTGCGTTCTGATTGGTTGAGTTACTACTAGGCAATATGTTATAGCCCACTAGTAGCGAAAGCGCCGGCTTTTTGGCGGCAAAAAAAGGATTAAAGTCTAGCTTTAACCAGATAAAGTTATTTTGTCTCGATATTTTTGACCAGCTAGTTGGATTTTACTAAAACAATTATTCCTCTCGCCCTCATGGCCTCTGAGTCAATAGCCCATGAGGCCGGCTATTGACTCAGAGCGCATTCGGGCTCGAGGAATAATTGTTGAATAGTCAATTCAGTCGTGAAAATGTGACCCCATCCAGCGGCACACCCCCTTTAGCCTCTAATGAGGAAGTACCCCACCGGGTTATGCGCTCGGCGTTTTCTTTCCCACATTAGTCCTTCTTTCCTTTTTGTTTGGGAGACGAGGAGAAAACGACGCCTCGTACATTTACTTTACGAGTCGTCTGCTCGTCGAAAAACAGAAGACCCTTCGGAGCCCGGCTGCACCGATTGGTCAAGCAACAGATCTGACTTCCGGCGCTTTTAGAAAAATTTTGTCACCTTTGTCTGTTCATGACAGAAACCACGAGAGGTTCGAGGAATTCTTTGAACAGCAAGCTTAGGTTTTAAAGCTAGTCCTAGACTGCAAGCAGTCTCTTATTTTTCTTTGCAAAGTTACTGCACGCGAAACCCATGCACGCGAGCCGCAATAAACGAGGGCGTAACCCTTACTGTAATATAAAGTTGTGGTTTGCAATCGCGCTGGCTGAGATAAGAACTAGACGGATTTTAAGAGAAAAGGCGGACTGCAAGCAGTCATGAGCAGTTCATGAGCTCATACATTCTTTGTCAATTTTGGGGTTTTTCTCTAGAACTATTCGGTGTATCGGGCTCAAATTTTCAGCGATAACTGAAATTGGTACATCAATAATAGAAATTGTATTTTATTAGCTTCATCAGATAACGATAAGCATATGATAATGAGGCAAAAAAAAGCATTACAGGTGTGAAAAAGGATTCACCTATAACCTAAGAAATGACTATTTGCTAAGTTAAAACGGGATTGGGTGTAAATCAGTTTTTATAGGCCACAATAAGGTACTGGAAAAATTTGTAATATACGGCGAACTATACAACATGCGAAAAATCATAAACTCACTAACTTTACGCAAAATAACTACAACTTCCATCAAACTTTATTCGAAATACTAGCTGAATACCTGTCGGTAACTCTCTTGTTAAAGTTTAAAAGAACTAGATGGGTCATGAACGGCAAATTTTGTCCTTCTCTTTCAGTTTGGTTTCGGAGCGTTGATGATACTTTCACTGTTTAACGTCACTGTGCTAAAGGTTCTTGCAGCATTTGAATAGCCATAAAAATATCAATTTCACCACCAGTGAATTAAAAACGGGACAACAAAATTCCATTCTTTGACATCCTGTAAAACACGGCCTTCTATCGTTTTTATTTTTTCTAAAAAATTAATTTCAGGCTACCTTCCTTGACCAGCTTCTTTACCAAACCACATTTCATTTCCCAAGTTCCATGTTGGGTTATCTTTGCAGGGCTTGGGCTCATATCGCCACTCAGGATTAAATACACGATGATCAAACTTTGTGGTACAAAATCTTGCAAAATCAGGAATAGTTGAAAACTCTTTGGCGCTGTCATTAGCCCTCAGCGCGAGATAATACATGGTCTTAACGTATGCTCCATGCGCGCCCAAATGGGAGTCACAAACATTCGAGATGTTACTAAATCGAGTAACAAATGACGCTGGAGGCGCATGATGTAACCTAGTATCGTGGAAGTATGTTTTGTGTAGAATATTGCTCAGCCACAACATGATTTGTTGGTCCGCATGTGGATGACACAACATCGAGCTTTCGTTCTGCGCTAAGAACTTTTGAATGATATCTTCAGAGAATATCATAAATGCTTCATCCATCCATGTGATTCCTGCTTGACAGTGGAAAAATCCCCAGACTAGATTTTGTTTCGGCCTCAATGGAAGCTCAGAAAGAAGCCTTTTTAAACACAGGAAGTAGTCATCATCGATTCTAAGTAGGTACTGAAAGTTAAATTTCGCCGCTGCCCATTTGATTTGGTTAAGGAAGCGGAATCCAAATTCACGGCCTCCTTTGAGACGCTGAAGCTTAACATCCTTGTATTTACCCTTTTCGTTTAATATAAGGTTACGTTGAGTTCGGTTTGTTATGAGTCCATCAGTCATGAAGACACATTCAACCTGAAGAAAGAGAAATTCAAGTTATACCCACGAGGTTAGAACTGCCCCTTATGTCCCGGCTGTCGTGTGAGCCATCCTCAGGGCCTTTCTCATGTAAATCTTGGATGGAACACTCCCACAGTCCAAGAGAAAAGCCCTGGGACTCCAGCCTAGTCCCTAGGCGTTCTATCTTGCCCGTTGTCCGCGCGAAGTCTGGGAAAGAACGGGAGAGTCTCTCTCGGTGACGTCACAGTTCACGGTAGAGTCCAAGACCCAGTTGGTCGAAAGCCGATTAGCGCTAACTCAGGATTAAAGTTTAATCTTGGTTTCTTATTCTTTTGCTCAAAAGCATTTTCCCGGACAATTTTCACTATTCTTGATAGAACATCAATTCATTACATTGCAAGCAAAAAGAAATAAAGTGAATTTGCTTTTTAAGTTTTCATATCTGAATTTATACTTCGCACTAACCCTGAGTTATCTTAATCCTGCTTTGAATTAACAACCCCAACCTCGTCTCCAGGGCGCTTTTTCCCTAGCTTTGGGGTTGGGGCGGGAAAAGGTCCTGGCATCGACTGGTCACCCAGAATTTGTGGGTGTACTAAATTAGCATACGATCGTATACGATAAATAAAACATCGAAGATGGCGTTAGACCAGAGTTTTTATCAGTGCTTCGCCGGGTCGGATTTTCCCTGAAACGGTAACTTTCCATCACTTAATTTTAAACCTCTAAACTTTAAAGTGTTTCGAATCTATCCTGAAAGGCTAGGATGTTATTGGAGTCTTCCCAACTGGATCTGGGAAGTCGATGCTATTTCACGGCTGTACCGTTCTCGCCACGATAAAGAACAACTAAAGTTACCCTAATTGTACAAGCAACTAAGCACAAAGCCAACCCGGCAACTAATGAGGTTCGCGTGGCGAACCAAAACCATGGTCTTGCCTGATCGCAAAGTGGCAATAACAAAACAATCCAAATTTGGACCTGTAAATCACTATCCGTAATAATTTAACACCCTGGAAAGCTTATAAGAAAACTAACAAACTGGGACCAGCGTGATACAACACTGCAGAAAAAACATACATTCACGGACTAAAGAAAATCGCTTAGTTATTCAGCTCCAAAAGGCACTTTGGAGAAAATTAGAACCCTTATTCAACCGTAATAAAAAGCTTTACGCTTGAAAAGAGGTCAAAGAAACTGCTCTTGCATCAGAGGGCAAATCCGGCCGACCAGAAACAAAAACCACGGTAAATCGAAGTGTGTGCCATGACCTCTCAGTGTGAAACAAGCGGTTAAAATCACATTTGCTCAGTGAAAATGTAAAACCTTCCAGAGCATGATCTACCCAGCAGAGAAAAATAGCTTATGATAACAAGCATCATTTTGGCATGAAGTGAAAGTCGTGTTGGCCTATCACCCCCTTTTATTGCGGTTCATCCACATCGAAGCTTTCGAGTGACATATCCTTTGATAGACGCTTCGACGGTTGATACGAAAACGGTGAAAGTTCAACGCATCGCTTTACAGAATATTCTGAGCTTAGATTAGGCGTTATGTCTACAGATTGCTTTGAGTCCTCCGAAAAAACTGGTCCATCTTGTCTACGATTGTAACCCCACTCGTACATAACACTGCTGACCTCGTATTGCCCTCAGAAATTCTTATACGACAGGTTTTATAAACTTTTGAATACAGATCTTTAAATAAGCCGTCCTTGCTGAATATTCAAAGTATTTAGCGACTCTCATGAGAACAACCACTGGATTTCTTGCAAAAATCTTCGTTGTAGTGGACATACTTTCCGCCATTTCGATCCTCGGTGTAATGCATAAATTATTTTCATTTTGCCATTTTCTTACATGAATTACCTAAATCAATCAACCAATAAAAATGACGGATTGGCCGGCCAATGCCAGGGCCTTTTCCCGCCCCACCTCCAAAGCCAGGGAAAAGCGCTCTGGGGACGAGGTTGGAACAACCCGGCCGAGGATTGACCGAGCCGAGAACGCCAAGGGGCTATGCCGGGGCCCATTTCTCGAAAGTCCCGGTAACTTTGCGGGCCCGAAATCAAATCAAATATTCAAATTATATACTGACAGTTTTATCATGTTATTTGTAAACTTACTGAAACTTCGAGCTTTAATGTAAACGACAACAGCTTTTCGGGCCCGTTAATAGACCTCTTTAGCTTGTGTGTTTTGTTTTCCTAGTAGAAGTTTAAACTTAAACTTATTAAACTTATGTATACATAAGGACGAGAATAAGACGAAATTTAAAAGAAACAGTTCTCTAGAGTAGTACTAGTAATAGTTGACACTGCGGGTGCCCCTGATCTGTATGTTGTCAGTCAATAGTTATCTTGCTCGTTGAGTAGCTCTTTGAAATATACTATACCGATTCATAATGAAGATTTTCACACATATACCATTAGCCTGTTCCAGGGTCTCAGATAGTGGCGAAGACAAGAAACTGAAAGGCATGTGAAGAGTTGGCGGAGCGGGAAAAAGAAAAAGGAAGAGGCAGGTACAAAAGTCGGACCGGATCAACTCGGACCGCCAGTCCGGGTCGGATCAACTCGGATCGACTCGGACCAACTCGGATCGAATAAACAAATAAAAATAAAATAAAACTGGAATCGGATCAATTCGGATCATAAAAAAAAGACAACTCGCATTATAAAAAGAAAAATAAAATCAGTCGGTATCTCTCAACTTTCACCCGCCATTTTGTTTTTTTTTCTCACGGACTCGTGGTTGCGTAAATTAATTTTATTTTTATTTTTGTTAATTTTAATGATACACTAGTGAGCAGCATACATACACTTCCAGTGAACATTTTCAACTTGGAAGGAGGAGAAACCATGCTCGCCCGGGACAAAGAAAATTTTCGTACCCAAGGCGAGAATTGAGCTCACGACCCTCCGAATACTACATGAAAATCGGACGTTCCAACCACCGGAGGGTCGCGAGTTCGATTCTTGCCGTGGGCATGGAAATTTCCTTTGTCCTGGGCAAGCATGGTTTCTCCTCCTTCCAAGTTGAAATTGTTCACTGGAAATGTATGTGTGCTGCTCACTAGTGTATCATTAAAATTAAGTTTCAGAAGTCGTGCAGAAAAAAAACAAACAAACAGGAACAAACAAACAAACACTCTTCGGTAACTATCTAAATGGGATCAACAGACAAGGCTTTTGATGATTTTGTCATAAATAATTCAGTAGTCTAATAAATAAGAAAATATATACATTCTAGGCGACTGAAACTATCATTTCTTTACTGTCCAACCACAACCACGAGCTTATAACATGATCCGAGAGGAACTGGCCCTAGTAAAACAAAATGGCGCCTGAAAGCCAAGGAGAAAAAAAGGATGATCTGGCCTTTTTTGACCCTCCAAATGGGTTAAACTTTCAGTTTTGCTGATTTAATTTAATTTTTTTGATTGCTCCGAGTTGATCCGAGTCCAGTTTTATTTTATTTTCAATTTTTTATTCGATCCGAGTTGGTCCGAGTCGATCCGAGTTGATCCGACCCGGACTGGCGGTCCGAATTGATCCGGTCCGACTTTTGTACCTGCCTAAAAGGAAGGGATAGCCCCTCCTCTCCCAGTTTCCTCCCGTTTTATTTTCATGTTCGCGCTTTCTCAGTTCAGTGGACCCGACTATCTCGGAGCCTGAAACAGGCTAATGTTCCATAAAATACGTGAGATAAAAACAGGAAACGAAAATGATGAAATGATGGAACAAGATGTTTTCAGGAGAAGCAGACCCACCAGATTAAGAGTGAATGTCAGTAAAAATCAAACAAAGATGGAAAATTCCTGGCCAAAGTCAAAAAATCGATTCGGCTCATTTTTCGTCCAGGGAAAGGCTAATGTACTACCTTCAGTAAAATAGAACTAGTTTTTTGAAATACTCTTTTCTTTTGAAATAAACCGTTAAAAATAATTAGCCGTATTTGGCTACGCGCCAGCTAAAAATTTCACTATGTTCAAAATGATCGTGTTCGATCTAAACCATAGCAGCCAGTCTTCTTTTACGATAACTATTCAGTAGGGGCCTTGTTTTACTAAGACAAATGGATAGTTTTCGTCTCGGGTTATTTGTGTAAGAAATAAACTCGAAATTTGAAGAAAACATTTACAGCCCTTCAAGGACATGCAAAAGTAGGGTTAAATCATCGCGATAGAAAGGCATGTGGTAGTGCCTGAAGATCGTTGAGATTGCTACCATAAATTCCTAAAATACAGTCCTTAAAAGTTACAGTTTTGTTTTTCTGGGATCTCGTAAAGGTTTCGAGCGAGCACCGTCTGAATTTCCAGATAAATTTCAATCTGACCTAAAATTTAGGTCACAAACAACAAGGCATTACGCGATAGATTCGAGATAGATAAATGACAATTTTGGCTCATTTATATAGTGATTTGTTGTCATTGTGTTGCTTAAACGATACAGGTAAAATAAAATAGTGTGTTTTTCAAAGCGTTGCTTTCATTCTGGACTATAACTGTAAAATAAGGAATCGACTGCGTGAGTCACACTCGCCTCGTCTAATTAGTCTCAGTATTTATTCATATCCACGCAGGCACTTACGTCAACGCGACTTCAAAACTCAGTAATATGGCCATATAAAAGTTCTTGCGTTCTGTGCAGAGTGAAAGAAATTGGTAGCAGTTTGATAATAACATAAACATGTACTCTTTCTATTTCTAAAGTCGAGGCTGGTGCCGATCAACTCGAACGAGGGTCTCGATACTTAAACATACCCTGGGCAACCCCTCGAAACCCCGACCCATTTAAACTTTTTAAATTGTCTCCATCAACGTCAGTTTCCATCGGCAGATAAGCAACTCTTCCTAATTTCCAAAATTTCCGGTCCAGATTTTTTTTCTGGACGGCTGTCCAGGGAAAGTATGATTATGCAAATCACAGGTATCATGTGTAGCCTAGTTTAGAAGGCTATTTAGTCATGCAGTTGAAATAAAAAGTGAAAAATTGGGTATTCGTGCAAACACTGAATACCAGCCTTTCCACTACGCTGACTGGCACTCATTTCTGGTGAATGGTAATCTTAGATCAGGTGTCCTTCTTCCTTTTTTGTTTGAGGATGGGCGATTGTTTCGATAGCTAGTATTT
Source organism: Porites cylindrica (assembly GCA_964035525.1). Lineage (NCBI taxonomy): Eukaryota > Metazoa > Cnidaria > Anthozoa > Scleractinia > Poritidae > Porites > Porites cylindrica. The sequence goes on from OZ037779.1 coordinate 28,697,389, forward strand.
TGCGGGAATACTTTTTTTTTTTTGCGATTCACGATTTTGCTTACTGTGAATTAATGTTCGCGTTTTTAGAAAGTTCAACAACTTGTAAATGTAATTTAGTAACCAAAATACATATACTGTGCCGCAATCATTGCAGTCAATTGAAATTTTATTAATATTATTAATATTAAAATTTAGCCCTTTTTTAAAGCTGGAGCGCTTTTGTAGGTTGTGAAATAAAATAACAATGATGTCCCACCGAATCTGGCATATACTCCACCTCTTTTTCAGCATGGCTTTGTTTCAAACGGTTGTAATAACGATGACGACGACGACGACGATGATGATGATGATGATAATGATGATGATGATGAAAATGGTTTTGTAATGATTATGATGATGATGATAGTGATAATGGTGAAGATGTTGATGTGACGATAATAAAGATGGTACTGATGATGGTGATTCTTCTTCTGCTGCTGCCGCTCATGATTATGATCAGATGATGATAATGATCGTTTCCCGTAAATTCAGTTCCCTTTTTATGAAGCCTTAAAATAATACTCAGGACTGCGAAGATCTTTCTAAAACTATATCTCTTAGTAGTTTTATGCAGGAAAAAGCTAAAAAGCACATTCTCAGATCTTTTGCTAAAAACTGCAAATAAATCTGTACGTTTTTCCTCGAAAGCGTTCCTCGTGAGAGGAACGGCCATTGAAAGGAACGCTTGTTCCTAGACTGTATGAAGAGATCTTAGCCTTAAATTTATACCAGAAAACAAGGGCTTATCCAGGGCGATCTTACTTCATGATACTGCTTGTATCGTTCAATGAGGACTTTGAGGGTTAAATCAAAACAAACACATACTTCACTCTCCTGTTTCTAAACCACATTGAGTAAAATAGAGAAAAAAATCAACTAAATCCGCCAAATCTGGAAAATCCTTCCACCGGAATAACGTTATAATTGACATTGACGAACACCAGAGTTGTATTCCATTAGACTTAACGGAAATAAGAATTTTAATGAAGGTATCAAAGAAGAAACTCTGTTTTGGGGCTGGATACAACGGATTTCACGGAAACGGCGGATAAGATATATAATAACAATCATAATAAAAAATAATAATAATAATAATAATTATTATTATTATTACTATTATTATTGTTTCTATTTTTTTTAGGGTAAAACTGGCAGTTCATTTGGATTTCAGTGGCTGGAATTCATCACAAAGAAGGTTTTTCTGTCATAGGATTTTGCAGATTTCACGGATTTCACGGAAACGGGATCAAGTCGCTAATTTAGGTCAAATACTCTTCAGCTATCGTTGTCAATTATCACATTTTGGATTACGCAATAACTCTGTGTGACTAAGGTTGAGCGATGGATAAGGGTGTCAGAATTTGTCTACTGGGAAAATTTCATTGATTTAATTATTCACAGTGAAGTGACATGCTTTCGCTTCACGATGAGCAAGCGAAGAGCAAATTTTCCTCGTCGACAACTGAACAGTGAGAATATTAAAGGAGCTGCTTTGTGCTTTTTAATTTAAGTCCAATAGTCGTGGACAAATGTAGTGTAGTGAGTTGTAAGTGTAGATGCAATATCGATGAGGGCCTACAGAGAGGATGGAACGAGGTGTGCAGGACGCGAGACGCTTGCGACAAGTCATTGCAAGGTTTGTATTCAAAATGAATTGAAATGTCAATTATGAATCCTTATTACGAATCGATCGGTTGAATAAGCAAACCTGGCCTGATTTCGACATAATTTTTTGCAGGAGTACAAAGTGTGGCATTTTTCTTTAGTGCTATAGGTACACAAGGGCCAAAGAAAGCGCCAAAGAAAAATAAAAAAAACACCTAGAGGATAACGGAGAGGAAAGCGACAGCGAGCATTTCACAAGTCAAGTGTCAAGTTCTTCAAGCCAAGGCTGGATTTCTAGCCAACCAGCTTTGGTGAACAGCTTTGGCCGGGAAATCTGTCACTATAAACGCATTTTCTCGCTTTAGTCTCGGGACACCTGAAAGACGATTGGGTGGTGTTTCTGTGATCGTTTCTCCTTCGTTGTTAGAGGAAGTAACGGTTTTGCTACCATTTTGATCCTCAGAAGACGCAGAATTGCCTGAAAGCCTCGAGCTTACGTCTATTTCTTTGCTTGGATCCCTTTTCCCCGTGCAATCGTTCCAAATATTCATGTGCTTTGCTCGCCACCTCGCGCGATCGCTGCTTCTGATAGTGAACCCTTACAACAACAGAGCTATGTTTCTGGTCCTCGGAGATTGTGCTCTGTGCTCTGCTGCACAGCTGCCTGCAACTCGCAGTCTCCACAATCTGTCGATAGCGAGTTGAGTGAACGTATATGCCCGTTGCATCGAAGACCAGTTTACTCATTAGCTCTCCCAGCTTATTGTGCTGCTCTCCATTTCTTGTCACCAAAACAAAGTCGCAGGTCGGTCTGAGTAGGGGGCGATTGTGGTTGATGTAGCCATCCAACAGTTGCATGCTCGTCTCAGCCAGGTAAAGAGAATCGAAGCCAAGTTTTCCAACCATTTTGAACATTTTCTGGTCTATAAATCCACCGTTAGTCTTGACTTTGTACACCATTTCCATCGTTAAGTACTGATATGTCATGGGCCTCGAGCCCTTGTCCTTGATAAATAAATAGACGGCCAAAAATTTGGTGGCCAAAGATAAATCTATTGGCAAACCAGCACCCAGTTTCTCCTTGCATGATTTCAGTAGCCAGGCAATTTCAGTCCGCGAGTCAAGTAGCGCCCCACGACTTACAACAGTTCTTCTAGTGTGGCCCAGTACCCCTTGGCTTCTAAGGCATCGATGTCCAGTTCGCTGGTCCACTGCAAGCGCATCATTTTGGAAACGGTTTTGCGCACTTTTTTCTAGTAAACTTGTGTTGAAGCCAGCCCTCTCAATACTGATTCCGATGCTCCATTCACTTTTCGATAATCCACCAATTCTGCAATGGCATCCAAGTAGCCTATGCGTCCCGCGTGTCCCAGATTCCAATCATCACGCATCGTATCAACAAACTTGAAAAGGAGATTCGGTGAGCATAACTTAAGTCCACAATGTCAAATGTCAGCTCCTCTTCGTCTTTGCAACAAAACTTGAGAAACTTTAAGCACTTACTTACGATCTGTTGTGCTTGTCGATCACTTTTACAGCCCCCACCACTGCCAGTTAGCCACGAAAAAAAGTTCTTGGCAATGTTGTTTGTAGGGTCAAGAGAGGCAGTTGCCCTGCTTTTAAGAGGTATAATCTTCTGATCACTGGCTTTACATTTGTTGGTTTCATCGACATTAAGCGTATCGATTTGAGCACTGTCTGGCTTCTCGTCGAAGTGATAGTACCAACTGTGTTTGTTCTTTACGTGTTTTTTACAGCCTCTTTGCGTAGTGAATCCATCGTGGTTACAAATTTGCACTGGGTAGTGAAAAAGACCATCAGAGTCATCCTCTTCTATGTGAAGTCTCTTTGGTTTAGGCGATGCATTTGTTAACTTTGACCAGTTGACATCGTTGCCTCGTTTGTTCATCTTAAGCATTAGCTTGAAATCGACATCTTTCTAAAGTATGCATGCACTTATACTAGCAAAAGGGTCCCCAAGAGATCATCCTATTTGCCAATGAGATATTTGTTAGTCCATGTCTGCCTACACTTGGTCATTCTTGCCCTTGCCCCATTGTTTTCTTGTCCGTATTTGGTACACAATTAATCAAAAGGAACAAAGACACAAGCCTGAACTTGCGCGGGCAAGCCCAAACAAGATTAAACATGTAGCGGGCAAGTCTCGTACTTAACTTGATTGTTGACGGATACATGTTTTGATAAATTTGTATAGCGGAGGTGATGGACAGTAGTTTCATATAGTGTACGATAAATAGGAACTATTGTTCCCTATTCCTTTTTACACTTTGCGCAAAATGGAACGCTAGTTCCTTGGTCACAAATTCGGAACCTGTTCCCATTTATACGCGGAACATAAAACTCTTCTTGAGGAACAAAAAAACCACCTCGATTAGGAACAATTCCGTTCCTGTTAGGCATGAATAGGTACAATTTGAACCGAAAGGGAACAGGGCGTTCCGAACAGCAGTAGATATGTCAGTACATAGGAACAATTTGTTCCTTACTGTGTCGAGCGAGAAATTAGATTGGGAACATTTGTTTCCCAATCGCTTCTAAAGGAACATGAAGAGAAATCGGAACTGTTGAAAGAGGACCTTTTGTTCCTGAAAGGATAAAAGAGGAACCAGCTGTTCCTTTTGACTAGAATAAAAAGGAACTTTGTGTTCCAATTTGCTGCTAACGGACCAGATTGTTCCGAAATTTGCCGACCTTTGTTCCTATCGTGCAAAGAAAGTTCCTTTATTGTACGTTCCTAGGTTGTTCCTAAAGCAGTTAAAGGAACAAAAAGCAAAAATGCGCGGAACACTACGGTTTTGAAAAAGAGATGTTTCCTCGTGTCGCGTCACCTAAAATGAAGCTTTAAAAGTTTCCTCATGTAAAAAACGGCCTAACAATACTAAGGACAAAAATGCAATTGAAAACTACGGAGTTTTAACCTGAAACGTTGCTATCATCACTTTTGGGGAATGTATATGATGAGGGTGTTGATGATGATAATGATGACAATGATGAGTAGGATGGTAATAATGGTAATGGATCATAACGTCGGCGTGCGAAGCCTTCGCTGCGGACCATTCTGTTGATAAATCTGCTCGGGATAGTGTTGACTCCAAGGTTTTGTATGGGAGATTGATGGGCTTCTGATGAGCTATTCTTCGCAATATTGACTACTATTTATCATTAAGGTGGACTAAGCTGACGGTGTAATCGCCCTTGCCTCAAAACGTTCCCTTCTGTGTTCGGCCCTGTATAGTCATGGGGTAGTGGAGACAAAACGGCCATTTTTAGTTTCATTCAGATTACAGGCAAACGTAAAACTTGCGTCGATTTCTTAATCCAAAATGATGGTGTTGAAATGATCATAGATCGTTAAAGCATCTGATAATTAGCAAGTGGATGCTGACAGGTAAACTTGCTACCAGGCTTCAAATCTCCCGGGGGGTACTCCTGAAAATTCTTGGTGGCGGTGTACTGTCCGATTCTCAAAATCCTGACCCTATTTTGGACCAAAAAATGTGAGACAGCAGTGACTATCGCTTGTGTCCATCTCAGTTTATCCAAAAGCCAGGGAAAGGCACCGTGAGGACGAGGTTGAGAATATCTCGAGACATCATAGAATCTATGAGTCCCATGTTCATCAGTTAGCCTCATTGATTAAAAAAAATTGAAATTTTGATATTTTGATATTTTGATATTTTGGGTCGAGACGGTTTTTTGTTTGTGGCTGTTAAAAAGAATATGTTCAAAAACTAGCTTCGTCTCATCTCATTAAACACCTGAGGCTTACTGCACACAAAAAAGGAGCGAAATCGATTTTTGACCGTTGCCGCGATTTTTCCGATTTTGTTAGATTTTTGCAGACATTCACCCTTAAATTCTCTTTTCTCTACTTGTAACCTAGACACCTTCGCCAATGATTCATTGAGGAGCTATTTGTACCTACAAGAGCGACCGAACGAAAAGGTCACTTTGCTAGAATTCGCTCTGTTTTCAACATTTTGCTGCTAACTACCATTCGACCGCGTTTAATTGTCAAATTGTGGCGAATGTTTCTGAGGGTTTATTCCAAAAGGACTGTATCCAAGTTCAGAATCGGTGTCTTTTGTTCACGTCCTCTCTGTAAAACGTGAAATTAGGAATTTGACGCCGAGGTCATTGAACAACAATAATGAAAGTA
>OZ037779.1:28708194-28720694 GCA_964035525.1 Porites cylindrica
CTTCTGGTCGCCATTGAGAGAATGCTTTTGGGAACATCTTCAGCTTTCCCTGCTTTCTGGCTCGTTCCTTCTCCATGGCATACAGGGTGAGGAGGGACCGGTATTCTGAAACTGCATTTTGATAAATTTTTTCCATTTCTTTAAGGTCACCAATGGAAAGATCAAATGATAAACCCTGGGAGTTGCCTTGAGATGGAATGTGATCATCAAAAAAATTCTCTGCTTCAGGTGGCAGTTGAAAGGGGAGTTTATGTTCCATTGCACCACAGACTTTAGCATAGTGACACCACTCGAAAATCTGACAAGAAAAACAAACAACTTAAGTCCATTTTATTGTTATTTTCATTTTGAAAAATTAAATTCATTTTTACATGTAGTAAGTAGTGTTCCACTGAATATTCCCTTGATATTATTTTATAATAAAATGCTGTGTACAGTAGATCATTTAAGTGCATGTGATGATCAGACCTGATAAGATGATCAGGTGTTGTTCATCCACTGGCATCAAAGGGTAAAATTATTGATCAAGCTTAATTACTGTACAAGGCTGTTCTCTAAGGAAAATTGAAGGGAGCCCAGTGCTCTGAAACTGTAAAATCCAGGGTGCCCAGCATGTGATTTGTATGAAAAATCTGAGATTTTCCAGTCGCCGGAGAGCAAAAGTTAGGCGCCAGGGGCCACTGGGCTCTGCTAGAGCACAGCCCTGCTGTACCTTCCTAGAATAGGTTAGCAACTTGAAATGATAACTTTTGTAATCCGTTGTCTGCAAATTAAAATGGGCTAATAGTACAAATGTCATAATAATCAGTTTAACATGTCTGGGAAGGTACTTCTGGACACACCTGGTATGTTCGCAGAATTGTTGCCTCTGGATGTTTTCTGTTCATTGCCCTCCTGCAAAGCCATGAATTAAAGCGTTCATAAGCAAACATCCAAGTCCCATGTACAGGTCCAAATTTTTGAATCCCTTCTGGAAGGTGATGCAGGATGTGGTTTGTAACAACCTTCAAAAAATCCAAAAACACAGCAATAACTTTAAATGGGCATTGTAGCATCACTTTAAAAAGGTACAACTTGCCTTTGCATGATGATAGGTAACCCTAAAATAATGGTCCACTTTTCCTATAAAACACTAACATTATGGCATTGAAAACAGCTACTGTTGTCTGTTGTTACGAATGGCCATGAAAATGGAGTCAAAATCAGCCTCAATTCTGAAGGCCTTTTTTAAAATTATTATGGTTTGCTCCCTTAATTTCATAATATTGTTTTACAATTTTTACAATTCAGCAGAAGCATTTTTTTTATAGTGAAGGTACTAAAATCATGATTTTAACACAAAATTGTCCTGAACACTTCAAAATCACCGTGATAATGCCCCCTTTAAGAGACAATAAAATAGCTAGACCACCACTGCCAAATTCACTTTAAGTTAACTAATGTCGTCACAGGCATATTCAAATCCCTGATGAATGATGTTCAACCCGCATAAACACCCAACTTCGAGACGGAAGTTAAATTCAACCTGTCGCAAGTGTGGAACCAAGAAAAAGTCTTAGTTTCCAGCAGGAGTAGAACCCATGACACGATAGATTTTAGACACTTGCACTGTAACCTTACCTGTAGAGATAACGGAAAGTCCCTCTCCAACCGTGCCAATGCAACGTTTACTTGCTCTTTCAAATGCTCAATCTTGGCTGCATCTTGAGAGGGGGCACATAAAGCTGCGATTGCATCCGTAAATAATATAATGGTTTTGCGCTGTTCATCACCCAACATGCCTCTGATACAGTATTTTAGGACACCCCGTACTGCAACCTGTAATTTTACAAGATTAAAGAATTAGGATTTCAAGATTGTAAAGATGAGAACTATGAGAACATTAAATTCGAGTACTAGAGATTGTCTAGGCTTATTTTTTTAAAACATTCTCTCCAAGACGTTTTAATTAATTTGAGCAATTCCTCTGCCTCTGACACCATTAGTTCTATTATAGTTTATTTACCATGTGGAGACCATGAAATATACACCTGTAAGTACAGTGATTTTGCACTTAAAACTTCCTAGCTAGAGATAAGCATATTTTTTTCTAAAAATTATGGTTACCTTAAATGCTTTATGATGAACTGTTTGAGACTTAATGTATTATTTTGATATTATTGTTTTTACTTTCTTCTTGCAAAGTTGTTGTGATCATTGATTGACAAAGTTAGACTTGTCAATTTGCAATGAAAGTTTTTTAGTTTGTTGTATTTTGTTTTTCAGTTACAGCTGTAGTTAATTAACTTAGATTTTTATTTCATTTTTTTCCTTTTTTTGAAAATCACCGGTTAATCCAAGGAGGGCTAAGTTGTGATATTGCTTCTAGCTAGATACATATACTTACCTCTTTCCACTCATGAGAGTTCAGCCTTGAGATTCGGGAAAAAATTGGACCAGGGGAGAACGAATCACCAGTTGGAACAATGACTTGTCGTGCTCTCCTGTCTGCTTCTTCGAGCTGCTGTTTTGTCAGGCCAAAAGGAGCAGTGGGTAATGAAAATGACTCTTTTTCACCTCTCTCATTCTTCTTAACCTCCTTTTTGTTTTTGCCGCGTTTGGAACATTTTGAGGAGCTTGGTCCAGTGTCACCAGGGCTACAAGTAGACCTTGGCCAACATTCTGGAAACCTATTTAACCCCATTTCCTGCTTTCGTACAGCCAGAGAATCCTCCGAAGCCTTTCCAGCAAGGCATCTATGAAGATGCTTTACTTGTACTGCTACAGTGTGCATGGCATCCGGCATGGTTTGTTGTACTCGATCGAAACCCGGACATTTTTGTGCAAGCATATACACTCCACGGCATCCAGTTCCACTTGCCACACGACTGCTCTGAGTTTTGTTCTTTGCATTATCGTAAGCTTTGTGGAATGACAGGTCTTGTTGAAACTTCCGATATACTGGTCTACCTCTTAATTCAGCTGAGTGTTGTGGGAAATTATGCTGGTCTTTTCTCAGCTCATGCTCAATTGGTAAGAAACGCCTGTTACCAGCATACACCATTTTAGACAAATGTTTGCAGTACTGCCCTTGGAACATACACCATGCACAGGCTCTGTAAGAACCAGTGCCTGTTAGGGAAAACACTTTGCCAAATCCTTGGTAGTCTAGGACATAGATCAAGATTTCAACTTTCACATTAAAAGGTGCCTTTCTGTATGCATCATACAGTTTACACCCACCCAAATAAATGATCTCATCAATTAACACTTCTAAGTAAGGATCAAGATTTTTAGGTTCAGCTCCTTGTACTTGGCTTGGAATTATTCCCACTAGCAAAAGATTTGCCAAATGGTATCTGACATTTCGTGGGAGATTCAGTTGCCCTAAAACAATGGGCCACATGGAGTAGTTGGTCTTATTCTTACTCCATGGATTGAGGCCATCTAAACACAATGACAGTGCAGTGCCCCGTTGATCACCTTCAAATGTACCATTGGGACTGAACGCTTCTTTCCACCTCGGCGAGTCATGAATGTCATTCATAATTCCACCAGTACTTGAAGTCTGTTTTCCACCCTCATGACTTTGGAGAAGATAAGAAATATCCTTGGTTCCAAAACTTCTGGCTAGTCTAGGACTAAGAGGCAAGTAATGGAAAGTTCTCCTGGGAATCTTACCCGCCTTAAACCGTGATTCGTTGCATTTTGGGCATACCACACTTTGTTTGTACTCGCCTCTGAACAGTATGCAGTCATTGGGGCAAACATGGAATATGATTTCTGGATCAAGATATGGTTTGATAATCTTGTAGGCATCTCGATAGCATGTTGGGAGCAAATTTCCCTCTGGAAGAATTGAGTGCCATATTTGTAAGTTCTTAGAAAAGGCTTCCTTGCTGATGGAGGGATGTGAAGAGAACCAGTCAAACAGGTGAACCAGGGTCTCAAACAAAGTGCATGTCAAACTACTATGAAGGAGAGGACTATTAGCGACAGCTTCACGCAAATCATGTGTTTCCTGTGAGAAAGAGGCTTCATTTATGTCATGAATATCTGATATTACACCATCACCAGCATCCTGTTAAGTGAAAAAAAAAATTAAATCCATGTAAATCATAATACATAAATATATTTTTGAGTTCCAGTTAAAGCCAATAACAGGGCTGTCAATAAGGGGAATAACAAGCTACAACTGAGTACATGTATGCTGTCATACATGTACATTTTTGACTTTGAGGATTCACTTTTTAGTATAATGTTCACAATGTACTGGATTGATTTGTGTTGGTACAAGAATCTATCCATTATAGTAAATTTAATATAATATATAAACATATCATAAGTCACAGCCACCAACCACCAACTTTATATCAACTCTAGTTGGTTAAAACTGTCAAATGATTCCAAACTTTCAAGCTTTGAGAATCTAATTTCGGGCATTTTATAAATCCCTCCCCTTTAAAAAGCCTTCAAGCACAGTATATCGTACCTCACTTTCTGATTCTGAGCTGCTTTCTTCCGTGTCAAAATCTGATGAGTCAGTTCCATAATCTGCATTTTCAACCACAGCTGGAATAGGATCTACACCCTCTAGAAATTGTTCAATGTCAATCTGCAGCCAAGTAAAACCACAAAGATACATATTATTAGCTGGGCATTTCTACAATTGATATTTTGTTCAGAACAGCCGTTTTACGGAAATTATTCGACATTAGATTCTCATACAGACACTGTAATTTCTCACACGTTTGCCTACTCGTCAAGATGGCGTCGAGAACCTTGACAAGGTCAAGCTACTCATTGGCGAAACGACCGTCGAACGAAAATCAATGACAACAGCTTTTTACCTTGACCTTATCATCATCATCACGGACATCATCGACGTCGTCATCCCAATCTCCGTCAAGGGGAAAAATGCTGGAGCCTTCTTCAACAACATGTTCTTTCTTCTCACACTTCTCACTATCACTGGAATCACTGGCACTGGAATCGCTTTCTTAGACTCTCGATTTCTTAGCTGTTGGCAGTGTTCCGTACAACTTAGCGTGTTGTTTCACCTTGTATCCTGACTGATGCGTTTTACCTTCGCACAGATTGCAAAAACAGAGATGGAGAGATTTTGAAGACATCTCCAGTCAACCATTCAACAAACCATCTTCGATGTCAAGCATATACGTTGTCACTTCGCCGTACGTTTTCTGCGCCGATTATGTTCAATTTCAAGATTGGATGTCTTACAACATACTCAAAACGCGCATGATCTTTGATTGAAGTCGCTGATACGATGATACGCTTGCTCACTGATTCGCTCACACCATCAAGCCCGTGATGGTTAATGGGAAATTGTCGTATCACGTGACGCCCTGGAAGATCGTGGCGGTTTTTTTGGAACTCTTCATGCAGTAAGAGTGAGTTAAGTTCTTGGGCGATTTTGTTCGGTAATTGTCTTTTCGGTTCACTATGGAACGACTTAGAAGTATCTTTTTAGATGTCCAGTTTACAGACAACGACGGCGTGTTTAGTACTCTCCTTGAGGAAGGGGTAAGTGGCGATTATAAAACTCTACTGACGAGACGCAACTCGAGCGAGCGGGCTTTGTGACCATTTTGCTCTGAAAGCGGGACGTAGGCCAGTTGTGCTAAAGCTTTCGTACTTGGTCAATATAATAACAAGCATCTGACTTAAATGTTGTTTTGATCAAAACAGTTTGATGATATGGAGACGCTTAAAGAAGCGAGAGAGGACGACCTTCGTTCCGCCGGCCTCAAAATGGGAGATATCATAAAAATTCGGCGTGTGCTGGCAAATCAGTCCGATCGGGAGGTACTGACAAGCTCGCTATCGCTATCAGGATCATCGGTATCTGAGTTGGAGCCCAAAAACACAGACATGTGTGAGGCTGTATCTTCCACGCCAAAGCCTAAAGAAGTGTAAGTGTATTTCATCTTAGATATTTCCCGCCTAAAGGATGTTCTAGTTTCCTCTTGTCTCCTGTGGTGACCTCGTGGTATAAAAAAGCTCGTGATCTGAAATGAAACAGCTCTCTTACCTTTCTTTCCTCTTTACGCACATAAGCTTAATCTTATAATAAAGCCTGTTTTGGCATGTTTGAAAAACATACTTGCAAGATTTATTTGAAATCGCTGTTAAATATAAGTTGCAGTGCACAGAAAGTAGAGAACTATACAGCTAGCACGATAAACACAGAAGCTGATTCAGGACCATGCATTTTAACAACCCATTGAACTACGTTTTATGTCAGGGATTAAAGAAGAATGGTCAAGCATCCACTGCCAGTCCACAAGTAACGTGCAGCTACAGCGCTCAGGATTTGCTTTCAAAGTGTGCCCCAGGAACGAAGTGCACAAGGGAACAGCTTTACTTCAGGGTGAATAGTAACCTTAGTACCTGTAGTTCTGTTCAACTGTTCGTCAAATGTTTGCAATTGAGAAGTCTCAATAGAGTTAACATGTACGATGTGGTGTGCGCTCGTCACTTGTGTTGTATTTTAAAATCCGTTTTTGCATTTGTTTTCTTCCCAGTTTTATTGCTGGGCACCCTGGATCTCATGGTTTGGAAGCTTTGAGTTCATTGTAATTTTTCTTAGAGCACAACCTTGTATTTAAGCATCCTTCAACTTGGGAACCATCAGCTTTGCTGAAGGTGTTTACTGGCAGTTTGACGCAATTCCTCGAAAAAAATAATGATGCTAAACTGTTCTAACAAATCTATTATCATTTGAATGGTGTTTAAAAAAAAAAGAAGTGGTGGGATATCATTTTCCCCTGAGCTTGCATCAACTTGGGTGTGTATAATAATGAATTATTACGTGTATTTACATTTTCAGTGTTTTATGTCTTAATGACAATTACAAAAGGTTTCTTTCTTTTTTAGAATTTGCTCCGAGACTGTGCAAAGCAGTCTAAGATCTGGGATAAGGCTTATCCCCTACCTTCCATTCCTGATGGAAAACTGAATAAGTTTTTTGAACTAGTAAGTACTTTACAATGCACTACATGATATCTTACGCTGCAACTACTGTACCAGCTGTACCAAGATAAAGTTGACCAACACCTAAGACTTGTATTGCTCATGATCAATTGCACTGCGAGTAGACAATTGAAATTTCATTGACTTGTTCTGTTCTTGACATTTCATTGGCTATAGAAAAAAAGTTGGAATCAATTGTTTCCGTTCTGCTTTGTTATGGTTAACTTTACGTGGGTGACCCTGGTAACAGTAGTCACACTGTATATTGTAAAAAAAAAAAAAAAACATGAAATTTCAGTACAACTAAACTTCAACTAAACTTTCCTTCGTGATTTGAAAACAGGTTAACGCAGCGGCCCCACAATTAAAGGGCTATAAAAATGAAGTAAAGACACGCCTGGGCCAAGCCCTTCAAAATAAAAGAAAATATCGAAATGATGTGAAAGCTGGAAAGAGAAAGGGACCGAATGGATAAGTAGTGGATATCCTCTTGTTTACTTGAGGTTGGCCTTCATTCTTGTCTGATTTTCTTCATGCTTGTTTGTTTGGCTGTCTCATTTAATTTTGTTGCTTTTTTTATTTCCTGTGTTTTTACCTGCAGATTACATGTAGATTAGTAATAAATCATGCCTTTTTATGCACCACACATGTCAATGATTAAAAGTGTACATGTGCGTATATTTACCATCTTACGTTTGATTTTTTTTTCAGTAATAAGGATGCAAATACGGATGCAAAAGTGCAATGTAGGAAGTCCATTTCTAAATTTTTAGAAAGAGAGGCTGCATCATCATGCAGTCAAAACAGGTAATGAAAACTTTGGAACTCAAATTGGTTTTCAAAGTGCAGGGAGGTTGTTGCCAAAACTATATGTATAGCTAAGACTTTCAGGAGATAAGCCCTAAGACCCGAAAACTAATACCCTTTATTTTTTTTAAAATTTAGTTTCTTTCTATTTTTGGTTTTAAAATAGCACTGACTGTGATAGCAGCACTGACACAAGTACCAAAATAAGTCCTGATGCACATTCATCAGCATTTTCTCATGGGTAAGTTTTCCTTTCAGCTCAAGTATATACTAGACCACTGGAAATATAAAACACCTAATCTATGAAACAAATATTAGTTTAGTAAATATAACATCACTTTTTTTTTCATTTTCATCCATTTAGAGAAGAAGTCTTTGTGTACAAGACTGCAGAGAAAAAACTAAAATTGGCCAAAGCCATTTTTGTTGGGCCAGATGATGAGTCTGATAAAGCTGGTAATGTTGACGATGACAATGAAATTAGAGCAGTTTTCAATTGAGTGTTGTAAACCAAAACCAAAGTAATTACACTAGCCAATCACAATGAACACAGACAATCCAATAAACCAATCAAAACTCTAAGCAACCACATGAAGGTGATGTGAAGCACGGGAAAATGTGCAGTAGCTGATCACTATTGGTTTTGGTTATACTTTGGATTGACTGAGAAAGTGGGGTGAGTTTTTCAAACCAATCAAAAAGCGTAGTAATGCAAAACCAAAGTGAATGCAAATTACTGAAGTGAAAACCACTCTATCATTCAACTGTAGATCAGATTTAAGTCAATACATAGTAGTTACAGTAGCTTGTGAGGATCCAGCATCATGTTGGCTGTGCTGACGTAACAAATGTTAAGGGATCTAATGTCTTGTGTAGATTATGTTGCTGTGTAACAAAGATCAGGTGTGCAAACTGTTAACAAATAACAGATTCCTTGATTATGTCAGCACTTAGTGCTAAAAGTTTTATTCTTTCAAAATTTCCCTTCCTTTTAAGGCATGTACTCGTTGTTACAACTGAATGCAAAATATATCAAAGAAGATGAGGAAATACCATTACCTGCTGAAACAGTTGATAGTGATCTGACTTTAAATGAGGTTCAGGTAATATATTTACAGTGTATTGAATTCATTAAATAATCATTTGGACAAATTAAAGTGAATAGTTCACTTTAAGGTAGTACTGTAAAAAGATGCGCAGTTGTTAGAACCTCCACTTTTTTGATAGGCTCGGGCCTGCTGCATAAAAATGGCACATCAAATAAATTAATTGTAAATCAATATCATAATATTGCACTTGCTTTCTCAATCTTTGTATCTGACTTGCTTAAGGTGAATGGAGTTTTCACATGGAAAACCATCAAGCTATCTTCAATCTCTAAGAAAGAACCACCAAGAAAGAAGCTAAAGGTGAGGATCAAAAGCTAAAATTTACATTTTTATGACCCCATGGTCAGTGTGCAAACAAAGTAGTGTCCGATAGCCCGGGGGTAGGGGATTTTGCTATGGGGCTAGTGAATTCTGTTTTTAACTGCCCCGACGGGCAAGTGATCTTTTTTGAGGAATTCAAATAACAGAAGAACTGTGAGATCAATTCTGCTCCTCAAAAGCTTTTCGGGCTAGTTGAAATGACGTCTGGGCTAGTAAATGTTTGCTTCTTCTTGCCCGAATGGCAAGCTGTGAAAATGATCTTCTTTGCACCCTGTCCATGGTACTCCTGAAGATGACCAGGTCAGGCTGCTGCTGTCAGCTGCTAGTGCTTTCAGTAAGCATGAGCCCACTATTGAAATAATCTGAATTAGTCAACAATGTAGGAGGAAAAGAACTGCTCCTTGTTTAATTATACAGGTTAATATTTATTATTATCTACTCGTGAAACCAGCTGCCTAGTGACATGTTCATTTACTTAAAATTTTTTTGCAACCCTTAAACATGTAAGGTGTTGTTTTCAAGTTTTAAAATTACCAAGGCCGAAGACTTAATATATGGATGCTTTGCAATTTTCTTTGTTATTTTCTGCCTATTTTAGAGTCAAACGCCGTTGGTCACCATGTCAAAAGGTAATCAAATCAATACACACTTTACACCATGCAATTACCGTCTGTATCAGTATGGATGGAATGTACATGTTTTGACTCCAACATCTCTGTTTAGGATAGGCTTGCAAATCATCTTCATCCCTACCACTCTTTATCTCTTTATCCTTATAAACCTCATAATTACAGAACTGCTCAAAAGTAAGTTAAGGTAGAGTGCGGCCAATTCTGCCATTTTCGCCAAATACACCATTTTCGCCAACATCGCCACTTTCCAAAGGGCCCCTTTGCCATCTCATTTGAATGTTTGTTTACAGTTTGGCAATTTTGGCAATTAAGCACCATTTCCGCCATTTTCGCCAATGCGTGCATTTCTGGACATATCTCGCTCGGACATGTGCATAAATCAAATTTTAAAGGGGCTGTGTCACGCAGTCCAGTTCATTTTGTTTAATTTTGCCAATTACTCGCCCTCAGTTGTTATGGAATTTAAAGTAAGCAAAGAAATTACAGGTAAATGACAAAATCAGAGATCCGAGACAAACAAATATGTCTCCCGAGCATTATTTCTGATGTTGCAAGCAGCAGGGATCAACTTTGAAAAACTGTTGGGCTGAACAGTTTTCAAAAAACCTAATTTCAATCAGTTTCAATCTTCTTCAGTTTTGTCCATCCGTGGCATCTGTTGTTTCTGTTATTTTATTTTAACCTTCCTATAAAGTTTTAAGTGGCTATTTTTATGTTTCTCTTAATTTAACGGGCATTTTGTAATTTCCTAATTTGGCTGAATTTCGTGACACAGCTCCTTTAAGGTAGTTTTTGGAAGTTGAACCATCCCCCTCCTTTAGGCTTTTCGTTTTTGTCAATTTTTTTTTTTGGCTTTTCATTTTGCTATCTTTCTGCTGCAGTTGTTGTTATTCTACCAGGCTTGCTTGCAGGCTCTTTATGGGTTGTTTAGGACATTTCAGGAGTCAATGGGTTAACTATTTTGTATTCTTAAGAAGGCAAATGTGTACAGTTTATGATTTATTATGTAATAACTTATAGAGGTTATCAATTTGATGTTTTACAGGTGAAACAAATGCAAAGGAAGATTGTCTCTTACAGAAAAGTGTTCAAAACCCCTCCTCCTTTGTCAAGGTAGTGACCTAAGTAGCTTTTTTTCCTTCATTGTTCAAAATTATTTTTAGACTCCTCTGGGGTGAGAGAACAGTTCTTCACTATCTATGTATTGAATTGGTAGAGAGACAATTGCAATATAAATTATGTAATTTCTCACTCTTTGATGATTTGCAGGGCTATGATGGAGGTATTTTAAGTGTAGGCCAGTGGGTGGCAGTTGATTATGACAAGAAATTTTATATTGGCAAGATTACTGCAATTGAATTGCTCATACTGGACTCCCAGGAGGAGATGGTCGACATTACATACTTAAGTAAATCAAAGAATGGGAAGTACAAGTGGCCAAAAAGAAAAGACACAGACATAGTTAGTCCAGATTTAATTTTCTGCACTAAACCACGTTTACGTGAGGAGGGATTAGAGTTTTGCCTTGAAAATGAAGGCTTCATTACAAAACAGTTTCAGAACTATAAAAATGACTTAAATGAGTAATTAGTTACATAGATTTACATGGATCCAAAAAGTTTTAAAAAAAGAAAAGTGATTTAACTGTATTTTTTAATTGCGTTATTGTTGTCTTAGAATTGAAGATTTATGAATTGTCTAGAACTCACAAAAATAAAACTTAATACAGTTTGGTGGTTTTTTTAGCAAATTATTTTCAGATAAAATTATCAATACAGGCCACTGTATCGTGCAAAAGCATCACTACTAAAGTACAATGATGTCTGCTTCAAAACATGAAACAAAGTGACGCATTTTTAAGGGTGTATTAAATCACATCTCTATCTTCACATAATTGTTCATGTAATAGGGTAAAAATAATTGATTGAAGCAACTGCATATTTATAATACATAATAGATGCTGCAATACAGATACATTCATTATTATCTAGCTGTTACAATTATATTTATTGATGTGTATAAGAGAGAAAAAAACTATATTGATATGACTAGAATAATATTAAATTTTGGAAAAGGTTATTTGGAATTTACATAATATTGTTGTAATTGAATTGGAGTTTGGAGGTTATTTAAAATGTACATGAAATTTGTTTTTTTTAAAGAGTTAGATATAGATTTATATAATGTACTTTCTATACATTACATTGTATTGTTTTGTTTTTCAATTTTTAATCTCTAGTGATCTTATATTGCCAAATTAAAAAAGCAAGGAAAGATATTTATAACTGTAATATAGACTTACATAAAAATACTACAAGTCAAAAGGTTTAAAAAATGATAATTATTGGACTGCTATATGTGTCACTTAAACATGTACACATGAGTACTTTAGAATGTTATTCTACTTTCAATGCTTTGTCAAGTGGCTTAAATCTAATAAATTTAGGATCAAAGAGGTAGAAAACATGTTGTCTTATTTGGCAGGGGTCTCATTAAGTTTTGAACTAGGCCCCATCAGAAACTGGAAGAGAAGGTGGCTGTACCAAGTTAACTTGCTTGTTGCAGCCTGATTGCTATGGCGAGAGTAACTGGCAATGAAAAGTCAATTGTGAGAAGCCTGTGTGTAACTTCGGAAGATGTTGGTTTGTTTTGAAAACCC
>OZ037779.1:28725694-28745694 GCA_964035525.1 Porites cylindrica
GGCAAAGTGCAGCCCCAAGTAATATGTAAAATAAACCAAAGTCAGGGATTAAGAAAGTTTTTGCTCTAAAAATAAAAATCTATTTCAAAGTGAAGAATACATTTTGGATTGCTTAATTACAACCAATGGAAACACTCTTCACTTTGTGGTAGCTATTAAAGCGGGGTTAATGCTTTTTTTTACATCTGAGAGGCAAAAAAAACAACAATAACAACATATTAAATCCTCTATTAAGGCCCCACTCTCTCAAATAAGCCCTCCTTTTCAGTGGAAGAAAGTTTTAACAATAAGCCCTCCTCTCTTTTAACCCCCATCCCACCTTCCCTCCTTTTCTTATTCTTCACTAATAAATAAAAGACTGTATCAATCAATGACAACTGTAAAACTTTGTGTGGACCGATTCAGGATGGTTTATTCAGCAACTGGAAGTTCGGATTTGTTTTTGATCCTCGGCTGCTTGACCTCCAACCTTCTTGTACTTGGGCTTTTTCAGTTGGCATTTTTTTTGTGTGGGGAACTAATATCAGCGTCTTTGCTAGATAAAAGGGACCTTAAGATACCCTGGACGCGGCGGTAAAGAGAACGGAGAAAGCCTGGAGCGAGGACGCCGCCACCTTCGCGGGAAAAACAAATTAAGATTGAGCAGGTTGGGTTGAGTGCTCGCCTGACGAGAGAGGATAAAGTAATGCTTTCGTGTTTTAATTCCATAAGTCGTGAAGTCTTGCTTGATTGATACCTTAACGATCTTTTATTGGAAGAAAAATTTGTGCTGCCGGCTATTACTCCAGTTTCTCTAAAAAAAACCGAATTTCTTCGAGGGAAACTTGAGGGTATGATCGGAGTTCAGTTTATCAGCTATTTGTTGCCAGACGTTTTCGCTTTCCGTTGTTCTAGATCTTGCTTTAAAACGATATGATACCGCTCCATCGCTGAACTGAAAGTGAACAAAATAAAATTATAAAAGTTAATAAATGAAGTTAGAACCATGGCGTCTTGTTCAAGATCTCAATTTTCTCCGACATGTTCAAGTTTATTACAAGCCTAGATTTTTTGTTTTTCAACAATTTTTATTCGACTTCTTGTCTCTTAAAGTTTTCAAATACTATCCCAAAGCGAGAACGTTGTCCCCTTAAAAACAAGCAGTTATAGTGTTACATTTGTGTCGAAAGACTCGGCACTTTCATTCTCAGTTGCCGCCAAAACCATGAAACCAAAAGGCTTGATAGCAAAATAATAAGAGGCAATCTTGAGAGAACATCTCACTAAAAACACTTAAATGTGTCTCATTAAGTAAAACGGATCGAAAATCCTGTACGACAAAGCAAGTTCTGCACTGAAAACAAGAAAACCAACTCACCGTTTTACGAGGCGGCCAAACTTCTAGTTTTCACCGTCGCGACTTCAGGTCAACGCTGTGGCATTATGCTAATTAGTTCCAAGAATTGAACATTTCACTTCCGGTTGACGTCCTCCTCGGCCGCGTCCAGAGTATCTTAAGGTCCCTAAAATAAGGCCCCCAACTCTATTGCCTGGAAGCATTGTGAACAGGGTTAGATATCAAAGCCAATAAGAAAGTCTAAAAACTGTGAGGTAGATGAAGATTGACAATAATTTTATTACCTGCACCAGATCAAGTGACAAAATATCCAAACTGAAAAGGAACTGTTTAATTTTCAACCAAAGTTTCCTTGAATTGTCTTAACAAAATACTGTTCTCTGGTTCTTGTTTTGAGAAAAAAAAATGTTTTTTTACATATCAGAGTTCAGTTCAAATGAGTGCAGACAGAAAAACAATAGTCAAAAACCTCATGAAGATCTGTAACAAAACTGACGATAACTTATCAGCTTAAAGTGTCCGCGACTTAAGTTAATGCTTAGTTGAATTTCGGAACGGAAGAGGTTTTAGAGCGTCATGACAAAAAATTCCCTGTCTTCTGAGGTCTGTTCTCGAAATTCCTAAGATGAAATAAATTGCGCTCACTGTTAGAAAAAGCTCCCCCTTTCACGAAAAAAGAAAACTCAACCTCTGGCACTCAGGGTGGGCAAAAAAAGTAAACAGTGAAAAAAGGTCGGTATCGAGTGCCGTGTACGCTACAGAACGTTCAGGCTTAAAACAAATGAAGGTCATTGAACAGAAAATAAGATCGCTATATCATTCTACCGTATTCCTGTGGCTTGTAAGTGCATTCTTTCATATTTTCAGCTTCTTTTGAGTTTGCCTTTGCCGCCATTTTGTTTGTTTTTCACCAGTCTCAAGACCTCGTACCCAGATCCTCTCAGTCTTTATCTTGGCCGCCATTTTGAATAAATTTCCACTCTCCGTGGACAAATCAGTCACGTGATTTCTGCTGTGTGCCAGGGTCTTCTCTCCTGCCGCCGCCATATTGGAAAGCGAGAAGACCCTGGGGACGAGGTTGTGTCATTCCTAACTAGTTAGCAGGACGCGCTGAGTGCTTTTAACCGAAACGTTGTATTGTTTCTATGGGCCTGCTGGCGTTTTGTTAGATGTGCTGAGCTTTTATGCGTGAAACGTTTCGGCAAATAACTCAGAATCTCTGGGCCACAAAGACCTGGGGCTTGGACAAATTGTTGTTATATTAGTCTTTTATAACATTTCCTTTTCTAGCCTTCTTTTACTGGACGGTTTCCAATTTATTTTTTTGTTGCGTGACAGTGAAAACGATCTGTAGGTCTGTATCAAGATATGGTGAATGGTAACACCCTATACCATGCAAGCCTTCAGTTTTTTTATGAAAATAATAGCTAACTGCGGTGTTATGCATCAAATTCTTTACGGAAATTTGCATAAGGACGCTAGTTGTTCAGGCTGACGGATTTGCTGTGTTGCTGTCTGCTTTGAATAATTCCAGCAGTGGAACGGTAACAATTTTCTTAGGCTTCTTTTTACATCCAAGAATTTATACGAGAATACAATTTGTTATTCAGGTCGCAAAGAAAAAGTGCGACCGAACAGGGGAGCTGTTTAATAAATGCTGATTTCGAAAGGGTAAATGTCTCTAGCATTTGTGTGTTTTTAAAAAAAGTGAACCCTGACTTCTGTAAGCTTTCCGCAGTTTTAGTCACTTTTGGTTATTCCGAACAAACTAAACTCTGACTTGCATTCCTAACTAATTAGTAGGACGCGCTGAGTGCTTTTGACCGAAACGTTATATTGTTTTCTATTCCTGCTGGCGTTTTGTTAGATGTGCTGAGCGTTACTTTCCTCGTACCAGTGCTGCATGTACAAGTAGAGATTTTAAAAGGTTATCTGCCTTTATCCTTAAAATCATTTCACCAACTTACCTCCTTGTCCCAGAATCATTCTGGAATAATCCATCAAATTCTTTACGGAAATTTGAATAAAGGGCGCTAGTTGTTCAATCTGACGGATTTGCTGTGTTGCTGTCTGCTTTGAATAATTCCAGGAGTGGAACGGTAACAATTTTCTTAGACTTCTTTTTACATCCAAGAGTTTATACGAGAATACAATTTGTTGTTCAGGTCGCAAAGAACAAGTGCGGCCGATCAGGGAAGCTGTTTAATAAATGCGGTATCGAAGCAATCACATAGCATTGCTAATTCCGAATGGTAAATGTCCGCTAGCGGATTTGATTCCGAAAGAAAGTGATTTTAACCAACATTGCAGATGAGTGTAATAAACAAATGTTAGATTAGTTCTGCATTAGGGTGTAGTTTGCTTACGAACCTGTAGTTTCTTAGGAAGTTATGACAGCTTACTGATTGTCGCGCTTCTGGTTTATTCAAAGACCATCAGAAGGCGGTGATACAGTGTTTAAAAAATCGGCTGTAGCACATTTAGACGCCGTACTTTTCATGAGCCGAACCTAATTTGAATTAAGGTAGACCGGCTGAATTGATTGAGACGCCGATCTTAATTCTAGCCGAACCAAATTCAGACAGGAGAACAATTCTCATTTCGGTCAAAATATGTTACAAGAATTTCTGCATTAGGTTCAGTGCATGAAAAGTTCGGCGTCTGAATCAAAGGCGTTCCAAAGTCGATCCAAAGGCGAAATTCCCGGCCGGGCTAAGCAGAAAGAACGGCTGAGCCGTTCCAAATTGAAACAGGCGCTACTAGTTGATTCAGACGCCGAAATTCAATGAACTAGGTTCAATGTATTGGGCTCATTACGGCGTCTGAACCGGGCCTAAGATATCTAATTCAAGTTGGAGCCTGATGACAGGGTTTTATTATTTCTTAAATCGTATTTGTTAACCCCTCTTATTTTTGAAGGTTATTCGGCCTTAACCATTAGTCTGAGACACTGGAACCAAATTCATATCACATTGCTAAGATTTCAAATTTTGGCAAGGCGTTCATTTGTTGTTTAGTGCCGCCATATTTTTTTTCATCAACTCGAAGTGCATCACTTTTATCGCCCAAAAGACAGGAATAAATCATTGATTCGAGTTCAAAAATCCAACAAACACATCGCAGATAGATATGAAGAGCTTTTTCGTGCCTTTAAACGTGAGGCTGTACAATTTTTAGTGGCAAAAAACCTTACCTTAAGTCACTTACCACTGGAGGCCCTTTGTGCCGTTCAAACGTGAACTGCAAGCTGCAAACGCGATCGCAAGACCGTGGAATAAGCTTGTTGTAGCCGAACTGCTTGAGGTTCAAATAAGTAGCTAACTTTGTATATGAACACTTGTTTAACTTGAATTAGCCGACCATTTGTGAGGCTTAAACATCCTAGGTTCGCGTTAGGACGAGAGTTTTTTCCTTGGAAACAAACCGCAAAATGTCACGTGAGCACGGCCTTATGGTCGCGTTGGCAGTTTGCAGATCACGCTTGAATGGCAGGAAGCTCTTCCATCGGTAAGTGACTTACGGCAAGGTTTTTTGCCAGTAAAAATTGTACAGCCTCGCGTTTAAAGGCACGAAAGAGCTTTTAATATCCATCTGCGATGTGTTTGTTGGATTTTTGAACTCGAATCAATGATTTATTCCCGTCTTTTGGGCGATAAAAGTGATGCACTTCGAGTTGATGAAAAAAAATATGGCGGCAGTAAACAACAAATGAACGCCTTGCTAAAATTTGAAATCTTAGCAACGTGAAACTTTAAACGCGTAAAGGTAAACTCCCGTTTGCGGTTTCCCATGAAAAACCTGATGCTAAAGGTCTCTAATAACGAAATGAGAATTGTTCTCCTTCTGAATTTGGTTCGGCTAGAGTTAAGATCGGCGTCTGAATCAATTCAGCCGGTCTAAATAGTCTGGGTTGGCCTTAATTCGAATTAGGTTCGGCTCATGAAAAGTACGGCGTTTAAATGTGCTACAGCTGATTTTTTAAACACTGTATCACCGCCTTCTGATGGTCTTTGAATAAACCAGAAGCGCGACAATCAGTAAGCTATCATAATTTTTCTAAGAAACTACCGGTTCGTAGGCAAACTACATCCTAATGCAGAACTAATCTAACATTTGTCTATTACATTCATCTGCAATGTTGGTTAAAATCACTTTCTTTCGGAATCAAATCTGCTAGACATTTACCATTCGGAATCAGCAATGCTATGTGATTGCTGCGATACTGCATTTATTAAACAGCTTCCCTGATCGGCCGCACTTGTTCTTTGTGACCTGAACAACAAATTGTATTCTCGTATAAACTCTTGGATGTAAAAAGAAGTCTAAGAAAATTGTTACCGTTCCACTGCTGGAATTATTCAAAGCAGACAGCAATACAGCAAATCCGTCAGCCTGAGCAACTAGCGTCCTTATGCAAATTTCCCAAAAGAATTTGATGAGTTATTCCAGAATGGTTCTGGAGATATATTGGTGAAATGATTTTAAGGACAAAGGCAGATAACTTTTGTAAATAAACAAAGTATAACTCAAAGAAGAAGAGATTCAGGTTATAACCACCGTTAAGGAATTTTTAAGATTTCATACAAACCCTTCTAATCAACATTATGCAAATTACCGTGAAATTCGAAGCCACGTGAGAAGATTTATGATTCGAATTTACGGACGTCGTGCCTTCTTTAATAGCCTCGTCTTCTGTTGAATGAATGATATCAATAAAACTATTTAAAGTAGTGGTAAATGTTGGAAATCCGCCTCTTAATGTAGCGGAGTTATAGTGGTTCCAAGTGGGCCAAAATCCCATACATTCACTGTAATTTTACTCGTGTTTGCCCCCCTAGCCAAGATGGCGTCATAAACCGTGAAAAGGTCTATAACCCACCAGTAACACGGCAGTCAGCTATGAGTGTCATAAAAAACCTAAGGCTTGCATGGTATAGGGCGTTACCATTCACCGTATTTTTATATAGACCTATTGTAAAATTTCCTTGTTTATTACACTCGCCTGCAAGGTTGAACGGTTCGTCAATTAAGGTGGCCCGTTCCTGTTTTTATGCGTGTTGGTTATGTTTTTGATTCGCGTTTTTCAGAATGAAAGATTCAACCGATTTCTACGATTTTTTGCATCCTTAATAAATAATGGTGGAACTTTTACTGCTCGTGAGCATGTGATGGGAAAGTCAGAGACCTTGAATATATTATCGTGCGAGAGGGGTTTTATTGCAGTTGAAAATTGGATGGCGAGGTAAAAACCCATGAAAATCCAGTGAAATTTTTCATGGTAAATTTACATGTTTTTCACAGGTTTTTCATGAGATTTTGATGGGGAATTTTCATTGGTTTTTCATGGGGGAAATGCCATGAAAATCTCATGAAAAAAGCATGAAAAAACCCCTTAAAATTCAACGCTTCATGGCCCATGAAAAAACAAAATCCCATGAAAATGCCATGAAATATAATGAAGGCCGCTTATTTTGTTTCATGGCTTTTTAATGATAATGAAAAAGCCATGAATTAAAAACTCTTTTTTCATGGTGTCGGAATTTATGGGTTTTTCATGGGGTTGTTTAATTCATGACCCATAAAAAAACCATGATTTTTCCGTGAACGGTCGAATATTAATGGCTCATGAAAAAATGAAATGGCTTTTGATGACATTTTCATTACCCATGAATTATGGCCCTCGCTTATTTTTCATGGAAAAGACAAAGACATGGCTACCATGAAAATTTAGTCTTAAACTATTCTCCACTGTTAAATAAAATAATATAAATTGCTTGTAGTTGTTATAGACTGAAAATCATAATAATGAATCAAAGTCATGAAAAAAGAAAACAAACAGAAAAAACTTACCAAATTGGTGAGTTCATGCTTTTGCTGAAGTGTATTTATTCATTGGACAACACAGGGGTTAATAGATGCGTTTCTTCATTTCATTATCACATTGCTTCCATTCACCAGAGCAGGGTTTTCAAAACAAACCAACATCTTCCGAAGTTACACACAGGCTTCTCACAATTGACTTTTCATTGCCAGTTACTCTCGCCATAGCAATCAGGCTGCAACAAGCAAGTTAACTTGGTACAGCCACCTTCTCTTCCAGTTTCTGATGGGGCCTAGTTCAAAACTTAATGAGACCCCTGCCAAATAAGACAACATGTTTTCTACCTCTTTGATCCTAAATTTATTAGATTTAAGCCACTTGACAAAGCATTGAAAGTAGAATAACATTCTAAAGTACTCATGTGTACATGTTTAAGTGACACATATAGCAGTCCAATAATTATCATTTTTTAAACCTTTTGACTTGTAGTATTTTT
The DNA here is from genome assembly GCA_964035525.1 of Porites cylindrica. Taxonomy (NCBI): domain Eukaryota; kingdom Metazoa; phylum Cnidaria; class Anthozoa; order Scleractinia; family Poritidae; genus Porites; species Porites cylindrica. Next base: position 28,733,348 of record OZ037779.1, read on the forward strand.
ATGTAAGTCTATATTACAGTTATAAATATCTTTCCTTGCTTTTTTAATTTGGCAATATAAGATCACTAGAGATTAAAAATTGAAAAACAAAACAATACAATGTAATGTACAGAAAGTACATTATATAAATCTATATCTAACTCTTTAAAAAAAACAAATTTCATGTACATTTTAAATAACCTCCAAACTCCAATTCAATTACAACAATATTATGTAAATTCCAAATAACCTTTTCCAAAATTTAATATTATTCTAGTCATATCAATATAGTTTTTTTCTCTCTTATACACATCAATAAATATAATTGTAACAGCTAGATAATAATGAATGTATCTGTATTGCAGCATCTATTATGTATTATAAATATGCAGTTGCTTCAATCAATTATTTTTACCCTATTACATGAACAATTATGTGAAGATAGAGATGTGATTTAATACACCCTTAAAAATGCGTCACTTTGTTTCATGTTTTGAAGCAGACATCATTGTACTTTAGTAGTGATGCTTTTGCACGATACAGTGGCCTGTATTGATAATTTTATCTGAAAATAATTTGCTAAAAAAACCACCAAACTGTATTAAGTTTTATTTTTGTGAGTTCTAGACAATTCATAAATCTTCAATTCTAAGACAACAATAATGCAATTAAAAAATACAGTTAAATCACTTTTCTTTTTTTAAAACTTTTTGGATCCATGTAAATCTATGTAACTAATTACTCATTTAAGTCATTTTTATAGTTCTGAAACTGTTTTGTAATGAAGCCTTCATTTTCAAGGCAAAACTCTAATCCCTCCTCACGTAAACGTGGTTTAGTGCAGAAAATTAAATCTGGACTAACTATGTCTGTGTCTTTTCTTTTTGGCCACTTGTACTTCCCATTCTTTGATTTACTTAAGTATGTAATGTCGACCATCTCCTCCTGGGAGTCCAGTATGAGCAATTCAATTGCAGTAATCTTGCCAATATAAAATTTCTTGTCATAATCAACTGCCACCCACTGGCCTACACTTAAAATACCTCCATCATAGCCCTGCAAATCATCAAAGAGTGAGAAATTACATAATTTATATTGCAATTGTCTCTCTACCAATTCAATACATAGATAGTGAAGAACTGTTCTCTCACCCCAGAGGAGTCTAAAAATAATTTTGAACAATGAAGGAAAAAAAGCTACTTAGGTCACTACCTTGACAAAGGAGGAGGGGTTTTGAACACTTTTCTGTAAGAGACAATCTTCCTTTGCATTTGTTTCACCTGTAAAACATCAAATTGATAACCTCTATAAGTTATTACATAATAAATCATAAACTGTACACATTTGCCTTCTTAAGAATACAAAATAGTTAACCCATTGACTCCTGAAATGTCCTAAACAACCCATAAAGAGCCTGCAAGCAAGCCTGGTAGAATAACAACAACTGCAGCAGAAAGATAGCAAAATGAAAAGCCAAAAAAAAAAATTGACAAAAACGAAAAGCCTAAAGGAGGGGGATGGTTCAACTTCCAAAAACTACCTTAAAGGAGCTGTGTCACGAAATTCAGCCAAATTAGGAAATTACAAAATGCCCGTTAAATTAAGAGAAACATAAAAATAGCCACTTAAAACTTTATAGGAAGGTTAAAATAAAATAACAGAAACAACAGATGCCACGGATGGACAAAACTGAAGAAGATTGAAACTGATTGAAATTAGGTTTTTTGAAAACTGTTCAGCCCAACAGTTTTTCAAAGTTGATCCCTGCTGCTTGCAACATCAGAAATAATGCTCGGGAGACATATTTGTTTGTCTCGGATCTCTGATTTTGTCATTTACCTGTAATTTCTTTGCTTACTTTAAATTCCATAACAACTGAGGGCGAGTAATTGGCAAAATTAAACAAAATGAACTGGACTGCGTGACACAGCCCCTTTAAAATTTGATTTATGCACATGTCCGAGCGAGATATGTCCAGAAATGCACGCATTGGCGAAAATGGCGGAAATGGTGCTTAATTGCCAAAATTGCCAAACTGTAAACAAACATTCAAATGAGATGGCAAAGGGGCCCTTTGGAAAGTGGCGATGTTGGCGAAAATGGTGTATTTGGCGAAAATGGCAGAATTGGCCGCACTCTACCTTAACTTACTTTTGAGCAGTTCTGTAATTATGAGGTTTATAAGGATAAAGAGATAAAGAGTGGTAGGGATGAAGATGATTTGCAAGCCTATCCTAAACAGAGATGTTGGAGTCAAAACATGTACATTCCATCCATACTGATACAGACGGTAATTGCATGGTGTAAAGTGTGTATTGATTTGATTACCTTTTGACATGGTGACCAACGGCGTTTGACTCTAAAATAGGCAGAAAATAACAAAGAAAATTGCAAAGCATCCATATATTAAGTCTTCGGCCTTGGTAATTTTAAAACTTGAAAACAACACCTTACATGTTTAAGGGTTGCAAAAAAATTTTAAGTAAATGAACATGTCACTAGGCAGCTGGTTTCACGAGTAGATAATAATAAATATTAACCTGTATAATTAAACAAGGAGCAGTTCTTTTCCTCCTACATTGTTGACTAATTCAGATTATTTCAATAGTGGGCTCATGCTTACTGAAAGCACTAGCAGCTGACAGCAGCAGCCTGACCTGGTCATCTTCAGGAGTACCATGGACAGGGTGCAAAGAAGATCATTTTCACAGCTTGCCATTCGGGCAAGAAGAAGCAAACATTTACTAGCCCAGACGTCATTTCAACTAGCCCGAAAAGCTTTTGAGGAGCAGAATTGATCTCACAGTTCTTCTGTTATTTGAATTCCTCAAAAAAGATCACTTGCCCGTCGGGGCAGTTAAAAACAGAATTCACTAGCCCCATAGCAAAATCCCCTACCCCCGGGCTATCGGACACTACTTTGTTTGCACACTGACCATGGGGTCATAAAAATGTAAATTTTAGCTTTTGATCCTCACCTTTAGCTTCTTTCTTGGTGGTTCTTTCTTAGAGATTGAAGATAGCTTGATGGTTTTCCATGTGAAAACTCCATTCACCTTAAGCAAGTCAGATACAAAGATTGAGAAAGCAAGTGCAATATTATGATATTGATTTACAATTAATTTATTTGATGTGCCATTTTTATGCAGCAGGCCCGAGCCTATCAAAAAAGTGGAGGTTCTAACAACTGCGCATCTTTTTACAGTACTACCTTAAAGTGAACTATTCACTTTAATTTGTCCAAATGATTATTTAATGAATTCAATACACTGTAAATATATTACCTGAACCTCATTTAAAGTCAGATCACCATCAACTGTTTCAGCAGGTAATGGTATTTCCTCATCTTCTTTGATATATTTTGCATTCAGTTGTAACAACGAGTACATGCCTTAAAAGGAAGGGAAATTTTGAAAGAATAAAACTTTTAGCACTAAGTGCTGACATAATCAAGGAATCTGTTATTTGTTAACAGTTTGCACACCTGATCTTTGTTACACAGCAACATAATCTACACAAGACATTAGATCCCTTAACATTTGTTACGTCAGCACAGCCAACATGATGCTGGATCCTCACAAGCTACTGTAACTACTATGTATTGACTTAAATCTGATCTACAGTTGAATGATAGAGTGGTTTTCACTTCAGTAATTTGCATTCACTTTGGTTTTGCATTACTACGCTTTTTGATTGGTTTGAAAAACTCACCCCACTTTCTCAGTCAATCCAAAGTATAACCAAAACCAATAGTGATCAGCTACTGCACATTTTCCCGTGCTTCACATCACCTTCATGTGGTTGCTTAGAGTTTTGATTGGTTTATTGGATTGTCTGTGTTCATTGTGATTGGCTAGTGTAATTACTTTGGTTTTGGTTTACAACACTCAATTGAAAACTGCTCTAATTTCATTGTCATCGTCAACATTACCAGCTTTATCAGACTCATCATCTGGCCCAACAAAAATGGCTTTGGCCAATTTTAGTTTTTTCTCTGCAGTCTTGTACACAAAGACTTCTTCTCTAAATGGATGAAAATGAAAAAAAAAGTGATGTTATATTTACTAAACTAATATTTGTTTCATAGATTAGGTGTTTTATATTTCCAGTGGTCTAGTATATACTTGAGCTGAAAGGAAAACTTACCCATGAGAAAATGCTGATGAATGTGCATCAGGACTTATTTTGGTACTTGTGTCAGTGCTGCTATCACAGTCAGTGCTATTTTAAAACCAAAAATAGAAAGAAACTAAATTTTAAAAAAAATAAAGGGTATTAGTTTTCGGGTCTTAGGGCTTATCTCCTGAAAGTCTTAGCTATACATATAGTTTTGGCAACAACCTCCCTGCACTTTGAAAACCAATTTGAGTTCCAAAGTTTTCATTACCTGTTTTGACTGCATGATGATGCAGCCTCTCTTTCTAAAAATTTAGAAATGGACTTCCTACATTGCACTTTTGCATCCGTATTTGCATCCTTATTACTGAAAAAAAAATCAAACGTAAGATGGTAAATATACGCACATGTACACTTTTAATCATTGACATGTGTGGTGCATAAAAAGGCATGATTTATTACTAATCTACATGTAATCTGCAGGTAAAAACACAGGAAATAAAAAAAGCAACAAAATTAAATGAGACAGCCAAACAAACAAGCATGAAGAAAATCAGACAAGAATGAAGGCCAACCTCAAGTAAACAAGAGGATATCCACTACTTATCCATTCGGTCCCTTTCTCTTTCCAGCTTTCACATCATTTCGATATTTTCTTTTATTTTGAAGGGCTTGGCCCAGGCGTGTCTTTACTTCATTTTTATAGCCCTTTAATTGTGGGGCCGCTGCGTTAACCTGTTTTCAAATCACGAAGGAAAGTTTAGTTGAAGTTTAGTTGTACTGAAATTTCATGTTTTTTTTTTTTTTTTACAATATACAGTGTGACTACTGTTACCAGGGTCACCCACGTAAAGTTAACCATAACAAAGCAGAACGGAAACAATTGATTCCAACTTTTTTTCTATAGCCAATGAAATGTCAAGAACAGAACAAGTCAATGAAATTTCAATTGTCTACTCGCAGTGCAATTGATCATGAGCAATACAAGTCTTAGGTGTTGGTCAACTTTATCTTGGTACAGCTGGTACAGTAGTTGCAGCGTAAGATATCATGTAGTGCATTGTAAAGTACTTACTAGTTCAAAAAACTTATTCAGTTTTCCATCAGGAATGGAAGGTAGGGGATAAGCCTTATCCCAGATCTTAGACTGCTTTGCACAGTCTCGGAGCAAATTCTAAAAAAGAAAGAAACCTTTTGTAATTGTCATTAAGACATAAAACACTGAAAATGTAAATACACGTAATAATTCATTATTATACACACCCAAGTTGATGCAAGCTCAGGGGAAAATGATATCCCACCACTTCTTTTTTTTTTAAACACCATTCAAATGATAATAGATTTGTTAGAACAGTTTAGCATCATTATTTTTTTCGAGGAATTGCGTCAAACTGCCAGTAAACACCTTCAGCAAAGCTGATGGTTCCCAAGTTGAAGGATGCTTAAATACAAGGTTGTGCTCTAAGAAAAATTACAATGAACTCAAAGCTTCCAAACCATGAGATCCAGGGTGCCCAGCAATAAAACTGGGAAGAAAACAAATGCAAAAACGGATTTTAAAATACAACACAAGTGACGAGCGCACACCACATCGTACATGTTAACTCTATTGAGACTTCTCAATTGCAAACATTTGACGAACAGTTGAACAGAACTACAGGTACTAAGGTTACTATTCACCCTGAAGTAAAGCTGTTCCCTTGTGCACTTCGTTCCTGGGGCACACTTTGAAAGCAAATCCTGAGCGCTGTAGCTGCACGTTACTTGTGGACTGGCAGTGGATGCTTGACCATTCTTCTTTAATCCCTGACATAAAACGTAGTTCAATGGGTTGTTAAAATGCATGGTCCTGAATCAGCTTCTGTGTTTATCGTGCTAGCTGTATAGTTCTCTACTTTCTGTGCACTGCAACTTATATTTAACAGCGATTTCAAATAAATCTTGCAAGTATGTTTTTCAAACATGCCAAAACAGGCTTTATTATAAGATTAAGCTTATGTGCGTAAAGAGGAAAGAAAGGTAAGAGAGCTGTTTCATTTCAGATCACGAGCTTTTTTATACCACGAGGTCACCACAGGAGACAAGAGGAAACTAGAACATCCTTTAGGCGGGAAATATCTAAGATGAAATACACTTACTTCTTTAGGCTTTGGCGTGGAAGATACAGCCTCACACATGTCTGTGTTTTTGGGCTCCAACTCAGATACCGATGATCCTGATAGCGATAGCGAGCTTGTCAGTACCTCCCGATCGGACTGATTTGCCAGCACACGCCGAATTTTTATGATATCTCCCATTTTGAGGCCGGCGGAACGAAGGTCGTCCTCTCTCGCTTCTTTAAGCGTCTCCATATCATCAAACTGTTTTGATCAAAACAACATTTAAGTCAGATGCTTGTTATTATATTGACCAAGTACGAAAGCTTTAGCACAACTGGCCTACGTCCCGCTTTCAGAGCAAAATGGTCACAAAGCCCGCTCGCTCGAGTTGCGTCTCGTCAGTAGAGTTTTATAATCGCCACTTACCCCTTCCTCAAGGAGAGTACTAAACACGCCGTCGTTGTCTGTAAACTGGACATCTAAAAAGATACTTCTAAGTCGTTCCATAGTGAACCGAAAAGACAATTACCGAACAAAATCGCCCAAGAACTTAACTCACTCTTACTGCATGAAGAGTTCCAAAAAAACCGCCACGATCTTCCAGGGCGTCACGTGATACGACAATTTCCCATTAACCATCACGGGCTTGATGGTGTGAGCGAATCAGTGAGCAAGCGTATCATCGTATCAGCGACTTCAATCAAAGATCATGCGCGTTTTGAGTATGTTGTAAGACATCCAATCTTGAACTGATATTGAACATAATCGGCGCAGAAAACGTACGGCGAAGTGACAACGTATATGCTTGACATCGAAGATGGTTTGTTGAATGGTTGACTGGAGATGTCTTCAAAATCTCTCCATCTCTGTTTTTGCAATCTGTGCGAAGGTAAAACGCATCAGTCAGGATACAAGGTGAAACAACACGCTAAGTTGTACGGAACACTGCCAACAGCTAAGAAATCGAGAGTCTAAGAAAGCGATTCCAGTGCCAGTGATTCCAGTGATAGTGAGAAGTGTGAGAAGAAAGAACATGTTGTTGAAGAAGGCTCCAGCATTTTTCCCCTTGACGGAGATTGGGATGACGACGTCGATGATGTCCGTGATGATGATGATAAGGTCAAGGTAAAAAGCTGTTGTCATTGATTTTCGTTCGACGGTCGTTTCGCCAATGAGTAGCTTGACCTTGTCAAGGTTCTCGACGCCATCTTGACGAGTAGGCAAACGTGTGAGAAATTACAGTGTCTGTATGAGAATCTAATGTCGAATAATTTCCGTAAAACGGCTGTTCTGAACAAAATATCAATTGTAGAAATGCCCAGCTAATAATATGTATCTTTGTGGTTTTACTTGGCTGCAGATTGACATTGAACAATTTCTAGAGGGTGTAGATCCTATTCCAGCTGTGGTTGAAAATGCAGATTATGGAACTGACTCATCAGATTTTGACACGGAAGAAAGCAGCTCAGAATCAGAAAGTGAGGTACGATATACTGTGCTTGAAGGCTTTTTAAAGGGGAGGGATTTATAAAATGCCCGAAATTAGATTCTCAAAGCTTGAAAGTTTGGAATCATTTGACAGTTTTAACCAACTAGAGTTGATATAAAGTTGGTGGTTGGTGGCTGTGACTTATGATATGTTTACATATTATATTAAATTTACTATAATGGATAGATTCTTGTACCAACACAAATCAATCCAGTACATTGTGAACATTATACTAAAAAGTGAATCCTCAAAGTCAAAAATGTACATGTATGACAGCATACATGTACTCAGTTGTAGCTTGTTATTCCCCTTATTGACAGCCCTGTTATTGGCTTTAACTGGAACTCAAAAATATATTTATGTATTATGATTTACATGGATTTAATTTTTTTTTTCACTTAACAGGATGCTGGTGATGGTGTAATATCAGATATTCATGACATAAATGAAGCCTCTTTCTCACAGGAAACACATGATTTGCGTGAAGCTGTCGCTAATAGTCCTCTCCTTCATAGTAGTTTGACATGCACTTTGTTTGAGACCCTGGTTCACCTGTTTGACTGGTTCTCTTCACATCCCTCCATCAGCAAGGAAGCCTTTTCTAAGAACTTACAAATATGGCACTCAATTCTTCCAGAGGGAAATTTGCTCCCAACATGCTATCGAGATGCCTACAAGATTATCAAACCATATCTTGATCCAGAAATCATATTCCATGTTTGCCCCAATGACTGCATACTGTTCAGAGGCGAGTACAAACAAAGTGTGGTATGCCCAAAATGCAACGAATCACGGTTTAAGGCGGGTAAGATTCCCAGGAGAACTTTCCATTACTTGCCTCTTAGTCCTAGACTAGCCAGAAGTTTTGGAACCAAGGATATTTCTTATCTTCTCCAAAGTCATGAGGGTGGAAAACAGACTTCAAGTACTGGTGGAATTATGAATGACATTCATGACTCGCCGAGGTGGAAAGAAGCGTTCAGTCCCAATGGTACATTTGAAGGTGATCCACGGGGCACTGCACTGTCATTGTGTTTAGATGGCCTCAATCCATGGAGTAAGAATAAGACCAACTACTCCATGTGGCCCATTGTTTTAGGGCAACTGAATCTCCCACGAAATGTCAGATACCATTTGGCAAATCTTTTGCTAGTGGGAATAATTCCAAGCCAAGTACAAGGAGCTGAACCTAAAAATCTTGATCCTTACTTAGAAGTGTTAATTGATGAGATCATTTATTTGGGTGGGTGTAAACTGTATGATGCATACAGAAAGGCACCTTTTAATGTGAAAGTTGAAATCTTGATCTATGTCCTAGACTACCAAGGATTTGGCAAAGTGTTTTCCCTAACAGGCACTGGTTCTTACAGAGCCTGTGCATGGTGTATGTTCCAAGGGCAGTACTGCAAACATTTGTCTAAAATGGTGTATGCTGGTAACAGGCGTTTCTTACCAATTGAGCATGAGCTGAGAAAAGACCAGCATAATTTCCCACAACACTCAGCTGAATTAAGAGGTAGACCAGTATATCGGAAGTTTCAACAAGACCTGTCATTCCACAAAGCTTACGATAATGCAAAGAACAAAACTCAGAGCAGTCGTGTGGCAAGTGGAACTGGATGCCGTGGAGTGTATATGCTTGCACAAAAATGTCCGGGTTTCGATCGAGTACAACAAACCATGCCGGATGCCATGCACACTGTAGCAGTACAAGTAAAGCATCTTCATAGATGCCTTGCTGGAAAGGCTTCGGAGGATTCTCTGGCTGTACGAAAGCAGGAAATGGAGTTAAATAGGTTTCCAGAATGTTGGCCAAGGTCTACTTGTAGCCCTGGTGACACTGGACCAAGCTCCTCAAAATGTTCCAAACGCGGCAAAAACAAAAAGGAGGTTAAGAAGAATGAGAGAGGTGAAAAAGAGTCATTTTCATTACCCACTGCTCCTTTTGGCCTGACAAAACAGCAGCTCGAAGAAGCAGACAGGAGAGCACGACAAGTCATTGTTCCAACTGGTGATTCGTTCTCCCCTGGTCCAATTTTTTCCCGAATCTCAAGGCTGAACTCTCATGAGTGGAAAGAGGTAAGTATATGTATCTAGCTAGAAGCAATATCACAACTTAGCCCTCCTTGGATTAACCGGTGATTTTCAAAAAAAGGAAAAAAATGAAATAAAAATCTAAGTTAATTAACTACAGCTGTAACTGAAAAACAAAATACAACAAACTAAAAAACTTTCATTGCAAATTGACAAGTCTAACTTTGTCAATCAATGATCACAACAACTTTGCAAGAAGAAAGTAAAAACAATAATATCAAAATAATACATTAAGTCTCAAACAGTTCATCATAAAGCATTTAAGGTAACCATAATTTTTAGAAAAAAATATGCTTATCTCTAGCTAGGAAGTTTTAAGTGCAAAATCACTGTACTTACAGGTGTATATTTCATGGTCTCCACATGGTAAATAAACTATAATAGAACTAATGGTGTCAGAGGCAGAGGAATTGCTCAAATTAATTAAAACGTCTTAGAGAGAATGTTTTAAAAAAATAAGCCTAGACAATCTCTAGTACTCGAATTTAATGTTCTCATAGTTCTCATCTTTACAATCTTGAAATCCTAATTCTTTAATCTTGTAAAATTACAGGTTGCAGTACGGGGTGTCCTAAAATACTGTATCAGAGGCATGTTGGGTGATGAACAGCGCAAAACCATTATATTATTTACGGATGCAATCGCAGCTTTATGTGCCCCCTCTCAAGATGCAGCCAAGATTGAGCATTTGAAAGAGCAAGTAAACGTTGCATTGGCACGGTTGGAGAGGGACTTTCCGTTATCTCTACAGGTAAGGTTACAGTGCAAGTGTCTAAAATCTATCGTGTCATGGGTTCTACTCCTGCTGGAAACTAAGACTTTTTCTTGGTTCCACACTTGCGACAGGTTGAATTTAACTTCCGTCTCGAAGTTGGGTGTTTATGCGGGTTGAACATCATTCATCAGGGATTTGAATATGCCTGTGACGACATTAGTTAACTTAAAGTGAATTTGGCAGTGGTGGTCTAGCTATTTTATTGTCTCTTAAAGGGGGCATTATCACGGTGATTTTGAAGTGTTCAGGACAATTTTGTGTTAAAATCATGATTTTAGTACCTTCACTATAAAAAAAATGCTTCTGCTGAATTGTAAAAATTGTAAAACAATATTATGAAATTAAGGGAGCAAACCATAATAATTTTAAAAAAGGCCTTCAGAATTGAGGCTGATTTTGACTCCATTTTCATGGCCATTCGTAACAACAGACAACAGTAGCTGTTTTCAATGCCATAATGTTAGTGTTTTATAGGAAAAGTGGACCATTATTTTAGGGTTACCTATCATCATGCAAAGGCAAGTTGTACCTTTTTAAAGTGATGCTACAATGCCCATTTAAAGTTATTGCTGTGTTTTTGGATTTTTTGAAGGTTGTTACAAACCACATCCTGCATCACCTTCCAGAAGGGATTCAAAAATTTGGACCTGTACATGGGACTTGGATGTTTGCTTATGAACGCTTTAATTCATGGCTTTGCAGGAGGGCAATGAACAGAAAACATCCAGAGGCAACAATTCTGCGAACATACCAGGTGTGTCCAGAAGTACCTTCCCAGACATGTTAAACTGATTATTATGACATTTGTACTATTAGCCCATTTTAATTTGCAGACAACGGATTACAAAAGTTATCATTTCAAGTTGCTAACCTATTCTAGGAAGGTACAGCAGGGCTGTGCTCTAGCAGAGCCCAGTGGCCCCTGGCGCCTAACTTTTGCTCTCGGGCGACTGGAAAATCTCAGATTTTTCATACAAATCACATGCTGGGCACCCTGGATTTTACAGTTTCAGAGCACTGGGCTCCCTTCAATTTTCCTTAGAGAACAGCCTTGTACAGTAATTAAGCTTGATCAATAATTTTACCCTTTGATGCCAGTGGATGAACAACACCTGATCATCTTATCAGGTCTGATCATCACATGCACTTAAATGATCTACTGTACACAGCATTTTATTATAAAATAATATCAAGGGAATATTCAGTGGAACACTACTTACTACATGTAAAAATGAATTTAATTTTTCAAAATGAAAATAACAATAAAATGGACTTAAGTTGTTTGTTTTTCTTGTCAGATTTTCGAGTGGTGTCACTATGCTAAAGTCTGTGGTGCAATGGAACATAAACTCCCCTTTCAACTGCCACCTGAAGCAGAGAATTTTTTTGATGATCACATTCCATCTCAAGGCAACTCCCAGGGTTTATCATTTGATCTTTCCATTGGTGACCTTAAAGAAATGGAAAAAATTTATCAAAATGCAGTTTCAGAATACCGGTCCCTCCTCACCCTGTATGCCATGGAGAAGGAACGAGCCAGAAAGCAGGGAAAGCTGAAGATGTTCCCAAAAGCATTCTCTCAATGGCGACCAGAAGGAAGCATGTATTCGGAGTCACAGTTAAATGCTATCTGTGCTGCCCCTCAGTCCAAGGCTACAGTCTATGAGCAATACTCCTTGGAAACAAAACAGCACTCTCACAGCTACCTGTACATTTCAAAGGAGCACCACAACAAGAGGCCAAGTTTTGTCTACTGTTCTTTGCCTTGTTCTGGGGCAAGTCAAGCATCTCAGGA
>OZ037779.1:28750694-28783194 GCA_964035525.1 Porites cylindrica
TGTAGATGAAGTCGGCAACCTTGTGAACTATGTGTTGTAATGAGCCTCTCCTTTTTTAAGCTTTACTGAACCTTCAGGTGACAATATGTTGATGTTCCCAGCGCTACATCGATCACACAGGATATGGGATGAACTTTAGACGTCAATTTTAGATTATTCTGGCATGAAACGAGATATACAGTGCACAGGTTTTGAATAGCTAATGCCTTATGTATACTTTAATTCCATACTTTCTCCAGCAACGTAACTAACATCAGTACACTCCCTTACAAAACTTGCTGAAAATGCACAATGTCCAAACCGAGAATAATTCATGTACAGCATCGCAACATAAATTATTACATGAAAAACAATAATACTCAATACAAAAACAACTATAAAAACACGTACTCTTCCAAACAAAACTAAGGGTTTAGTGATAATAATGCCTATCACAACAGTTACGAAACCACGGTAACTGCGTTTTGCTTCCCCTTGTTGACAATCAATAAACAGCTATTTCAAGAAAGGTTGTCAGGAAAAATGTGCGCGCTAGAATCCCGAAAGGTAATATGGGATATGATCAATACACTGTTCCTAACGACTGCAGCTGTCGAAAATACTTTTGCTGCTTTTCATTAGCACTCGCAAACATATGTCCGTGGAGTGAAGTCGCCATATAACACAGACAACACACGTTTTTCAACAACATATTGATGCCTTCCTGTTCTTCAACAGTTGTCCATTTCATCCCTACTTTGCAATTCACTCGGATCAGAAACATCCAACTCGTCCTAACCTGAGATCAGGCCCAATTTTAGCTGTTCTCATACATTCTCTCTAACGGCTTCCGCTAAAATTAGGCCTGATACAAACTCTCTCACAAGTTTGTGTTCACTGCGGCAACACTGATTGGCTGTTAGAACAATGCCACAAGATGTGATTGGCTGTTAGAATCAACGGAAGTTGAAAGCGCTTTTTCCTCGAGTGGTTGTTTTCGTCAATGATCCACCATCGGCGGAGAGAAGGATCGATTTTGCTGTATTTTTTTTATTGTTTTATGGTCTCAAGCCAGGATATGCACTATTATTTTTTTCCAAGCTTGCAAGTGGGCGGAATCGTTGGCAGCTTCATTTACAAGTTTGTTTGTTGTTTGTGAATGAGCAAAACCCGTCATTTTCAAACCAGTTTTCTTTTAAAACTTGCGCTATTATTAGTATCAGCTAGGGAAATTGCTACATTATGCAAATTCGTTTCAAGAATCTCACGCTTTTAAATATTGCTGGTCAAAAGATTGAATGATCCTCCTCCGCAAGACCGACAATTCTCGAATTTACAAGCTGCGAAACTTGGAAGATCTAGAAGAACTTCGTCTAAGCCTCAACCGTCCCACAGAAGAATAATGATAAGTACCATTATGCTCTTCACTATAACACTTGAAAATCTATAATGGCAGGTGAAAAGAAAATTACTACAAGCAAACGGGAAATCTCTGAGCGAAAAATTTTACTCAAAGAACTGCCTTATTATAATTATACAGGAAGTCTTATAATGCATTATGGCCAGTTTAATAATAGTTTAATGGACAAACACCAGCCAACAAAATATGAGTTACAAAATTTGCCTAGCCTCTATGATATTAATTTATTTGACCTTAATACTACATTACATTCAAACATTAGCACTTATGAAAACTTACGCAACAATCAAATAAAAAGTACAAATTTTTCTCCTCATGCTTTTCACCACGCCAAATCCAAATGGCCAAATAATTGCTTTTCTGTATTTCAAAATAACATAACTAGCTTGAATCAGAACCTAGAAAATTTACAAACACATATTTTAGAAGAAACTGATTTTCACGTCGATGTTATAGGAATCTTTGAGGCGAAAATTACCACTGCAATTTTAGAAACTTCAGCATTTAATATTCCGGGATATAGATTTGAATTCTTGCCGACGCCTCTATAGCCTTTGGAGGCGTTGGTCTTTTCATAGAAAAACAATATAACTACCGCGTTATTGAAAAAACTGCTAATAATGAATTCCAAGCGTTGTGGATAGAAATATCTTTTGTCAAGAAAAAAAAAAACATTATCTGCGCTATTATGTATAGACAGCACAACAATCCAGATCATTTCTTGCAATATTTTGAAGAATCAGTTGAAAAATATTCAGCCACATGAAAGCAACTTTGTATCCTAGGAGACTATAACCTGGATCTTTTGAAAATTGAAAGCTCAAAATATAGTCATGACTTTCTAATGTGCCTTCAAAGCTGCTATCTCATTCAAACAATTGACAAGCCAACTCGAGTGAGTTCACCGAATCTCCACTAATAATTCCAGTCTAAGAACTCCGTCCTATCCCAAACCAATTATTGTTCGTTTCAGTCGTTATCAGGACAAAGATTATGTTCGCTTCTTCTATAAGAACTTAAAAGGAACCAACATCGGTTTCTGAGATGATTTCCCGAAAGAAATTGAAGAAATTCATAGAAAACTTTATCCAGTGCTTAAAAAGTCCAAGCAGGATAAGCAAAAAGCCTTCTTTAATTTTGATAACTTGATTATCAACGGCCAAATATACAGAGGAAAAGAAACTAAAGATCTTCCCTATTACTGTAAAATGGCAAAAAATTATTGATGCATTAATTCCATGATCGGTTTCAAACTGAACAGTGTCTCCACGTCCACTAGATGTTAAGAATTTTGTTTAATGTCAACTTATATGTAAATGTGCTATGTATTCTGTTTTGTTTTACTTTTTTCTCGGTTGGAAGAGAAAATGTCTTTTGTTTCACGCTTTTTGAATGCTTCGTTAAACATCGGAAAGTACTAAACCCAAACAATATATGCATTTTTATAAAACACAACTTAAATGGTAGATTTTTTTAAATTAGTTTCTTTGAACGTAAGGGGCGTAAATAATTTTCATGAAAGAAGAACTATGTTCACTTGGTGCTGTAAAAGAAAAGCTGACGTAATATTCCTGCAAGAAACGCATTGAAAAGAGGATTCAGAAAAACAATGAGCAAATGAATGGGGTGGTAAAGCATTTTCCTCACATGGTAGTCCAGATTCATGTGTGGTTGTGATATTGATTAGGAATAATTTTAATTGTGTAATCCAAAAATTCATTGTTGATCCCCAGGGAAGATTTATGAGCCAATGTCTGTAATTTTCGAGAATCGGTTGACAGTCGTGAATTTTTGAATTTCTTCATATTTTGCCCACATAATCTCTATAGTACACTTATTTCAAAAATCACATTAAAACTTCTAACGGCTTTTTATTTTTTCCTGAATCGGGCAAAGTATGAAAAACACCAAATCGGCGCTCTTTCGAGTATGAAATTAGCGAAAATTAAGCATTTTCTTTGCGCTCGTACATAAAAACGGGACGATATCTCTAAATGAAATCAAGTCACAAGGAAAACACAGACTTGTACTTTATAATTCTGCAATTATCTTTAGATAAGCTGTTTAAATGTGACTGTGTTGGCCGCAAGAAGAAACACGATTTCGCCTGTTTTCAAAAATGGCAAATTTGACCTAACTTCACCATCGAAAAAAACAATTGATACACGGAATTTCAACATGAAACAAACACTATTTTAAAGCACATCCTTTGCCGTTTCTTGTGTTAAAAAATTTTTTGCGGCATTACAAAAGTGCGTCGCTGAGACACCGAAACGTGCAGCGTATTTTCTCTCGTTGGAACGCTGAAAACAAGCTAGCCGCGAGTGTGGGTAAACAAAAGTTTTTGGTAACTTAGCTTCTTTTACAAGGGGCACATTACGGGAAGTTCTTAAAATCTTTTGAAAAAGGCTTTTCAATTTGATGGTTACAAAAAAGAGCTAAGTAGATTAACACTGCATTTGATTGCACGCAAGTAGCTGAAAAAGACAACGCTGTTAAGTTCTCATGGAGTGTAAATATTGACCTCGAGTTTCTGCACCTAAAATGAAGCCGCTAGAAACGGCGTGCTAGCTCTAAATGGGATTCGAGATCTCTAAGAATTACTTACCACAGTCGTTTCAATCGCAAGTGGCCGCAGTTTACTGAAGTCTTCCGTCGTTTAGCCTCGGACTAAACCCTGTGATGCGTGATGAAAGCCCGTGTGTAATTTGAGTCTGGTCACGCAACTGTACAGAAAAGGATAAATCATCGCACGAGTGTACAAGAAAAAAATAAAATGACAATTAACAGTGTTTTTTTAGTTTTATATTTTATATTCCCAAAACACGTGGAACTAAACTTGATTTTAGGATGTCACCAGCCGAAACTCAAATAGAGAGAGAAAACAAATAGAGTAAGCCGAGTCTGCAAAACTTTTCACACTAGTTTTCTTTTATTTGCACTTAGCCTTCTGAGCCTTTGCTTGTAATAAACTAATCTTAACCCCGCTTAGCGTGTAGACTTCTTTATCGATCACCTCAGTATGAATTGAGGGATTTAGGTACACACGTACGCCATATGCAACATGAAGGTAGAGCAGGGGAATGGAAACGAGTAAAACTGTTTAAAGAAAATTGGCCAATGCTCCGCAAAAGAACATTCCTGTAAACCACAAATCGACAATGGACAATGGACACATTTGATGAGCGAAATACAAGTATTTAACATGTTTAAATTACTGAAAGTAGTATTGCTTTGCTCCTCTGCAGCAAGGGCATCTTCTGGCGAGACCTTAAACTGCTGTTGACGAATTGTCCAGTCTACACAGTATGGAGTTAGACCAGAATGCACATACTGCTAGCTCCCGCCTGAAAAAAGGAATAGTCACCTGGCTCTGTCCGCCACCACCCCCCGGCACTTGTTCGCAGGCTAGAAATAAACCAATTCACTGACAAGTTCTTTTTCATGACTATGGTGGCCGACAACTGCCATTTGTCAAAACGACATAAATTTGTTAATTTTAGATTGAACTTTAATTATTTTGAATTGAAAATAAAGCGAAAGTAAAACGTCAAATTATTTTGTTTTTCATTGAACTGGAAATAGATTCATTTTGTTAATTTTCAAAACAAAACAAAACATTTTTATTATGAAATGAAAATAAAAATAAAAGTGAAATAGACGCAGAAGTGAAACTAATTTGTTCACGGCCGGGAACAGCCATTCAAAACAGAAAAAGTAAAATTATTATGTTCGCGGCCGGGAACTGCCATTCAAAACAGGAAAAGTAAAACTAGTATGTTCATGGCCGGGAACTGCCTTTTAAAACGGAAAAAGTAAAATTAATATGTCCATGGCCGGGAACTGCCGTTCAAAACAAACAAAAAGTAAAATTAATAGGTTCATGGCCGGGAACTGCCGTTCAAAAAAAAAAAGAAAGAAAGAAACCTGAGACTTTTGACGGGAGACGATAGTCTTCCTTGCAGCCGCTCGGGCTGGGGTCACCCAATTCTCCCCGCTGTCATACATTCCTTTCCCACTAACCTCGTTCAGTTAAGTGTTGACAGGCTAAATTCGTTCCCAGGTTGTCTCTCCGTTGGAGAGAATCCTGGGAACGAGGTTGCCTTTCTAGACGTCGACGGTTTGTTAAAGCTACAGAGGTTTTTTAGCTCATGGATGACGTAGTCATGCCATGGGCTTTTGGAGACACTCGAATGGCACTCGACCACTCACTTACTCACTCACTCACTCACCCACTTACTCACTCATTCACTCGATTCTTATTAATTTATTCATCAAAGTCAAATTATACACTTTACTCTTACCTCCCTTACTTAGCATTACTTTTGTTCAAAGTGCCTTTTACGCACATGTTTGGCATATTCTAGAGGGTACTAGTAAGGCGTACATTTTTTCCCGACACAAAAGAGTAGCCAGCCGAAGATGGGTTTTGTATAAATGGAAATATTCTAATGAAAACTGAGAATATCATATGTAAGAAATGGACTTGGAATTGTTAAAAGGACGTTGAAATAATTGAGCGCGGATCACTGTTGTATATTTGGACGAATTGTGCGCATTTGTTCCGCGATATTACTTGATATGGAGAAGATGCGATCGACAGAGTGTGAAAAAGCTATCGAAGCCTGACGATGTGATTTCCTTCAGCGAAAAGCAAATAAGCCGAAGAGTGACCAAAGAGCCTTAGCTGCAAAAAACGGTCCTCGAATTGTAAAGCGGCGTTGATGTTTACATGAGAAAGCAAATTATTTTACAACTAAAAAGAGTTAATAAGCTTAAGGTGATCTTTGCGTTATTAAAAGAAATGCTACACTGATAACAAGGTTCTAGAATATTCAGGTGCACATGCAATCGGATACTTACACTGTGTCGGGTTTGAATTCCTAAGGTCAGAACAAGTGCAGCTTTGGGCAAGGATCTAACTCCCTTAAATGCGTGAGTGCTATAGAGATGCCAACAAGTTACTATAGAAATGCTGACGAAATGCTTTTTAAAACAGACAATGTATGCCAAAAAGTAGATGCCAAAAAACAAATGCTAAATACCGTATGCCAAAACACATGCCAAAAATAAAATGCTAAAGAAATGTAAACATTATCTATCAAGTAACCAACACACAAAGAAAGTCATGAAATATAAAAAAAGAAAAAACTAAGGAGAAAGTGAATATGTTACAGTGCCCAAGCAGTTTAAAACAAATGAATTTCGAAATGGAATGTTTCTCAAGCCTTCAAAGTTACTATAAATACAGAGGTGATAATCTTCAACAATAACGAAACTCAATCACGAAATTCTAGAGCAGTGGCACTTAGCACCCATGCCCGTTTACGATTCAATTCATCCATGAGCTTGCTCCTAGGAGCCTTTAATCTAGTCTACTTGCGTAATGACACAAAGAACGGCACTTTCCGGCCATGAACATATTAATTTTACTTTTCTGTTTTGAACGGCAGTTCCCGGCTACGAACATACTAATTTTACATTTTCTGTTTTGAATGGCAGTTTCCGGCCATGACATATTTGGCAGTTCCCGGCCGTGAACATATTAATTTTACGTCTGCTTTTATTTCACTTTCATTTTTATTCTCATTTGATAATAAAAATGTTTTGTTTTGAGTTGAAAATAAAGGAAAAATTAATCTATTTCCAGTTCAATGGAAAAGAAAATAGTTTTTCGTTTTGATTTGGTAATTGATTGAGTTTCGTTATTGTTGAAGATTATCACCTCTGTATTTATAGCAACTTTGAAGGCTTGAGAAACATTCCATTTCGAAATTCATTTGTTTTAAACTGCTTGGGCACTGTAACATATTCACTTTCTCCTTAGTTTTTTCTTTTTTTATATTTTATGACTTTCTTTGTGTGTTGGTTACTTGATAGATAATGTTTACATTTCTTTAGCATTTTATTTTTGGCATGTGTTTTGGCATACGGTATTTAGCATTTGTTTTTTGGCATCTACTTTTTGGCATACGGTATTTAGCATTTGTTTTTTGGCATCTACTTTTTGGCATACATTGTCTGTTTTAAAAAGCATTTCGTCAGCATTTCTATAGTAACTTGTTGGCATCTCTATAGCACTCACGCATTTAAGGGAGTTAGATCCTTGCCCAAAGCTGCACTTGTTCTGACCTTAGGAATTCAAATGGACCTGAATATTCTAGAACCTTGTTATCAGTGCAGCATTTCTTTTAATAACGCAAAGATCACCTTAAGCTTATTAACTCTTTTTAGTTGTAAAATAATTTGCTTTCTCATGTAAACATCAACGCCGCTTTACAATTCGAGGACCGTTTTTTGCAGCTAAGGCTCTTTGGTCACTCTTTGGCTTATTTGCTTTTCGCTGAAGGAAATCACATCGTCAGGCTTCAATAGCTCTTTCACACTCTGTCGATCGCATCTTCTCCATATCAAGTAATATCGCGGAACAAATGCGCACAATTCGTCCAAATATACAACAGTGATCCGCGCTCAATTATTTCAACGTCCTTTTAACAATTCCAAGTCCATTTCTTACATATGATATTCTCAGTTTTCATTAGAATATTTCCATTTATACAAAACCCATCTTCGGCTGGCTACTCTTTTGTGTCGGGAAAAAATGTACGCCTTACTAGTACCCTCTAGAATATGCCAAACATGTGCGTAAAAGGCACTTTGAACAAAAGTAATGCTAAGTAAGGGAGGTAAGAGTAAAGTGTATAATTTGACTTTGATGAATAAATTAATAAGAATCGAGTGAATGAGTGAGTAAGTGGGTGAGTGAGTGAGTGAGTAAGTGAGTGGTCGAGTGCCATTCGAGTGTCTCCAAAAGCCCATGGCATGACTACGTCATCCATGAGCTAAAAAACCTCTGTAGCTTTAACAAACCGTCGACGTCTAGAAAGGCAACCTCGTTCCCAGGATTCTCTCCAACGGAGAGACAACCTGGGAACGAATTTAGCCTGTCAACACTTAACTGAACGAGGTTAGTGGGAAAGGAATGTATGACAGCGGGGAGAATTGGGTGACCCCAGCCCGAGCGGCTGCGAGGAAGACTATCGTCTCCCGCCAAAAGTCTCAGGTTTCTTTCTTTCTTTTTTTTTTTGAACGGCAGTTCCCGGCCATGAACCTATTAATTTTACTTTTTGTTTGTTTTGAACGGCAGTTCCCGGCCATGGACATATTAATTTTACTTTTTCCGTTTTAAAAGGCAGTTCCCGGCCATGAACATACTAGTTTTACTTTTCCTGTTTTGAATGGCAGTTCCCGGCCGCGAACATAATAATTTTACTTTTTCTGTTTTGAATGGCTGTTCCCGGCCGTGAACAAATTAGTTTCACTTCTGCTTCTATTTCACTTTTATTTTTATTTTCATTTCATTATAACAAAGTTTGTTTTGAAATTTTACAAAATGAATCTATTTCCAGTCAGGAGCCTGATGGGCTCCTGTTCCAGTTCAATGAAAAACAAAATAATTTGACGTTTTTCTTTCGTTTTATTTTCAATTCAAAATAATTAAAGTTCAATCTAAAATTAACAAATTTATGTCGTGTTGACGTATGGCAGTTGTCGGCCACCATACATAACGTCAAAATCCGTCGCGTAAATGAAAAAAATGCTTTAAAGTGCCTCAGCCATTTTACTTACTATCTTTTAACCAAATACGTTGCGGAGAAAAGAGATAAAAGGCTGAAAACAGCCTTTCATTTCGATTTAAAATTTCAGATGGAGAATGCCCTTTTCGTAGGTCTGCACCTGCAACGACTTGTGTGCTAAAACTCCTTCATGGTGGTATCTCTCAGGCAAAAACGTCCGCCTAGCGGCGAGGAGCGAGGAGAGAAGTCCGTGGCCATTTTCGAAAAGAAAAAGAAGTGTAAAGGTAGCACCTTCGTCGCTCAGAAAACGTCTGCGTATATAATTTTCTTCAGGCCGCACAGAGTCATCAATTAATGTGCCTTTACGGACCCCTTTTAAATGAGCAGCCAGCATGGCCAGTAGGCTGTTCCGGAACGGAACAACGTGATTTGTTCTCCGCCACCCGGAACCAAACATTTAGCGGTGGTGAGGAAAAACTTTTATTTTTATGCGCCAATTTTGTGGATCAAACAAAGTCTGCTAGCTCTAAATGTAGTGATAAAGACATGGATTGTTGTATGTGTACGGTTGATCCTAATGGAGAATCCAATGCCAACCAACCCACCCATCTTCTCCTCCTTCCCTAAAGTAGACTTTTCATGACGTTAGCATAATCACCTGAGACCTCTTGTAAAGTTCACTAAAATAATAGCAAGCACCTTCGTAGCCTGTTCACAGACCCTCTACTTTTTCATTAGAGATCGTCCATCTATTTTCTCTTTGGAGATCGTCGATTTTGGGTATGAAAATAAAAGCCGCGGGGGATATATTGACCAGTAGAGCAAGGGGCTCTCTCTCTCGCTCGCTCGCTTCGCTCGCGTGCTCGTCTATTTTCGAAACGAAAGAGGAGTGTAAAAGCTGCACATTCGTTGCTCAGAAAACGTCTGCTATATCATTTTCAGTTCAGGCCATACAGAGTCATCAATCAATGTGCCTTTATGGACCCCTCTGTGAGCAGCCAGTAGGTTGATCTAGAACGGTACCACGTGATTTGTTGCACCGCTACTCGAAACCAAACATTTAAAGGTGGTGAGGAAAAACTCTTATTTTCATGCGCCAATTTTGTGGATCAAACAAAGATCACCTAACGTAAATGCAGAAAACCTTACTTTTATCATTAGCATGGTAGGGTCGATGTTTGGTTATTGCCCTACATACTCACCTTACTAACAAGTCAGGAGCATACCAAGGTGACTCACGACATCTTTTCTATGATCGCAATACATTCAGCATTACTGCTGCCACAGGCGCCACAAGCCAAGTTTGAATATGTACGAGATGCTATACGAACATACAACAAAGACTTGCACCGTAAAACACTTATACCAGGAATTTCTTTTCCGGCGCGTTACGCGTCACGCACTTCCGGAATGTCGTCTTCCCTCGTGTTGACAGATTGAAAACATATGCAAACTTAACTTCGATTCTGCCTTGATGCAGAATTTAGTTAGCGGTACTGTGACCCCGTCTAGCATTTAAATTCAGGTAAGTAAATAACTTTTCTGATTTTAAGGTTTCAATGGGATGAAAACTTTTGCAAGCGAGTATTTCGACAATAATCCCCTCTACTAACTGTGATTTGAACTGCGTATTCGTCTCTTCATTATGGTTTATCGCAAAAATCAGTTGAAAGGAATCATGTTAAACCGCACAGAAACGCCGAAATATAATCTGAAACCGTTACAACTCTGACTAGGGTTTAAATGTCGAAGTAACTTACGTTTGCGAAGGATTAATATTCCAAGCGTCGAAACTTGCTTGTTGCACGCGCTTTCCTGGTGTCAAAATACCCTTCAGGTTTTGGTCTCTCGACGGTGCGCATTTGGAATGCCGCCAGAAATATTTTAACGCAAACAACAGCAAAGGATATGCTTTAATACAGTTCTTGTTTCATATTAAAATTCCGTGTACCAACTGGGTTTTTACGATGGTGAAGTTAGGTCAAATTTGCCATTTTTGAAAAGTGCTGAAACCGTGTTTCTTCTTGCGGCCGGTACAGTCACATTTAAACGGTTTATTTAAAGTTAACTGCTGAATTATAAAGTAAAAATGTGTGTCTCTTTTGTGACGTGATTTCATCTAGAGATATTATTCCGTTTTTATGTACGAGCGCGAAGAAAATGCTCAATTTTCGCTAATTTCATACTCGAAAGAGCGCCGATTTAGAGTTTTTCAAACTTTGCCTGATTCCTGAAAAAATAAAAAGCTGTTACAAGTTTTAACGTGATTTTTGAAATTAGGGTACTATAGAGATTATTTGGGCAATATATGAAGAAATTCAAAAATTCACGACTGTCAACCGATTCTCGAAAATTACAGACATTGGCTCTTATTATTTTGAAGGCAGGCATTCAGGATAAAGCGTACATTTTAGTTAATATTTATGCGCCAAACAAAGACAAAGTCAGCGGCAAACTTTATAAAAACCTTCACAGAGTGCTACAGACAAAAGACTTAGATTGTGAAGAAAATATAATCATTGGAGTGGATTTCAAGTGTCCTCTTGACCCTAAGCTGGATAAGAAAGGTGGCGTTAATATTGGTTCCTAGGAAATAGTTATAGATAATATTGAATGTTTACAAAATGAATTGGACCTTGTCGACGTCTGGAGAATTAAAAATCCACAATCTAGAAGTTACACTTGGAGCCAAAAATCTACACCAATTTTCTGTCGTTTAGATTACTGGCTGATATCAAACAACTTACAGGATTTTGCAAATACAACCGATATCATTCCAGCTTTAAAAACTGATCATGAGCAATTGAGTTGAATCTAACCGACTCCAATCAAAACTCAAAGAGGCCGGCTTCTGAAAAATGAACTTCTCTCTTCCCGAAGATCCGAATTATCTGGAAGAATTAAAACAAAATATTCCACTTTGGAAAACAACAGGAAGTGATAATTTATCAGACAAAAAGTGCATCTGGGATTGGCTTAAGTATAATATTCGGAACCATGCTATTTTGTTCTCGAAAACGAAAGCCAGAGAACGATCTGCTATGGAACAAAAACTTAAAAGTATACGAGGAAGCAACCAAAACATTCGAACAGGACCCTTCCGACTCTTAAACCTAAATACTCTAAATGAAGCAAAAAATATTCTAGAAAGTTACTATGAGGAAAAAACAAGGGGTGTAATTATTCGCGCAAGGGCACGATGGCACGAGCATGGTGAGAGAAGTACAAAATATTTTCTAAATTTAGAAAAGCGAAATCACGTCAAAAAACATATAAGAAAACTGCTAATAAGTGGTTCAATTACATCTGATCCTTTTGGGATACTGAACGAACAAAAACGCTTTTACCATAGCCTGTACAAATCAAACGTAACAGATGAGGATAGGGAAAATGGAAACGAATTTTTAAATAATTTGAATATACCAAGATTATCAGAAGAAAACAATCTTGTGAGCGAGAAATATTTGTTGAAGAAATTACAGCCATCCTTAACAGTTTTTAGAGTAACAAATCTCCTGGTAATGATGGAATACCAATAGAATTTTACAAAAGTTGCTGGAAATTAATTAATGATCCATTTATGGAGTGTGTGAGAGAGTGTTTCAAACACGGTGAAATGTCTAGCTCTCAAAGAAAAGTAATCATAACTCTTATAGAAAAGCAACATAAAGATTGAACTCTCATTGAAAATTGGAGGCCAATCTCTCTTATTAACGTGGTGCAAAAATCATCTTAAAAGTGATTGCTTTAAGATTAAAGAAAGTTTTACCGAATATCATACATCATAATCAAACAGGTTATGTTGAAGATCGCTATATTGGTGAGACTGTCCGATCAATTTTCGATATAATGGCATTTACAGACAGTAAGAATATTCCAGGTATCGTGATTTTCATTGACTTTAAGAAGGCTTTCGACTCTTTAGAATGGCATTATCTTTTCAGTTGCCTCGAGGCTTTTAATTTAAATGTTTTATACAAATATTCAAAGCTATGTCATAAATAATGGAATGGCATCAGATTATTTTACTTTAGAACGTGGTGTGAGGCAGGGTGATCCCTTGTGCCCTTACCTCTTTATCTTAGCCGTTGAAAGCTTGGCAATCTCCATTCGTCAAAATGTTGATATCAAAGGCATTAAAATAGGAAATCACGAGGCCAAGCTATTGCAATAGGCAGACGATACAACAGCGATTCTGTCTGATGGAAATTCTGCAAAAGCGTTATCTCAAGAACTAGAAGTATTTAAGAACTTCAGTGGGTTGGAGATAAATAGCTCTAAAACGGAAGGAATGTGGATTGGTTCGCTTGGTATTAAATTGCCCACTGAACCCATAAAAGCTTTAGGAACCTTTTTTACATATGACCAATCATTACTTTACGAAAAAAACTTTCAAGAGAAGGTTGACAGCATAAAGAAGCTGACAAATATATGGTCATCTAGAGGACTGTCCATTTATGGTAAAGTAACTATAATCAAATCATTACTTATTCCAAAACTAGTTTTTATATCTTCGGTTCTTTCACCTCCAAGTAAAATTATCAAACAAGAGAATAGTATGATTTTCTCCTTTTTATGGAATGGAAAGGATAAAGTAACGAGGCTCTCTTCAATAAACAGTTATGAAGACGGTGGCATAAAAATGACAGATATTGAAAGCTTGGTCAAAGCTGTACGACTATCTTGGCTAAAACGTATTTTCATCGATAACGAAAGTACGTGGAAATTGTAGTTGTTACAACTCCTACGTAATGTTGGTGGTCTTTTACTTTTTTTAAAAGCAATAATGCAATGAACGATCTCTCAATTAACTCGGTTTTCTACAGAGAACTCTTAGAATGTTGGTTACAATTTCGAAATCTCTTTTTAGCTAACAAAGAACGGCTCTGTATAATTTGGAATAACAAAGATATAAGAATAGATGGAAAACCAGTCTTTTATAAATCTTATTATGACTCGTGGATATGTATTATTAATCTTGTTCAGTCTCGACAATATAGAATCATAGAATCCTTTAATGTAATTAATAACATAGTTGAGAAGCTAATTTTCTTACATGGACAGTTCTCAGGCAGGCAATTCCTTCTTTCTAAAAACAATAGAGTGCACTACCTTTACAGAAAATACTTATTTTACAAGGAGGAATGAGATTTTTGACATAGCGGAAAAGAAAACGAAAGACTGCTACTAATAATATCAAATAAAGCACAATTACCTAGTAATGAAAAGAATTTAAAACATGATTTTGGCTTATCTGACGAAGACTTAAAAATTGCTTACAACCTTCCCCACCTGACAGCACAGGAGCCTTACGTCAAACCCCTTCAATATAAAGTTTTAAATTCAATACTTTACACTAATACAAAACTTTTTAAAATTTATCCAAACCCTGAATAACGAAGGGATAAGGGCTTCAATAAAAATAAAAAATCAATTATTTCTAAGGGGCGACTATATAAAATACAAACATTATTGAAATATGTTATGTAAACTAACACGCTTAAGCAAGAAAGAATATTAATCTAATTATTTTATAGAAAATTTTACTAACGTAAGAAAAACTTGGGAGGGTATTAATAGCCTACTGAATCGCAAAAAGAATAAAAACAAGACCATAAATACTCTAAAAAACCTTGGCAGTGACACAAAAACCAACAATAAATCAATAATTTCTATTGTTCTTAATAAACATTTTACAAGTATTGGAACAAAATTAGCTGCAAAGCTCCCAAACTCAGAAAAGCACTTCACTCAATTACTCTGTGAAAACAAATCTCCTTCTTCGTCCTTTCTATCTCAACCAATAACTCCTGATGAAGTCAAACTTCAAATAATCTCAATGCCAGTTAACAAGTCACATGGATTCCATTCTTTTCCGACTTTCATTTTAAAGTATGCGTGTGATAACACAGGTAGCCCAAGCTCGAAATATTAGCATTGGCGAATATAGGCAAATTGAAATTGATGTCAACGGGAGCAAGAGACTGTCTCCCACCCCAAGTGTGAGTAATTTGAGTCTCAGGCCGCGTCGCTTTCTTTCAACGGTAACGCAGAGTTTAAGCCAAGGTTCTGTCGATGGCTTCAGACGGGAAAGGTCGCTTCGCTGGAGTGCCCAACCTTGGTAAACCTTTATATAGAGAAAAAACCGTTTACGTAAAAACCCATAAAACGGCCATAAATCGGCCCGTGGACCAAACAGGAGAGACGTAACACACATTTTAAGTAGGGTAAGCTGTTTTTTATTGAAATCCTTTCATTTTCGTAGGTTACAGAAACGATAGGTTTTTTCCCATACAAATCCTTATATTTTTCGAATGTTACGCAGCAATGCCGATGTTCGCCGATGCTCATATTTCGAGCTTGGGCTCGTATGTGTAATCAAATGGTGACGAGTGAAATTATTCCCTAATTTCACGAGTATACCATTTGATTACTTATTAATATCATGGATGACGAATTACGTTAGCAATCTTGGATTTTTGACATGTTTATCCTGGATCGTATCGATCTAGAACTCCTGCATTCGCTCTCTCGAAAGTTTAGAGCTTAAATTTGGCTTAAGTTCCGGAGTTTTTCGACAAAATACCTGTTAGAATCCTTCGTGATGTGCTCTTTCGTGTGTTCAGGTTTTCTAAAGCGTCTTTTTGTGCCCTGACATCTTCATTCATGACATTTTAAAACTTCGTCGCCATCTTGACACTGACACGTGCGGAAGGTTGCCATGGCAAATTTTGTAATTTCACATGTGAAATTACAAATTAACGCTGAAATTTCGCGTCAAAATTAAGGAGTAATTCGTCACCCATGATATTACTGTGGTAACAACATGAAGGATATTTTAGCCAATATTTTCAATAGGTCGTTGGAGTCCGGGAAATACCCATACAAATTTAAAATGGCGAAAGTAATGCCGATCTTTAAAGCTGATGATGACTCAGTCCCGAACAATTATAGACCAATCTCCTTATTATCAAGTTTTAATAGAATTTTCGAAAAAAAACAATGTACACAAGAATGAATTCATTTATAGATAAAGAAGGAATTTTGTTTTCTTGGCAATACGGGTTTAGACAGAAACATTCAACTGAGCATCCCATATTAGACATTGTTAATAAAATACAGTCTGATATGGACAAAGGTCATTTTTCCAGTGGAGTTTTCATTGATCTCCCAAAAGCATTCGACACAGTAAACCATGACATATTACTCCAAAAATTAGACTACTATGGATTCTGAGGAATTATAAATGAGTAGTTTTCTTCTTACTTAGGACAAAGAACACAAGCTACTATTGTAGAATCCCAGACCTCTGACTCTTCAAGCATTGTTTGCGGTGTCCCACAGGGTTCTAGGCCCGCTACTCTTTCTCTTGTACATTAATGATATTTGTTCCTGCTCTTCGAGACTCGGCTTCTATCTTTATGCAGGTGACACGAATTTACTCTATTCACATAAAAACCTTAAAACTCCGGAAAAATAGTAAATGATGAGTTGGCAAATGTTTACAATTGGCTTACCTCAAATAAACTTAGTTTAAACCTTGAAAAATCTACCTTTGTTATTTTTCGCCCATACCAAAAGTAACTCCCCTTTACACCTAAATTGTATATATACGATCCTAGTACTAATAAACATAAACAATTGGAGTGTAGAGAGTTTGTTAATATCTAGAGGTTCTGATAGCCTACAAACTTTCTTGGAATAACCACATTGACACAATGCTTTTAACAATCAGTGGAACTGTTGGGCTATTATCGAAACTGCAACATTTTGTTCCCTTTAGCACACTTATTTCCATTTCTCAATCTCTGATAGCACCCTATCTTCCATACGGCCTAATTGCATGGGGTCAAGCAAGCAAATCACCACTAAACAAACTTCTAGTCCTTCAGAAACGCGCTCTTCGCTTTATTCACTTTGCTAAACCGCGTGATCATGCCATTCCTCTCTTTATCAATACAAACATATTACCAACTTTCTCTACTATCAGCTACTAGCAGAAACAATGTCTGATGTGAGAAACAACTTAGTACCTACGAACATTCAGGAATTGTTCCTTCCACTTTCTCGTATACATTCATATGGCACTAGGTCGTCTACGTCTCAAAAGTTTTATATAAAAAAATGGAAACTTGAAATCCACAAAAACTCTTTCTCGAGACTTGGTGCCAAATTATGGAATGAGATACCAACTATGTTGCGCACACTTTCCAAACACAAATTCAAATTTAATATTCGTGCATCATTGCTTGATACACTGGAGACTGTCGACACTTATTATGAAATAGATGAAATTATAAATTATAATCCTGCCCATAAAAACAGCGAGCTAATGTTTTGTTTTCTTTTCCGCCTTAGAGTTTTAAATGCATTTTTTCATGTGTTTTTCTTCGTAAGATTATTATAATTTTTTCAATTAGTTAACCGTTCCATATTTATTTGAAAACTGATGAATCTCTATTGCTTTCTATTTCTTTTTACCTTTAAGTTAATTTGGTTGCAGTTATTTTCTTTTCGTATGATTCTTGGCCCGCCTAGACTAGCGGTGCAAGGACAATTGTAAAAATACAGGGACACCCAACGAGAAAAACATAGCATTGTTAAACAGTAGATATAGGCATATTTTTATCCCCCCAAAATTTTTCATCTGTTCGGATTTCCTAGCTGAAAGTCTGGTGATCCGAAAATTATAGAGATCAAAACTTACCTTTTCGAAAATTTCAGCCAGAAAAAAGGCTCCCGAAAATTCTAGGTGACCTTTTTAGGGTAAAAATCCGTTAAAATGGGTAGTTATACCATATAGAATCAAGCAAGTCAGCCATAAAAACCGTTAAAGTAAAGCAAAATAGGTGGCTCGTGATGTCGCTTCACTAGCTTTATAACCGTGCTGTAAGGACTGCGGTCTTGCTTTTATCCACCGTTTATTGGACATTAATGCTCTGTTTGTAATTTTGTTTTCCATTTTTGCTGTATGAGTCTAGATTCTGCCGTTTTTCAGTGAAGTTTGACTGACTAGTTTTCTGCTTATCAGAAAAGGTGGTTGTCAATGATTGCATTTAGCTTTCAATCTTAAGCTTAAGTTTAAATAAACAACACGAATCACTTTTCCAGCAGTCGGTTATCGTCGTTTTCATTTCTTTGTTTATAACTTGTTACTCACATCGTCTTCTTTTATTCGAATTCAATTCAAAAACTTGAAATTGGTATGTGTAATTCGCTCCTTTGTACAGTTTTCATCCCGCTCGATTGAACTAATTAATCCTAAAACAACTTTAGTAGTATACTAGGTGGAAATTAAGCCTCGTTGGTGCGTTCCCTTGCGTTCCCTTTATTAATATGCATAAAGGTCGAGTCCATGACGTCACTCATTGTTATAACCTAGGGAAAAAATGCTCTCCTCCATCTAATTATGTGCCTACCTCCATATATAATGAAATGGATAGTCGTTTCTTCAAAGAACACAATAGGCACAATAGGCTTGCCTCGACTTGCCCGTGAAGTAACTTGAGCCCGGTTCACGGACCGTCTATTGAAAGGAAAATAGGAATAAGAGGAGCGATCACGTAGCAACGCGAGAAACGGCTTCCTGTATCTTATTTAGCGCTAAAACTCAGATATATAAACAAAACAAATACACAAAGTGGAGTTAAAAAGTCTCTATTTCAATTTAGTTCATGTCCTCTCATTTAGCGCGAAAACTCGGATATATAAACAAAACAAACACACGTATACCCAAAGTGGCGCTAAAAAGTCTCTATTTCAATTTTGTCCGACTATTACAGAGCCGCATTTTCTCCTATCTATCTCGAGGAAATGAAAAACTATTGAAGTCTAAGCGTCTCACACGCCGTTAGTCAGGTAATTATGCGAGTTCACAACCCCACCGTTGGATACAAATTAGCTGTGCAGTAAAAACCCCAAGGGAGCATCTTGACTTGTTATTATAAAAACACACACACACAACAAAAACAATTAATAACTTAACAAGGATCCGCCGGACTTTGGATGTTCTTCCAAGCAGTGCATGATTTTCGCTGGTGTATCATGAAACGAATACAAAACGGCCTCTACAAATGAATGTAGTGTTGGAAAGCGCACAACGTCGGCCTGGCTATAAGTAATGAGATAAACTTTCCGCACACTTCGAACATCGATTTCATCGTTGGGATTAGCTGGTTTACTCGAATAGTCCAAATCAGCTCGACCAGCATTGTCGGTACCCTCTGAAGAAGATGAGTCAGATTCGTAATCTCTTATGAGATTCATGTCGTAATAACTCAGTGAGACCATACAAGCAAGAAACGAGACTAGATGAGTCCTGAGGAAATCAACCTCCGCACACGTGACGTCGTCATCAAATGTCACCCCCCTGTGCAGCTGTATTGGCATGCTTGATAGTGGTCCCCTAAAGAAAGTGATTTTACTTGTTCCTGAAGACAACTTTTCACAAGCGGGATATATACCCTACCTGTTAAAAACCTCACACCGATACCGTAGTATCCACCAACTTTCCCGATTTATCCCGCTATAATAGGGGGTGTAGAGCCTTTTCACGCTCTCAGACAATCGGCGACAAAATTAATTGAGACACCTCAAAAAGACATCTCATGAGCATGGTTTTATTTGTTCTTTTTTAAAAAGGTGTGAAATACCTTTCAATGGTCCCCCTCTCCACTCCCTCTATTCAGTGTTGTACCGATGGCCTTAAAATTTGTGGGCACTCGGAGACGACCCGACAATGTCAAGGGGGGAGGGGTGGGGGACCCTTTCTCAGGGTAGCTCAAAACACCTCTTTTTAGGAAAGTGTCTCAACAATTTTGTCGCCGATTGAAGGCACGTAATTAGATGGAGGAACGCATTTTTTCCCTAGGTTATAACAATCGGTGACGTCATGGACTCGACCTTTATGCATATTAATAAAGGGAACGCAAGGGAACGCACCAACGAGGCTTAATTTCCACCTAGTATACTACTAACTTTTGAATTATTCAGCACAAGAAAATCCTTGATGTATTTTTTTCCTAGGGCTTTTAACATCAAGCTCGTCATTTCTTTTGTCCTTGTTTGACACTTAGATTGTGAATTGTCTTGCAAGACACAAAAACCTTTGTTTATTCTAAAAGAGAGCAGTAAGTTCCATAACATAAAATTACCTAGCTAAAAATCATGTTGAAATGTTTTGTTTTGGTTTGCAATCGATCGCACGCTTCATCAACATGAACGCGTCCTACTTCAACACGCATAGGTTGGAGAGTGAAGAAAAAATATAAAAATGTTATCCACCGGCCTGGGTCGGTCAGTATTTGGAGAAACTGTGCCCTCGGTCTGAGTATCGCCCTCGGCCTACGGTCTCGGGAGGTACTCAAGACCTCGGGCACAGCTTCTCCCAATACGGACCTCCCAGCCGGTGTATAACATATATATACATATGTGTCATGGAAATTCAGAAAATTCAGATTGTTGTTCTTATCTTCTCAGGATTTGCTTTATTTTCGGAACTAATGTGAGTATGTCGCGGAGTTGAATCCCTCTGCAAGTTGCTGACCGCGAAGAAGGTGCCTTTTGATACAAAAAAACGAGTGCAAATCAAAATATTGTCCATCTTAAAACTTGTTTCATTTAAAAGTTTAACCGAAAAAAATTTTTTGGGAGACCGCCTTCCCCCCCCCCCCCCACCCCCTTATCCGGCACTGCCTCAATCGCGAACTGTGAAGTGTTAGACGAAAAATATCGCAATTCGCTGTTCAAGGAATTTTGGTAGGCATTATCATAAAAGCTAGTGGCGCTAGTCTTAGGGTAACAGACTTGTTGTTTGCCTTCGTTTTTTGTAAAAACTAAACCAGGGAAACTGGTGTCCTCGCTCGTTGGCTGTTTGCTGTTTGTTAATTTCGATGCATGAATTTAGCGAGCTTTTCAGACCTGCAGTAAAACAACATCCCAACTAATTAAAGAAGAACTAGAAAGTGTGTTTGTAATATTGTTTTTCGTTTTGTTTATAGGTCAGTTGAGGCTGTAGTTTAAGTAGTGTCGTTTCGTCCTTCCAAAGTGATAATATATACATGGATTTATAAAATTTAGACGTTTGTTTCTCTTGTAAATTCGCAAATTGCAAGTGTACTCACAGGACTAAATTAAGGCACTTGAAAACTCGTTTGTTTTGTTCTGAGATAATTTATATACATCCTTTGAAAAAGTTTGCGATATATTTCTGCAAGATTTTTACAGATTTATGTACTGAGAATCTGGGAAAATTGCCGAGGAAGATTTAAAGGCACCAGGAAAAAACAAATTTCAGTATTTTAAATTCGAGTTCGCCTAGCCAAAATATTAAAACTAGAACATCTGGTGTCACCGTCTTTTCCAAAACGTTTTGCCTTATACGCCGACAGAAATAACCTTCGAGATCGTCTTTAATCTCGCAAGCAGGGAAATGTGATTGTGCTGATGACTCTTTTATTTTTAGTTAAAAAAATAAAAAAAGGTAAAACCTGTTTTTTAAGTCAGCGAGAAAATTTGGGTACTAAAAAAGCAAGCAACGGAAGTAATTTTGGTTGGCTGATTCGGCAAAAGTCAATCAATCAAAAAAGTGGGCGGTAGACATTTCGTAGAAGGTTTTTAACAAGCTGTCGTTTCGTTTCGCCTTGCCCGCCGGAATGTTATTTACAAAGCGAAACGAAAATTGAGCCTGATGTCAGGTTAAACTCGTCCCTAATTGCCTCATCCATTTCGCCTTACACAATAAACCAATCACAAAATAAGATCAAAGATTCAACAAATTCAGATGACCTCTCAGGAAACATGCGCTTCAAATTGTCAATCTCTGATTGGTACATTTCGATCCTCTTCTCTTCACATTCAATAGGGAGCCTTAACATGTAACATAAACGAACCATTTTTTACCTACGCACGTTAATCGGAACTGAAAGCTTTTCCCTTTTAACAGGCATTAGCATTTACAAATTTGTATTGCTAAATGTCTTTACACTTAGAAAAAACAACTTGCGCAAAATTACTTTTCACGAATGCCCAAACTCTACTTCCGGTTTCACTCAGTTTACTAAAAGCCCAAAATAAGTAATCCTCGCACACTGACTATTCGGCGTTCTGCAAATATACCCCTGGCAAAACATTAATTTGCCGTTCGCCCAAATTAAAAAATAAATGAATAAATAAACCCAGAAATCACCAATTTTTGATTTTTTTTTTTTGCTACGGTCTCGTCTCCGTGATCTCCTGGGTGATCTAACGGGGCGATGATGAGTCACTACAAACCCCGAGTGAGCCACAAATAATATTTCTTTATTCCTCAGATGAACTAAAAAACTAGAGCTGATCTCGAGACATCTCCAACAACTTCCGCCCCCACTTCGGCAACAAACTGCAAGTTTACGATATTCCTGAGCGTCACAAATCCTTTTAGTATTTCATGCTCCGCCTGAAATATTCCTTGAAGCCTAAAGAAATCAAAGTGATCTCGAGATATTTCGAACTCATTCCGGTGTCACTACGTCAAATACCCGAAACACACGGAAAAGGTACCAACTTGCGTGCCTAACCTTATCCCGTACCTAGTGCATAACTTATAGCTATTTTTCACATCTCAAATTACCTTGAGTCGCAGTGGCGCAATCGCTTAATCCCTCAAGTTAGGATCTCATCTGACCTGACGGGTCGCACGTGAGCCGGTTCAAACCCTGGGCAAGCCAAAATAATGATTCTTTCTTCCACGAATAAATTAAAGAATAAACCAAAGAACTCGAAGCGATCTCGTGATATCCCGAAGTAATTCGGTTCTCACTTCGTCAATTAAACGATTCAGACCGAAGATCCACGGACTTTGCTTGCCCAATCTTGTCCCAAAAAAAGCAACTTTCGGACATTCCTGAGCGTCGCGAATCCTTTACTTCGCGCCCCGCCGAAGTAATAGGCTGATTTAGCAACAGAACGGGAACGTCATTTGACAACGGGAAAGCGCGCGGTAAGGACTAAACTCGACTTCCGGTGCCCAGTTTGCCGCTGTGCCATTGGTCAAGCCAGTTGTTTGATTTGCGTGCCGTCGTCAACTGACGCTCCCGTTCTGTTGCTAAATCAGCCTAATAAAGCTCTCAGGGCACTTGAGTTTCGTAAACATTGACTTAAGACGTTCACATTCAATGGTAACTCAAATACCCTGAGAGCCTTATTAATTCCACCATCTCTCACTTCGTCGCTTCGGTGAAGACTAAAGATTCGCTCCATATAAGGGAATCAAGGATAGTCTTGGATTCCGGATTCCAGGTACTGGATTTCAGTATTTGTCGGTAGAACTTGGATTCCGGATTCCAATCGTTAGTAGTATTCCGGATTTCTTGAGCGTATTGCGGATTACAAACCCAGGACTCCGGATTCCACATGCAAAATTTTCCCGGATTCCGGTTTTCCTTGCATGGGGCGAAAAGATAGCGAGCCAGCTCGATTTCCCGACGGAAAT
The DNA here is from genome assembly GCA_964035525.1 of Porites cylindrica. Classification (NCBI taxonomy): domain Eukaryota; kingdom Metazoa; phylum Cnidaria; class Anthozoa; order Scleractinia; family Poritidae; genus Porites; species Porites cylindrica. Next base: position 28,774,141 of record OZ037779.1, read on the forward strand.
AACAGTCACCGAGTGATCTTGCCATTCAAAGATCAAAAGTCGGCCGATGAGATGAAGAAACAACTCTCCCACCTGAGCAAAAAAATAGGCCACATCCTTCAACCAGTATTTGCGAGCCAAAAAATTGTTAATTTTCTTAACATGAGTGAGCCTAGACCACCCTTAATAAATCAACAATGAGTGGTGTTTAATTACCAATGTGATCTGTACGATGCAAAGTATGTCGGCTACGCGAGCCGGCATTCACATCCATGCTTTTATAACGATGTCATGGCGACATCGGAATGTTGTATTAAACCTTTTTCGTTTCTTTTTACGATTGAGTTACTTTGGTAATAATAAATTGTCAGGAAGATCGAAGTAAACTGGCCGTTTTTATGCGAGTATAAAAACGTTAAATATACTAAGACAGATACATTTTAACGCCCTCAGGATGACCTATATTAACTTCTTTTGTTGAGACGTTAAATGCATCAAGTATAAAAACGGGACGCTGTAATCTAGGGCACATTTATGCCCAAATCCTCCAGAAAAGACAGAGGAGAGTCAGTGTTGTTTATTTTATTTTCAGAACTTTTTTTTCAGAAAACTCGTTTTTTCAATGTTATCCTCTACTTTAATGCGTCCCGTTTTTATATCAGTCGACTTTAACGACTCAGACGTGAAATAGGTCTAGATGATTTAAACGTCTCTAGTATAAAAAAAAGTAGTGAAAATTTATCTGTACCATCATCTCTTTGTGTATTGAATTGTCCTGGTTTATTTTCCCTCAGACATTTCTTTGTTTCTTATCGAATCTGACACTGTTACGAGCAGCCACATTTAAAAACCCTATTACCGAACTAAAATAGCCTAACAGTTCAATTATAACAAAACATAGCTAATATACCTTTAACTGAACATCTCCTTGTCGATCCTCGCAGGTTTAGTTGCATTTTGTCGAGTTTTGCACTCGTAGGTAAGCTTAGGTACTATCCACTAAATACAATGTACTTTGAATTAATACACAAAGAATTCGAAATAGCGGAAGAGATATATTTTTTGAAATATTACATATTTTAAAATTATTCTTCAGTAGAATATTACCGACTCTTAGTCTAGCTCTGATCGATCAGATTTTGTCCTTGTTGACACTGTAGGCTACGTCTGGGCTGCCTGTGTCGGCACTAGCTCACCAGCAAATGTTGGGGAGGGGGGGTGTGAGAGGTGTGTTTGTACATCCAGTGTTCGAAAAAAGAAAAACAATGTAATTAAAGGCAAGACCTAGAATTAAATATTGAAGGAAAAGAAAGCTGGGGCTTTTTTATTGCTAGGGTTTACATTCATCAACAATTATAATAATAACCCAGGGAATTTGACAAACGCTCGGGACGCTTTTAGCTTCGTTAAACTAGTCGGACAAGTAAATATGTGGCACGGTATTGGTTTGTTTTTCAGGGGTCTCTTGGTCCATCCAGTGTCAAAGCGGCTAAGCTCTTCAAGATTTCCCGTCTTTCTGGTCTCAACAACCCGATGACTACCAATGGTTTGTAACAAGAAACGAATCATAATTGTTGCCCTTACCTTCGTATCAGTTTGGACATGCATGACTTTTGTCTACTTCACAATCACTGTCCATAAGCAGGAACGCCAATCAGAGGTACAAAATGTGCCTACCAGGGCAAATACTACCCCTACAGTCATTACGGCCGCAGTAAAATATCAAACAGATATCAATGAAACAGACGATTCAGATATGAACGAAACTCTCCATCAATTGATTGATTTCAAAGACTTGGGGAGGAATAAGAGAGCAGTATTGCTATTGATCATCGTTAGCACTGCACCAACAAGATTTGAAAGAAGACAGGCAATAAGAGAAACATGGTGGAAACATTGTTCTGATGGCAATCAGGCTCAGGTAGGCAGGCAAGATAGGTTGTTTATAATTATCACCAGTTATCTCACGATGACGTTATTTTTAGTTATTCATAGCGAAATTTTCTACCGACGAAGACGATGCCGACGATGCGGAGACGACGGCAACAAGCAAATATCAACAGCTTTAGATTAGCAAAACATCAACTTTGCACGTGCATCACGCTTTGTTTTTTGTACTTTCATTATTGTTGTTCAATGACCTCGACGTCAAATTCCTAATTTCACGTTTTACACCGAGGACGTGAACAAAAGACACCGATTCTGAACTTGGATACAGTCCTTTTGGAATAAACCATCAGAAAAATTCGCCACAATTTGACAATTAAACGAGGTCGAATGGTAGTTAGCACCAATTATGTTGAAAACAGCGCGAATTCTAGCAAAGTGACCTTTTGGTTCGATCGTTCTTGTAGGTACAAATAGCTCCTCAATGAATCATTGGCGAAGGTGTCTAGGTTACAGGTAGAGAAAAGAGAATTCAAGAGTGAATGTCTCTAAAAATCAAACAAAATCGGAAAAATCGCGGCCACGGTCAAAAATCGATTTCGCTCCTTTTTGGTGTGCAGTAAGCCGAAGGTGTGTAATGAAATGAAATGAGGTTAGTTTTTGAAAACATTCTTTTTAACGGCCACAAACAAAAAACCGTCTCGACCCAAAATATCAAAATATCAAAATTTAATTTATTTTTAATCAATGAGGCTAACTGATGAACATGGGACTCATAGATTCTATGATGTCTCGCGATATTCTCAACCTCGTCCCCACTGTGCCTTTCCCTGGATTTTGGATAAAATGAGATGGACACAAGCGATAGTCACTGCTGTCTCACATTTTTTGGTCCAAAGTAGGGTCAGGATTTTGAGAATCGGACAGTACAACCCCACCAAGAATTTTCAGGAGTACCCCCCGGGAGACTTGAAGCCTGGTAGCAAGTTTACCTGTCAGCATTCACTTGCTAATTATCAGATGCTTTAACGATCAGTGATCATTTCAACACCATCATTTTGGATTAAGAAATCGACGCAAGTTTTATGTTTGCCTCTAATCTAAATGAAACTAAAAATGGCCATTTTGTCTCCACTACCCCATGACTATACAGGGCCGAACATAGAAAGCAACGTTTTGAGGCAAGGGTGAGTACACCGTCAGCTAAGTCCACCTTAATGGTAAATAGTAGTCAATATTGCAAAGAATAGCTCATCAGAAGCCTACCAATCTCCCATAAAAACCCTTGGAGTCAACACTATCCCGAGCAGATTTATCAACAGAATGGTCCGCAGGAAGGCTTCGCACGCCGACATTATGATCCATTACCATTATTACCATTCTTCGCATCATCGTCGTCATTATATCATCATCAACACCCTCTTCATATACATTCCCCAAAAGTAATGATAGCAACATTTCAGGTTAGAATACCGTAGTTTTCAATTGCATTTTTGTCCTTAGTATTGTTAGCCCGTTTTTTACATGAGGAAACTTTCAAAGTTTGATTTTAAGTGACGCGACGCGAGGAAACATCTCTTTTTCAAAACCGTAGTGTTCCGCGCGTTTTTGCTTTTTGTTCCTTTAACTGCTTTAGGAGCAACCTAGGAACGCACAATAAAGGAACTTTCTTTGCACAATAGGAACAAAGGTCGGCAAATTTCGGAACAATCTGGTCCGTTAGCAGCAAATTGGAACACAAAGTTCCTTTTCATTCTAGTCATGAGGAAAACTGGTTCCTCTTTTATCCTTTCAGGAACAAAAGGTCCTCTTTCAACAGTTCCGATTTCCCTTCATGTTCCTTTCGAAGTGACTGGGAACAAATCTTCCCAATCTAATTTCTCGCTCGACACAGTAAGGAACAAATTGTTCCTATTTACTGGCATATCCACTGCTTTTCGGAACGCCCTGTTCCCTTTCGGTTCAAATTGTACCTATTCATGCCCAACAGGAACGGAATTGTTCCTAATCGAGGTGGTTTTTTGTTCCTCAAGATGAGTGTTATGTTCCGCGTACAAATGGGAACAGATTTCGAATTTGTGACAGAGGAACTAGCGTTCCATTTTGCGCAAAGTGTAAAAAGGAATAGGGAACAACAGTTCCTATTTATCGTATGCTATCTGAAACTACTGTCCATCACCTCCGCTATACAAATTTATCAAAACATATATCCTTCAACAATCAAGTTAAGTACGAGACTTGCCCTCTACATGTTTAATCTTGTTTGGGCTTTCCCGCGCAAGTTCAGGCTTGTGTATTTGTTTCTTTTGATTAATTGTGTGCCAAATACCGGTGATGTTGAAACGCAGACCATGCAGACTGCAGACTGCAGACTGCAGACTGTGCAGACCGTGCAGACTGTGCAGATTGTGCAGACTGAGTGTTATTTTTTTTCACTTGTACCTTAATTTTCTAGTAAAATTTTTCGCTGTGGCTATATGGCCGGTATCCGGTCAAGGTTTTCAAAACACTAAATGGCTAGCAGTCCTATATTCTCAGTAAATTTCGCAGTCCACTCAATGGCAAAGAACAAATACTGAAAACTCGATATTATTTCTATCAACGCAAAAGTTAAGATTACCTTGTACAAAAAAGCTTTTTTGTTTCATCATAACGTCGACAAGATAATGTTGAAGTGTATTTCAGCTCCAGAAGGGAACTAACGCCTAGAGACTTTGATCAGGATCACGACTTATGATAGTTCAGAGCGGCTGAATTTTTTCGATTTGTGAAATTTACTGAGAATATGGGACTGCCGGCCATTTAGTGTTTTGAAAACCTTGACCGGCAGTCGAGCTGAAAAAAGTTCTAAGTGTCAAAAAAACGGTTTCGTCGTCTGAGCCCAGCGTAAACCAAACACTAGACTTGAGATCTATAAAGAATTTCAGCATCGCTTGACCTGTCTTAATCTACATGTGATAGTTTAGATTAGCTAGAATCTTTCGATTTTGTGAAATTTACTGAGAATATAGGACTGCCGGCCATTTAGTGTTTTGAAAACCTTGACCGGTTACCGGCCATATAGCCACAGCGTTCCTCAATTTCCTTGATTGTTGATGATCGTCTTTGGTTTCACTCTATAATTCAAACCGGTGACTTGCCGTCATTTCTTCAAATCTTACAGATACATGTCGTTGTTAGCTCGGAAGATTCGGGTAAGACTTCTGTTTATGTATTTTTTTTATTCGATTCTCAAGAGTGTCCTTCTGGGCGGGTATTCACTCGAGGATCGACATTGTATTTGCTCCATGCATTCACGCCAATAAGTGGTAGTGGTTTGAAACCGACTATCTTGTTCGAGTATCATGGTTCTTGTTTATGCAGCTCCAATACTAAATAGTTCATTAGTAACAAATGTATTATTTGTGCAACTCGAAGATGTGAGGGGGTTTTAATGCGCATTGAACTAGATCCCCCGCCGTGTATTTTAGGTATATTTTGTCTTAATTTTCATTGAATATTATCTGTGAGAAGTTTCAAGTCGCTGCCCTTCTTCTCTTAATTCTGACGCTTACGGAACTGCCAAACACGAGGAAATCAGAATATTTATTTTTAGGTAGATATACCGTTGATTTATTTACACATTTTAAAGCAAGGCCCATCTCTCAAACGTCTTGGTTTGATATCCCGAGCTAACAACGATGACATCGGTATCCGTAAGGTTTGAGGAAATCACGGCAAGTCACCGGTTTGAATTACAGGGTGAAACCAAAGACGATCATCAACAACCATGGAAATTGAGGAAATGTCTCTCTCGTAGCCGTTGTAGGAAGCCGAAAAGGGTTTCATTTTAAGTCACTTAACCTGAAAAAGCTTCTTCTACTAAAAAAATAAATAATCGTGGCAATATAATACAGTTACAGAAAGAAACAGCTTACCTTCCTCTATCGTGCTCGCTCCTGCGAGAAAGCGGCGCAGCTAAAAGCAAGCGAAACTGCTATTACATCTGCCGGTAAACAAGAGCCCGTGATTTTCTCATTTCCTACTGATGACCCTTGCAGGTACACATCAGTGCACATATGGTGGTGAAGCACAGTGCACATATATAATAAGAGGAAGCAGGAAACTATAGTAAAAATTTTACTAGAAAATTAATGTACAAGTAAAAACATAACACTCAGTCTGCACATTCTGCACAGTCTGCCGGGTCTGCACAGTCTGCAGTCTGCAGTCTGCAGTCTGCATGGTCTGCGTTTCAACATGACCGACCAAGTACGGACAAGAAAACAATGGGGCAAGGGCAAGAATGGCCAAGTGTGGGCAGAGATGGGCTAACAAATATTTCATTGGTTGAGGTCACACTAGAGAAAGTTTACTATAGTAAACTCAAGTTTACCTAGTAAACGGCGCCGTAAGTGTGACCGGCATTTTTCACTTTACTATGGTAAACTCTACCCTGGTTAATTTCCATGACTACCGCGGAAAGAACAAAGATGACCCATCACCGATAACCATCTGGTTACCAAAAAAAATAGGTGGGTATATCTCTAGTCTATCTAAACTTTGTTGTTTTGTTGACAGTTTGTCATGATTTTCGAGGAAAGTAGTTTCAAAAAAGGTCACATAACAGAATAGCTTTAGAACATCGGTGATTGCTTTTTCCACAGTGCCTCAAGGTTTCTGTTTCTGTACATTTCTTCAAGCCATTCTTGGGGTCGAGGGTAAACCCACGCTTGCCTTTGCAATGCCGCTCTTTCTCTAAGAGTACGTCTTCGATGGGTAATCAATGAACCTGTGACTAAAACATCTTCACTAACTTCGTATTCGAAACCAAGGTAGGTAATGAGGGAGCGCATTCTTCTTGCTCGTCTCAGCAGCAGAATTAAAAGCAAAATGCTCACAACAGAAAACAATACTCTCTCACATTGAACCATCTTTGTACACTTGTGAGGGTCACGCTCAGGAAGTTACAGTTCAGTAATTTCAATTTATTCAGCTCTCATAGCATGTCATCATTTGTTTTACTTCTCACTCTCACGTTACCGATCACGCTAGAAAAAACGCCTGGAAAGTTTCATATGCCTTTTTAAGTGGACCTGTCAGGTTTACTACGGTAAAAAAAGACGTTACGAGACTTACCATAGTAAACCCCTTTTTACCATAGTAAAGTCTCTAGTGTGACCTCAACCATTGGCGAATAGGATGATCTCTTGGGGACCCTTTTGCTTGTATAAGTACATGCATACTTTAGAAAGATATCGATTTCAAGCTAATGCTTATGATGAAGAAACGAGGCAAGGATGTCAACTGGTCAAAGTTAGCAAATGCACCGCCTAAACCAAAGCGACTTCACTTAGAAGAGGATGTCTGTGGTGGTCTTTTTCACTGCCCAATGCAAATTTGTAACCACGATGAATTCACTATGCAAAGAGGCTGTAGAAAACACGTAAAGAACAAACGCAGTTGGTACTATTACTTCGGCGTGAAGCCAGACACTGCTCAAATCGATACGCTTAATGTCGATGAAAACAACAAATGTGAAGCCAGTGATCAGAAGATTATACCACGTAAAAGCAGCTCAACTCTTCTTAACATGGCGCATTTGCATGTTGTTTTCACTTTCTCGGAAAGCCTTTGTTATGTGCTACTGTTTTCGTGAGCCAATGAAAACTTTATTTTTTGACAGCTGTCAAATAACTGTCAAATCGATCGCGCGTCTTGTTTCCGGTCCCCCAAACAGGAAGACGCTATATTAAACATCTTATTAGCCTCGTTTTTTCGGTCCGTACTGTAAATTACGGATCCTCGTTTTTTTCCATCGATTTATGGCCCAAGCGCGAAGCACGCGGGCCATAAATCTATGGAAAAAAACTCGGTCCATAATTTACAGTACGGACCTAAAACTCGGCTAATAAGAGGTATGTACATGACAAGCAACATTTTATTGTTGTTGTAAGAAGAAATAAACTACTGTTGACTCGAGAAATACATGTTTATTTTGTTGCTTTGGCAATGTTTTTTCTTAACTCGCTGGCTTGAGGAGGAACGCTTGCACTTACTGGCTTCAGTGGTTATGGTTCGGTCTGACATTGAATTGCTAGGGACAGGAGTCATGAAAAATGTCGCTTCGACATTTTCGCTGTCATCGTCAGATCGGGTAACGTAGCAGAACGTGAACGGCGACTGCGTGCCATATTGTTCCAGGTTGTCGTGGAGCGAGTAATTTGGCGTTCTGGGTTTTTCTTGCTCTAATACCTCTTCCATTTTTTCGCTCTGGCTCGAGCTCGGGACTGGCAGCGCTTCGGGGAGGGTTTTCACCAAGTGTTGGTCTTCCTTTCTCAACAGTCCCAGCTCCACGCAGACCTTTTTCCTCTCCGCAAGGGCTTCCTGGCATCCAAGAGTTCCTAAGTTGTTGTGGTGGTCCTTGAGCTTTTCTTCTAGGATTTGACGCACGGCATCCATTGAGTCTCTCGTGTCAGGCGTAATACGTGATTCCAGGGTGACCATGTATTCGTTTAACTCCCTCTCTGTATTCCTCAACCATGGTGACTGGAATGCTTCCCTTGCCCTCTTCTTCTTCTCTTTTCGATCCGCCCTGGCTTTCATCTGTTCGTGAGTGGCCAGGTCATTTCTTATCGGTGTGGGAAGGGGATCGTTTGGATCGTGGGGTAGTAAACGTACATTTTCTCCGGAGACGCCCTTCGATCTGAGACGGTGTCGAAATCTCTCGTGCCGTTGTATCTCCCGCCCCATCCTCTCTTCGTTTTGCTGTAAACGCTTTTCCAGTAAGAGGCTGAGGTGACGGTTATCCAAAGACCCCGGTAAAGTTTGTGCGAGCGAGTTCTTTAACGCGTGTGTGGTTTCATCGTCATCATCGGCATCCACGATTTGGTCCCCGTTATCGTCTACTGCAGTGTCCTCTTCGTCTCGGGGATTTGCGCGTAAATCAGCTAAGAGGTCAGTCAACTGCACATTTCTTAAAACCTCTTTCTCCGTCTCCAACAGTGCGCTTCGTCGTTTGGTGTGTTTCTCTCCGCGTCTTCGTCGTCTTCATCAGAACTTTCTTCTTCATCTGTATCTACCCTCGCTTTCTATGCAGCCCCCACAACACATTCTATAGGGTGCTTGCGAAGCCACCGGGCGGCCTTCTTTTTTGGACTTGACAGGCTTTTGAAGAAGTAATACCTTAGCCTTCGGTCCATAGCCAGC
>OZ037779.1:28790694-28825694 GCA_964035525.1 Porites cylindrica
GATTGATTTAGGTAATTCATGTAAGAAAATGGCAAAATGAAAATAATTTATGCATTACACCGAGATCGAAATGGCGGAAAGTATGTCCACTACAACGAAGATTTTTGCAAGAAATCCAGTGGTGGTTCTCATGAGAGTCGCTACATACTTTGAATATTCAGCAAGGACGGCTTATCTAAAGATCTGTAATCAAAAGTTTATAAAACCTGTCGTATAAGAATTTCTGAGGGCAATACGAGGTCAGCAGTGTTATGTACGAGTGGGGTTACAATCGTAGACAAGATGGACCAGTTTTTTCGGAGGACTCAAAGCAATCTGTAGACATAACGCCTGATCTAAGCTCAGAATATTCTGTAAAGCGATGCGTTGAACTTTCACCGTTTTCGTATCAGCCGTCGAAGCGTCTATCAAAGGATATGTCACTCGAAAGCTTCGATGTGGATGAACCGCAATAAAAGGGGGTGATAGGCCAACACGACTTTCACTTCATGCCAAAATGATGCTTGTTATCATAAGTTATTTTTCTCTGCTGGGTAGATTATGCTCTGGAAGGTTTTACATTTTCACTGAGCAAATGTGATTTTAGCCGCTTGTTTCACACTGAGAGGTCATGGCACACACTTCGATTTACCGTGGTTTTTGTTTCAATTCTGGTCGGCCGGATTTGCCCTCTGATGCAAGAGCAGTTTCTTTGACCTCTTTTCAAGCGTAAAGCTTTTTATTACGGTTGAATAAGGGTTCTAATTTTCTCCAAAGTGCCTTTTGGAGCTGAATAACTAAGCGATTTTCTTTAGTCCGTGAATGTATGTTTTTCTGCAGTGTTGTATCACGCTGGTCCCAGTTTGTTAGTTTTCTTATAAGCTTTCCAGGGTGTTAAATTATTACGGATAGTGATTTACAGGTCCAAATTTGGATTGTTTTGTTATTGTCACTTTGCGATCAGGCAAGACCATGGTTTTGGTTCGCCACGCGAACCTCATTAGTTACCGGGTTGGCTTTTTGCTTAGTTGCTTGTACAATTAGAGTAACTTTAGTTGTTCTTTATCGTGGCGAGAACGGTACAGCCGTGAAATAGCATCGACTTCCCAGATCCAGTTGGGAAGACTCCAATAACATCCTAGCCTTTCAGGATAGATTCGAAACACTTTACTTGCAGAGGTTTAAAATTAAGTGATGGAAAGTTACCGTTTCAGGGAAAATCCGACCGGGCGAAGCACTGATAAAAACTCTGGTCTAACGCCATCTTTAGTACACCCACAAATTCTGGGTGACCAGTCGATGCCAGGACCTTTTCCCGCCCCAACCCCAAAGCCAGGGAAAACGCGCCCTGGAGACGAGGTTGGGGTTGTTCAAAGCAGGGTTAAGATAACTCAGGGTTAGTGCGAAGTATAAATTCAGATATGAAAACTTAAAAAGCAAATTCAGTTTATTTCTTTTTGATTGCAATGTAATGAATTGATGTTCTATCAAGAATAGTGAAAATTGTCCGGGAAAATGCTTTTGAGCAAACGAATAAGAAACCAAGATTAAACTTTAATCCTGAGTTAGCGCTAATCGGCTTTCGACCAACTGGGTTTTGGACTCTACCGTGAACTGTGACGTCACCGAGAGAGACACTCCCGTTCTTTCCCAGACTTCGCGCGGACAACGGGCAAGATAGAACGCCTAGGGACTAGGCTGGAGTCCCAGGGCTTTTCTCTTGGACTCTGGGAGTGTTCCATCCAAGATTTACATGAGAAAGGCCCTGCCGGGACATAAGGGGAAGTTCTAACCTAGTGGGTATAATTTGAATTTCTCTTTCTTCAGGTTGAATGTGTCTTCATGACTGATGGACTCATAACAAACCGAACTCAACGTAACCTTATATTAAACGAAAAGAGTAAATACAAGGATATTAAGCTTCAGCGTCTCAAAGGAGGCCGTGGACAGTTTGGATTCCGCTTCCTTAAGCAAATCAAATGGGCAGCGGCGAAATTTAACTTTCAGTACCTACTTAGAATCGATGATGACTACTTCCTGTGTTTAAAAAGGCTTCTTTCTGAGCTTCCATTGAGGCCGAAACAAAATCTAGTCTGGGGATTTTTCCACTGTGAAGTAGGAATCACATGGCTGGATGAAGCATTTATGATATTCTCTGAAGATATCATTCAAACGTTCTTGGCGCAGAACGAAAGCTCGATGTTGTGTCATCCACATGCGGACCAACAAGTCATGTTGTGGCTGAGCAATATTCTACACAAAACATACTTCCACGATACTAGGTTACATCATGTGCCTCCAGCGTCATTTGTTGCTCGATTTAGTAACATCTCGAATGTTTGTGACTCCCATTTGGGCGCGCATGGAGCATACGTTAAGACCATGTATTATCTCGGGCTGAGGGCTAATGACAGCGCTAAAGAGTTTTCAACTATTCCTGATTTTGCAAGATTTTGTACCACAAAGTTTGATCACCGCGCATTTCATCCTGAGTGGCGATATGAACCCAAGCCCTGCAAAGATAACCCAACATGGAACTTGGGAAATGAAATGTGGTTTGGTAAAGAAGCTGGTCAAGGAGTGTAGCCTGAAATTAATTTTTTTAAAAACTAAAAACGATAGAGGGCCGTGTTTTACAGGATGTCAAAGAATGGCATTTCGTTGTCCCGTTTTTAATTCACTGGTGGTGAAATTGATATTTCTATGGCTATTCAAATGCTGCAAGAACCTTCAGCACAGTGAAGTTAAACAGTGAAAGTGTCATCAACGCGCCGAAACCAAACTAAAAGAGAAGGACAAAATTTGCCGTTCATGACCCATCTAGTTCTTTTAAACTTTAAGAAAAGAGTTACTGACAGGTATTCAGCTAGTATTTCGAATAAAGTTTGATGGAAGTTGTAGTTATTTTGCGTAAAGTTGGTGAGTTTATGATTTTTCGCATGTTGTATAGTTCGCCGTATATTACAAATTTTTCCAGTACCTTATTGTGGCCTTTATAAACTGATTTACACCCAATCCCGTTTTAACTTAGCAAATAGTCATTTCTTAGGTTATAGGTGAATCCTTTTTCACACCTGTAATGCTTTTTTTTGCCTCATTATCATATGCTTATCGTTATCTGATGAAGCTAATAAAATAAAATTTCTATTATTGAAAGAGCATACCAGTTTCAGTTATCGCTGAAAATTTGAGCCCGATACACCGAATAGTTCTAGAGAAAAACCCCAAAATTGACAAAGAATGTATGAGCTCATGAACTGCTCATGATTGCTTGCAGTCCGCCTTTTCTCTTAAAATCCGTCTATATCTAGTTCTTATCTCAGCCAGCGCGATTGCAAACCACAACGTTATGTTACAGTAAGGGTTACGCCCTCGTTTATTGCGGCTCGCGTGCATGGGTTTCGCGTGCAGTAACTTTGCAAACAAAAATAAGAGACTGCTTGCAGTCTAGGACTAGCTTTAAAACCTAAGCTTGCTGTTTAAAGAATTCCTCGAACCTCTCGTGGTTTCTGTCATGAACAGACAAAGGTGACAAAATTTTTCTAAAAGCGCCGGAAGTCAGATCTGTTGCTTGACCAATCGGTGCAGCCGGGCTCCGAAGAGTCTTTTGTTTTTCGACGAGCAGACGACTCGTAAAGTAAATGTACGAGGCGTCGTTTTGCCCTCGTCTCCCAAACAAAAAGGAAAGAAGGACTCCTGTGCGAAAGAAAACGCCGAGTGCATAACCCGGTGGGGTACTTCCTCATTAGAGGCTAAAGGGGATGTGCCGCTGGATGGGGTCGCATTTTCACGACTGAATTGACTATTCAACAATTATTCCTCTCGCCCTCATGGGCTTTGAGTCAATAGCCCATGAGGCCTTCGGCCTCATGGGCTATTGACTCAGAGGCCATGAGGGCGAGAGGAATAATTGTTTTAGTAAAATCCAACTAGCTGGTCAAAAATATCGAGACTAAAATAACTTTAGCTGGTTAAAGCTAGACTTTAATCCTTTTTTTTGCCGCCAAAAAGCCGGCGCTTTCGCTACTAGTGGGCTATAACATATTGCCTAGTAGTAACTCAAACAATCAGAACGCAGCATTGATAATGGACCACTAGTTGGATTTTACTAAAATGGAGTAGCCTTTTCAATAGTTTCAATAGAGTTTCTAGAATGGAGTCGCACATTTTTGGAGTTTTGGGGTGGGAAAGTTCTTCATATTTACGGTTAGCAAACGTACCACGATGTTTGCACTGTAGGCGAAAAGTAAAGTGTTCTTCATTCAATTTAAAAAAATGTGTCAATTCATTTTAGGATGACCTATTTAAAGGATTAATAAGGTAGAAACATGAATAAAAAGTGACTAAATTGGGATCGCGAAAATAACATTTTCCCAAAAGTGACGAAGATGGGGTCTATAATTGGCCAGAATAGACTATAATGATGTAGGGGCTCTGAGAGGCCAGCAGCACCTTTCCCGGGACGCATAATAGGATTGCCCAAAACGCAGAGCGAAGAAATGATTTTAAAACGGCTTTGAAAACACCGTGACTTGTGGTGCAGTGGGACATTTATTGGGCCTTATGGAATTGCATGGTGAGTTTTCATTCGAGGTTCGCGTAGGTCAACAACACCGAAGAACCGAAACATTGAACCACAAAATTGTATACAATGGCGACGAATTAAGCCCAAATTACACAACAATAATTCACAGACAGGTGATTAAAGTTTTGTCTCCACATTCATGACATAGATGTAGAGATATTACATCGTTTTAGTAGTAAATGTCCAATCACGATGCAAAAGATACCGTAAAATTCCGAAAATAAGTCCCGGGGCTTATATTTTTCCAACGCCCTTTTTGCGGGGCTTATTTTTGGAGGGGCTTATCTACGGAGGGAAATTGGCTTTTCAAAATCGATTAGGCTCTTATAGTTGGAAGTAAATTTACCGTTTTTTCTTTGTTTTACTCTGTATTTGAGGACAATTTTCCAAGTACAAGCCCCCGGGGGGCTTATATTTGGAGAGGCGATTTAACGGAGGGTTTTTTGCGTTACCCGTTTGGGGGGCTTGTATTTGGAGGGACTTATACATGGAGGGGCTTATTTTCGGAATTTTACGGTATGCATATATGGCGTCATTCGCGCATTCGCGCCGGTAATGTAATTTTAGATTTGCCAAACTTTGGCTAAAATTTTTCATGTGTTGCCTTTTTTGTCTTTTTATTTTAATTTGGAGTGCTAAAGAGCTCCTAAATCTGATTTATAGTGGAATCAGGCCGATAAGCTCAAAAATATAAGAATTTGGAAAGAAAGTCGAAGAATTTCCAGTTTGCTGCAATTTCTGGCTGTAAAGTTTGAGGCGCCTTTAGAGCGGGCTCCTTGATTGCTCCGTTATTATAAAAGGTGGATTGAACTGTGACGACTACTATTAATTTTGTGAAAACATTTTCGATTTTAACGCGATGGCTTCGAAACTCTGAGCACAACTAACAGCTATCATTCGGCAATAATAATATAGCCACGGCTAAAAGCGAAGCTCTGGTTAATAATACTTATAAATAAAAAATGAATTTTTGTAATGCTAAACGGGAACGGCAATGAAAATGGCATCAAGATCAATAGATGTAATTAGCAAAAAAACAAATTTGCAAGTGCAGCTCACTTTTTTTTTCTAATCATATAGCAAAAAAACAAGTTTGTACGTGCAGCACCCTTTCTTTTTTTAAATTAGCAAAAAGGCAAAGTTGCACGTGCTGCACGCCTTTTCTTTGCTGTTGTTTTGCACGACTCGACTACAGTGCCGTTTTGTACCACTAAAACGTCAAACCTCCTAGTTAATCAAACATTATTTTTATGGAGAAATTGTCTATGTGCTTACCACAAATTTTGTTTCCTATGTTCATGTTATGTTTTCACTGTTCTCATTTTCACCTTGCTGGCCGCCAGCATTTCTAATTTTTTTCACCGCCTCTATGAAATTTTCATGTTTTTTCTTCCAACGAAATTCGTCGCCTTGGTGTTCATTCACTCGATCG
Source organism: Porites cylindrica (assembly GCA_964035525.1). Lineage (NCBI taxonomy): Eukaryota > Metazoa > Cnidaria > Anthozoa > Scleractinia > Poritidae > Porites > Porites cylindrica. The sequence goes on from OZ037779.1 coordinate 28,796,691, forward strand.
CTCTAGCTCTTTCTCTGTTATCCACATGAGTGTACACATCAAAAATAACGTCGAAAAAAACACGACTTTTTTTTTTCTCTAAAAGTCCGGGTCATTCCAAATTAAACCTTGAGTTGCATTTCGGTTATCATACCTGTTGATTGAGTTATTTTTTTATTGTCGGTGTGCCTGTGGTGCAGACGGACGGGCGGTCGGGCGGACGTACGGTCACGTGACTACCAAAATTTCTCGGTTGCATAGGTTACCAAATTTTCTCACCCATGGTGCTCCGCGCGCGAGAGAGCTCAGCTATCAATACGGAAATTCATGGCGCAGAACGAAGACTCGATGATGTGTCATCCGCATGCGTACCAACAAGCCATGTTGTGGTTAAACAATATTCTAAACAAAACACACTTCTACGATACTAGGTTACTCCATCAGCCTCCAGCGTCGATAGTTCTTCATTTGAGTGTCATTTTGAATTACATCTATTGATGCGTGCACGGGGCATATGATAAGACGATGCGTTCTCTACGCTAAAGACTTTCAACCATTCCTGAGTTTTCAAGTTTTTGTAAAAACAAAAAGTTTAATTACCACGCATTTTATTCTATGTGGCAATATAAACCCAAGCCCTGCAAAGATAACCCCACGTGGGACTTGAAAGACACGTGATGTGGCTAAGATGGTCACGTGATGTGGCTAAGATGGACGGTTGTATGTTTGAGTGCTCCGCGTAACATTTCGTAAACTTTAAAATGTTTAAGTGTTCGTTCTGCTTTCTTCTATTTGTTTGGTTATATTGTTTCGTGTGTCATATTATGCCTGAGGTTAGTCTCTCTTCATAATCGTTATTAGCCTCCCACGCTGGCGGTTTTAGGGGAGCTCGTTTTTCATCCCTCCCCACAAACGCCTGCTCAGCCGGAAACAACATTCCTTTCCCATTGTTTTATTTGCGTGGTAAGTGACCAATAAACAGTTATGCAATAAAGTGTTGACAGGCTAAACACGACTGAACGTGACCTTAGAGTTACCGTTTTGCTTCTTTTCTTTCCTTCGCTAAGGTTATGCAGTGCATGGAGTTTTCTAAATTTTGACTAAATCTTATTTTTGCCGCTCTGAATCTAACATTTATTAGAGGTCAGAAAGCTTTCCCAGTGTTTAATGCAGATCGAGTAATTATCAGATTACTTTGCGGTCAAGGTCAACTTTCCAGAATTTGGAAAGTACAATGTGATTGGGTAAGGTTGGGAAAGGAATGTTGTCTTCCGTTGAGCAGGCGTTTGTGGGGAGGGATGAAAAACGAGCTCCCCTAAAAACGCCTGTGTGGGAGGCTAAATCGTTATGTACTTGCCTTGTTTTATGTTAGATTAAATTCTATTTACTGTATAGTAGTGTCTTCACTGTTATTTAGTCCATCTATATATAAATCTTGTTTTGTAATACGTCTTCAGCTCCCCCCGCGTCGATTAGTTTATAAGCTATTTGCGGGTGGGAAAGTAATGTAATTAGTTATTTTTCAATTTTCAATAAAATTTGTTGTTATTGTTGTAGACAAACTGTGGTTGGGAAGGAAGCCACCGGTCAAGGAATGTAGTCTGGATATTAATAGATCATTCTATTCTGTTATCTATAAAAACAAAGTGCTTTTAATCCTGACAAGTTCACAATAGGTAGTTACATTTTGTCATTTTTTTCCTCTTGTGGTAGTGTCTATAATGTCCACTTTACTGTTGCGTCGGTTTGGTTGAAATAGCCTGCTGCCATTTATAGCTTTTCCTTGTTTCATTTTTGTTTAGTTTTAAAGCGTTTTATGATGATATATTAAACTTCAAAACTTTTGCCGTTGAAGTCAATGACAAAGTAATTTATTATTTTATTAATTCAGATAACACTTTTGCTGGTTTTGTCGATTGTTATGAACCAACGGTTATTGGGGAAAATGACTTTTCCTTAAGAATATTATATATTAAGCTAATATTTTATTCAAATGATCATTATTTCTTTACAACGCAACTCGCGGATGCTTTTTATTATAACATAATTTTCAAACACTTCATTGTTGAATTTCGACACTTTCAGCGCTTTCTACCCGGGTTAGATATCGAAAGCCAAATAGAAAGTCTAAAAACTGCGAAGTAGATGAAGATTGACTATAATTTTAATACCAGTACCACATCAAGTGACAAAATATCCAAACTGAAACAAGGAACTGTTTAATTTTCATCTTATTACAACCAAAGTTTCCTCAAATTATAACAAATAGTGTTCTCTGGTTCTCGTTTTCAGAAAAAAAAACTTGTTTTTTTGCAGATCAGAGTTCAGTTAAAACGTGTGCAGATAGAAAAACAATAGTCAGAAACCTCATAAAGATCTGTAACAAAACTGACGATAATTTATAAGCTTAAAGTGTCTGCGAATCAAAAAATGCTTAGTTGAATTTCGGAGCGGCAGAGGTTTTAGCGGAGTATCATGACAATAAATTTCCTGGCTTCAGAGATCCGTTCTCGATATTTCTATGATAAAATAAATTGTGCTCACGGTTAGAAAAAGCTCCCCCTTTCACGAAAGAAGAAAACTGAACCTCCGGCACTCAGGGTCGGCACAAGAAGAAAACAGTGAAAAAAGGCCGGCATCGAGAATTAAGAGGCAGTCTCCCTAAAAGCGTTCCACTCGATTTTGGACTCGCAAAAACTTTTGCCTCATATTTTTATCATCAACACTACTATCCATCCTAATAACGAAACTGCAGTTAGAATGAGGAAATTGTTTATTTTACTGCCATTCCCAGCATTTCATTGCTGGACGACCGTTAGCGGCTAAAATATGCAAATTTTAGATGCCGTTTTACAGGTTTTTTAACGATCGTTTAAAAGTACTTCGGGTCATCAAATCCTAGACTATTGCACTCATTTGGAACCATATTACTTCTTCTTACTGTTCCAATACCATTTAGGCATTATCTTTCTGTAATCAGCAAAAACTGGTCGTCTTTATTTCACTAACCCAATTAAGAAAGCAAGATGCACGAATAAATGCCTCAAAAACATCTCAAAATTCTCAAAAGTGGCACCTAAACTAGAACTATAAACATGTTTTAGTTAAAGATTAATAGCTATTTTGTCAAGTTATGCAATAAAACTTGTGGCACAACGCGATTCAGAATTGAAGGATTCGACCTAAATTTGCATATTGATGCTGAATTCGCGTGGCGTGACACGGGCCGCAGTGACAGTAAAAAAATTCTTCGTGATCCTACAAAAGACAATTTTTCTGTTTTTTTTTTTCTTGTTTTTTTGTTTCTTTTTTTTTACTTTATCAACAAGAAAAATCGTAAATAGGTTAAGCTTATAGAAGTTTAAGTTTACTTTTCCACTGACCTTCGTATTAATAGTCTCTGCCGGCCGGCCGTCCTTTGTTCGACTCCCAGTAGTTGGCCTTCTTATTAGTAGAGTGGGTCAGGAAAAATACGCATTTCTCCCTACCCCACCCCTTCGCCCTTTTCTTACTGGCATCCCTTGGAGGGTCGCCCCCACAGTCTGAACGTCTGGAAGAGGCTATTCGACATACTTCAATCGCGTTCTAACGAACATTTTTGTTTTACAGATAACGTTAACGAGAACAATGCTTCTCCTGTCTTGTGACAGGTGGAAGAATTTACATTTTGTAGCCAGAATGTCCTTCACACATTCACCTTTACACTATATGGGACGATGGTACACGGTAGTCCTTAAAGAAAAATTAAGAAAATGTGGACTGGAGTTCAAAGAAGTAAAATCAACAATCCGTTAATTACGTCTACGCCACAATAAGTCTCGTACTTATAAATCTTATCAAGTAAATTGTTTTTTGCCCTTAAAAAAATGAAATCAGCTGTGAAATGTACATTGAATTAAGTTAGTGTCCGGACACCTTTAGGAATTTGATATTAGTATAAATTCTAAGATGTATAAATCTACCGGCCTTCGATCACAAATCTGATTGTCTATATAGATTGCTAGTGCTATGCTGGTAATGCTGTACTCTATCAATTTCGTGATGAACAGCGAGTGAAGTGACTGAGTAGCCAGGGGTAGCCTGACAGTGTTCGGTTGTAACCTTTTTTATACCACCACCGAATAAAACCGTTAGCCTGTCAAGTTGTTAAGCTTGTTATATTGTTATATTTGACTGTTTTAGGGAAATTTGTACCAGATCTTTGTTTACTCCCATGCAATCTCGCTCGTTTTTTGTTTTTGTATTTTTTTCATAAGATTTGTGAAGTATTTGCGGTCTTTATATTCTTTGTCATAGCATCTCGGTATGCAGACATATAAAAGCAATAAGATCCTCTCTGAGTGGCTCAACAAAACTGTCCGCGGTAGGCTGGTGCATCAAATGAGCGCCGCACTGTAGTCGCAAAAACGAAATGATAAACGCGGTGGCGCTTAATTTAGTAAAATCGATATCAATATGAATTTGGATCCACACGGAGGGTCCAAAGGCCGATTTTTAAAAATGTGATCCTAGATCCTTCAGCTGTTGTTCAGATGTATGTATTTTTACATCATTAACGTGGGAGAATGCAAGCGTCTGTAAGAACAGGGTAATAACCGCTAACAAGACGTGAGACGAGAAAAGACGTAAAAACAGTGTAGGGGTCTCGACCTGGAGAAATGTTCATGCTCGGGAAACCTTCGACAATGCCGGATTCAGACTTCACGTCAGTTCTCACCTCTACTGATTGTTCGAATTCAGAGGTTTTTGTCCACGTTGGGCTTCAATAGAAAATTCTGTCAGTGAATTCTCCATGGTACTAAACAATTGTCATGAGTACTCTCAGTAATATGCCTAAAGGTAGGTAATCACGATTTTGGCAATTTAACTCCGACTCCAAATTAGGTTTAGATATGCGCTTATCACTTTCTGTTTCACGCGTGTATCTTGTGATATTCAAATCCGTCAGCTCATAAATAAATGATATCAAATGTGCAAGTGCATCAGCTGACTGAGTAACTTTATGCCATACTGCAACACTGATTAATATCAGGATATTTGACTTAAAGCCACTTCCTACTTTTCTCCATAACTTCATCACTCACTACTGAGTTTATCATTGTCTGAACTTGAAGTTACGATTATGACAATACCCATTGGCCCTTCTGTCGTTATCTTATCACAGATAAAGGAACTAGTGATAAGGATATTAGCAATGATTTTATGATTTTATACGTACGTGATCCCATCCTTTAAAATAGATGGTATACGATCTTAGCAATCTCCACACCAATTACATGCCTGTCCTTGGTCCTAATATTCCTTTCTTGGTCCTCTATACGAGGTGTCCGCCAAAATCGTCCGAGTTTATATGCTGATATTTGTCGGTAATCCCCGGGAGGACTTTCATATAAAAGTCAAGGGCTGCTCGTCGGAAAATTAATAACTTATTATTTAAACCCCTAAGGGAGGCCAATGTGGGTGTCTCAAGCTTAAACTGACCCCTAAAGGAGATTTCTGTGAGGTCAGCGTCACCGCGTTTTTTTTTTTGGCAAATTTCTCTATGCACAGCCTTAAGCGATACCTGGATGAGCATATTTAGGTACTTTCCGTCCCAAACAACCGAAGTGAGACCAAAATCTGCAAACGACGAGCACCCACGTCACTTTTGCATGGGAGTCCTCCTGGGGAAGCAGATCACCATCTGTTCCACTTGATTTTTCGTAAGGTCAATGATTACCATCTTTTGAGAGTATTGGGTCGGCTTCACTTAGTTCAGACTTCGATGGATGACAGGTTTCATGGTAAGAAGTAATGGTGTCCTGACAATCGTGTACTTTTATCAGTTGGGAAAAACGCGTGAACTTCCACACTTTATTTTCTTGTTACTTTCACTGATGTTACACGATTCGAAATTAATGTTGAAACTTTATTATTTGCGTGTGCCAACTTCTTTATTAACTGGCTGCGATACAAAAGTAGCCTTAGACTCCAGACTGTCTCTTGGAGCGTGAAAACAAACGCTGACCACTGTTAATAGGAAGAAACAGTCAGGAAATGGAAGAAACCTACTAATTGAAATTTCATTAACAAAGTCTTCAAATATGGGCTCCTGATCAGTGGAAGGTAAATAAAGGGAAAATTGTAAGTCGTCGTTCACAGTCCAGTACTATATCGCCCCATGTTAGCGAATACAAGACAGTCGTGGATTCTGGATCCCATTCCATGGATTCAGGATTCCGGGTGCTGGATTCCAGTCTTTTCCGGTGGAATTTCATTCCTTAGTAGGGTGCTTGAGCTCTATTCTGGATTCCAAAGCCCTGGATTCCGGATTTCATATCAAAATTTTCCCGGATTCCGGATCCTACAAGCAAAAATTTTCCAGTTTCCGGAATCCCGATACCCTTACGTGGGGCGAAGTACAAGTCAAACATTTTCTGACCTGTTCACGCATATTTAATCAAGCAGTGGGAAATTTACTTTTCTTCTAACGTTCGATTTTATAATATGATGGATCGGAGTAACTTCTGGTCAATGCAGCTTTTTCAGACTGGACCACATTTTAAGCTAGAAGAGGTTTGGTTCTGAAAAGGTATTTTTCCGTCTTGACACAACAGACTTAACACGAATGTTCGGGGCAGTGGGAATATTAAATGAAGCTTGGAAAGGTATCTTTTACTTGCTGAACTAATTTTTGAACAATATGTATCATTGGCAAAGGGAAAAACGGAATTTTAATATAGTTTTGGTGGGAAAATGAGGCATATCTTACTTAAAAGTGGCAAGTATTTGAATAACTGAGGATTTTGTTGTGACAGTAGCCGGTATCGTCACGCAACGCAAATTGAACATTTGCCTAAATTTGAGTTGAAACCTTCAATTCTGAATCGCGTTGTGCCACAAGTTTTATTGCATAACTTGACAAAATAGCTATTAATCTTTAACTAAACCATGTTTTTAGGTCTAGTTTAGGTGCCACTTTTGAGAATTTTGAGATGTTTTGGAGGCATTTTCTCGTGCAGTTTACTTTCTTAATTGGATTTAGCGAAATAAAGACGACCAGTTTTTGCTGATTACAGAAAGATAACGCCTAAACGGTATTGGAACAGTAAGAAGAAGTAATATGCTTCCAAATGAGTGCAATAGTCTAGGATTTGATGACCCGAAGAACTTTAGAACGATCGTTAAAAAACCTGTATAGCAGAGACTAAAATTTGCATATTTTAGCCGCTAACGGTCGTCCAGCAATGAAATGCTGGGAATGGCAGTAAAATAAACAATTTCCTCATTCTAACTGCAATTTCGTTATCAGGATGGATAGTAGTGTTGATGGTAAAATTATGAGGCAAAAGTTTTTTCGAGTCCAAAATCGAGTGGAACGCTTTTAGGGAGACTGCCTCTTAAGTTGTAGACAGTTTTTAAGTGCCGTGTACGCCAGAACGTTCAGGCTTAAAACAAATGAAGGTCATTGAACAGAAAATAAGATCGCTTTATCATTCTACCGTATTCCTGTTGCTTGTAAGTGAATTCTTGCATATTTTTAGCTTCTTTCGAGTTTGCCTTTGCCGCCATTTTGTTTGTTTTTCACCAGTCTCAAGATCTCGTACCCAGATCTTCTCACTCTTTATCTTGGTCGCCATTTTGAATAAATTTACACTCTCCGTAGACAAATCGGTCACGTGATTTCTGCTGTGTGCCAGGGTCTTCTCTCCTGCCGCCACCATATTGGAAAGAGAGAAGACCCTGGGGACAAAGTTGGTCCAAAAAAAATCGTTTTGCAAGCCGCCCTCTTTGCTTGAAGACCTAACTGCAACGGAGATTCTTTTCCAGTCCTATGCCGCGACTACCACGACAGATTGGCTTGCATATCACATTACGTCCGAGGACATGTTCACAAGAGAGGACATAACTACAATGATGCACACCTTTCCCCTCCCCGAACTCAGCTTCCGCTCTGCTCGCTTCGCCCGAGGATTTTTTTTTTCGCACTTTTTCCCACAAGCTACGAAGCATGGTCCTAGGCTAAATATTTGGAATCCAACTAAGTTTGTCAAAACTTCTCTAATAAAACAAGTCAAAAAGATTTCAAAAGCCTTAATTGTCTAGTGGCAGTGTTATCGTCACTACGAAGCAGAAGCAAAGACGTTTTGGGGTTGCACACGTCAACCGAAAGTGGCAATTCATATTTGGCAACGTTGAGACACGAAATGGTCTCACTTCCGGTACAGGTGTGTCGCTCGAAAACGCTTTTGCTTATATCGTGTTTGCATTTGAGCTTTTACCAAGGTAAAAATTTACTAAGGTCAAGTTACTTAACCTTGGTACATTCGTCCAGTGTTTACACTACAATCCTGGACAAAACTACTTGAGAAAATGTTTTCGTTAATGCACACTACCTAACGCAACAAGACTATTTCCAAATCAGCGGCTTTGCGTAAAGAATACCCCCTCCCCCAATTCAAAGTTGCTTCCTACAAATGCTTAGGGATCCGACTTTCTTTTGAAGACCCAACAACACTGCTTCCAGGGGGAGGGGGGGGAGGAAAGAATCGGTCGGCTACGAAGTTCAGAAAAAATGCCCCCCAAATATGCAATTTTCTCAACAGTTTTGTCCAAGATTGTATCTAAGGTGATTCGCGTTTTTTAGCAAGAATATTAACATGGACAAAACGGAAACCTACCAATAAAAAGCACTTTACAGAAGCTGTTTTGAGCACAAAGTTTCACGGCACACCATCTTCTCATAGAAAAGTACGACCTCATATACGTTTTTTGCTGCACCCTCTTAAAACAGTAAGATTTTGCAGTAGCCGTAGAACGCGTGCTCATTGTTACATGTTTTCGTGTTGTTCAAACCTGGCAGGTTTGGAAAGTGGGGAAAGTGATTTATAGTTTTCAGAAGAGCCGGAACAAGACTTGGATGACGGTTTTCTTAGAAGAAAAGAAGTTCGTAGTGTTTATTTAGTGACGTATAGTGAAGCCAATATGGAAACGTATCCCGTCACGAGGAAACTGCTTCTCAGATCTTAAAATTGGCTAAACTATGGGGGTTACAGAAACCTCGTTTGCTACAAGTCGGTTAACTTTTTATGATAATTCCATGGATAGAATAATATTACGATTAACAAAGCATTGAAACGGTTAACACCATTTCGTTTTTAAAAGTAAATGACCTTCTGAATTCTTATGAAACGTCCTTGTTGACCATTGTTAACCGTTGCTAATCTTGGTAGCACCGTAAAAATGTCCTGTTAATCGTTCCGAATCTTAGATATTGTGGAGAGAAAGAGATTAGAAGACAAATGTGGCAATTTTTACTATCTCTCGCTTTACAAATGATGAATTTATCTCATAATTTCTTCCAGTCATATCTGGCTATAAATAGCCCTAGGGCAAAACATGCACTCTTACAGGTCACATCTTGTCACGTTACCGCGCGTGACATTTCTAGATTTCATAGTGTGATTTTTTGCACTGGACATCGCTACAATGTCAAAAAGTAAGCTTTCAAATAGGGAGAGTAAAAATACAAGTTTTGTTAATATTTAATCCTCTCTCCATTTGATGCTGTTATTAATAGCAAGCGCTTGTTCGCGAGTTGACTTTGATACTTTTGTCTATTTCGTCAATGGGAAAATTGTTCAAAGTATGGGTCACGCGCTCTGAAAATTCAGCAAAACTTTCATGTGTTATTGTGACATGTCCGTTTTGTGGCTAATCTCCTTGACGGAGACGTCCTTCTCGTCCGCCAAAAACGTAATGTATGCCTGCTCCTCTGCACTCAAAGCGCGCGTAAAAACCCTGCATGGAAAATGAAATTCACAAACGTTCACAACTGGCTACTTGAATCAAGAAAGACAGACAAGTTGATTTTCTTGTCATCAACTCCTCTGTTGTCACTTATTTCCCATTAATTATCTACTTTTCTGTGAAATGTACGAAATATATAAAGAACAGATTTATGTGCCCGCGGTAAATGCTCAAAATCGACTTTTCCAGTCAAATACAATCCTGGACAAAACTACTTGAGAAAATGTTTTCATTAATGCACACTACCTAACGCAACAAGACTATTTCCAAATCAGCGGCTTTGCGTAAAGAATACTCCCTCCCCCAATTCAAAGTTGCTTCCTACAAATGCTTAGGGATCCGACTTTCTTTTGAAGACCCAACAACACTGCTTCCAGGGGGAGGGGGGGGGGGGGGGGGGGGGGAGGAAAGAATCGGTCGGCTACGAAGTTCAGAAAAAATGCCCCCCAAATATGCAATTTTGCAGTTTTGTCCAAGATTGCAGCTTGGTTTCCATAACATATATCCTGAAATAATCAACGTGTGCCAAGCAACTTTAAACTTGGAAAAAACTGTACAGATGAGTGATTTTATTTCTTATGCGGCGTCATTATTACTGTGGGCGAAATTAAGTTATAACGGCACTTAAGTAATAAATACATGGAGAGCAGGGCTTTAAAGCTGTTCATAAAACGGTGCATTTAGTTAAATTTACAGGCAACGGTTGCCCAATTTTTTTTCTCGAGTGCTTATATTATGCTACTTGGTACTACAGGATATAAACAACAACAACTTTATTGATTTAGTCGACATGAAGATTTCAGTACCAAAACAGTCAATACAATGACAAATGAAACAAAATAAAATAAAAGTTAAGTAAGTAAGAAAGGGACAAGGAATACGCGAGATAAGGTTTGAGGCAGAGCAAATTCACTTTTTCTGTGAAGTTTTCGTAGCCGTCGCCGTCGCTGTTGCTTAAGCTCCCTATTGTTAACAACGAGACTACGTGTCACCCGGCGGACGATCATGCTCAATCTACTTTTAAAATCCATTTTGAAATGACTCCTGGGTTCAAACGGAGGCTTGATTGCCTATCGCTGTTTGGGAATGAGCCAAAGCTCATCCTCTGGAGACATTTGCGTGGTCTTCATCATTTCCCGGGATTCTCCTTTTTAATGTTTTTCTGTCACTAATAATGACTCAAAAAATATAGATATAATGGTTAGGTGAAAGCACTAATTATGTCTCAAAAGCAACACTTATTAGTTTGTATTATTCTCTTATATATCACCTCTTAAACTTGGGCGTGCCGCCTGGAAGCCAAGAGGGAGAGGAGAGAATAATCTACTGAATTATCCGAACTAACACAGCGTATAATAACTCCAATTGGCTAGCTAATAAAACATGATCGACTCAAGCTACGAGTGTTTCAATTTTAAAAAATCTCTCTTCACCTCTTAAACTTGGGCGTGCCGCCTGTAAGCCAAGAGGGAGAGGAGAGGAAAATTTACTGAATTATCCAAACTAACACAGCGTATGAAAACTGCAATTGGCTAGCTAGTAAAACATGGTCTATTCAGGCTACGAGTTTTTACCCTTGAAAAAAATCTCTCTTGACCTCTTAAACTTAGGCGCGCCGCCTGTAAGCCAAGAGGGAGTGGAGAGAAAAATTTACTGAATTATCTAAACTAACACAGCGCATGAAAACTGCAATTGGCTAGCTAGCTAAAACATGACGATTCAATCTACGGGTTTTGTACCTTAAAAAAGCTCTCTTCACCTCTTAAACTTGGGCGCGCCGCCTGTAAGCCAAGAGGGAGAGGAAAGAAAAACTTACTAAATTACCTAAACTAACAAGCGCAGGAAAACTGCATTTGGCTAGCTAGCTAAAACATGACGATTCAATCTACGAGTTTTTTACATTAAAAAATCTCTCTTCACCTCTTAAACTTGGGCGTGCCGCCTGGAAGCCAAGAGGGAGAGGAGAGAAAAATTTACTGAATTATCCGAACTAACACAGCGTATAAAAACTACAATTGGCTAGCTAGTAAAACATGATCGACTCAAGCTACGAGTGTTTCAATTTAAAAAAATCTCTCTTCACCTCTTAAACTTGGGTGCGCCGCCTATAAGCCATGAGGGAGAGGAGAGGAAAATTTACTGAATTATCCAAACTAACAATGCATGAAAACTGCAATTGGCTAGCTAGCTAAAACATGACGATTCAATCTACGGGTTTTGTACCTTAAAAAAGCTCTCTTCAACTCTTAAACTTGGGCATGCCGCCTGTAAGCCAAGAGGGAGAGGAGAGAATAATCCACTGAATCATCCAAACTAACACAGAATATGAAAACTGCAATTGGCTAGCTGAAACACGATCGATTTAAGGATCTGAGTTCTTTTTACTTAAAAAATCTCTTTTCACAAAATGCGTTCCTATAATCCATTCTTCGAAATTTGGATCTGTAAATCACTTTCGGTGAGAATTTAACATCGTGCAGAAAACACTAAACGAGCTGGGCCCAGCGTGACAAAAATTGAAGGAACCATCACATTCACGGACAAAAGAATGTCGCCTTTAGCTATTCAGATCCAGGAGGCACTTTGGAGAAGAATAAACAACCTAAAACTCTTATTTAGCCGCAAAGGAAGAGATTTACGTTTCAAAAGAGGTCGAAGGAAGTGCTCTTGCATCAGAGGGCAAATCATGCCGACCAGAAACAATAACCGCAGAAAATCAATATGCGTGTCATGACTTCTCAGTACGAAACAAGCGGCCAAAATTCACATTTACTCATTCAAAGAGTAGAACCCAGAATATAATAAACCCACCAGAGAAAACAATTTTTGGAACAAGCAGTATTTTGGCACGAGGTAAAAGTCGTGTGTTGCCTACCAGCCCCCCTTTTACACTCTGTTAGATGGTTCGAGCATTTTGGCGGGATCACTACCCTTTTGGCGCGTGTTGTAAATGCCCTTTGAATTATAATATTTGCTCGTTTATTATATAGTGATCGAGGATATGCACAATACCAAAGGCAAGTAAATATTTAAATATTTTCCTCAGTTTGCTTTTTCCTGGAACCACGATTTCTGTGTCGTCAAACCGGCTTCACCGATGTGCTCGAACTCCTCATGCGAGAGCCATAACAAGCTGCTCCTCTACCTTTTAAATAATAGAGTTCTCTCTTACCTTGTATCGGCGAACACAGTTTCTGTTCTTCGGAAATAATGCGAAATAACATCCAGAACTCTTCACGTTGAACTTTTTAAACCATTTCGGCGACAATATGTAACTTATCAGGTAACGTACTGAATATTACTTTGGAGGGTTCGAATTCGACCTTCATAAAGCGCTAGATTTTATCTTTCGCTTAGGTAACGAAGAAAATATTCCTTTTTTTCCAAGACTTTGCAAGAAGGCCCTTTTTTAACACCAACCATGAATTCAATTATTGCCATTAAGCGATTTTGACGAGAACCATAGCTGAGTTAAAATATCTTGCTCCGCCGATGGTATAAATTCGGCGCGCAGGAGACAAGCTCTAATATTTGACGCAAATTTGTGTCTTGTCCTAAAATGAGTTTATTGACAGATGAACTGACAGAAAGCAATTAATGTGCACACCTGAGGTGCCCAAGGAAATGTGTCAAGACTAACGCCTTGTGGTTACTTGAGTCCAGTTTGTGGGTATCTCCCCTAGTGCGTGCACGAAAATCGACCTTGCGGCTCGTAATGACTGTAGTTGCTGTAGTTCGTGTAGTTGATGTAGTTACTGTAGTGAGTGTAGCACGTGTAGTTAATGTAGTTACTGTAGTTGGTGTAGTTGGTGTAGTATGTGTAGTTGCTGTAGTTGCTGTAGTTAGTGTAGTTGGTGTAGTTGCTGTAGTTGCTGTAGTTGCTGTAGTTGCTGTAGTTGGTGTAGTTGCTGTAGTTGCAGTAGTTGGCGTAGTTGTTGTAGTTGCTGTAGTTAATGTAGTTGCTGTAGTTGGTGTAGTATGTGTAGTTGCTGTAGTTGGCGTACAGTAAAAACCCGCATACAAGAACACCCATTTTCGGGGGCCAGGCTGATTGGGTTCTTATATATCGGGTATTTTAGGTGAAATCAGCCTGAAAGTGTTCTTAAGTGTTCTTAATTTTTTACTTCTAAAAAAATGCAAGGGATTTACTATGATGAAATACATAACTTTGAGAGAAAATTAAACTTGAGACACACAACATTAGAAAATAAATTGCTCAACCGAGCTTTCGCCTGGCATCCGCTAGTCTTCCTCAGGGATTAGAACTATGGAGGCTTGGTCACGTGGAGGTTGTCGTTTGTGATCAACACGTGACCGTAAGATGGAACCGTAACACAAGGTTTTGATTAATAAAATCTTTTATGATAAAAATTATTAATTAAAATTAATTCCAATTAAAGTGTACGTATCTCTAGTTTCATAAATCTGAAGCCTTATTTTAAAAAAAAAAATGACGACGTTAGACTTTGTTAAATGTGCACTTGGGATGAGATCTATACATCATCAGAGCCATCTGTTATCAACCAGGCAGTTTTTGTATAAAGTATTTAATCCGCACTTAAAACTTGTAATCCTTCAATCCTTGGGGGGAGATATTTGCATCATCAGAGCCATCTGCTGTTATCAAACAGCCAGTTTTCACAAACAATCTCTTAAAAAAGTGATGATCTGTACAACACTGTGACCACGCCTCTCCAGTCCACTGGGTCATCAATATCCTCCGCGCCTTTGCTGATAGTCTATCATGCCATTTCTCTAGATTATCCTTCTCTTCCAATCATCTTTCCAATGCTTCACCTATTTTAACTTTCATGATTCGCCCACAACCAGCATCAACTGGCTGAATTTTGTCCGTATGGTTCTCAGGTAGCATGTAAACTGTTGTATTTATCTCATCTCTGCGTGTTTCATCAAACTTCTGGCTCTGTTGGAAACTAACATTATCTGCAAATAGAACTTTTTCTCCTTTGTCATCTCCAATTCCTGAAATAAGTGTGCTATTCGTCCACTGCATATTTATTTCCTCGTCCATCCACGCATTTTGCTGAAAATACACATCAACTCTTTTGTCATACTTTTCTTTTTCTTCATTGGACACATTCCCTTTTCCCTCTAAAGACTAGAGCAGGTTTGACATTTTGCACTCCAGTAGCTGTGATGCAAAGTTGTAATGTTACTTGTCGCTTATCCAAACCTGCTGACAGTTGTGACACCCACACTTGTGTTGCACCCAATGTCTCGTAAGTCTTATCTTGCTCATTTACAAATGGTAGAGGAACTTGGTCAACATTGTATCTATTTCTTGGCATCCATCTGCCATATTTTGGATCGATTGTAGAGGACTTGTTTCGTCTCCTGCTTGTCTTCAGTGATCTTCTTAAATCCCTGTGGAATTTTTGGATTGTTTCCCGCCCATCATCCGCACATACTTTTTTCTTATTGGTCCTTCTCCTAAGTGCAATGCGATGTCGTCTCTTAAATCTTTAGAACCAATTGCTGCTTCCTTTGAATTTTGCAGCTTCCTCTGGGCCATAACACGCAGCAATTTTCTCTTTCATTTTTTTCTTGAACCAAAGTTTTGACACTTTGTTCCCTGCTGGTCTACGTAGTTTGAATTCGACAAGTAAAAGTTTAGAAGCCTCAGGATATTTTTCAGTGCGCTGGGATCTATTTCCATGGATCCTTCTCCTTTTTCTAATTGGCCTTCCATCACCTGTGTTCTGCTTCTTCTTATTCAGAGTCAGTTCTGCAATAATTTTGTTTCTGCTTTTTTCCCACTTAAACACTAATGACCTGTTAACTCCTTTTTGCTTTGCCACAGTCCAGTACTTATGTCGTGATGTTTTCATTGAATCTAGCAGGTCTAAAGTATTCTTCTTAAATTCGACAGTGTAGGACCTACGAGTGTTCGTTCCCCTTCGATTTTTGTTGCGACTTTGAGATTGATTTGTCGAATCACACGGGGCATTTCCAATTTATAGACTCCCATCCATCATCTCTGTGTTTCCTGTGTGTGCATCAAAAACAATTGTTGATCCATTTGTCGATTCAGAGCTCTCCCTATTTGAGTAATGTTTACAGTGCTTGGCGAATGTAGGATGCTTGATCTGCACGTGGCTGTCCAGGTATTGTTGACCTTTGAAGGACTTGCCACATTTCACTGTGGCGCTGTTGAGTTCAACTGTCTTTTCCAATGTTTCTGTAATGTCGTACAGCTTTCCATCTTTTAACTCTACCGATTTTCGCAAACCACAGGCGAATAAAGTACGATTCATCTTTCGCAATCGATTCCAAACAGAGGAGGAAAGCAAAGATTCTCGCCAAGCATCCCACAACTCTTCACGGCGCGGGCACGAAACCGAGGCAGTTAAAAACTTTTTCTGTACAGCGCTTTTACAAAAGACATTTCGAGCTGATGGAGACTTCCTGTTTGTTTGTATAAAAAGTCACCCATATTTCACGCAAATCAAGCTTTAAAATGGCAGGTGAATACGAATTCTATGTCCAGGCAAGCATGCGTAGGTACCATGCGTATTATATGAATGCAACTGTATATATTGGGGAAATCTTGGACTGTGAAATTGAACCGGAAAATGATCACGACAAATATGCAGTGGCCGTGAAAAACAAAGATGGGGTGCTTGTTGGTCACGTACCGATCGAACTTTCCAAGATTTTTCACAATGCAAGTTTCTCTCACAATATGGGCAAATTGAGGCCGAGTGTATTGGCAGCAGATTTAATACTGGTCAAGGCAAAGGGCTAGAACTTCCTATTGACTTTAGACTTTTTGGCAATCCTCGCTACCTGAGAAAAGTGATAACAAAGTTACAGAAAGAACAGAAGAGAAAAGATACAGATTGGAGAATAAGTGACCTACGGAAATCTGATGTGCAAGATTGATCTGCAAAGGTACTTTGTGTATTCAAATTAAAACAAAGACGATAGAACTGCATACATATTGCATGTTTTTGTGTTTTCTCCTTATCATTGTCCTGTCTGTTGAAAATAGAGGATGTGACTGACACTTTGACAAATGGTGACAAATGGTGACATATTTTTCATGTAATTATAAGACTTTTAATTCCAAATACAGTTATTGTACATTTGCTATACACAGCAAGTGAAATTCCTAGCATTTATACGGAGATCTTAGTGCAATACCACAGTAAAGCTACAGACACTGTTCTATTAAACTGAAAAGGGAAGAATTTTCATATATAAGAACAATTTTCAATTTTCAGGCTGAATGTGTTCTTAAATATATGCTCCTTTTTTACCAAATTTCAGCCTGGGTGTTCTTAATCCACATGTTCTTGTATGTCGGTTTTTACTGTAGTTGGTGTAGTTAGTGTAGTTGGTGTAGTAGGAGTAGTTGGAGTAGTTGATGTAGTTACTGTAGTTGCCGTAGTTACTATAGTTTGTGTTGTTACTGTAGTTGCTGTAGTTCGTGTAGTAGCTGTAGTTGATGCAGTTACTGTAGTTCGTGTAGTTGCTGTAGTTGGTGTAGTTAGTGTAGTTAGCCTAGTTGGTGTAGTTGGTGTAGTATGTGCAGTTGGTGTAGTTGCTGTAGTTACTGTAGTTGCTGTATTTCGTGTAGTTGCTGTAGTATGTGCAGTTAGTGTGGTTGGTGTAGTTACTGTAGTTTGGCGTAGTTAGTGTATTTTAGTGTAGGTTGATGTATTTTTGGTGTAGTTTGTGTAGTTGGTGTAGTTTGGTGTAGTTGTTGTAGTTTTTGTAGTTATGCAAGATTTATTCTAACAGATAATAACCAAAATTACGTAAATCCTAACTTACGTGAACACCAAAAAACTGTTGTGTATGTCATCGGCGCTTTCGCCAGTTAATATAGATTTTTTTTTATGTTGAGGGTGTTGTTGATGTTGTTTGTTTAATGAAATAATGTTGCTTTGTTAACTCGATTATTTTGAAATATTATCATAATTGATTTACCTTGTTATAAAGGTTTCAACGGGTAAAATTATTTTTAGATTTCTTTTGCATTATGTTGGGTAGATGATCGCAGTAATAACACCTCATCGGTATATTACCGTAAAGTTTCGGAAAGTAACGAGCCTCCCAAAGAAGCAACCCTCAGAAAGTTGCGTTAGATTTGACAGGTGTTAGCAAATCACCACCATTAATTTCCGAGCCCCAAAGATCACTCTACTACGTTCTTTAGCGAGAAAGTAGTAGTGATAAAAATTAAAGTTGTCTTTTTGTTGATAAAAAGCGATTCAATCTTTAATACAATTTCGTAATCGTATTCCTACAACTATACCAACTATAAAAGCTACTACACAAAAGTACATCAACTACAGAAACTATATGAAAGTTCACAAAAACTAGATCAACAACAGAAACTACCGCAAATTAAACCAAATACACAATACTACACCACCTACAGCAACTACACTAACGACACCAAACTACACCAACTACACCAAACAACACCAAACTACATCAACCTACACCAACTACACCAAACTACACCAAATTACACCAAACTACACCAAGAAATCAAACTACACCAACTACACCAAACTACACCTACTACACCAAACTACACCAACCTACACCACCTACACAAAACTACACCAAACTACACCAACTACACAAAACTACACCAACTACACAAAACTACACCAAACTACACCAACTACACAAAACTACACCAAACTACACCTACTACACCAAACTACATCAACCTACACCAACTACACCAAATTACACCAAACTACACCAACTACACCAAGAAATGAAACTACACAAAACTACACCAACTACACCAAGAAATGAAACTACACAAAACTACACGAACTACAGCTACTACATCAACTACAGCAACTGCACCAGCTACACTAACTTCACCAACTACACTAACTACACATGCTACACCAACTACAGCAACTACACGATCTAAACCAGCTACGGTAACTACACCAACTACACATTATGATACTACACTAACTACACCAACTACACCAAGTACACCAACTGCATTAACTACTGTAACTACAGCAATTACATTAGCTACGGTAACTGTAGTGGTCAAAGTGGGCATGGAATGTCTCTATATTCGTGACGGTTATCATGAATCCATTACCCGCGAAAAACACTATAAAATTCACTGTTTTAGAATATACTAAGAAACGTTATTCCAAAACATACAGATCTGAAGACGTAACAAAATAAAATATAGGAAAGGAAAACTTGTAAAAAACAACACGAAAACTATCAGAAGGACCGAGCTGACGTAGAATGGCAAAAGTCTCGCGCCAAAACAATAAATACCGCGATACTATCCCAGGAACACAAGCGCGCCTCTATACCGAGCCGTCAAAATATTAATTTCTGACTAATTCGTTTCCACGTCTCTCAATCGTCAAAAAATAACATATTTCCACGCCAATTTGAATCTGCTCGAAGAATATTTCTAACCCGCCACGCTATTTTTTCGCAAATTTCCAAAAGTGGAAAAGCTCTGCTCGTGCAGAGTTACTTATTGTTTTTTTGATATAAATCTATTGCTTTTTTCCATTTTTTTTTGCCGTCGTCGGTGTCGTTGCTTAAGACAGATAAATAGATAGATAGTTTATCAAAATAAATACATGGCAGCCAGAGGCTGAATTGCGTATTTACAAATAAAAATAAGCTAAAAATAGAATAATTTAAAATATATCAATATTAAAAATTCATGCAAATAACATTTAAAAGAATAGACCTTTTTACCGATACGGCGGCCATATAGAATTAATTCGATTTAAGGAGTATTATATGTTGCCCAGTGGGCATGAGCACATTTCGTTTGTATTTTCGAGCGCTTTTCTGGACATTTTTTCGTAAGGTTTTCTTAGAATAAGATTCTAATGGGAAAAAAGATCCTTGTGCTGTGTTTGGATGTAATAATGATCGTCTTTTTCTAGTTTAGTTTTAGAAATATGGTCTTTCACTGTATATTTCTCGGCAAAAAGGCGATCATTATTACACCAATTTTAAGAGGAAACAAGGTATGAACTAAGTTAGCCTCCCACGCAGACGCTCTTCAGCCTGGCTTATCGGGCTGGCTCACCTCTACCACTATACAAAGCTCTATATACATTTGAGTAAAACCTTTCTATGAATATCTCGCGCATGAAATTAGCAAAGACCTCAATCTGCTTCTATATCTTAGGTTCTTTACTTTATTTTTTAAATTAACGGCTTTGATTTTTACTTAATTTTAATTGCGTGAGCAAAGGACTGTATTTTACTGCTTTGACAACCATTTTCAGTTAGACCTCTACTGGATATGGAATTTGTTTCTTTGTCGTTCGCCAAATGCAGGATAGGCATTTAAAGGTGGAAAGAAAGGCATAACATGATTCCAAATACGTGCATAAGTTTCTCAAATGGTTTTCGTTATGCTTTAGAAGCTTGTTTGGTTAATATTGGGCTGCTCTAAAACTGTTTACCTGTTCGCATGTCTTAGGAGAAGTTTGGTCGTCTCGAAAGTTTTAGGTGGAATTTCATCTCATCCGAACATGTTAGCTACCGCGATGGTTCCGGTCGAATTAGTTCGAGGGTATGAAGGCGCCGTATATTCATTAGCAAATTCTACGGGACGTTTTGTTTTTGTAACGAAATCTTTCGGAGACCTTTTTAAGCAATATTCTCAATATCTTCATGGATCTTAGTAATAAATGTAAAAAACACAACCTCCGAAAATCGTAGGTTAGCAAAAGCTTAGAAATCCATTAGTACTCTATCACAAACTAAACAACCCTTTCAAACTGATCATCTACAAAAACTGAAGTATTTAGCTGTCCTAATACATGAAAGCTGGTGAAAGTGAAAAACTCAGAAGAGTCGATAATCATTCTCAGTTAGTTTGAATGACGACTTGTCGTCGCGTGTGAAACAAACACAGACACCAGTTTTCCTGGTTTATATTTTACAAAAAGCGAAGGCAAACAACCAGTCTGTTACCTTAAGCCACCAGCTTTCATAATAATGCCTACAAAAATTCCTTGAACAGCGATGCGATATTCTTCGTCTAATACTTCACAGTTGGCGATTGAGGTTTCTTTCGCAGTGAGACTCCGCTTGCGTACCCCGTTCAGAGAGGTCATTCCCGGCTAAACTTTCAGATGAAACCAGTTTTAAGATGGACAGTATTTTGATTTGCCCTCGTTTGTTGGTAAATCAAAAGGCACCTTGTTAGCGGTCAACAAATTGCAGAGGGACTCAACTCCGCGATACACTCACATTAGCTTCGGAAATAAAGCAAATCCTGAGAAGATATGAACAACCATATGAATTTTCTGAATTTCCATGGCACATATTAAGGCATATTTTCCTACCATAAGACCATAAAAGAATAAAAAAGACAACAAAATAGATCCTTCTCTCCGCCGACGACGGATCATTCACGAAAACAACCACGCGAGGACAGTTCCAGTAAGAAAAGATGTATTAAATATTGCCTGTAAGGGACCTGCTAATTCAGGTAAATCACAATTGCCTCACTGGCCATAACAGTTCTATCCAAACAATTCCGTCATGACAATAACAAGCAAATTACATTCTTCACTGGCCATACAACATTTCACAGTCATGATCATCAGACAGACACCTTGCTGAGAGAATCACGCCATGACAATATCAGGTAAATCACAACTGCCTCACTGGCCACAACAATCCGATCCAAACAACAGTACCGTGTATAAATAAAGGTAATTTACTATATTTACAATTATAACAGGCAAGTTAAAAACATTACAAAATAATTCTAATGTATAACCCAGAAACCCAACTACGAGGGAGGTAACAATAAGGATCCCCCAGGGACATACTGGACAAAACCTGCAAACAAACCTGGACGCCCCCTAGAATAAGCGTCGGTACATAGGCATAACCCAACCACGCGCAACACAACAAAAACCCGTCGCGAGCTCAAAAAATATAGCAAACCAAACTGGAGCAAGAAAATGCCAGAAGAAGGACATGAAAAGAAATTAACCCAAAAACACTATACAACCATGCCAATAAAAACGAGTAGACAAGACTCAATTTAACATTTACCTCACGATCAAGTTTCTCTTCAGCCGTCAATTGACGAGCTTGTTGCCCCGCTTGTGGTCCGGGCGCATCATTTCCCGGCGCTGGCTCTGGAACGACAGGTCTTGGAACCTCTTACCTGTGGGGCATCTGAACTTCACCGTTTGGTTGAGGCAATCTTTATCGGAAGTGTTCTTTGCTGAAAATTCGTGTGGAAAAAATGAAAGTTCCACCTTCCTCCTTGGCGCTGATCAGAGACTGAGCGGAGAGGGAGTGTTCAACGGCATTTATTATTGCCCCGTGGGAAGCAGGGCCCCGTGCACCTGCATACCCTTGTGCATGAGACTTGTTATTTTAATGTTTTGGCTTCGCGCTTCGATTTTGAATATTGTGAATAGTACCAAAAACATAGATTGCAACTCAAATTTGAAGAAATCAGATGAGGGAAGGAAGCTCTATACAAAACTAAATAGAAAACAATTATATTTTTTTGTGAAACTAATCAAGTAAGTTCGTAAAGTCATGTTTTTTAATGTGAAAATCGAAAAATTTGTGGGTAGCAATTCCAGGCAATCTTTCGCATTTCCGGTGTCTGGCATTTTGGGTGGTGGAATTTAATTACAAAATTAAGTGTCCCTTTAATACAGGTTGCGACAATAGAAATCACCTTGTTTCAGGTTCTTTTTAGCTGTCCACGACCGCTTAATAAATTTTCATTCTTTAGTTTAAAGTAAATCAGGGAAATAAATTTGGGGACTTCAGCTTTTGTCCGCTAAATAGAGGGCGTCCGCTTAATACAGTTTTTACTGAATCTCTAAAGCCAAATTCCTAAACAAGAAGGTAAAACGATGGTTTGAAAGATACCAAATTTTCCTAAGATTCTGTCGAAAGAAATTCTAATTGAAATTCAGGGAAAGTAAGTAAAATTTAGCTGAAAATAGCCTAACTGAGAACAAAGAACTAAGAAGGTGTTAGGTGGCCCCAACAAGATTTTAATGAGATCAGGAAATCTCATTATGATTCAAGTTTGGAAGCAAAAGTGAGAACTAACTTCAGGTTTAAATAAAAGTTCGAACTTCGTTTACAGAAATTGTTTATTTTCCCATTCCACAGCTGAATACATCTACCAAGGGAACTAATTATTTCTATTTATCGAACTTCGTTTCTATGTTTCTTAAATAAGCTTGGAGAGGTGTTTCTTAACCTCAATTAAACCTTTAGTTGCGAAAGACTGAAACCACTCTTACACTCTCGGCACATATCCATATGGCTTATATAAGGGAGTACCCCCCCGGGATGTGTAGACACTTGAATTTCAGCTCCTTTGATTTTACGATTTAAGGTTGAACGGGCACTTCTGTCGCATCTGGCTCTGACATTGTTGTTGTTGTTGCGAAAACATTCCCTGAAATATTTGAAAGGTCGATGATTCAATATTTGAAACTTAAAGTGATTGAATGTTCGGGATGTAGGTTAAAAGTAAGGAGCAATATGTGTAGCCCGGGGGGGTTCTCCTGGGAATTCTTGGTGGGGGTGCCATGTGCAGCCCGGTTCTCCAAATCCTGACCCGATTTTAGACCAAAAAGTGTTATTGTCCGCACCCGTTTTCAGACCTGTCCTTTAGGCGGAAATTATATTATCATAACTCAGATTGGAGCGCAAACAAACGAATTCTTCAAATCCATTTCGAATTCACATATTTCTCTTTCTTTCTTACTCGTTTGGAATTGAAACGATAAATACGTTCATACACTCCTGTAGTTCCCTCGAAAACCACACCCGATTACAGACCAAAATTACCAAAGGCTATACCCGTTTTCAGACCAAAACGGCGCAAAAACCCTATCCGATGGGGCGGCACATATCCATATGGCTTATATAAGGGAGTACCCCCCCGGGATGTGTAGACACTTGAATTTCAGCTCCTTTGATTTTACGATTTAAGGTTGAACGGGCACTTCTGTGGCATCTGGCTCTGACATTGTTGTCATTTTTGGTTCAAAGTGGTCCTCAATGCAACTATAGCTTATCCAACAACCCGACGCTAACTTAGTTGCTCAAGAGACCTTTGTTTTTTCAAGAGCATGGTAAAAGAGTAAACAAAAAAGAGATATAGACTCAAATGAAAAATAAAATTTTGGAAAATGTGTGTCTACAAAAGGGACAAAGCATTTACAGAAAAACTGTGTTCAGCCTCTGCCGAAATCTGTTATCTGTGCATCATGCATCGATCATTACCTGTACTTTTCGTTTTTTTTCTTTCGAAAAAAAGGCAAAAATATCGTTTTTAAAGAAAATTGTCTTTAAGGGACCACTCATTTATTATAGGGGGGAGGGCTGGTGCAAATGGGGGGAGGGTCATTAAATTTTACGTAACCAAAAAGGGGAGTGTCACCAATTTTTTAACCTGGGCTTTGGGGAGGGCCATGATTTTTTGTAAACATCGCTGCTCACTTAAAACAAAAATAAAGTAATAAACAAATTAATACGCCCCTTGCACAGTAAGGATTTAGATCTTAAGAGTGGTTGTCTGAGAAAACCGGGCAAAATGTTAAAAATGTCAACGGAAGGGAGTCAACAGAATAAGTTCATACTAACATCACAGATAGGTCTGGTGGAGTAATGGACAAATATAATAAACATACGCTCTTCACGGCTCTTGTATTAGAGATACGAGCATCACTTTATTCGACCCCCTCGGACGCCATTTTTATAAGCAAATTTTCACCATTTTCTGAAACTCACAGAACCCGCAAAATTTAACGAGCGAAGTTTATTTTTCGCATGCGATACAATACATCACAGAACTACTTTCTAAAACCAGAAGATTTGTTAAGCAGCCACGGACAAGACTAAAATTTTCTTATTTTATCTGACCTAAACTCAGTGTCTGAAAACGAGCAAAAAATCGGGCATTTTTGAATTGATCTACAGCGCACAACTAAAACGACAGAACAACTCTGACAGCCAAATTGCAGTCTACTATCATCTATGTAACCAAAACACTAATAATCATTTTGGGCCATTGAAACAGGAAGAAATTAGAAAACTCACATTTGTTATAGTTTCCAAGCTTTTTCTTGCAAACAGGCCGATTCCTTCGTGTTTGTTTTAAGTCCTCTTCGTGAATTTTCTTCCATATTTCGCTGTAAAGTATGTTCAGCAGCTGGAGAAAATATCAAAAAGCTCGAAATACTGCCTAGGTTACTTGTTCAAAGGGTAAAAAGTGCTGAACGATAGGATGAAACTAGAAAATAACAAAGCGACGCCATCTTGAAAATTCAGCACTCAGGAGGTACTGGCACTAGTAGCTGCGTTCGATATCTAACACGGACAAAAATTGCAAATTTTACAAGAGCACATAGAAAACCAAACCTAATATAGAAATGTAACCAGAAAGCCTCGGATTCATGTTAGAATTTTTCTTTATCGAACGTGGGCTATTACGAACTATTACCAGGAGCCTTTGGGCTCCTGATTACCAATAAGATAAAAAACAAAAAACAAACAAACCAGCTTATCAGCGACCTACTCCAGTCTTATTTCTTCTTCAATTACTTCTTTTAGTTGAATTTAGCTTGTTTTTCTTTCAAAGGAAAAAACAAGAAGAACGGCTGATCGCAGGTTAATTGGTGATTAACTGGCATTGCTTCATTCCCTCCTCATTCAGAGGTGTCCCGTGGATGTAGATAATATTAAAGATCTTTTTTGTCTCTATATGAATCACTTAACTTCGCTCTCATGCGAGCTAGCTAGACTTGCTATGTATTAACCGCGCGAGCTTCGAAGCGTGCGAGCTAACTGCGGGCAGTGGATATTGCTTGCTATAAAATCTGTAATAATTTTTATTATCAACTGTTTATTAAAATAAACATAGTACATGCAGTTGAATCAGTTCTGCGGAGCGGGCATTTTAGGCCGCAAAGCGGCCAAGAGAGCCAGTGGACGAAGTACTTTTTTGAAGGTAAGCCTTTTAACTGATGATCCCATCGCTGTCACTTCGCATTTCCATAAGGTAATAGACCTTCGAATGTTGACAAGAGCTGTCAAAATAAACCATTCACAGCGTTTACCGGAACCCGGTATACCGGAAGGATCCGGAAGGAGCTTTTGTTAAAAAGTACCATTAAAGGGGTTTTTACGACTCTCACTCCGCACTCCTTCCCCTCATTGTTTTTCCTGCTCAATTCTTTTTCAGAATGCTCTTTGCACAGCCCACACAAGATAAAAGCCACGTTTAGAAGGAACGCGCAAATTCTCTTACAGATTGCGGTACTGTTTGCAGCTCAAAAACCTCACGGTTCCGCCGGTTGCATGTAAAGAAAAGGCGGATCCCTGCAAGTTTTTGGCCGTTCAAAAATTTGTAAAAGGGGTCTGAGTGTTAACTCGAGTTGGTACCTTTTCCATCATATTGATCATTGATAGAAGTCGTACACCTGGACGTTTACAGCCACTAGGTTCCCTTTAGTTTACTGGTGTAGCTGTGAAAGAATTGACATCTCCTACATCTCTTCGTCACTGGATTTGTCAAAAACACTCTCACTACGTTGTTTAACATAAGCAGCCCTCACATTTAGAGAAATTGTCAAGGTCTTGCCTTAAATTCAGAGGAGGCAATGGTGACAGAAATGGAATTTATTCATCTCGTACGGAGATAATTTCCAACGCCATTTTGTTTGTTAAGCTTTTCAACGGCGCTGTTGCAAAAAATGCGCGCGCGAATCACACGAGATGGCACAAAATGTGCTAAAATTAGCACATTTAATGGCTATGATATATATTTCAGGGGCAACCAACGACAATTTTCGGAAAAATATCTGATCGGAAGACGATTTGCGATTTAGAATTTTCGGAACATTTCATTGTAAAATTCCTTGCTTGCCTGCCTCTCCTAGGATTTTCGAACATGTAAAAAATGGTATAATTGCCCATTTTTAACGGATTTTTACCCTTAAAAAGTCACCTAGAATTTTCCGGAGCCTTTTTTCTGGCTGAAATTTTCGAAAAGGTAAGTTTTGATCCCTATAATTTTCGAATCACTAAACTTTCAGCTAAGAAATCCGAACGGATGAAAAATTTCTACGGGATAAAAATATGCCTATATCTACCGTTTAAATACTAAAATGCGCTTAACAATGCTATGTTTAGGTGGTTTTGAACTATCTTCTCGTTGGGTGCCCGTAAACCATGTATGAGTAAAGACTACACATCAATATTAATATTAATCTTGTAAAAATTCTAGTATGAGCCATTAAAATTGTTGAATGACCTTCTTCACCTCAGACACTCGTGTCAGTCAAGTGTGAATCGAAGTGCCCCATTTTGCCTTTTTGTTCAAAAAAACCTCTGACCTAGCAGCCCGGCTGCATCTTGCGCCCATCATCTGCCCCCAAGGGGTGAGGATCTGGCTCCTTTTTCATCGGGAAATTCATAAATTGTCTACTAAAACACTGTGCAATACTCAGAATTGGAAAAAAAAACTAGTTAGAGAAATTACTCAGCAATTATGTAAAAAGTTGCTTGAAACGCAAAACGTTGCTCGAAATACTAGACGTTGCCAAAAAGTTGCCGAGCAACTTGTGGAAAGCCCTAGTGAGAAGGGGAGGGGGGTGGGAGGCTACTCAATAAAGCATTTTTCGGAGAGGTTTCGCCCCGAGGTCCAGTCCCTTACCCTTATATATACTATTTTTGAGAAAAGGTAATCCTTTCGTGTATCTTCCATTGAAAAGTTGCACCCTTTTCATACATATGCTTCGTGAGAATAAATCGGTAAGAAAGGAGGTCTTCGGGCCATTTTCGTGTAACCTTTAACTGAATTAACATGTAAATGATATTGCCATAAGGCGTGTTTCTTCGAAGCATTTAATAAAAGGCCCTTTAAAATACTTAATGAAAGATTTTCCTCTCCTTTCACATACTTCAACTTGTGATTTTCCTACCCTTTGTTACACCTGATGCTTGAAAGAGGTACCCTTCGGGCGAAGCCTTCCGGACTATGAAACTGTGCATCATGAAATCATGAACAGGAGATGAGGGGACCTTCGGACATGGACGGTGATTGAAGACTGACGCAAAAATAGATGATACAATAAAGATTCCAAAGAAAGACTTATACTGGATAACTCAAAAGGAAGTGAATGAAGAGTAAATGAAGACTGAATAAAGTAATGCCAATTGGTCATCTTCCCCAAACCCTATCACTCCGCCCAAAAAAAAAGACCGACAACACAAAAAAAGCTAAATTTAACTAAAAGTAGTGATTGAAGAAGAAATAGGACTGTAGTAGGCAACTGATAAGCCGGTTTGTTTGTTTGTTTTTGTTTTTTAATTATCTATTTGGTAATTCATCACGTAATACATGCAATACACAGACAGATGCCAAGAGATGCCAGATCCCAGGTTGTTAATTCAAGAAGATATATTCGTTTATTGACATTCACTTTCAAATTGGAGAGATGTTCCTTGAATACCACAAGGGGCTTGTGAAATTTCCAGCGTCAAACTATGTGACTTTTGCAAGTAAAGTGGAAAGTGTTGTAGTCAGACTGAGCGCATTCCAAGGCCATTCCCTGATTATCAAAGACCTGGATTTCACTACCTACCTGTGGATATGACAGTTACAGTCGACAGAACCGTTGACGATTATTTACCACGAGCTCAGTTTTAAAAAAAGCATATCAATCTGGCGAATGCTCGCTGGAAGATCTTGACAGCATTTCAAAATTCGCACAGGGGTTTGTTGTATCAGAAGAATTTGTGAAAACATATTTGAAGCACATGAAATTGTTGGAGCTAAGGCAGGAAAAGAGAAAGAAGGAGAGACTGGAGAAGTCGTCTGTTAAAGGTAAAATGACTCACCAAAACTATGATTGAGCAAACACGTGCTGTGTTGGACAAATACTTACAATACCATCATCTGAAGACTCATCCTTTGAGGAAAGATAAATTGATTGAAGTGCAAAGACACATAATAAGCAATTTAACAAACTCGGCAACGCAACAGGAACAGTTTGATAGTGACAAAGAGTTGCTACAAGCCACTCTTTCATCAGAGGATGAGGATCAAGATGAGCAGCTGGACTTTGTATTAGCAGAAATTGGTTCTTCAAGCTCTGAGGAAAAGGAGGAAAGTGATGAGAACGATTATGACAATTCGTATCGCGTTGCTACCTTTACAAGATCAGGGAGGAGAGCAAC
>OZ037779.1:28838194-28905694 GCA_964035525.1 Porites cylindrica
AATTGCCCTTCCAAAAATTTTTACATAGCCCTATGTTATTGTTGAGATCAATTTCTGAGTAAGTCATCCTATGCTCGGAAGACAGGGGAGTTAAAGTTGTGGAAAATTTCCACCAGTTTTACATTTCCTTTTCTTTTTTTGTATAGGGAAAATTTTGAGGCCCTTATTTAAGACATCAACCGTCAGAAAGAGGCAATAAAGAAACATGGCATCTGGGTTGATGGGTTGATGGAAGGCACTTTAAAGTTAAATTTACAGGTAATTAATTACCCTTAAAACTTTTGGTACTTTTTTTGATGGTTTATGTCTAGCCAAGTATTGAGTTGTTTGTACTTTACAAAGTATGGCGTTAAGTACAAATCTACGATCAAAGATATTTGTTGTATATCTATTTTTTAACTTCAGCGTGATATTGATTATTTATATTCTTGTCGTTTTTGACAGTTACCCTTGATTATAAAGGCACTGATTATGCTTATCAAGCGAAAAGGCGCCAATGCCAACAAGAATTGTGATGGCCTTTGTAAGAGAGGGTTAGACACAGAATGCTGTGTATAAGGGTAAGTCTTACCATAATTTGTTAAATGCATGATCATAGCGAGTTCTAAAGTAACAGAAAACATATTCAGGTTTTTTTGTAATGCACTCTGTTTGTGATCAAATTTAAGCTTGTCTGTGTTTTCGGAAATGCTGAGATGTATAAATAATATTATTGCGGGCGACAAGAGGAGCCAGCAATCCTAATCTCCAGGTTGTATATAGCCAGCAGTCCTTTGGACTTCCACTAAGAAGAAATGGAATATACCAAACGCAATGTGATCACGCACATGACTTTTTACCCTCTTTATAATAATCTGATCACATGTGTTTTGACCATCTGTCACATGAAACTTACACAAAGCACAGTGTTGGAGCAAAAGCGTTTGAACCTCCGGTCGTTGTCGCCCCCACTCCCTATCCTTTGGTTATTACTATTTTTATGATGTGGTAAACATGTGGTTATTATGTAGGCTAGAGTTGACCTTCTTTGATATAACCTCTCATGCTGTATTATATAATCTCATTTTTCTTGTGCTAAAACTACTACTTTTAAACCATAAAATAGCAAAAGTAAAGAGGTTTGTATCTAAACAAGGTAAACCTCAGCCTCGCATTCACTCAACGGCTTGAATACTAAGCCCTCAACCATAAAATGGTCTATTAGTGGGTCTAATTTATTTCTTAATCAAGTTCTACATGCCATGGCATTTGTTTGTAGGGATGTGCCTGTCCTGGCATTCCTCGTGGCTAAGCCTGTGCTTAGTGTTTCCTAAAAAGCAAAGCCAATATTGGGGGGTAGGTTCCCATGTTTTCCTGTATCAAGTTACACAAAAATGTGCAACTTATAGTATGGTAATTTACTTTTTAGAAAGAAACATATTTTGAGTCACTTTGAAATTCTACTTTCCTGTATCTTGCAGTAAGTTGGTTTGGGCCGTAAAAATGGAAGTGACATTGTTAGTTCTTAGAGTTTTTCTTTTTCTTTCATGACAGATGGAAGGGTTTAAGAGATGAAACGCGTTCCAAACTAAAATGGGTTTTTCCAAAACCAGTATTTTCCGTTGAGAAAGTGAATATTCCTCGGAGCCTATACGCTGTTCATTGAAAATCTTATCATTCCTAACAACAACGAAACCGGTTCAGTAAAGAAAGCCTTTATTTGACCGTCACAATTTGGCAGTCAGTTAAACATGCCAGTAAAACTTCTGAATATGCTGAATTACATTTTGATTGTACAGAGGTTTTGCATCTGTTGTTTTGAAGTTGTTTCTACACCCTTCATTTTGCTGTACGTAAATAAGTCAATTAAGTGGAGAATAAGATTTACAGAAAGTCTGCATCTTTTGAAGCCACTAGGCTGAGATGATTTTTGCATCACACAGTTGTTGTAGAAAAAGTGTGGAATTTAGCGAAAAATAAGATTTGCAGAAATTGTGCGTCACGCAACTGTTGTAGAAAAAGTATCGAGTCTAGCGGAAAATCAAATTTGCAGAATTTCTGCATACAACGTTTTCAAGCCACTAGGCTGAGATGCAGAATTTCTGCATCACAAAGTTGTAGAAAATGTAAGAATTTAGCAGAAAATAAGATTTGCAGAATTTCTGTATCCCACTTTTTCAAGCCATTAGGCTGAGATGCAGAATTTCTGCATCACACAATTGTTGTTAGTAAAAGTATCGAATTTAGCGGAAAATGAAATTTGCAGAATTTCTGCATACAACGTTTTCAAGCCACTAGGCTGAGATGCAGAATTTCTGCATCACAAAGTTGTAGAAAATGTAAGAAGTTAGCAGAAAATAAGATTTGCAGAATTTCTGTATCCCACTTTTTCAAGCCATTAGGCTGAGATGCAGAATTTCTGCATCACACAATTGTTGTTAGTAAAAGTATCGAATTTAGCGGAGAATGAAATTTGCAGAATTTCTGCATCCAACTTTTTCCAGCCACTTGGCTGAGATGCAGAAGTTCTGCATCATACAGTTGTTGTGGAAAATGTACAGAATTTATCAGAAAGTAAGATTTACAGAATTTCTGCATCAAACTTTTTCAAGTTATGCAGAAATTCTGCATCGTTCATTTGCGTTAGATAAACTATACTGGAATTTGTCTGCAGCCTGTAGTCCTGTGGCCAAGAACACCTTTTCCTTACTGCAGCTTTTTAGCCCATTTTTTGTGTCCATGTGTTACCCGTAATTTTTGATTGTATATTTTTAGTGAAAATATAAGTGCAGAGTAATTATGATCGATTAAAACAACTGTTTGAAATTGTGATTCGGTAGTGTTAACAGTGTATCACTCCAACTTTTGATATTACTGCAGTCAAGTCTTTTAAGTTCCTCTCGGAAATCACGTTTTATGCAGAACGAAAGGGAGCTTTTATGACGGAATTTTGTATTTTGGAAAAACCCATTTTAGTTTGGAACGCGTTATGACTTGCTCTTTCTCCTTGAAGAGGAGCTATGTGATATGAATTTGTGTGCTCTGCATTGCGAGCTCAGAAACACTAAGCAATTGTTAATTTCACTTGGGATGTTTGCCTATGACTGTGGAAGCCTCAAGGACTGCAATTTGTATTTGAATTCAAAAATAGGGGATTACTTTTTACGTTGTTGGCTTTGTGCTTTTGGTTTGATCCTTAGATAGGGTAACCGAAGTAGTAATGGATGGTTTGGTTTTTATCCTTTCCATTTTGTGGAAAAAAATCCTGAACAGGCTCGGAAAAATGAGTTGTTCGCATGGAAGGAGAATTTTTTGCTATCCCCACGGTATTTCCTTTAGAGTGCTCCATAGAAAAAAATGCTAACTATCAAAATCCTATTTACAATTAATTCGCTTGAAAAAAAGAAAAAACTATTCATTCAAAACACTATTTACAATTCCTGTCGATTTCTAGATCCCTGTCCTTAACATCTAAGTTCCTCCTTCTCGGGGTTCTCGATCCCCTTAGGCATAGGAGCGTGCTCCGCAAAATTGCAAAGGACACTTTCGCCCTGACCCATGAAATTGTTTCAAGATGGAATGATACTCCTTTTGCTCCTATATGGGACCAAATCAAGAGAGAATAATGGACCAAATGGTCAGCCGGCTAAGTGTATCAGCCCAAGTGAGTTTTAAAAAAACAGGTACATACAAAGGTATTAGACAGGTACTAATTGGTGTTGAAATTGTTTATTTGCAGAAAATTACATTTTGAATTTTTCCAGGCCTCATCAGATGAAGTTGGCCAAAATATAGAAGCCACTATTACTTCTTTTAAGATTGCGCGTTAGACAAGGACGGTGTTGTGTCGACCTGTTGTAAGATCTAAAAAGGAAAGCTTTCCCGGTGTCCGTATTTGATTGATGTAAGGATAAATGTTACGATTTGTGGAAATTAAATGCCTTTTAATAATGGGTCGTTTGTGTCTAGTGTGTCTAGATTCTGTACTCTGACAACGCTCTGTCCAGCGGCACATCCCCCTATTGGCCATATAAGGGAGTACGCCCCCCAGGTAACCATTGCATGCAAACCATCTAGTACAATACCCGGGGAGGGGGGTACTGCCATATATGGGCTAATAGGTATGTGCCGCTGTGAACGGTATGGCTTTCAAGCAGTTTACTCTAGGATAGGGTATATAAATCAGAGCGTTTGGGTCTAGAATAGGGTATCATTTTTCAGGAAACTGATTAGTTGGTTGAAGATTTTATCTAGACTAGGGATTTTGGTATAAGGTTTTGTTTTGGCTAGACTACTGTGCTAGTGACCTCAGTAGTTTCTGGAAAACAGCTACTCTAGGATAGGGGGGATTTGGGGAGTTTACTCTAGTATAGGGTAGCAAAATTCAGCTGAACTAGCTCTGGATTAGGTTAAAGGTTCCAGGGTCCCAGTGGCACATCCCCACCCAGACATTCCTAAAGTACCACCCCCCCCCCCCCCCGTACAATAGCAAGGTTTAAGAGTACAGAGGGTGTGTTCCTTTCGGCGAATCCAAAAACGGATTTTGGATCCTAGATTTGCCAGATTTCGCGGTCGAAAGAAACGTGGAATCCGAAATTGGATTTGTAACCTTGGTAACCTTTCGCGTGCAATATGCACAACAGCCTCTCAAGAAATGACGTGTTTTCTACTGTTTGACAAATTATGCGATTATACCGTACAGAATCTAGTGGTCGGCAGTTCGAATAGCGACGATGGAACATATAAAACAGACAAAGAAAGAAGCGCATTAAAATTAAAAATTATCTAAAGAATGTCGGCCAATTTGATCCAGTTCCACAGCTCGGATTTTTTTATGTAACACTATCGAGTGCCTGTCGCGTCTACAAGCGAGTTTGTAGTTAGATAGCAGTCCATTTGTTACTTTTACTTATTTCTTATTTCAAGCAATCTTTAGAGACAAATGGTTAGTATATGGATATTTTAATGTACCAGGAACAATCTTCTAGTGTTTTCAGATGTTTTGCGGCAAAAGACAGCAACGAGGAAACTCTTCGGCCTCTATGGGAATACTTCAACTGGAAACTCAAATGGAATTGAATGAAATCGCTTGATTTTACTAACCTGATCTACAATTTTTATGTATTTTATGTTCAAATTCCTTTTCGGCGACCGAAATTTACGGCTTCGAGATAGCGCTTTCGTTCGCTAGATGATGACGGAAATGACGTAGTAAAGTAAATGCGGGCAAATCGGAGCAATAAAAGGGGATGGTAAGCCTACACGACTTTTACCTCATGCGAAAATGCTGCTCGTTCCAATAAAGGTTCTTTCCTCTGCTGGGTAGATTATGCTCTTGAAGGTTATACATTTTCAATGAGGAACTGAGCAGATGTGATTTTAGCCGCATGTTTCACACTGAGAGGTCATGACACCGTATCGATTTACTGTGGTTATTGTTTCTGGTCGGCAGGATTTGCCTTCTAATGGAAGAGCTTTTTTTTTTTACCTCTTTTGAAGCGTGAAGCTTCTTCCACAAAAAGAAAAAGTCAATTATTATTTCCATTGTTTTGGTTAAATTTTTAACTATAGTGCGTTGAATGTACAAGATTCCATCAGAGAGAGGCCATAAAAGTACGAGCACAACGCACTAGAGCGTGCGTGAAGAGATTCACTGCAGAAACTGCAGTTTAGCAAGCTGAGGCCAAAACATTGGTTGAATTTGGACACACAAAGCCTCGGAGATCAATGATTGGAATTTGCTTTGGCATCTATCTTTCCTATACGATGAGTAGTATGCTGTGTGTTCACGGACTGCGGGTTACACACAATCAATATTTTTAACCAACGATTTTATCTAGCAACATTCGTCCGATTCTATTTCAGTTCTGCGACCTTCAATACATTCAATACAATATGGAACTGCGCTTCATTTTAATACTGGCAAAGACCAGAAAGACAACGCTTTAGTCGTAGGCTATGCGCGATTATTCTAGATGACTCGTGAGCTGAGAACGAACATCTAATATTAATACTGACCACTGATGGTTTGATTACGTGTAGTCTCCCATTTTAGCGTCGCCTTTTCTCGCGTGGGGTGATTTCCACGCGCGCTCGCGTTTCGCTCGCTCTGCTATCCCTGAGAAAAAATGGGGGACTACTCGTAGTCTAGATCAAACGGTGAAGAAACTAATTGCTTTTCGCAGTAGGAGGTTTATTGCTTGTCACTCAAAACCTAGCGTCCTTAACAACGCCGGCGTCATGTGGTGTGCAAAAGAAAGTCGTATACGGGTCCTCATGATGACAAACGACAGGCAAAAGTGACATTTAAATGAAAAAAGTGAGACAAAAGCGAGGAATTTGCTAATGTTAGGGACGGACCTTTAGAAAACTTATGGGGGGGGGGGCGGGCGAACTTAAAATATATATATTCGCGCAAGGGAAAATTAAATGAAAAAAAATTTCTTGCACGCCTATTAATCCTAAAAAATATTCATGCTATGGCCTAAAAAAAAGTTCATACAAAGAATTTGCTAACGAAAAAAAATTCATGCGGCACGAAAATTCCTCTTCCCCCCCCCCCATAACTTTTCTAATGGTCCGTCCCTTAGTTGCAGTTTCGGGTCTACAAATAATAACTGCGCGCATCGCCTATTCGCAGACGGTCTATACAGAAGGTTTACAGCGTCCGCGACGCAGGTAGGGAAATTTATCTTTGACTAGTAAAAATCAATCCCCATACAAAACTGTCTTCAGCCTAAATAAACTGTAGTAGCTCACCGTGGAAAAAGATAACAGAAAATTAGACTGTGAATCACATGTTTTTTATAATTTACTTTTGTTCATGTTTCAACCAATGAAATACAAGGGTCACCAGCAACATCGCTGAATTCAAGCGTAACATACTAAGGTTTCTGAGGTTTGAAGATTTTCTTTTTTTTTTATTTTATAAGCCTAGCGAACTGTTACGTGGAAAGTCGTCGGGATCTTCGAAACTTTCATTCCCATGTCGAAATTTTGGAAGCCGGTTTGTGATAAGTCCTGATTTCTCGTTTTCTTAACGTTAAACACAAAACTCGGAGTGGCAAGAAAAGCTATGAAATTTCGCCGCGTGGGAAACCTTATAGTACGGAGGCCACTCATAGCCATAATGGTATAACTACCCATTTTTAACTGATGTTTACCCCAAAAAGGTCACTTAGAATTTTCGGGAGCCTTTTAACTGGCTGAAATTAAGTTTTGATCCATATAATTTTACGATATGAAAAATTTTTAGGGGATAAAAATATGCCTATATCTACCGTTTAAATACTAAAATACATTCAACAATGCCATGTTTTAGTGGTTTTGAACTATATTCTCGTTGGGTACTGATGAAACTTGCAGATGTGAGGGTTAGGATGGCTTTCAAAGTTGTCGTTCTAGCTTAAAATCGGTGAGCAGCGTCGATATCTTGCAACTGACTCGATCCACTTTCTGAAAATGTGCCTTGCTGCATTTCTAAAATCATCCTCACTAAACGGCTACAAGTCACCAATTGTAGGGCTTTTAAAAGTTTCAGTTTTCAAACACCGTTAAAAAGATGAAAATACTGAACTTGGAGCTCTTCAACAAGTTCTCTACACAGTAGAGGAGTGTCCAGATTAACCTGAGATCAGGCTCAATTTTCGTTTCGCTTTGAAAATTATACATTCCGGCGGGCATGGCGAAACGAAAAGAGAGCCTGATACAAACCTACGAAACGTCAGCCGCCCACTTTTTTGATTGATTGACATTTGCTGAATCAGCCAACCAAAATTACTTCCGTTGCATCTTTTTCTAGTATGCAAATTTTTCACGCTTAAGAAAAATGCAGACTGGCTGACTTAAAAAATAGCTTTTCTCTGTTAATGTTTTCAGCTAAAGATAAAACAATTTTAGCGTTGGCCGTTAGAGAGAATGTATGAGAAACGCTAAAATTGGGCCTGATCTCAGGTTATGTCCAGATGGCCCAGATCCAACCAAACGAACTATTCTAATAATAATTTCCCTTACCTTTTACCCTTTAGACGAGATGGCTGTAAAATTTCTTCTCAGCTGCACTTTATCCCAAGTTACTTTCTTAATATTTCCTGGCAATAATTTCTTACAAAGGAAGGTTCTCTTAAGGATGAAATACTACCACTGCACACCATGTGATTCTGTTTTCACTCTCACGCCGAAAACAATGCAAACCACTCAATACAGAAAGCCCAGAATCTGGGAAATGAGGGTAGATAAATACATACATACATACATACATACACCTAATTGCAATAACGTTGTCTTAGAAAAATGACAAAAGGAAAAAGCCAAATAGGAATTAATTAGGCAAAAAAGCCTAATGAATTCATTTGCAGTATCCGCGCATGGACGTCGTATTTGGCTGTTGGAATTTGCTATTGTTTTAAAGATGAAAGACAATAAATCTGAAAATTCCAGCGGGGAAATGCGACGACTGCAAATGAATCCACCATGAGAATGTGGCTAAATTAGCCGAATTAATTCCTATTTGGCTTTTTCCTTTTTTCATTTTTCTATGACAACGTTTTTGCAATTGAGTGTACATAAACTTTATTAAAGTGTCAAGGTATTTAGCTAAAAGCTAATTGTGGACACTATAAAAAAATAAAATGAATATAATATAAGATTAAATCAAGTATATGTAAAAATATTAAAAATATATTCTTAAAATATCATTAATATATAAAAATAACATCAATATATAAAATTATTACAGACAAACAGTAGGACAAGCTGGGAACAAACAAAGACAAACAAATAGATAGACAAAACAGACAATCAGATAGACAGACAAGCAAACAGACAATATAGGACAAACATATGAGCAGCAGTGAAATATAGATACAAATCCAGAAAGTTAAAAGTCTAGAAAATTTAAATTAGACGAATTAAATAGAGGATAGGGGAGGACACCCTCAATACACCAGGCAGCCACACAGCAGAAACTACTAGGCATATCCACCACTCTAAGATGAGCATGCACAGCAGCCACACGTGCCGTCCAGCAAGCCAAGCACATTGAGAGCACGCACCCCTCTCCTGAATGCCTGAAGACTGGTCTTACTACGTAGTTCCTGGCTTATCTTGCCCCATATGTGTGGGCCTAAATATCTGATACTGTGCTTGCCATACTTAACAGTATTATATCTTGGAACAGGAAAATCACTTCGTAAGTTATAATGCCTATCTTGCTGAAAAAACATATTACATACATGCTCTGGAGCTAGTGAATTTTTAACCTTGTACATTAAAATTAGTATGTCTTGGAACCGTCTGTTCTCAAGACTAGAGAGTCTTCCCTTCTCTAGGAGTTCCTCATACGTAGCATTCCTATCATTATATACAGCACGTAATGCCCGTTCTTGTACTCTTTCTAATTTTCTTGCATCAGCTGCTTTGCAAAAATGCCACACTATGTGACTATATGTTAAGTTAGGTAATATTGCTGATTTAATTTGTACAATTGTAACTTGGCTTCTCTGGGAATCATATTTCTAAAACGTACTAGAACACAAACTTTCTTACTTGCCATTTTGCATATATCACTTATATGGCTTTCCCCTACTCCCAAATTCCGAATCGCAATCTCAAACGAACCCTTCAAAAGAGATTTAGGAATCCTAGGAATTCCTAAGAACAAAATGTGTGAATTTTGACCTTGGAATTCCCAAGACTGATTGTACAAGCCCATTGCAGCTTAGTTTGTTTGTCAGGTAGCCACGGTGAGAGGACACTGTGAAAAGCAATTCCGTCTCAACTTAACTCCAAGAAGATTGGCGAATGTTATTCAGAAAATTATTTTCATTTGACCCCAAAATGTCCAGTTTGTGTTTTAGATAACTTTTTAGTGACAGTTTATTTCGTTTTTGCCGCAAATCTCGGATTTTCGAGCAATGTGCTGTCGTCTCTGCGCGTATTTCCGCATAATTTTGCCACTCCTTGTTCTGAGATCAAAACTTACCTGACACTTGCTTTCAAATCCTTGTAACGTTTTTATCCCTATCCTAACATGGAGAAGAAAATAGCTCACGAATTAAGATTGCCGTAGTAACGCTGCGACATTTTCATTTGGTTTAATGCAAGGACACATCTGTCGTACGAGAGAAAAAAATATATCGCTGGTCACAAATAGACACGTGCCAGGTCTCCAGTCGCCAAAAGATCGTAAGCGGAACATAAGGGATGGACTCGTAAGCGGAGTCGGAAGAAATGGAAACGTTCTGATTCTTCTGACTCCGATTCTGTCGCGCTTATGACTCCGCTTACGACTCCGATGTTTGATTTTCATTTGGTAGTAGGCGCTCTTACGACTCCGACTCCGTCGCTAGTGGAAACCAGCCCGTATGGTGTGAATTTATTTTCCCCATACGTGTTTATCAGCGATAGAGTTGCTATTCTCTTTTCACTCAAAACGTTCCACGTCGTTCATCGCAAGCTGATTCGTAACACTCCAAATGCGTTGATGATCCACAAAGAGTGTTTGAGCATGCAGTACACCTTACTACAAAACTAACCATGTGAATTGGAACAAAGCTGGAGTTGTCCATTACAGAAAATGTCGTCTGGTTTTTCACTAGCGACAGAGTCGGAGTCAGAGTCGTAAGAGTGCTTATGACCTAATGGAAATCAAACATTGGAGTCTTAAGCGCAGTCATAATTCCGACTCCGTCCCTTACGTTCCGCTTATGATCTTTTGAGGACTGGAGACTTGTCACGTGTCTATTTGTGACCAGCGACATATTTTTCTCATTAAAGCAAATAGGAATGTCGCAGCGAAATTAACTGTGTTACTCCGGCAATCCTAATTCGTTTGCTATTTTCTTCTCCATGTTTGGGTGGGGATAAAAATGTTACAAGGATTTGAAAGCAAGTGGCAGGTAAGTTTTGATCTCAGAACAAGGAGTGGCGAAATTATGCAGAAATACGCGCAGAGACGACAGCACATTGCTCGAAAATCCGAGATTTGCGGCAAAAACGAAATAAACTGTCACTAAAGAGTTATCTAAAACACAAACTGGACATTTTGGGATCAAATGAAAATAATTTTCTGAATAACATTCGCCAATCTTCTTGGAGTCAGAGCTTAGAATTAAATTGAGACTGACTTGCTTTTCACAGTGTCCTCTCAACGTGGCAACCTGACAAACAAACTTAAGCTGCATTATGGGCTTGTACAATCAGTCTTGACAGTCTTGGCAATTCCAGGTCAAATTTCACGCATTTTGTTCTTAGGAATTCCTAGGATATTCCTAAGAATTCCTAAATCTCTTTTGAAGGGTTCGTTTCAGATTGATTCGGAATTTGGGAGTGTGGGAAAGCCACATTTTCATGAAAGTGGAGTCAGTTGCAAGATATCGACCCTGCTTGAGGATGTCAAGCTAGAAACGAAAACTTTGGAAGCCATCCTAATCTCAAAATTTGCCATCAGATGTCGCCTTGCTAAAGACAAAGTTATATGGCCAGAAACAAACGTCGTGCGTAGTCAGTGAACTCTAGAAAACTTGGAATTAAAAAAGGAGTCTTAAGATTTTCTCGGTTTTCATATGACGACGCCAAAATTCAAAGAAACTACCAATTCTTCTGCGATTCTACTTTCATGAGTTAATACAGCAGGCAAACATCTTAACTTATAAAAGTTTCTGTTCGAAAGTGTTCTTCGTTTTGACATAGAGGACAAAGGAATTTCCAGGCTTTTGCGTGACGTGGCATTTAGATGGCCGTCGCGAAAGCGATTATGTAGGGTCGGCCAGGGTTTTTCAGTATACGGTATACAGGGGCTTTTTAAATCGGGTATACGGTATATTGCAGCTTAAAGACGGGTATTCGGTATATCACTTTCTTTGAATTTCAGGTATAAAGTATACCTGGGTATAATTTTGGGTATATTTGGATGCATTTTGGGTATTTTTGGGTATTTTGGCGAATTTTTTTCGGGTATACTGGTATACCACTACCCACCCCCCCCCCCCCCCTTGCTGACCCTGATTATGTGGTTTAAAAATGTTCCGATTTTTTGAGATTTTGCTATCTAAACATTCCTTGTCTCAGAATAAATAGTTAACTTTAATCTTCATGAGTTCCTCAAGCGATGAGTTCATGCACGCATCTGTAGGAAAACTCAACAACAGGTGTTTCTGTCTGTTGGTTCCGGCGGCCATATTTTGTGCTTCTCAAAGGGACACCTTGTTGTCTCCCAGTACAAAGCTTTATAAATTTGGGTGAAACGTTGTTCTGAATATCTCGCATATGACATTATCTCACAGACCTGATTCTTGGCGAGGCTTTTTGTATATTTATCTACTCTCATTTCCCAGATTCTGGGCTTTCTGTATTGAGTGGTTTGCATTGTTTCCGGCGTGAGAGTGAAAACAGAATCACATAGTGTACAGTGGTAGTATTTAATGCTTAAATGAGAACCTTCCTTTGTGAGAAATTATTGCCAGGAAATATTAAGAAAGTAACTTGGGATAAAGTGCAGCTGAGAAGAAATTTTATAGCCATCTCGTCTAAAGGGTAAAAGGTAAAGAAAATTATAGAATAGTTCGTTTGGTTAAATCTGGGCCATCTAGTCACTGCTCTACTCACTGGACGAAAAACGGATTTACTAATGTTTGCAAAAGGTACAAATATGTGGTAGAGTTGGAGCTCTAAATTTGCATTACATTTGTGCTGTCGGCTAAAGTGTAGGCAAATACATCTATTTGCTGGATAGGTATTGGTACGCAAAAGTCAAGTAAATGTAATGGTTTGATACTCATTTTCTTCATATTTGCAACATGTGCAAATCTTCAACATTTCCATCCATCAAATTTATATCCTTGGCAAAGATGACAGTTAATTCACTGTACTTTAAATGCAGGCAAAAATATTGCAAAAACCCTAATTTGCAGTGGTGTTTGCTCTGTTTCTCCAGGATACCAAAAGAGCACCTCTGCATGTAGTTTACTCATTATTTGCCTTGAGCATAAAAAATAAATTTCTAGTGAATTCATCTTCATTAATATTACATGATACTCACTACAACAAGTTGAATTAGGGAACCAAATCATTGGTGTAAAATAATTTGTTTTTCAAAATAGGGTTGTCATACATATACTGCAGGGTTCTTTCTATATTTCTGACAAATTTATACTGATTCCAGATTATTATTGGCATCATACTGGACTTATTCATTGTAGTTTTGACTGACCACCTAAAGATGACCACATCTTGATGGTGGGCTTCCTAAAAATGACCACATTTTGAAAGGCCAACAGCCAATACTACCACATGATATTGTGAAACTGCTCACAATTTTTTTTGAACATTAACCCAGAAGGCAAATTAAGTACTACCTATTCAATCTTAAAAATTCATAGCATTTTTGCAGGCTAAAATTTACCTGAAACCTGAGTATTTGATCTTGGGATACAGGAGGAGGGGGGGGGGGGGGGGGAGGTGGGGGGGTATCCCAAAATAATTCTGATGAAGAGAGGGTCTTCATATTCTACAGAAGCTAGAATATGTGAAATCCCATCCGACCCCCTTCCCCTGCCCTATAAAAAATGAACAGACTCTTATTGAGTTACAAGAGCTCTGAGAGGGCTTTGGATCATGAGAAGTTTAGAGCTATAAAGAAAAAAACTAAGCCTGTGAAACAGATTAACATGTCGCATTTATCCTTCCGGTCTTTGTTTGGGTCCAATTCTAAATCACATAACCACTTTTAAGTGAGTAACTGGTACATAACCTGGGCATGTGTTGCATTCCTCTTCTGTCATTTGATAATAATAAAGCCTAGGGTCCCACAATGGGCAAGGATGTCTAAGCACTAAAACTAGAAATTCAAAATGACACAGCAATTGCTGTATACAGTACAGGGGGCCCAGGCCCACACTATCTGACCCTTTTACATAAAGTAAATACACCACAACAAATCAACTGGACAAAGATCCAGTAGTCAGATCATTTAGTGTATTTTTTCTACATCATATTAAAAAGCTAACAATAACAAGGCCACGCACAGTACCTTAAATTTGGTCCATATAAAAGGTTCTGTGCATTTCAAAGTCAGGGTTGTGATTATTCACTTGTACGTAATTTCCTCATGGCCATTTATTCAAGAAACTTCACATCAGAACTGACAATTTTGTTTTTACTGCTATTTGTTGTAGTTTTCACTGACCACCTAAAAATGACCACATCCTGATGGTGGGCTTCCTAAAAAAGACCACATTTTGAAAGCCCAACAGCCAATACTACAACAACTGGTGAAATTAAATGCTTTATATTTCATAAAATTTTGCAAATAAAAAACTCAGCAGAGACATGAATGAATAATTTCTTTGCTGCTCTTTACAACCCTGAGTTTGAGTTCAATATGATTTGTCTTTTTAAACTGCTCAAACAGACTGACAAGATTTATATCAGCCTTAACCCAACAATATTGACATGGTGCATTTCTTCACCTAAAGCTAAACTTCTTAGACCAGAGGGTTTATACCTTCAATTATTATACCCTTTCTGGTAAACGAGTTAAATTTTAATAGGTTTATTTAGTATAGGAATTCACACAGTAAGGTAACTTTTTGATTTTCGTTTTTAAATAGCAGTATGATATTAATAATTGCTGGACAAAAAAATGGTTCCAGCTAAAAGTTTGTTTTGAGCAGTGAGAGAAAAAATGAAATAGTA
Source organism: Porites cylindrica (assembly GCA_964035525.1). NCBI lineage: Eukaryota > Metazoa > Cnidaria > Anthozoa > Scleractinia > Poritidae > Porites > Porites cylindrica. The sequence continues at coordinate 28,852,868 of OZ037779.1, forward strand.
CATCTCAACTTTGCATCTGTCTGAAGGCATTTTCTTTGTGAAAACATAATATCTGAGGCATATTAATTCTGAAGCTATATGTCGGTGCTAATGAGCAGTCATGGACTGCTGTTTTGACGGGGCATCCGATAGTGAGATAGCCTTTCCAAAAACAAAGAGCATTGGGTGGTACATATTGGTACCTCTGTAAGAATAATGTTTTCACTCTTTATAGCTCTGTGGGGAAACCTCCATCAGTGCAAATGTTCTAAAGCTTCAACAGTTTCAGTACAATGTTCCCTGTAGAACACTGTGGAAGGGACATGAATTTACTCAGCAGGGCCTGGTACAAAGGACAAGAAAAATAATATTGTAAAGATGGTAAAAATATAACACAAGGAAGCACATGTAAGGTTTTTTTGTGACATTTACCCCAAACAGATGGGGTATTGATGGATGGGAGCATTCAGTATGTAAGCTTTACTTCTGTTATCTTGTGAAGAGGAAAAAATGATTACTGTAAATAAATTGAGACCCACTGGAATACCCCTGGAGCATTTCTTCATGCACAGACCACAAACAGCTTCCCCCTGTTGAACCTGTATTTCACTGAACTCTTTATCTTTTGGAGAGTTCGAGTGATGCCACTCAATTTCAGGAACATTGGAAATAACTCCTGTCCCACTCAAGGAAAAATCTGAAACAAATGTACAAAAAAGTCACTCAACCCACTAAAAATAACTGGTCATTCTACCTTTATTGATAATAATTATTGTGAAATTAAATGAATTGTGTTAATTGTATTGCCATTATCTTTATGAACATTATAAATACATCTGTGGCACATTTTAACATTTTTGACCTTTGGACTCAGCTTATATTGTATAATTATAAATTATTATTACAAACAAAACAACTTTGTATATGAAAACATGACAAAACAAAAGAGAAAAAATCACAGTTACGCATATGAAATAAAGGCTCCACCTCTAACCCTGTCAAAGTCAATGGTACATGTATTACGCTCAATATGGCGCCTGAGGTAGAATAAATTACTCAAGCAATTAACCCGTTCGCCCCTGAACCGCCCGTAACCGCCCGTGCGGATCCACGTCCTTTCTACCCTTTGTGACGTCATCAGTTTTAACGGTCAAGGACAACTTTGTCCGCTAACTTGTGCAGAGTGAAGAGGTCTTTCAAACTATACCAGAATGAGCACAATTCAGTCAAGGACACCGGAGAAAGAGGCAAAAAACCATGTAACATTGACCTGAAAATCTCCATGAAAATCTTGTTACATTGCTCACCTACCTTTCCATTCACCTAATCCTAAGATCCTAAAAGCTTTCCTAAAAACTATTCCTACCAAAATGAAGCCTACTAAATGCCCAACAAGAGAAAAAAAAATGAGGCAAGAAAAGGGAAAAAAGAGGGGAGGAGAGAAAGCGAAAAGTAAAAGTCAAGACTGCTGTGTAACTTTTAAACCCAAAGCGAAAACCTAAATTTTGCTTTCTGCGCATGCCCGAACTTCGCAAGCTGATATTTTGCATCTGGATCAGAAGGCCGTGAAGTGTACGACCTGTAAACCGGTTTGTGGTAAGTTTTGCTCTCTATAGCAGGACAGTGTGGCCAGAAAACCACTCGAGTACCTTCAAAACGCGTTTTTCGGCAAAATCTCCAGGAGCGAATGGGTTAATACAAAGAGTTTGGTTACGTTTGCTATGCAAAGCAATCTGTACCCTGGTCCCAGAGGTTTTTCTTGATTTTTCTTCGCGAAGGAGATCAAGAGCAAGCCGCGAAGGCGGCGACAACGAGTCGCGAAAGCGACGAGGAGAGAGAGAAAAACCTCTGGTTACCTTGGCCTCGAATCTCACTTTCATGCAGACGACAGGGTCAGGATCTGACCCTCGGGCGTTGATTGGTTGATATTTTTTCAAACACGCAAACCAATTTGATTGGCTTGTTTAATTGTAACTACCGAGGGGACGCTGAGGATTTTCACATCTCATTTCTGAAGGTAAATTTCGCCTCTCTCTACCAGGGAAGGAAATTGTTTGTATACTGCACTCGCAATAACATTTGCACGGGACCAAGGCACGTAAAGGCACGCCATGTTTCGAGATTTTGACATGGATGAACCATTGTTAACACATGCTTTAGCTTGACCCCGATTAACAAATCACTCTTTACCACCCAAGTGGAGATAGTTTGTTCATAACATAATTTCCCCAGGTCTACCCCCGGTAAAAACAAATAGCGGCAGATATGCACGTGTTTGCTAAATTGCCATTGGTCACTCTTTTTATTAGCAATTTGACGCGTTTGACGGCTGTCGTCTGCATGAAAGTGAGATTCGAGGCCAAGGTAACCAGAGGTTTTTCTCTCTCTCCTCGTCGCTTTCGCGACTCGTTGTCGCGGCCTTCGCGGCTTGCTCTTGATCTCCTTCGCGAAGAAAAATCAAGAAAAACCTCTGAAACCAGGGTAAGCAATCTGGTTCAATTATGAAAATTTGATCACCCATGACCCAAGCCAACATTGTTCAAATTACATACTTCGCTCACATTTGCAAAGCTGCGTAAACGTTCTAAAAATAACAGGTTTACATACTTTTACATCTAAAGCAAAAGCCGTGCAAAACAGCAGATTTGCGCTATCATTTGCATAATGTGCAAATATAGTTCAAAGAAACATATTTGCCTACACATTTGAACCATCTGCATATGACCCTCAAATCCATGGCTGCGCATTATCTTTGCACCAAGAAGTAAATGTTGTGCAAATGTGGCATTTACCGTACCGTCATTGCTACGGATAGCAAATCTAGTGCGATATCAGCCTTTGCTCTTGCGCAAATTTGAGCAAAATTGAGCAAATGTGGTATTTGAATGTACAAAATGAAATTCAGCTGCTATCAAGAGTCTTTTGTTATTCATGGCTAGTTTGTTTCTGGGTTTTTGGTTGAGAAATACGCCGCTTGTCAAAGTCGGAAATCCGATTTCGGATGGCATCGTTCTCACCTTGCTTGATGCGTAAGAGGGTTGAAAAGTCTGAAGCGATTCTGGCCTTATTTGATAGTTTTCAGTGCATCTCGAATGGTAAGCCTGAGTGGTTTTCACGTTACGTCATCGCCGCCATGCTGGTGGACGGTAAACAAAAGATCTTTGTTTGTCCACCAGCATTTGTTCATTTCACCATTGTTATTAGTGTCTCCAGAGATTGCGTGAAAACCACCTATTTTTAATGAAGTCGAGCGTAGTTTATGGGGCTATTTAGTTTATGCACGTTTGTAAGATTTGAGACAATAATCTGACCGAGTATCAGGTTTGATTATAAGCTTATAGAACTTTAAAAAGCCTTTAGACATTTTCTAACCGCAAATAGAAAGAAAACGTTCCAAAGAATATTCTGGCTGTAAAAGAAAGCTTTGGGCGCGTTTTCTTGCCTCGAGTTCATCTTTGAGAAAAGCAAACACCGGGAAACGGGCTCAAAACATAAACAAGGATTTTCAGAGACACTTTAATACTTGTCTTCGTAAATGAAAATTGTTGTCTCTGTATATGTTTCACCGAATTATTTTCCTTTTATTGATTGTTAGTAGTCTCTTTTGCAATTTTAATCGCTTTGCCGTTTGTTTTCAGTCGCTTATGAACATCGCTTGCAGAAGTAGTCAAAATGCCATGCGTGTCAAACGCTTTTGAAGATTACACATCGTTATAAAGCCATTATGTTGAAACGTATAACTCTATTAATCTTAATTTAAACAGTCGACTTTGGCGCTTGTCAAAAGTGAGAACCGGCTCGCCGTATAGGTAATTTTGGAAATTTTTTAACGGTTTCACTGACGCGTGCTTCGATCGTCCTGAATCAGTCTGGAATAATCCATTTGCAATTCTGTAGACTTTATTTACAAGTACATAACAAGGCATCCAATATTGCTGGTAGAGCTGAACTCGGTAAATTCCCCATGATCATTGATATCAATAAAAAGATTCTAAATTACTTAGACTATCTGATAGGTAAAATTGGTAAAGATGAAGATTCAGTAGTTAAACAGGCCTTAAAAATTTCAATTGACCTTCCTCATAACGGAAAAACTAGCTTTTACTCTAATCTCATGAAATTGGTTGACTACTACGATCTAAACTATGACTTTTCCTGTAATTCATTGAGTGACTCAATAGTTAATCGGTATATCGGCATAATGAAAAATAAATACGTCTGGTACTGGAATCAGACCCTTCAACAATCACAAAAACTCAGTTTTTATTGTACATTCTCAAACTCATTAATAATTCATTAAGAAAATACAAAAGAAATTAATGTTTAATGAGTGTTTGGAAATCGGATGAAACACTGCTTAGTATTTGCATCCTTAATTTCTCCTTCAAAAATGCGCGTCGTATTTTCAACTCTCTTCTCGGTGTTTCATCTGGTGATGAAACACTGCATCTCATGTTTGATATATTACATCAAAGACGACTATAGCCCCTCGCCGTACCTAGTTTTAACAAGAAAAAACCCTTCGAGAATAGCATTAGTTAGATTTAGAATAAGTAGTCATCAACTTAGAAATGAAACAGGTAGATACGAAAAAATCCCTCGCAATGAAAGGATATGTTACTTTTGTACAAGTAACAAAATTGAAGATGAAAATCATTTCTTACTAGATTGTAAGGTTTATTTTCAGATCAGAGACATATTTTTCTCCAAACTAGAAACTAAAATAGCTGACTTCAACAGTCCGGAATATCCCTAAATTTAAGGACAGGGCCAACTGGTCACGCGCCACTTTTTAACCAATGAGATGGCGCGTTTGTGTTTATCAACAAACAAATCAAAACATCGCCCCACACCAAAAATTTTCAAAACAACGGACGGAGTCGGACAGAATTAAAGATGAGCTTACAGTACTCGTCTAGGTTTCACATTTAATATTTCAAAGAAAACATGTCATGTAAGAGAATAAGAGCATTAATCATTGCAAGGAATCATTGGGGTGTTCGAACTGTTTCCGGACCGATCGCAGAGGTCGTGGCTTCACTGGCATGGCTCAAGATTTTTGATACAAGCAAACTCGTCCCGCTTAAAAATAGCCTTAGAGAGAGTGTGAAAATTTGTTGAGATCGTACAAAACAGCATTGGTACTACCTATTAACTTCTACAGGACAAGAATCAAAGAACCAGTCATCATAACAAGAATAGAAAGTAGTTCAAATTTATTAATTTTTCTTGTTTGTGTTTTTGTGTTGTTTCGTGTTGACTTCACGCATCTGGTGCTTTCTTTGCTTGCTGTAGTACCTGCAATGTTTTAATTTTATCTCAGATAATCAGTGCATGTTCAATGAGTAGCGAAATACCGCATTTACAATTGAGATTTGCCTTGTTTCTTTTATTGTTCTTTAACGGTGGATGAACATTTGGAGAATCCAACAACATTAAATCTTTCCAGATTAGTGAATTTCAGAAACAAAGCGGTTAGTATCTACCTTGCGCTTATGATCTTCAATTTCATCCCCGCAAATTCGGCAAAGTGAGGCGAGATGATGGACGTGAATATCCATAAGACTAATAAAGTTGTTTTGGGCTTGAAAAGAAAAAAGGCAAAGGCTCGTACTAATGCGAAAAAAAGTAATAACACGGCTTTTGTGAGAAACCCGGGAGTGGAAAACGTACGTGTTTTGGACCTCGGAATTCAAAAATTGTCTACCAAAATTCTAGGTTGTCTGCCACCCCCACATTCAACATGATAAAAGTTAATCGATATGACAATCGAGGAAAAATATTTAGAACTTCGTAAAAAATCTGTGAATCGAAAAAATAATAGATACTTGTTCACCTACCTTGAAAGCCGACCAAAATCTCTCCTATACATCGCGTTGTTTAAAAGATAAAAGAAGAATAAGCCACAAAATGTGCTGAATATTTCACGGGACACTTCCAATATGGCTTCCGGTACGCTGTCTACTTAAAAAAATTGTGTATGCCTCATGAAAAGTCTTAAAAATATGCCTGAAACCTCGAAACGATGACTGATTCTGTCCGACTCCGTCCGTTGTTTTTAAAATTTTTGATCACTGGGGCGATGTTTTGATTTGTTTGTTGATAAACACAAGCGCGCCTTCTCATTGGTTGAAAAGTGTCGCGTGACCAGTTGGCCCTGTCCTTAAATTTAGGGATATTCCGGACTGTTCAAATCACTTTCACACGATACTTTAATATCTCTTCTTATGAATTCTTCTGATTATTTAATTAACTGTCAATTAGTTTCATTTATCTCGCAATGCTTTGAATTAAGAACCAAATTAATATCAATGAATGAGTGAATGAGAACTGTAACATTTTGTAATGTTTTGCACGTACTAATTAGTTGAATTGGTACTTAAATTTAGACTAATAGCTTTTGCAATACTGTAATTCCTTTGTGGTCATGCAAATAAAGCATTTAGCGTTGTTGTATGGAGGAAATTAAATATCAAATCCGTGTCATAAGAAAAAGATTATAACGCCTCGCTCGGATACTGCCTGAGGTGCTTCAAAAGTCCCATACAATTTACTGTAACAACGTGACAGGAAATTGTATTGGACTCTTCAGGATACTTACAGTTCAGACAATATGTGTCCCCTCAAAGGCTATCAGAGTGGCTTGCTTTACCAACTATTCAAAATAATAACCTGTTCAAAAACAATGGAAAGTTGCATTAATTTATGGGATCAAATGGGCCCTAATTCGTATTGTTTGTTCTTGACTGATACGTGGCTGTGTTTTGCCTATTAAAAACCGTCGTCTGCCAATTTTTAGCCTCCCCTATCGAAGTCAAGGGGTTGCTCGTCGGAAAATTTCGAGAACACTCCTAAAAGGTACCAAAACCTGTCCCAAATTAATTTCCACCCCTAAGAGGTACCAATTCAACAACAACAAATTATATAACTGGCACTGCAAATTTTAATAGTAATAAAGTTAACTTTCGAACACTTTTTTCTCAACGACCTTTTGAAAGTATTGTAATACGCTTCATCCTCATAATGCGTATCAACTCTGGCAGCAGTCATTTTAGGTTTTAGAGCCCTAAGCGGTACCAATCCACAAATTTAAACCCCTAAAAGGTACGACGAGCACCCCCGTCACTCTTATAGATTTTTAGTTGAAAGAAAGGAGCAAAATCGACGAAAGTACAAAGATCCTGTCCCTATAATGATACACACCTTGTAAAATAACACCTTCTTTACTTTTGTTTCTATTTAGAGTTGGAAACGTAAAGAAAAAAGCCATTTATCATGCCTCGTCACCGTGTTCTTTGCGTTGGTCTCATTGCCCTTGATATCGTCAGCACCTGTCAACGTTTTCCGGATGAAGACGAAGACATCCGAGCCACATCCCAAAAATGGCAGACCGGCGGAAATGCTTGTACCAATGCCACGGTGCTGACTCAGTTTGGGATGCAGTGTGAGTTCCTTGGTTCCTTGTCACGCGGAGCTGAAGCTGAATTTGTCTGCAAACACCTGCGTGACCGTGGAGTGTGTTACAGTAGCTGTGTTCGACATTCCGACTGTGGTACTCCAATTTCGTGTGTGACGCTGAGTCTCGAGACCGGAAGCCGAACGGTGGTGCACGCAAGGAATAACCTTCCGGAGCTTTCAGTATCCGCCTCGAGAAAATCAACCTGTCGAACTACTGTAGAAGAAACGAGGAAGAAATTGTGAACATGATTGATATGGTAGAAAAATGGAATTCCACGCTCACGCTCGAAAACAAGATTATCGTTTCTGTGGAGTTAGAAAAACCGCGAAAAACTCTCCTACCATTGCTAGATAAAGCTGACGTTGTGTTCATAAGCAAAGATTTTGCTCAATTCTGTGGTTATTCTTCAGCCTCCGAAGCTGTCAAATCCCTGCGTAATAAAATCAAACCTGGTGCCACCATGATTTGTGCTTGGGGAGAAAAAGGTGCAGATGGTGCTGGTCCCAATAGTGATGTCAAGCACAGCGATGCCTACCCCCCTGAGAAGGTCATTGACACTCTTGGGGCCGGCGATACATTCGTTGCTGGCGCTATATACAGCCTCATAAAAGAGTCCTCGGTTGAACAAGCGTTGATCTTTGCCTGCAGTTTGGCGGGGTTCAAGTGTGGTGTGGCAGGAAATGATGGTCTCGTAAAAGCGTTATATAATTACCAGAACAACAGCTGTCACTAAGGGTACCCCTAATCATTTAAAGTAGTGAGACCAATTGCAAGGGAGCTTAATGCTGTGTTTAGACTTGAACGGTTTACTGAGGTAGGGGAGTTTACTTACCTAGGTAAACATTTTCCGTGTATAAACGCTAACTGATACTTTAATAAATGCCGCAAAAGACAAAAGAAATTTGACCAAGGTAAAGGAATTTATTTGCCTGCAAATAAAAATGTTTATGTCACCTAGTCACGCAATGATTATGTTAGTTTGCTTAGAGGGGCACTTATTACTAGTCACGCATTCACCTTTAACATAGGTAATCGGCAGGGAAGAACTGTGAGAAGGGTCCAATTTGACACAAAATAGTCAAGTATTGATCACACGATGATCAAGAGATCAATCGGAAAATTACTAGCCGGGAAATCACTAGCTGGTAAATTACTTGCCGGAATATTACTTGCTGTAAAACTACTAGTCACGAGCTCGTTCGGAAAAGTACTGAGCCTCGACCTCATTTAAGGTTAGGGTATAAGACAAGCTGTTTTCCCCGAAGTCTTCCTCTTGGTCTCCAGACGTAACAAGCTTTGCGAACTTGACAGCCGCCTACCTCCATCCTTCACTTCCAGAGTTGAGTATATCTTTCTTGTTGTTTTTTAAGTTAGTCATGTCTCCTAAACCCCATGTTCTCATTATGGGCCACTCCTTTGTCCGTCGTTTTGAATTATTTTTGTCTAAACGCTTAGACGCAAGGGTACGACGGGATCTTAACTTGTCCCGTTCCGCGCAGATAACTTTTCTCGGAGTTGGCGGTCGCACTGTCGACAAGCTATCTAAATTTGATTTACATTTAGTAAGGCGCCTACAACCCCAAATTGTGATTTTGGAGATAGGTTCCAACGACCTTTCCCCACCGGACGCTAGGCCCGAGGTGGTAGGTTCGAAGATCGAGACCCTCGTTCAGTGTAACGCCTTCCCAGTTGTTTTGTTTAACACGTGACCCGGTCACGCGCATCCGGGTTTTCAGTTTTTGTAAGCTCGACTAGGGAGCGGAGTGTTTTTGGCAACGTCGCCCAACGCAGTTCTTTAGGCTTCGCACGAAGCATGTTGTAATAGCCATTACAGTCTTTGACGGTCCCTTCGGTCCGTTAACATCTTGTGAACCAGCATTAAACGGAACTAAGGATCTTGTTAGACGTTTTGGTCATTGTGGAGTGAACCTTTCAGAATTTCTGCAACGCATGTTGCCCTCGCGCCGCCTTCACCCAAAAGCGGTCGCTACAGTCAAAGACTCGTATTTACCTCAAGGAACTTTGAAGACTCCTGTTTAATCTGAGGAACTCTAACGAATTGTATTTACGCCGAGGAACTTTACCATGGATTCAGCAAAATTCGATGATAAACACGAGGATACCGGACTCGGGCTAACCTTCGTGTCGAGACCAGAGGAATTTCTCATCGAGAAGAGCGCAAAAAAACACACCTCAAGCCCAGCTCACGAAGAAATCGTCGACTCAACAAAGACTGAGGTTAGCTCATCTGTTATTTTACCGGATAATGTGTCTTTACGTCCAAAAATAGAGGAAATTTCATCGATTACAAATGCCGACATTATTGTCGATTCGAGTAACACTAGGCCCAGGACCCTCACGGCCAAAGGGCGGGAATACAAATGTGGCTTGAAGAGAAGCGCTGCGATAGATAACGACCGTCAGTTTCGCTCTAAATTAGACACTTTTAAAGAGCAAATCCTCTCAGGCAAAGATCCTAAGGAAATTAAGGAAGATATTTCAGCTTTGATCAAGGAGTTAGACATTGTCTTACAAAGTTTTGACCAATGGATAGAGCTATCAGATGATTCGGATGAAACTCATCAGGCCACAAGTAAACAAACTTATCTGCTTGACACATGGAAAGCAGTTCATGATACAGCCGTGAAAGAAATTGACAAATTACAAAATGATGCAGCCTCTATCACATCTCAAAGGTCCCACCGTTCACGAGTCTCGAAAGGGTCGGGATCAAGTAGAAGTTCTTGCAAGGAGACCCTGCTTGAATTTCGAGCTAAGAGAGCAGCCCTAGAAGAAACGTTGAAGTTTTCAGCAGTTATTGCCGAACAAAAACAGAAACTGGAACAGTTGAAAATACAAAAAGAACTTGGAGAAGTCACTGCACAAGAGCAAGTCTACCAAAAAGCAATGCAAGAAGAAAACTGTCTGCAGTCGCCTGCACTGCCGACAGAAACCTATGATCCAATTTCCACCTTTATTGCCAGCAATAATGCTGACGAATATACGTCTACGCCGGGTGCGCCTGCTACAACGCCCTTTGACACTAGAACACCAGTGACTAAAGTGACAGTGACGTCATCGTCCACACCACTTGACGTTGTATCTGTATCTTTGAATCAAGGCCCTCAAGGATCAACCAATCGAATCTCACACTCTACCACTGCAACCACCTTCAGCTTAAGAGGACAAGCTCCTCCAGTTTACACATCGCCTGCGTGTACTATGTCCCAAATTGGACTCACACCTCCAAGAGGTTTTTGCGGAAATTTTCCAGCGTTTGTACCATCGTCATATACAGCCTACTCCCCTGCACCCCAAGATTATTCAGTGCAACTAACTGACACCCTAGCCAAGATCAGTCAGCTACAACGCCTCCCTCAAGCCACACCAGATGTTTTTAGGGGTGATGAGACTGACAAGACTAAATTCTTCCTGTGGGAGAATTCTTTTGATAGTCTGATTGATTCAGCACCAGTGACAGCCCAACAGAAACTACACTTCTTGTACCAATATTTGGATGGCAAAGCCAAAAAAGTGGTAGAGCAGCTTCAGTACTTAGTGCAGAACCCTGAAAGTGCGTATCAACAAGCCCGCACAATCCTCAAGGAACGTTTTGGCCACCCAGCAATAATCAGTACCAGTTTTCAGAAGAAATTAACAACCTGGCCAAAGGTGGGACCGAACGATGCAGCAGCCTTAGAAGAATTCAGTGACTTCCTTCAACAGGTGAAGATTGCAAGCGAACACATTTTGAGTCTCCAAGTCCTTAATTACCCGTCACAGATTCAAAGTCTTGTCGAAAAGCTGCCATCGTGGTTCAAGCCCAAATGGTCTGATAAAGTGCTGAAACTTCAGAAGAAAGAAGGCAAGGACGCATTCCCTTCATTTGCAGACTTCGCTCAAGAAGTGCGTTACCACGCTGAGCGTGTCAACATACCTCAAATTGTTCAAGCTTCAGGTTCAAGTGGTACACCACAGACAGACCGTTTCAAACCTTTGAACCGCCAACCCCGCCTGCGTCCTCCAGCTGTTAATCTGACCTCCACTTCACCCCCCAGTAACAATGGCGAGACAAATGCTAATCACGAAGAACCAATAGAAATCTCCAATGTGCTTTCAACCCATGCTCAGCAACCGGACACTACCAAAGCTACTGCGGCTAACACGTATTGCTTCTATCACAAGATGAAGTCTCATAGCATGAACGATTGCGAACAGTTTCAGAAATTAGGATACGAAGAACGCAGAGATTTCCTAATGAAAAACAAAGTCTGTCTCAAGTGTGTTAATTCCAACAAACATGTTGCCAGAGACTGCGAACAAGACAGGCTAGATTGCAAGATATGTCGACAGAAACATGCCACTGTACTGCATGACCCATCCAGGCACAAAGTGATTAATGCCAGTGAAGCGAGGTCTGCTTGCTCACGAGTCTGCAATCAAGGGCATTCTGCTCGTTCATGCGCTAGAATAGTTCTCGTCGAAGTCTTCCATCAAGACAACCCTTCAGCAAGGATGCTGACCTATGCAGTTCTGGATGACCAGTCAACAGATGTCTTCATCACAGACACTCTTCTCGACCAGTTGCAGGTCAAAGGCCAGGAAGTTAACCTCAATATCAGTACGATTGCGGGCGTGAACACTGTGCGTACTCAGAAAGTAAACGGATTGCACATCAAGGACACAGACAGTCGACACAATTCTATTAAGATTCCGTTTGCATACTCACAAGAGAAAATTCCAGCTAGCCATCAGGACATCGCCACGCCTAACATTGCCCAACTCTGGCCGCACCTTAAGGAGATCGCCCACCACATCCACTATCATCCCGGAGTAGAGATAGGATTGTTAATCGGTCGTAACATCCCATCTGCCTTTCAGCCATTACACGTTATATACGGCAAAGACAATGAGCCGTGGGCTGAAGAGTACAAGTTCGGCTGGACGATCATCGGTCCAGTTTGTCTAGACAACCAACAAGACAGTACGGCTTGTGCAACAGTTAACCGCATCACCGTACGACGAGAAGATTCTCACAACCTCTTCAATGTTCCAACGAGCAACAGTTCCAGAGAAGAGGCCGTAGCCTCTTTCGCTTCCAAACATCAATCTAAGGATGTCACTACGCCCCAGCAGATAAGAGAAATGATGCAATTGGATTACAGTGAACTACATCATAGCCGAACCATCCGAGGCACTGAGAACACCGAGTCTGTCGAGGACAGACGTTTCAATGATCTTCTTACCACAAGCATCCATACAAATGAACTGGGCAATTGGGAAATGCCGCTACCACTGAGGACAGACAAGTTGAGTCTGCCGAACAACCGAGAACAATGCCTAAACAGGCTACTAGGCATAAAAAGAAAACTTCTCAAGAATGGCAAGGTTTTGAAGCAATATACTGAGTTCATGCAGAAAATGTTTAACAAGAACCACGCCAGTCTCGTCCCATCAGATCAACTCAAGACTGCCACAGGAAAGGTGTGGTACTTGCCTCATTTTGACATTTATCACCCCAAGAAACCTGACCAAATTAGAATCGTTTTCGACTGCAGTGCCATCTTCCACAACGAGTCTCTCAACAAACATCTGCTACAGGGCCCTGACATGATGAATGCCCTCGTTGGTGTGCTCTCGCGGTTCCGAAAGGAAGAGACAGCAGTGACATGCGACATTGAACAGATGTTTCATAGTTTTCACGTCAGCCCGGAACACAGAGACTTTCTACGATTTCTGTGGTTCAAGGATAACAACTTAGAGAGTCAAATCGTAGAGTACAGCATGAACGTCCACCTTTTCGGGGCAGTCTCCTCCCCAGGAGTTGCTAATTTCGGTCTCAGAATGACAGCAGAAGCCGGCAGAGAACAGTTTGGCAATGAGGCCGCAGACTTCTTGAAGAACGACTTCTACGTAGATGACGGGTTGAAATCTTTCGCCACACCAGCTAAAGCAATCAATGTCATCAAGAATACCCAAGCCATGTGCGCAGCAGTTAACCTACGCCTGCACAAGTTTGCCAGCAACAGTGAGACTGTGCTGGAAGCCTTACCTGCTGAAGATCGTTCCAAGGACTTGAAGGACCTCGATCTACGTCACGATGTCTTACCTGTCCAACGATCCTTAGGTACCTATTGGTGCATCCAGTCTGATACCATTGGATTTCGAATTGAGCTCAAGGACAAACCTCTCACCCGTCGCGGAATTCTATCAACTGTGAGTTCAGTTTATGATCCGCTTGGTGTCATTGCACCTGTCATCTTAGTCGGAAAACAGTTGCTCCAAGAACTGTGCCGCGAAGGCATCGACTGGGACGACCCAGTTCCTGCCCACATCCGTTCACAATGGGAAAAATGGAGATCCGAACTACCTCTTGTGGAGACGATCAAGATAGCAAGGTGTCTCAAGCCACCTGATTTCGGCGAACCAGTTGCCGTGGAGTTACACAGCTTCTCCGATGCCAGCAACACAGGCCTCGGCCAGGTAACCTACCTACGTCTTGTAAACAGTTCAGGCCAAGTACATGTCAGCTTCCTGATGGGCAAAGCTAGAGTCGCGCCACTAAAGCCAATGTCAATTCCACGCCTTGAACTGACCGCCGCCGTGGTTGCTACTAACGTAGCCTCCATGCTCAGCCAAGAGCTTAACTACAGTAACCCAGTGAAACTGTTTTACACGGACTCTTCCGTCGTTCTAGGGTACATTCGAAATGACGCGAGACGCTTCCATACGTACGTCGGAAATCGTGTTCAACACATCCGCGACAGATCAAACCCACAGCAGTGGCATTACGTTAGCAGTCCGAACAACCCAGCTGATATCGCGTCAAGAGGTGCCACCACCAAAGAGCTTTCTGAACACGAACTATGGTTCAATGGCCCTGAATTCCTATGGGAAAGCGAAGTACCGGTGATCAGCCTAGACCAAGTTGCGGATCTACAACACGAAGACGTTGAAGTGAAGAAACCTAAGTCCACCGTCTGCATTTCAAGCCATGAAGAAACCAAAAGCGAGGAGAAGGAGAGCTCTCACAGTATTCTAGAACCAGAACGCTTTCGCCATTCATCTTCCCTCATTCGCCTAAAGAGGAGCATTGTGCGCATCCAGAGAATGATAGAACAGAGACGCCCTAACAGGCAGTTCAACACAAGGCCCAACACCGGCCCCCCTTCAGTCGAAGAATTACGCTTAGCAGAAGAAGTAATTCTCAAGTCAGTTCAGTTCGAGCACTTCGGCAAGGAGATCCAAATCCTTCAAAATGCCAACCACCAAGATGGTATGTTCCAGGATCGCCACAGTGCTCATACCAGGAACGAAACGATCAAGAAGACAAGTTCTCTCTACAAACTGGACCCCTTCTTAGACAGCAAGGGAATCCTCAGAATTGGCGGACGACTCCTAAAAGCCGAATTAGATTATGGCATAAAACATCCGATCATATGTCCAAAGAAGAGTCACGTGACGAATCTCCTCATCCGACACTTTCACAGCAAAGAGCACCACCCAGGTTATGGGATGACCCACAACTCCATCAGGCAAGCAGGTTATTGGATTGTGAACGGTCGTTCTGTTGTCTCCCATCTCCTGTCAAGCTGTGCCATTTGCCACAAATTGCGCGGACGAGCACAAGTCCAAAAGATGGCAAATCTTCCTGAAGAACGTGTGACACAAGCACCGCCCTTTACCTACACGGGTATGGACGTTTTCGGCCCATGGTATATTAAGGAAGGCCGAAAGGAATTGAAACGTTGGGGCATCGTCTTCACGTGCCTCTCATCCCGGGCGATACACCTTGAAACCTTGAACACTATGGAAACAAGTTCATTCATTAACGCGCTCAGAAGATTCATCAACAGAAGAGGCAAAGTGCGCCAACTAAGATCAGATCAAGGAAGCAACTTCATCGGAGGAAGAAACGAGCTCAATGCAGAGGTGAACACTGACACAGTGAAGAACTTCCTATTAACACAAGAATGCGACTTCATCGAGTTCAAGATGAATTTCCCCAGCTCCTCACACATGGGAGGTGTGTGGGAGCGCATGATACGAACAGTACGCTCCTCTCTATCTGGCCTCCTCGAAGATCAGTCAACGCAGCTAGACGACGAAGGGTTACGTACTCTCTTCACTGAAGCCGAAAACCTCGTGAACAGCCGCCCGCTGACCACCGACAGCTTGTCAGACCCACAGGCACCTGAGCCGATCACACCAAATCACTTGCTCACTCTGAAGACGAAGGCAGTACTACCTCCGCCTGGCAACTTCTCTCGACCAGATCTGTACACCAGAAAGAGATGGCGCAGAGTTCAATTCTTGGCTGACCAATTCTGGCTCCGATGGCAAAGAGAATATTATCTACAGCAGCAAAAGCGTCAGAAGTGGAACAAGACCGTCCCTAACGTCCAAGTTGATGATATTGTTCTGATTTGCGAAGATTCTTCCCCAAGAAATGAATGGCCTCTCGCCAGAGTCACCCAAGTCTATCCCAGTGATGACGGACTCGTTCGCAAAGTCTCCCTCTTCTATACTGAATCCGGAAATAAGAAGCTTCTGGATAGACCCGTACACAAGTTAATCCTTGTTCATCGTCCGAAGGAAGAGACGACTGATGCAAGTTACAGAAGGAAACTTCGATAGACCGGAGTACGACCCCGTCGGGGAGCCAGCAGAAAGAATTACCCTCTTGAACACTAAGAACACTAAGTTTATTTTGACATTTATTTTATTGTTAAGTCATACATTTCACAATGTATGGGGAGCCATGTAACGCCTTCCCAGTTGTTTTGTTTAACACGTGACCCGGTCACGCGCATCCGGGTTTTCAGTTTTTGTAAGCTCGACTAGGGAGCGGAGTGTTTTTGGCAACGTCGCCCAACGCAGTTCTTTAGGCTTCGCACGAAGCATGTTGTAATAGCCATTACAGTCTTTGACGGTCCCTTCGGTCCGTTAACATCTTGTGAACCAGCATTAAACGGAACTAAGGATCTTGTTAGACGTTTTGGTCATTGTGGAGTGAACCTTTCAGAATTTCTGCAACGCATGTTGCCCTCGCGCCGCCTTCACCCAAAAGCGGTCGCTACATTCAGCGTTTACACGCTGAATGCCGAGTTGAAACAATAGTAGTTTGTCAGACCATTAACCGCGCTGCAGGTTTGAGGGATCCACCCTCCTTCAACGATCGTGTGGCCCTTCTCAACCAATATCTCAGCGTGGTGCTGGAGAGACTACCTTTTGCTGTTTTCTGGCGTCACAAAGGACTTCGAAAACCCACCGTTCGCATTTTATGTAGAGACGGGGTACACCTTAATGCCAAAGGGCAATATGCTCTCTATCGGAGTTACAGGGGCGCTATTCTATCCGCTATTAAGCTCAGTTGCCTTCCCGCGGCGGGTCGCGCTCCCAGCTTAAATTAGGTCCTTTTTTACACCCACACTTTCTTTTTTCTTACATGTCTAAATAGACTGTTTGTATATGTTTACTGAGAACTCTATGAGTTCCCAAGCTTTGCGGCAGATAAGCATGTTCCTTGCGGCAGCTATCATTATTTGGGCTTGCCAAACATGTTGCCGTTTTTCTTATGTATTACGGTTCGCTGGAACCGTTCTTTCTATTATTATTTTTTAATTTAATTTTATTTACTTTTCGTTTTTCTTCTGTTTTGTTACGTGATCAAAAGTGGGGTATGGACCTGCTGGGCATAAGCGGTTTCTTTAGCCAACGCGCACATACCCGCAATTTTTCTTGTTCGCATCCACAGGTTACTTTCCTTGCTACACATAAGCTGTTTTTGTTTTCCAGTCAATATGATGACTCGTCGGCAATCTCGTGCTGCCCCTACCGTACCTCCTGCACCACGCCCACAGAAGCGTGCTGCCCCGGCCACGCGAGAATCTCACAAAGCAAAGAGGTCAAAATCAGCTGCCCGGGCCACAGTTTCTAATACGGACAGCCGTCCACCCGCCTCGGAACGTCCCTCCCAATTGGTCACTGTTCCAATCGCCGGCAACGACGCAGCCCCTGCCCCGGTGGACATCGCTGCCATAGTCTCAGAAGCCGTGCTAGGAGGACTTCAAGCAGCCGGCATACTCCCTCAAGCTCAGAAGGAGACAGATGGTTCGAACGCCACTCCGGCTGCTGCTGTACAGGGGTCAGTAGCGGCCGTAATCCAGGACATTACCGGTGAGAGACCTCCTCCTACGAACCCGTCGACTATAAGTACCAGCCCGCTATCAATAAATAGCATAGCTCAGTCTAATGACCGGCCCCAGCTGATTCATCAACAAATCGCTGTACCTCTCGCCTCCAGGGTATCTGATAAAATTCAATCAAAAATTTGGGCAAACGAGTATATTGATTTAGGGACCCTATTGCAAATAGCATCCCAAAACCAGTCACAGTACAATTTTGTTGTTCAAACGCAACACTCTTCAGATCGGCCGGTCATTAGCCTCGAGCCAGCACAGAAACCTAAGAGAATTGCCAATATAGACCAATGGATATCAGCCTTTCAAACATTTGTAGCTATTTATACCGTCCGATCACCGACCGACGCCCCAGCTTTAATGAAATATTCCGAGATAGTGCGGGACCTAGCGGCTAAGAACGCCCATTGGCGTTATTACGATGAAAACTTTCGCTTTTTGAGGCAAAAAACTCTTTTCCCCTGGGACCAGATCCATTGGGAACTGTGGTTGCAGGCGCACCACATGCAAAAGTCCCCTACGGTAGTTTCCTCGGACTCACGCAACAGGCCTACAAGGTCGCCCTTTCCGTCCGGCTTTTGCTGGAGATTTCACAGAGGGGAAAAGTGTTCCGGCTGTAACTTTAAACACGAATGCTTTCGATGTGGATCTCATCATCCAGCCAACCAATGCCACTTTCCCAAGCAACAGGCAAACTCCACCAAAGCTGTACCGCGACCGAAATCCACAGCACTCACCGCAAATAACTCAGCCCCTACCTCCCGCACTGTCTCGTCCATTGGCAACGCCAATCAAAATAGATAAATTACAGGCCTATCTGGAGGGCTACCCTCCTCGATCTCGGCAATACCTCATCGAAGGTTTCCGTTTTGGTTTTTCTATTGATTATGTTGGTCATCGCAGTAATTTTGTATCCAAAAATCTTTTGTCAGCCTCCACTAATCCTAAGGCGGTAGACGAAAAATTAGCTAAAGAAATTCAGTTAGGAAGAATCGTTGGTCCTTTCGATGGACAGCCCTTTCCAGTCTTTCATGTTTCTCCTTTAAGCTTGATTCCTAAAAAGGTGCCGGGGGAATTCCGCCTAATTCATCACTTGTCCTTTCCAGAGGGGAAGTCAATTAATTCCCATATCCCGCAAATTGCTTCCAGCGTCCACTACGCTAATATTGACGATGCCATCAGGCTAATTCGACGCACAGGCAGGGGCTGTGCGCTAGCGAAGACCGATATCAAAATGCTTTTCGGCTGATTCCGGTCAGCCCCTCTGATTACAATTTGCTGGGGATTTGCTGGCGTGATCGATTCTATGTTGATAGAAATCTTGCTATGGGGCTTTCCAGTTCTTGCAAAATATTTGAGTGTTTCAGTTCCGGTCTGGAATGGATTGCTCGCTTTAGGTTACATATACCCGGCATATTACATTTGTTAGATGACTTTCTGATCGTCAGCAAATCGCTTGCATCGTGCGCTAATGATCTGCAAGTTTTTCTCAAAACGTGTGATGAATTGGGCGTTCCAATGGCTCCCGAGAAAACAGTAGGCCCTAGCTTCGTGTTGTCATTTGCGGGTATTGAGCTTGACACACAGAACATGGAAGCACGGCTCCCTAGCAACAAACTTACTAAATGTCGTGACTCTATTCAACACTTCCTTCGTCGGAAAAAGATAACTTTAAGAGAACTGCAATCCTTAATTGGTCTTCTCAATTTTACTTGTTCTGTCATAGTGCCCGGTCGAACTTTTTTACGCCGTTTAATTAACTTGACAGTCGGGGTTAAACGCCCTCGATATTTTATTCGTCTAAATCGGGAAACAAAATCTGACCTTAAATTATGGCTTAACTTTTTAGAATCATACAATGGCAAGTCTTTCTTTTTAGACTATAATTGGCTCTCGTCAGCCAAACTACATCTTTACACTGATGCAGCAGGTTCTTTAGGTTACGGTGCAGTTTTCGGCTCGCATTGGCTTTATGGTCAATGGCCTTCAAACTGGCTAGGTCGTAACATTATAGTCCTAGAGATGTTTCCGATCGTTATAAGTCTTTCAATATGGGCGTCAGAACTGGCCAACAAATGCGTCCTTTTTCACACGGATAATCTAGGTCTAGTTGATGTTATTAACAAGAAAACTACGAAAGATAACAAGCTAATCGTCCTCTTGCGTGAACTAGTTTTACAATGTTTGAAACATAATATTTTATTTCGGGCGGTCCACGTGCCTGGGGTGCTAAATGTCAAGGCTGACGCTTTATCGCGCTTACAGGTCACGAAATTCAAGTCCCTGGGACAGGGCATGGACCACGAACAAACCTTAGTTCCACCACATCTTCTACCGGAGAGCTGGCCTCTGTAGCACAAACACTTCTGTCCGCTAGTCTCATTAAGTGTTCCAAGGACGCTTACAAGCGCTCATGGAGCTTATTCACGAGATGGGCTCAGTCCTTTTTAGGTAACGAAGTCTTATGCTTACCTTTACAGCCCGCGATTATAGTACTATTTGTTTCACATCTTTATTCGCATAATTATGCTTCCTCCACTGTGACTAGTTATTTATCTGCTATCGGCTATGCCCACAAGTTAGCAGGTGTGAATGATCCAACGGAAACTGCGATCATTCGTCAAATTCTTAAAGGTTATCGCAAGTTAGCACCGGTACGTGATGTACGTCTTCCTATTACACTACCAATCTTGCGGCAGCTTGTTGCCTCATTTCAGCACACTACAGAGTCAGCCTACCAGTTTAAGATGTTTTCAGCTATGTGCTATATAGCCTTTTTTGCATTTTTACGTATCGGCGAGATAACAGTTAATGGAAGTGATCAGAGTAATCTGATTAAACTTAATCAGCTTTCACGTTTAATGACGACCCAAGGGCAGGTCGTAGCTCTTCAACTGACAATTTATAAATATAAGCACAGTAATAATGGGCGCCCATTTGTTATTGACATCTTTCAAGAAGAATCTGGTTGCCCGGTCAAAGCTGTCTTAGCGTTTATTTCTGTTAGAGGGGCCACCAGTGGCCCCCTGTTTTGCTGGCCTGGCGGGGCGCCAATAAAAAGATCAATTTTTGTGGAACAACTTAATAGGGCTCTTAGATTTTGTAATCTTGACCCTACCTTGTACAAAGCACACAGTTTTCGCATAGGTGCAGCCACTTGGGCTGCTGCTAAGGGTCTGTCTGACGCACAAATTCGCGAGTTAGGACGATGGAAGTCCAATGCATTTTTAAGCTATATTCGTACACCTAGTTTATCTACACATGCAGCTAGTTCATGAGTAATCTGTCCTCAAGCAGGTGCTGAGGAACTGTTTACTCTTCGGCTTTTTCTGGGTCATCCGTCTTCGGGTGGGGCGAGCCTCCCTACAGGAGGCTTGTGGCCTTTTTTTTCTCCGCCTTCACCTTTGCCAGAGCGTAAAAAATCAAATAATCATAGCTAATTAAATTTGTTTGAAGATGTTATATTTAATCAATAAATCGGCCATCTTGCGTGGCCAAAATTATACCCAAACACATCGTTGTCCCTTGTTTCTTTAAGCGCTCTTGCAAACATAGCTCGACTGATGACCCCAGAATTTAGCCAAAGGTTCTCTTTATAATAAGGGTATAAAGGACAAGCGGGCAAGGAGGCATAAAAGTTGTAATTACCCTGTGATCAGGCATGGTTACAGTTGGTAACCAAGGTCAAGATGACAGATATATCCACTTGTGGCGGTGTAATATGTCACATCCCGCGGTGTGCAGACCGTACGATTGTCACGTTTTCGGCCAAGCATTTCTATCATGGCAGATAACAGAGAAGTCAAAGAACGATTGGAACGCCTTGATATCCTGAAATTTTCTTTCCATCAATCTTCCACGAAATCTCCTTGCAAAAGGCTCTCAAACCAGAACTGATTTCGCGGCCATGCCCACGCACGTCTAGCTCGTCTGGTATTTTTTACAGCAATTTGGAGTAAAGTCATCCGTTTTCGCCTCGACCTCTTGAGGTGTTGTAACATCAACATCTTACGAAATCTTGACGTTTCTGTTTGCAACTCTTGAATTAAGAAATAAAAACCAATGGCCACGAAAGCCACCACTTTACTTCTTGAAGCGAGCGTGGTTTTAGAATTTCCCGCCAGTTTGATTTCATGACGTAGATAATGCAGATTCTTCGTTTTCACTGTCACGCAATAAACACGGCACAAAAAAATACATTTGAAACCATCCAGTGGAAGAAGCCAAGAAAATGAAATGTTATAAAAGGCTAATATATAAACAATTTGTCCAAATCTCAGGTCTTTGTGGCCCACAGTGTCTGAGTTAGTTGCCGAAACATTTCACGCACCTTTGTAGAGCTTTGTATGGAGACGCCATATTGGTGGACAGAAACTGTCCACCAATATGGCCGCCGGAAATCAACAAAAACATCTGGAGTTCACTTTTTCTATAAAAGCGCCTCCTTTTCACTCGAGAACTAGCATACTTGCGCATAAACATATCTTCTAATACTGGAAATGGTTAAACTGCTTAAAATCAAGCGGAGAGACTTTTTTCAAGGAGATAGCATTCCTATTTTGGTGTCACGCACTGTAAAAACTCGGAAGTTCAAACTGCTGTATTTTCGAAATGAAACATGCTTCGGGGCTGGAAACGTGCACAAAGATTTATTTCCTATTAATCTTCAACCTAGTGTAAATAAGAATTCGTAAAACCTCGCTTTTTTGACTTTGCAATCTGATGACGTCACCGCGAAAACCATCAATAGCGGGAGTGTAGACAGATCAACTTGAGTTACTTGAGCTACAATCTTGGACAAAACTGTTGAGAAAATTGCATATTTGGGGGGCATTTTTTCTGAACTTCGTAGCCGACCGATTCTTTCCTCCCCCCCCCTCCCTCCCCCTGGAAGCAGTGTTGTTGGGTCTTCAAAAGAAAGTCGGATCCCTAAGCATTTGTAGGAAGCAACTTTGAATTGGGGGAGGGGGTATTCTTTACGCAAAGCCGCTGATTTGGAAATAGTCTTGTTGCGTTAGGTAGTGTGCATTAATGAAAACATTTTCTCAAGTAGTTTTGTCCAGGATTGTGGATTTTGTTTCATTTGACGGTAAAAATCTTCAAAGACCACAAAATTCATTGGCGAACGTGCCTTTCCCGGGCCTTTCCCATACAAAACTCTTATACTGGTCAGGTTCAATGTCTGAGTCACAGCAGGACCAGAAATTTGTGACGTCATTAGTGCAAAGCGTTGTTTATGAAGGGCGAGTGCTGCTACACCACCACGGCCTGAACCTTGCTTTGAGTTAGTTATATTATTTTGTGTGATGTCAAGAGACACCTTCCTGACTGTTTATTTGTGTCCATTTATATCTTGTAGATAAAATTCTTCCTTAAAGCCTTACTCAAGCTAGAATGAACTTAAGCAGGAGGTACGTTTGGCTTCTTGCCATCTTGATTAATTCATTCTTTGGTTACTTGATATTCAAGTCAGCTGCACAACTCCTTATTCATCCAAACTTCAGGCCGGTCAAAATCATGGTGGAGCGAGGGCTGTAAACGCCACGGAAAGTGTTGCTACCAGCACTAAAGACATTGTAACTGCGGAAATTCCTGGTGATGGACGTTTCCAAATCGGCCATTATGTTTCTAGACTTAACTCTTCCATAATTGGAAAAGAGTTCAACTTTGATAATTCAACTCTAGCTGTAATAAGAAGGGTTCTTCGGGATCAAACTTTCAAGCGAAAGCCAATCGAGTCCATTGATGCCAAAACGCCATTTTTTGATCTCGTGGCCCTTGTGACCGCGTGTTCAAGTAACCACTACGGCGAATTTAAACCTCACATAGAAGATTTTAAAAAGAGTTTCCCTGGAACGAAATGTTTTTTCTACGATCTTGGACTAAGCGATGAGCAGATCAATGAAGTTAAAAACATGCCTGACCTAGTGTACAGAAAATTCGACTTATCCTGCGTATCCTGAACACGTTCGTTACCTGCAAGATTATGCCTGGAAACCGCTGATAATTCAAGAAATGCTTTCTGAATTTGATGGAACAGTGTGGTTTGATTCATCTGTCAAATTCTTAGGAAACCTAACCAATAATGTAATAGAACTTATGTCCCGCCACAATAAAGGCGCAGTGTTTTATCTCGACTCAACCCACCACTCTATAGTAGCCCCTACTCAACCGGGCATGCTTGAATACTTTCCGATGATAAAGCAAGGCACAGTTAAGGACATGCTTCAGGCCAGTGCAGTGGTTTACATAAACAAGGATGAAGTACAAAGGCATATAATGAAATGGGTTGTGATTTGCACCCTTAAACAGGACTGTATCGCACCGCCCGGTTCAAAATTATTTTGTGGGTTTCAGTTTCCTCGAGACTGGTTTGGGGGCTGCCACAGATATGACACGTCTCTGCAAAATATCCTTGTTTCGAACGCTTATAACCATGAACATGAGAAATATCAGTACTGGAGTAAAGATTTTGCCGTTATGGCCCGGGGGTAACTTTCCTTGAGAAACTCGCAAAGGAAAGACTGTGCATACCGAATTTTGTTAACATCTCGATAGCTATTGAATGTATGGTTGTTTTACCCGTGAGAATCACAAAAACAGAGACATATTGGAAGAGAGATTACGGAATTTGCATTCCTCCGATGTTTGAAAATATGCGAGTCGCCAATGTAGTCCAGTTTCTGGAAATGTTGCACCTTTTAGGAGCGTCATATTTTACATTTCATGACTACAATATCTCTGACTGCGCGTGGAAGATGTTTAGTTACTACCAAAGAAAAGGGTTAGCACAAGTTCGTCCTTGGAATTTAGCCACCTATATCACAATCAAAGACGTTCATTACCACGGGCAAAGTTTTTCCATGCAAGACTGCATGTTCCGATCAATAACTTGTCTCAACGTCGGTGCCTTCAACGATTTGGTTGAGTATATAATCCCGCTTCAGAATGAAAGTATGCCTTCTCTACCTTACAGTATCCACGACTCTAACTATTGAGGCCACTGTTTTACAAGCGCAAAGTTTCCTACTGTCGATAGCTTGACTCCAAACTATTCTCTGTTCTCTCAAAACTTTCTACGTCGTTCACCGCAAGCTGAATCGTTACACACCAAATGCGTTGATGATCCACAAAGAGTGTTTGAGCATGCAGTACATCTTATCATGCAACAATTCGAAGGCTACAAAACTAAAAATGTGAATTGGAACAAAGCCAGAGTTTTCCATTGCAGAGAATGTCAACCACCATGTAACTCGGCCGCTAATATGAAAGTAGATACAACCAAGCAGAAAAACGGCCAGCAATTAAGAAAGAATGTGCTTACAAGCTTCGTTGAAAAACAAGCAAGGAGACATCTTGCAAGAGAGATTACGGAATTTGCGGGATATGGTAGACAAACACATTTTGGTAAGGAACTGGCTTGCCCCCCATGAAAGGAAATTTAATCTCCAGAACTGTCTTCCATTTTCCATTGAAATCTGTAATTCCGTCTGGTGAAGAACCCTCCCAGTTTATCTTATAATTAAATTATCTGTATTTTGCCTCCAAAACGTTTTAGGTAGATGAGAAGAGTACTGTCTTCTTTGATAGAACCCCATAACATTGCCAAATTTGATTCATTTGCTTGAATTTTCAGAAGATATTGATTTGTAGAGTTCAATATCATTAAGGGTCGTTACAGATAAATTACAAAGCAATTTTACCTGTCCAGTGATGTAGCAGACCAGTACAATGCAAGCTTTACTACTTGGGGGTTTAATTGCAACTTGGTTCACTTCAGTGTCAATTGTGCTTCAATTCTTTAATTATATCTTGTAAATCACTAGACTAATCATTCTGATAGTCAACGTAGACCATCTCCCATTCCTGAGAGGAGCTATTGGTTGCTGTCTTACTTCCATTGATTCCCCCTTTCAAGAATTAAAAATCACAGTGGTTTTTCTTTCCTGTAATTGGTGATGACAGGTACTTGAAATTTAAAAGTATCGATCGATCAGTCTAGCATTTTAAATCATCAAGGTTGAACATCAGACAAATTACCAAGTACCTTTATAAATGTGGGTTTATTGGGCCTATTTTTTTGTATTTTAGGCTGACCATCAGATTTGCGTTTGCTTGCACAATTTAAGTTACATTGAGAGGGATACTGATTCGCCATAACAATAACACAGTTGCTTGGCCAGCAACATTGGCTCGTGTCCTTTACGACATTCAGATGCCCAGAAGACCTCGTTAATGGCTCTAAAAGCAATTATTAGTTGATTATGCCTGTAATTTGATATATTAAACACACTTTTTTTTAATGTCTGTCTTACGGCACCCATTCTTTTCATTCCTAAGGCAACTCCCTTTTTTTGGAAATTTCTAAGCAGAGAAAAAATATACCCTAGGAGTGAGTCTTATTCATGATTATATAATTATAATCTTTCATAACATTTTCTTCCATTAAAAACTAAAGCGCTCTTTCTTTTCATCTTAAAATGATTAATCTTTTTTTAAGTAAGTTGATGGATCAGTTTTCATTATATAATTAATGCGCACATGGCAGTCTTGTTGTCATGCAAATAAAACATTTGTAGCAGGTGAAGACCCTGAGATCAATATATTCAACAGATTGCATAACAAGTCGTGGTAGCTATGTTAAGGTTTATCAAAGGCAGGTAGCCAACACAAATCATGTGCAACTTTGAGTTCGACCGTTTCTTACACGAACAACTCAACAATATACCAAGGAAAGGAACACTGAGATGAGGAAGAACGGTCTGTAGGATGACTGTATGGAATTAGAATCAATGCTTCCACCGACAGTATGGTCAGCCCAGAGCAACCACTAAGTGACAGAATAGCCCACCACCACAGTTTGATTTGCAACAAGGTCTTTTTCCTTCATGCTAGCCGCCATAAATAATGCGCAGGAGAGAATTTGGATTCTGGCTTGAAATGTAAGCAAGTCCTATGAAAAGGTTAATTCGCTCAAATATACTGGAGCTAAATACAAACAGCATGAGGAAACAAGATAGCCTCCAATAAATGATTTAGTGTTTAGTTCTACTTTACCATTTAATTCTTTAGTTTATTAATGGAATGATTTCAACACAAATAAAAGTAACAGTTGAAATAAATTGAACAGGTTATATAGTGTACACTGTTGTAATGAAATTGCCCAGCTGTTGTAAACAGAAGCACACTGACAACAGTGAAAGTACGAAATTACACCGAAATTCAAACCAATTTGTTGAATGAACAGTCGTTCAGTTATCATAGAGCAAGATTGTAATTACCAAAAACAATACGATCACATTTTCATTCACAAATTAATCCGATCTATATTTTCTACAAAATAGTCATTTTAACAGTCTATAGTATGACCTCTACATTCTTTTACTGCTATTATTAATTAGAGATAACTATTTATTTATCGTAATCAAAATTGTTTTTATGATTACCTTGGACTGCATATCGTGGTCAGCACACCAGATTTGACAACTAAACCACACCTTTTATTTTTATTACCGAGGGCAAGATGTCCTTGGGAAAATGAAAAAGCAACAAAAGCCTCACAAGTGCAATACCACACGAAAGGATAGGAAATTAAGTGTGTCTTCAGTCTTGTATCAACTAATTGTGTTTGGTTGACCAATTTCGAAGATTAAAAGTTCTAAAAATGATTCCCTTTGAGCAAAAAGGCTACATTGCGAAAATAGGGAGATCAGTGTGCACGAGAGTCATTAGAGAACGCGACAAGGATCGCTATACGACCTTTCCGTACCCATAAACACGCGCTGTTGGTGAAAAAGCCCACCAGATCGGCTTGTCCGGTCCGCTTTTCCGATGAGGCAATGTGGATTGTTGGCGCTTACAAAAGTCAAGCCAGAAGCTTTCCACATGAGGACTTACACTAAAACGTCAACGGGGATTAGGCCCTAAAAAATGAATTCAGTCACGGTTGCTGAATGGCTTGATGCTACAAGCTTGATGCAAGGCTTCGTGCTCGCAAGTCGTTCAAAATGGAGCCGAAACTCGGTGAGCCTCAAAATGTTACAAGTTCACATATGTAGTTACATTTTATGACCGAGATACACCAAGTTTCTTTTTTTTTTTTTTCTAAGTAATGATAACCTCTATAACGCCCACTTTGTAAGACTGTGGCAAGTGCCGTATCAATCCATGTCACACACCAAAGCGAATCAACTGAGGCCAGTTCTCTACAGTCGTTCTAAGTTACCTATATGTAGAAAGCGAGAGTAGGTGAAACTACGCACACAAAAAAAACGAAACCACGAAACCCACGACACCATATGCAAAACCGAGCTTTCAGTAAGTCGTAGCGGTTTTGTAAGGCAATATCCATCTATTGCTGAAGTTCACAAGATGTGGGCTTGGAAGTTTTTGATGTTTTAACCATTTTTTTCCTCTTTTGATACCGAATATATTGTTTTGCCTTCCTTCTACCGCCTCTCCTATTTCCTTTCCAAAATGGGTCAACTTCTACTATCTTTTCAAGAGTGGTTACTTCGTATTATGAAGTCAACAAATACACTAACAAACATTGCGGTTTCTTCGTGGCTTCCTGTGAATTTTTGAAAAAGATTTGGTTGGCATACCGAATTTTGTTAACATGTCGATAGCTATCGAATGTATGGTTGTTTTACCCTTGAGAATCACAAAAACAGAGACATAGTGGAAGAGAGATTACGGAATTTGCATTCCTCCGATGTTTGAAAATATGCGAGTCGCCAATGTAGTCCAGTTTCTGGAAATGTCGCACCTTTGAGGAGCGTCATATTTTACATTTTATGACTACAATATCTCTGACCGCGCGAGGAAGATGTTTAGTTCCTACCAAAGAAAAGGGTTAGCACAAGTTCGTCCTTGGAATTTATCCACCTATATCACAGTCCAAGATGTTCATTACCACGGGCAAAGTTTTTCCATGCAAGACTGCATGTTCCGATCAATAAATCGTCTAAACGTCGTTGCGTTCAACGATTTGGTCGAGTTTATAATCCCGCTTCAGAATGAAAGTATGCCTTCTCTATCTTACAGTATCCACGACTCTAACTATTGAGGCCACTGTTTTACAAGCGCAAAGTTTCCCACTGTAGATAGCTTGACTCAAAACTATTCTCTATTCTGTCAAAACTTTCTACGTCGTTCACCGCAAGCTAAATCGTTACACACCAAATGCGTTGATGATCCACAAAGAGTGTTTGAGCACACAGTACATCTTATCATGCAACAATTCGAAGGCTACAAAACTAAAAATGTGAATTGGAACAAAGCCAGAGTTTTCCATTGCACAGATTGTCAACCACCATGTAACACGGCCGCTGATATGAAAGTAGATACAACCAAGCAGAAAAAAGGCCAGCAATTAAGAAAGAACGTACTTACAAGCTTCGTTGAAACACGAAAAAGGGGACATCTTGCAAGAGAGATTACGGGATTTGCGGGATATGGTAGACACACATTTTGGTAAGGAACTGGTTTGCCTCCCATGAAAGGAAATTTAATTTCCAGAACTGTCTTCCATTTTCCATTGAAATCTGTAATTCCGTCTGGTGAAGAACCCTGCCAGTTTACCTTATAATTAAATTATCTGTATTTTTGCCTCCAAAACGTTTTAGGTAGATGAGAAGAGTACTGTCTTCTTTGATAGAACCCCATAACATTGCCAAATTTGATTCATTTGGTTCTTTAGTTATACGATGTAAATCATAACATAATTCATTCTTAGCTTGCCCAGTAATCATTCAATCATGGCCTTTTCCCCATACCATCCAAGAGCTTTTGCAGCCATAATTGCTTCCATTGATTTCCCTTTACGAGCATTAAACTACTCAGCTGTTCTTTGTGTTTCAAATTTGGGATCACTGTTACCTGAATTTTAAGAAGGTATTGATTTGTAGAATTCAGTATCATTAAGGGTCGTTACAGATAAATTACAAAGCAATTTTACCTGTCCAGTGATGTACCAGACGAGTACAATGCAAGCATTACTACTAGAGGGTTTACTTGCAACTTGGTTCACTTCAGGGTCAACTGTGCTTCAATTCTTTAATTATATTTTGTAAATCACTAGACAAATCATTCTGATTGTTAACCTTGACCATCTCCCATTCCTGAGAGGAGCTGTTGGTTGCCGTCTTACTTGCATTGATTCCCCGTTTCAAGAATTAAAATTCACAGTGGTTTTTCTTTCCTGTAATTGGTGATGATAGGTACTTGAAATTTAGAAGTATTGATCGATCAGTCTAGCATTTTAAATTATCAAGGTTGAACATCAGACAAATTACCAAGTACCTTTATAAATGTGGGTTTATTGGGCCTATTTTTTTGTATTTTAGGCTGACCATCAGATTTACGTTTGCTTGACAAATGTAAGTTACATTGAGAGTGAAATATTCGCCATAACAATAACACAGTTGCTTGGCCAGCAACATTTGCACGTGTCCTTTACGACGTTCAGATGCCCAGAAGACCTCGTTAATGGCTCTAAAAGCAATTATTAGTTGATTATGCCTTTGATTTGAAAAATTAAACACATTTTTTTTTACTGCTTGTCTTACGGCACCCATTCTTTTCATGTTCTGGTGTAAGGCCATCTCTTGCTAAGGCAACTCCCTTTTTTTGGAAATTTCTAAGCAGAGAAAAAAATATACCCTACGAGTGAGTCTTTTTCATGATTATATAATTATAATCTTTCATAATATTTTCTTCCATTAAAAACTAAAGCGCTCTTTCTTTTAATCTTAAAATTATTAACCTCTTTTTAAAGTAAGTTGATGCATCAGTTTTCATTATCTAATTAATGCGCACATGGCAGTCTTGTTGTCATGCAAACAGATGTACAGTTGTAGCAGGTGAAGACCCTGAGATCAATATATTCAACAGATTGCATAACAAGTCGTGGTAGCTATGTTAAGGTTTATCACAGGCTTGTAGCCAACATAAATCATGTGCAACTTTGAGTTTGACCGTTTCTTACACGAACAACGCAACAATATACCAAGGAAAGGAACACTGAGATGAGGAAGAACGGTCTGTAGGATGACTGTATGGAATTAGAATCAATGCTTCCACCAACAGTATGGTCAGCCCAGAGCAACCACTAAGTGACAGAATAGCCCACCACCACAGTTTGATTTGCAACAAGGTCTTTTTCCTTCATGCTAGCCGCCATAAATAATGCGCAGGAGAGAATTTGGATTCTGGCTTGAAATGTAAGCAAGTCCTATGAAAAGGTTAATTCACTCAAATATACTGGAGCAAAATAAAAAAAGCATGAGGAAACAAGATAATCTCCAATAAATGATTTAGTGTTTAGTTCTACTTTACCATTTAATTCTTTAGACAGGAATTGTTGATAAGTGACAGTTTATTAATGCAATAATTTCAACACAAATAAAAGTAACAGTTGAAATAAATTGAACAGGTTATATAGTGTACACTGGCGTAATGAAATTGCCCAGCTGTTGTAAACAGAAGCACACTGACAACAGTGAAAGTACGGAAGTACACCGAAATTGAAAACAATTTGTTGAATGAACATTCGTTCAGTTATCATAGAGCAAGACTGTTATTACCAAAAACAATACGATCACATTTTCATTCACAAATTAATCCGATCTATATTTTCTACTAAATAGTCATTTTAACAGTCTATAGTATGACCTTAACATTCTTTTACTGCTATTATTAATTAGAGATAACTATTTATTTATCGTAATCAAAATTGTTTTTATGATTACCTTGGACAGCATATCGTGGTCAGCACACCAGGTTTGACAACTAAACCACACCTTTTTTTTATTATCGAGGGCTAGATGTCCTTGGGAAAATGAAACAGCGCCAAAAGCTTCAAAAGTGCAATAACACACGACAGGATAGGAAATTAAGTGTGTCTTCAGTCTTTTATCATCTAATTGTTTTTTGGTTCACCAATTTTGTGGATTAAAAGTTCTAAAAAGGATTCCTCGTGAGAGCAGCAAAGGCTACATTGCGAAAATAGGGAGATCAGTTTGCACGAGAGTCAGTAGAGAACACGACAAGGATCACTATACGGCCTTTCCGTACCCATAAACACGCGCTGTTGGTGAAAAAGCCCACCAGATCGGCTTGTCCGGTCCGCTTTTCCGATGAGGCAATGTGGATTTCTGGCACTTACACAAGTCAAGCCAGAAGCTATCCACATAAGGCCTTACACTAAAAGCTCAACGGGGATTAGGCCCTGAAAAATGAATTGAGTCCCGGTTGCTAAATGGCTGCGATGATCGAAGGTTGCGGCAAGGCTTCTTGCTCGCAAGTCGTTCAAAATGGAATTAAAACTCGGTGAGCCTCAAAACTTTACAAGTTCACATATGTAGTTAAATTTTTTGACCGAGATACATCAATTTTTTTTTTAAGTAATGATAACCTTTATAACGCCAACTTTGCAAGACGGTGGTAAGTGCTGTATCAATCCATGTCACACACCAAAGCGAATCAACTGAGGTGTTCGCTACACTTGAGCTTAGTTACCTACATGTAGAAGGCGATAGTAGGTGAAACTAGGCACACGAAACCTACGAAACCACGAAACGCACGACACCATATGCAAAACAGAGCTTTCAGTAAGTCGCAGCGGTTTTGTAAGGCAATGTCCATCTATTCCTGAAGTTCACAAGATGTGGGCTTGGAAGTTTTTGATGTTTTAACCATTTTTTTCTCTCTTTTGATACCGAATATATTGTTTTGCCTTGCTTCTACCGCCTCTCTCATTTCGTTTCCAAAATGGGTCAACTCCTACTATCTCTTTAAGAGCTGTTACTTTTTGTTATGAAATCAACAATTAACATCTCAATAGCTATCAAATGTATGGTTGTTTTACCCGTGGGAATCACAAGAAAAGAGACATCTTACAAGGGAGATTACTGAATTTGCATTCCTACGATATTTGG
This sequence comes from Porites cylindrica, assembly GCA_964035525.1. Lineage (NCBI taxonomy): Eukaryota > Metazoa > Cnidaria > Anthozoa > Scleractinia > Poritidae > Porites > Porites cylindrica. The sequence continues at coordinate 28,885,447 of OZ037779.1, forward strand.
AAATATTCGAGTCGCTGATGTAGTCCAGTTTCTGGAAATGTCGCACCTTTTAGGAGCGTCATATTTTACATTTTATGACTACAATATCTCTAACAGCGCGAGGAAGATGTTTAGTTACTACCAAAGAAAAGGGTTGGCACAAGTTCGTCTTTGGAATTTATCCACCTATATCACAGTCCCAGATGTTCATTACCACTTTTATAAAAGGCGAAGCCCTCCGGTTACTCAGAACAAATTCCTCAAAAGAAAACTTTCGAAACCGACTAGAAGAATTCCAGAAGCACCTTAGGGAGAGAGGTTATCCACGAAACTTAATAACTTTAACTCTCTCTGAAATACACTTTGAGAACAGGAAAGAAGCACTCCGACAAAAACCATCAAGAGAAAAAACCATTTTGCCCTTTGTCACGCAGTATCAACCATCAGTTCCCAGCCTTAAAAACATTCTTATGAAACACTGGCAACTGATAGAGAAACAACCTCTTCTTAGACAGATCTACAAAGAACCTCCAATTATATCATACAAACGAGGAAGGTCTCTGAAAGATATACTCGTAAAAGCTAAACTCTGAGATTTAAAGGCTAAAACACGTGGGTGGAAAGCGTGAGTCAGGCTTGTCAACCCCTATGATATTTCAACGAGGAAGGTCTCTGAAAGATATACTCGTAAAAGCTAAACTCTGAGATTTAAAGGCTAAAACACGTGGGTGGAAAGAGTGAGTCAGGCTTGTCAACCCCTATGATATTTCAATGTGATCTCTATCTTACAGGCCCCGATCCACAACGTGCGAGTACAACCTATGGATGTCATGTTCATGGGCATATTTACAAGGCACCAAATGAAAAACAAACGTTCAAAACTGTAAAGACAGGATTGCAAAGTCCTAGAGGAACAATGATAAAGGTGCCGTAAACAATACTTTAGAGCCACATAAAAAAGAACAGATACCCCCGAACAAAGGGGTAGACAAAAATACAACTTGATACAGCCAATAAGAACAAACTATAAATCAGCCAATCAAATCACACTACTGAAGAATACAAACGAGTATAAAAGAGGCTAAGAAACTCCTCTAGCTGAACAAACAGAGAGACTTCTCTATCGTTCCCCAGAATCGGCAACTGAAGAGATCCATAAGATAGGATCGAAACCGCGGTCTTGCCTGACCATCCTGATAGAACGACGAACGAAAATGTCAGAAATAATGCTAACAGAAGAAGGCCTCCTTGCCGTACTAACAACCTCCAACGATGACCTTCTTGACATTGGCGAAATAGATGTCAATGCTGCCGACGAAACAAACGGCGAAGAAGAAAGCAACCTTTCTGAACCTGACCCCGAACCAAGCCAAAGATCTCCAAAAGACGCTAAAAAGAAGAAAGACAAGAAGGAGAACAGACGCGGAACCACCTCTTACAAAAAATACGAACCACAGGACCAGAAAAGAAATCAGAGCCGAAAACGCCGCAACAGTGAAACACTGTCGGAAGAAAGAATAATAGAACAATCAGAGGAGGCTCTAAAAGCCCTGAATAGGCATTCCCAAAGAGGAAAATGCCCAAACACATTACAATACAAAGCACGAGCACACATAAGGGCAGATCAAGCCTTTAAAACAGACATTAAAAGGATAAGAAAAACAACAGAACAAGAGGTGGTGAACGCCCTAATCAGGTACCATGAAAGGAGAATAGCTGAAAGCAAAAAATCGCTCAAGCGGCAAAAGAGACCGACAGGAACTGTAAACAAGAAATCAACGGACAATAACAACACTCATGAGCAAAATGTAAAAGAGATAGCTGAAAACTTCTTTAAAACGTTCAACGAGTTTAAAATCCTCATGAACACAATGTCAAATAAAAGTGGTGAAAAGTATGCCTGTCTACTTACTAAGTCCAACTTACATAACAAGGGTGTACAGGAAAACAACAAACTGTCAAAATCGGGCAGTAAAAAGCGTAGAGAACGCAAAACCTCAAAAACACAAGCTTATAAAAGAACACAACTAGAAAGAAACAGAGGGTACATAAAGAACTTATCCAGTCAAAACATCACAGATCATGAAATAAATTTACTCTCTAAAGGGTTAAAATTCATACCCACACCATTAACAAAAGAACAACATATCAGGCGTCAACTTCTTCAGGATTTTGAGCAATTTGCGAGAAGAATGCGCCTGAAATATATCTTTCATAGGCAAAATAACAAACCACATCCTTATCACGTAAAATCAAACTGGATACCACAAGTTCAACCCTCGGTTGTACTTGAAAGTTATCTTGAAGAGGTTAAATTACAACTGGCAGAAATTAAACTGTCACAGCCAAAAAACAATCTGTCATCAAAAGAACGGGAAGCACTACAATCTTTAAAAAGAAACAAAGATCTTAATGTGAAAAAAGCAGACAAAGGTTCCTGTGTCGTTATTATGGACACAGAAAACAAAATAAACGAAGGTCAAACGCTACTTGACAACTCGAAACACTATAGACCTTTAGATGAACCGATGGTTAAGGAGACTCAATATAAAGTGAAACAACTAATACAAGAACAACATGAAAATAAAAACATTGATGACATGACAAAAAAATGGCTGTCACAAACACCGAGCCCGCCTAGAATTCCCATATTCTACACCCTAACTAAAATTCACAAGCCTACACCAGTAGGTAGGCAAATGATATCAAGCTGTGACGGACCAACAGAAAGAATCTCAGCATTTCTTGATAGGCTGTTGCAACCTATAACACAAAGACAGGCTTCTTATCTTAAAGACTCTACAGACTTCATTAATTTCATAGAAAGCACAGAAGTCCCAAAGCACGCGATCATTGTTTCAATGGACGTGACAAGTCGATATACCAACATTCCACAGGAAGAGGGGATCAAAACTATATGTAAAGCATATGTTACTCACTACAAAGATTAACCCCCGATTCCAACACAGTCACTTGAACGAGCGCTCAGACTCATTTTAAAAGAAAATTCATTCCATTTTTATGGAAAAAATTACCTCCAAACACACGGGACAGCGATGGGAACAAAGGTCGCTGTTGCTTTCGCAAATATCTTCATGGCGAAAGTAGAAACAGAGTTATTAAAAAAGAGCGCAATAAAGCCTATCTGTTGGAAAAGATATATAGACGACATCTTCTCACTCTGGGGTACCGGTAGAGAACAAATAACACACTTCATTGAACAAGCAAATAATCACCACGCCACTATTAAATTCACAGCAGAAATCTCTGAGGAAAAAGTCACATTTCTGGATACAATTGTGTACAAAGGCAAACGGTTTAACAGTACGTCAATTGTCGACATACGGACGCATTTTAAACCTACTGAAACTTTCCAATATACACATTTCACGTCTTGCCACCCATTAGGGGTCAAGAAGGGCTTTATAAAAGGCGAAGCCCTCCGGTTACACAGAACAAATTCCTCAAAAGAAAACTTTCAAAACCGACTAGAAGAATTCCAGAAGCACCTTAGAGAGAGAGGTTATCCACGAAACTTAATAACTCTAACTCTCTCTGAAATACACTTTGAGAACAGGAAAAGAAGCACTCCGACAAAAACCATCAAGAGAAAAAAACATTTTGCCCTTTGTCACGCAGTATCAACCATCAGTTCCCAGCCTTAAAAACATTCTTATGAAACACTGGCAACTGATAGAGAAACAACCTCTTCTTAGACAGATCTACAAAGAACCTCCAATTATATCATACAAACGAGGAAGGTCTCTGAAAGATATACTCGTAAAAGCTAAACTCTGAGATTTAAAGGCTAAAACACGTGGGTGGAAAGCGTGAGTCAGGCTTGTCAACCCCTATGATATTTCAACGAGGAAGGTCTCTGAAAGATATACTCGTAAAAGCTAAACTCTGAGATTTAAAGGCTAAAACACGTGGGTGGAAAGCGTGAGTCAGGCTTGTCAACCCCTATGATATTTCTTCCTTGGAATCTATCCACCTATATCACAGTCCAAGGTGTCACCTACCACGGGCAAAGTTTTTCTATGCAAGACTGCATGTTCCGATCAATAAATCTTCTCAACTTCGTTGCATTCGACGATTTTGACGAATTTAAAGTCCCGGTTCAGACTGAAAACATGCCTTCTCTTCTTTACAGTATCCACGACTCTAACTATTGTGGCCACTGTTTTACAAGCGTAAAGTTTTCCACTTTAGTTAGCTTGACTCAAAACTATTTTCTATTCACTCAAAACGTTCTACATCGTTCACCGCAAGCTGAATCGTTACACACCAAATGCGTTGATGATCCACAAACAGTGTTTGAGCATACAGCACATCTTATCATGCAACCATTCGAAGGCTACAAAACAAACCATGTGAATTGGAACAAAGCTAGAGTTTTCCATTACAGAAAATGGCAGCCATTTTGATGTAACTCGGCCGCTGATAGAAAGTAGATACAATCATGCAGTAATACTGCGAGCAATTGAGAAATGATGTGATTACAAGCTTCGTTGAAACACAAAAAAGGAGACATTATTTTGGTAAGGAACTGGTTTGCCTCCCATGAAAGGAAAATTAATCTCCAGAACTGTTTTCCTTTTTCCATTGAAATCTGTAATTCCATCTGGTGAAGAACCGGGCCAGTTTACCTTATAAGTAAATTATTTGTATTTTTGCCTCAAACATTTTTTAGGTAGGTGACAAGAGTACTGTCTTTATTAGTAGATCCCCATAACATTGCCAAATTTGATTTATTTGTTTCTTTCGTTACACGATTTACATCATAACATACATCATTCTTAGCTTACCCAGTAATCATTCAATCATGGCCTTTTTCCCATACCATCGAAGAGCTGTTGATGCCGTAACTATCTCCATTGATTTCTCCTTACGAGCATTGAGCCACTCAGCTGTTCTTTGTTTTTAAAATTTGGGATCACTGTTACTTGAATTTTCAGAAGATATTGATTTGTAGAATTCAAAATCATTAAGGCTACAGAAAAATTACTAAGCAATTTCTCTTTTCCAGTGATGTACCAGTCTAGTACAATGCGGGTTTAATCCTGACAACTTGGTTCAGTTCAGTGTCAATTGTGCTTCAATTCTTTAATTATATTTTGTAAATCACTAGACAAATCATTCTGATAGTCAACCTAGACCATCTCCCATTCCTGAGAGGAGCTCTTGGTTGCTGTCTTACTTGCATTGATTCTCCCTTTCAAGAATTAAAATTCACAGTGGTTTTTCTTTCCTGTAATTGGTGATGACAGGTACTTGAAATTTAGAAGTATCGATCGATCAGTCTAGTATTTAAAATCATGAAGGCTTTTTATCAGACAAATTACCAAGTAAATTCATAAATGTGAGTTCATTGCGCTTATTTTTTTGTATTTTAGGCTGACCATCAGAAATACTTTTGCTTGCACAATTTAAGTTATATTGAATGGCTTCTATTCGCCATAACAATAACAAAGTTGCTTGGCCAGCAACACTGACACGTGTTTTTTACGACATTCAGATGCCCAGACGGCATTACCTATTCAAAAACCGTTCTCTGTATATCTTGTTTCATGCTAGAATAATTTGAAATTGACGTCTAAAATTTATGCTATCCTGTGTAAAGTAGAGCTGGCAATATCAACATGTTTTCATCTGAAAAACCAGTAAACCCTTAAAAAGGAAAGGCTCATTACAGCACACAGTTTACAAGGTTGCCGACTTCATCTATGAGAATCTGTTGATTGGACAAGAAACAAGTGTCCGACTTGTTAGCATTAACGAGTGTCCGTATCCAGCGGGTGTCCTTAAAGCGGTTTCGACTGTAGTAACAAATTGAACAAACAAATTGTCTGCTCTCGATCTCGCTAGCCTGAGAAAGCCGACGCCTTTACAGGCTCTTGTTTCTCCCGTTTTTTACAACAATTCAGAGACCTGTAAAAAATTAGACTTCTGTTTAAGCTTACCGAAACGCTGCAGAAAGAAGAGTGTAATGACTTTTTTTTTTGGTTTGCAGTTACTACAATAAAAAGTGATACGAAGATGCCATTTGAACGAGTTACGTAATTATCTAATTGCCTGAAGTACCTCAAAACTAGCAGGGGTTATAAAAGCAAATCTAGAACCCTGAAAATAATTCGTCTTGTCATGCGTTTTCCTTTTTTGTTATGCACCACTCGTCAAAGTGAATTTCACTGTTCGTTTGTTTGAGGATTTTCTGAATTGTGTGTTTTTTAAAAAGTGAAGCCGGCCAGACTTCTGTAAGCATTTTGCACTTTTCGTCAGGCAATGCTCAAAAGCACTAATTTTGCCGGCTGAAAAGTCTCCAGAAAAGTTTTCGGGATCCTCACTAGGCACCCGAGAATTATCGGAGTTAAAATCACATGCTCATTTTCGGGCCCAAAAATCGGTGCGTTTAAGAGAAACACATGAAAACGTTTACAGGAAATTTTCGGGAGACGTTTTGGGTGAGAAAAAAGGTTTCCGGGGACTTTCACGAAACGCACGCAAGCTTCCTCGTAGCCGTATCTTTTGCATTTCGAGCAACAAACCAAAAACCCTGACTGTCACTCCTAAGTAGTCAGCAGGACGCGCTGAGTGCTTTTGACCGTAACGTTGTATTGCTTTCTATGCCTGCAAGCGTTTTCGGTTAGATGTGCTGAGCCGTACTTTTCTCCAGTACCAGTGTTGCATGTACAAGTACGCTGTATATGATAGAGATTTTGGCTTGACGACGTTTTCACGATTTTGAACTTCATGACGATTTGTGACAGCGGAAAAAAGCGATTTGAGTTATACTTTGTTTTTTTTTTTACCTAGTGTGGTATTTGTTCAAGCTCTGTAACCTTTAATCGTACTTTGGTCCATTGCAGTCTGCGGTTGATTTGTTGCCCAAGTAACAACGTGAAAACAATCCAAAACTTAAGATATTGAGCATTAATAACGGCTTAATTACCAATTAATCATAAAGTTTTTAAGTGGACTGTCGCCACTGTTTTCACGAAACTTTTTTGAACGACCTCATAGACTAATATAATGAATCCGGGAAAACAACGAATGCCAAAGAAGCTTCCATCGTTTATTAAAGTCCAACCATCTCAGCCTGCAACAGCCCGTACTTCCCTTTAGGCTGTTAGGAAAGCTGGAAGCTTTACATATTTACACGGAAATGAACGAACTTTTCAAATTACTGTTAATTCAATTGACCAGGATGTTTTCCTTAGCAAGCTGCCGATAATGCACTTTTCTTTCTTCTTTTTCTTTCTTTTTCCCCATATCAGCAGTTGAAACGTGTATTTAAGCATGTACTCTATCTCGCAGAATCTATAATTATAACATTTGATTTCGAAGAGATAAATGTTTTAATTGAGGAACCGTTCAACCTTGCAGGCGAGTGTAAAAAACAATGAAATGTTACAATAAAATGCTTTTCACAGTGACGTCAAGAAATTGTCAAGTCATAATAGCGAGGTTTTACGAATTCTTATTTACGCTAGGTTGAAGACAAACAAAAAGTAAATCTTTGTACAAGTTTCCATTCCCGTAGCATGTTTCGTTTTGAAAATACAGCAACTTGAACTTCCGAGTTTTCATAGCCTGCGAGCAAGCTCTCCTCTTTGGGCGAGCAAAGCGAGTCTCGCGAGAACGACTGTATTAATTCCTGTGTTATCATTCCTAACTAGTTAGCAGGACGCGCTGAGTGCTTTTGACCGTAACGTTGTATTGCTTTCTATGCCTGCCGGCGTTTTGGTAGATGTACTGACCGGTACTTTTCTCCCAGCACCAGTGCTGGGAGAATCATTATTTATTAAGGATGCAAAAAATCGTAGAAATCGGTTGAATCTTTCATTCTGAAAAACGCGAATCAAAAACATAACCAACACGCATAAAAATAGGAACGGGCCACCTTAATTGACGAACCGTTCAACCTTGAAGGCGAGTGTAATAAACAAGGAAATTTTACAATAGGTCTATATAAAGATACGGTGAATCTTTTATGACAATAATAACTGATTGCCGTGTTACTGGTGGGTTATAGACCTTTTCACGGTTTATGACGCCATCTTGGCTGGGGGGCAAACAGGAGTAAAATTACAGTGAATGGATGGGATTTTGGCCCACTTGGAACCACTACAACTCCGCTACATTAAGAGGCGGATTTCCAACATTTGCCACTACTTTAAATAGTTTGATTTATGTCATTCATTCAACAGAAGATGAGGCTATTCAAGATGGCACGACGTCCGTAAATTCGAATTATAAATCTTCTCACGTGGCTTCGAATTTCATGGTAATTTGCATAATGTTGATTAGAGGGATTTGTATGAAATCTTAAAGATTCCTTAACGGTGGTTATAACCTGAATCTCTTCTTCTTTGAGTTATACTTTGTTTATTTACAAAAGTTATCTGCCTTTGTCCTTAAAATCATTTCACCAATTTATCTCCTAATCCCAGAACCATTCTGGAATAATTCATCAAATTCTTTACGGAAATTTGCATAAAGGGCGCTAGTTGTTCAGGCTCACGGATTTGCTGTGTTGCTGTCTGCTTTGAATAATTCCAGCAGTGGAACGGTAACAATTCTCTTAGACCTCTTTTTACATCCAAGAGTTTATACGAGAATACAATTTGTTGTTCTGGTCGCAAAGAACAAGTGCAGCCGATCAGGGAAGCTGTTTAATAAATTCTGTATAGAAGCAATCACATAGCATTGCTGATTCCGAAAGGTAAATGTCTCTAGCGGATTTGATTTCGAAAAAAAGTGATTTTAACCAACATTGCAGATGAGTGTAATAGACAAATGTTAGATTAGTTCTGCATTAGGATGTAGTTTGCCTACGAACCGGTAGTTTCTTAGGAAATTATGATAGCTTACTGATTGTCGTGCTTCTGGTTTATTCAAAGACCATCACAAGGCGGTGATACAGTGTTTAAAAAATCAGCTGTAGCACATTTAAACGCCGTATTTTTCATGAGCCGAACCTAATTCGAATTAAGGCCAACCCAGATTATTTATTGGTTCAGACGCCGATCTTAATTCTAGCCGAACCAAATTCAGAAGGAGAACAGTTCTCATATCGTTATTAGAGACCTTTAGCATCAGGTTTTTCATGGAAAACCGCAAACTGGAGTTTACCGTTACGCGTTTAAAGTTTCACGTTGCAAAGATTTCAAATTTTAGCAAGACGTTCATTATTTTGTTGTTTAGTGCCGCCATATTTTTCATCGAGTCGAAGTGCATCACTTTTATCGCCCAAAAGACAGGAATAAATCATTGATTCGCGTTCAAAAATCCAACATACACATATAAAAAGCTATTTCGTGCCTTTAAACGCGAGGCTGTACAGTTTTTAGTGGCAAAAAACCTTGCCGTAAGTCACTTACCGCTGGAAGAGCTTCCTGCCGTTCAAGCGTGATCTGCGAACTGCCAACGCCACCATGCCATAAGGCCGTGGTCACGTGACATTTTGCGGTTTGTTTCCGAGGAAAAGATGCTCGTCCTAACGCGAGCCTAGGATGTCTAACCCTCACAAAAGGTCGGCTAATTCAAGTTAAACAAGTGTTCATATACTAAGTTAGCTACTTATTTGAACCTCAAGCAGTTCGGCTACAACAAGCTTATTCCACGGTCTTGCGATCGCGTTTGCAGCTTGCAGTTCAAGTTTGAACGGCACGAAGGGCCTCCAGCAGTAAGTGACTTAAGGTAAGGTTTTTTGCCACTAAAAATTGTACAGCCTCGCGTTTAAAGGCACGAAATAGCTTTTTATAACCGTCTGGGATGTGTTTATTGGATTTTTGAACTCAAATCATCGAATTATTCCTGGTTTTCGGGCGATAAAAGTGATGTACTTCGACTTGATGAAAAAAAAAACATGGCGGCACTAAACAACAAATGAACGCCTTGCTAAAATTGAAATCTTAGCAATGTGATATGAATTTGGTTCCAGTGTCTCAGACTAATGGTTAAGGCCGAATAACCTTCTAAAATAAGAGGATTTGAAAAATATGATTTAAGAAATAATAAACCCCTGTCATCAGGCTCCAACTTGAATTAGATATCTTAGGCCCGGTTCAGACGCCGTAGTGAGCCTAATACATTGAACCTAATACATTGAATTTCGGCGTCTGAATCAACTAGTAGCGCCTGTTTCAATTTGGAACATCTCAGCCGTTCTTTCCGCCTAGCCGGGCCGGGAATTTCGCATTTGGATCGACTTTGGAACGCTTTTGATTCAGACGCCGAACTTTTCATGTACTGAACCTGATGCAGAAATTCTTGTAACATATTTTATTAGCAGTTTGACCGAAATGAGAATTGTTCTCCTGTCTGAATTTGGTTCGGCTAGAACTAAGATCGGCGTCTGAATCAATTCAGCCGGTCTAAATAATCTGGGTCGGCCGTAATTCGAATTAGGTTCGGCTCATGAAAAGTACGGCGTCTAAATGTGCTACAGCCGATTTCTTAAACACTGTATCACCGCTTTGTGATGGTCTTTGAATAAACCAGAAGCGCGACAATCAGTAAGCTGTCATAACCTCCTAGGAAACTACCGGTTTGTAGGCAAACTACATCCTAATGCAGAACTAATCTAACATTTGTCTATTACACTCATCTGCAATGTTGGTTAAAATCACTTTTGGGAATCAAATCCGCTAGAGACATTTACCCTTCGGAATCAGCAATGCTATGTGGTTGCTTCGATAGAGGATTTATTAAACAGCTTCCCTGATCGGCCGCACTTGTTCTTTGCGACCAGAACAACAAATTGTATTCTCGTATAAACTCTTGGATGTAAAAAGAGGTCTAAGAAAATTGTTACCGTTCCACTGCTGGAATTATTCAAAGCAGACAGCAACACAGCAAATCCGTCAGATTGAACAACTAGCGCCCTTTCTTCAAATTTCCGTAAAGGATTTGATGAATTATTCCAGAATGATTCTGGGACAAGGAGGTAAGTTGGTGAAATGATTTTAAGGATAAAGGCAGATACCCTTTTAAAATCTCTACTTGTACATGCAGCACTGGAACGAGGAAAGTAACGCTCAGCACATCTAACAAAACGCCAGCAGGCATAGAAAACAATACAACGTTTCGGTCAAAAGCACTCAGCGCGTCCTACTAACTAGTTAGGAATGACAGTCAGAGTTTAGTTTGTTCGGAATAACTAAAAGTGACTAAAAGTGCGGAAAGCTTACAGAAGTCAGGCTTCACTTTTTTAAAAACACACAATGCAGAAAATTCTTCTCAAACAGACGGACAGTGAAATTTACTTTGACGTGGGGTATAACAAAAAAGGAAACCGCATGATAAGACGACTAATATATTCAGGCCTCTAGATTTGTTTTTATAACCCCTTCTAGTTTTGAGGTACTTCAGGCAATTATAGTTATGTAACTCGTTCAAATGGCATCTTCGTATCACTTTTTATTGTAGTAATTTCAAACCAAAAAAGAAGTCAAGAAGTCTTTTTTTCGGAAACAAATGCTAGAGACATTTACCGTTTCGAAATCAGCAATGCTATGTGATTGCTTCGATACAACATTTATTAAACAGCTCCCCTGATCGGCCGCACTTTTTCTTTGCGACCTGAATAACAAATTGTATTCTCGTATTAACTCTTGGATGTAAAAAGAGGTCTAAGAAAATTGTTACCGTTCCACTACTGGAATTATTCAAAGCAGACAGCAACACAGCAAATCCGTCATCCTGAACAACTAGAGCCCTTTATGCAAATTTCCGTAAAGAAGTTGATGCGTAACACCGCAATTAGCTATTATTTTCATAAAAAAACTGAAGCCTTGCATCATTCACCATATCTTGATACAGACCTACAGATCGTTTTCACTGTCACGCAACAAAAAAGTAGATTGGAAACCGTCCAGTAGAAGAAGGCAAGAAAAGGAAATATTATAAAAGACTAATATAAAAACAATTTGTCCAAGTCCCGGGTCTTTGTGGTCCAGAGCTTCTGAGTTATTTGCCGAAACGTTTCACGCATCTTTGCAGAGCATTGTGCGGAGACGCCATATTGGTGTACCGTTTTGGTGCACCAATATGGCCGCCGGAAATCAACAAAAACATCTGGTGTACAGGTAGCACTGGTACTGGAGGAAAACTCAGCACATCTAACAAAACGCCATTAGGCATAGAAACAATACAACGTTTCGATCAAAAGCACTCAGCGCGTCCTGCTAACTAGTTAGGAATGACAGTCAGAGTTTAGTTTGTTCCTCGGAATGCAAGAGATACGGCTACAAGGAAGCTTGCGTTCGTTTGTCGAAAGTTCCCGGAAAACGTTTTTTTTTTTTCACCCAAAAAGCCTCTCGAAAGTTTCCCGTAAAGGTCTTCATGTGTTTTTCTTAAACGCACCGATTTTTCGGACCCGAAAATGAGGACGTAATTTTAACTCCGATAATTCTCGGGTGCTCAATGAGAGATCCTGAAAACTTTCGAGAGACTTTTCAGCCGACAAAATTAGTGCTTGTGAGCATTGACTGACAAAAAGTGCGGAAAGCTTACAGAAGTCAGGCTTCACTTTTTAAAAAACACACAATGCAGACAATCCTTCTCAAACAGACGAACAGTGAAATTAACTTTGACGTGGTGGATAACATGAGAAGACGACTAATATATTCAGGCTTCTAGATTTGTTTTTATAACCCCTACTAGTTTTGAGGTACTTTAGGCAATTACATAATCTCGTTCAAATGGCATCTTCGAATCACTTTTATTGTAGTAATTTTGAACCAAAAAAGAAGTCATTATTTTACTCGCTTCTTTCTGCAACGTGTCGGTAAGCTTAAACAGAAGCTAAATTTTTAACAGGTCTCTGAATGTTTGTAAAAATATATGTATATATATATAGCGCAATAGTGTAATACAATTAAAGGGACTGGTCGTTTATTACCTATGGGGTGTGGGCTGCCATTTTGCTGGTGGTCATTTTAATAACTCTAATGAAAACGCATGGTATAAAGCAATTTCCTCCTTTAAGTGAGCGGTGTTGGTTGATATTTTTTTGCTACGCCGACTAACCAGCGACTATGTCTTTCTCGGCTCTTGTTTCAGACCCAGCGGGAGAAACAAGAGCCTGTAAACGCGTCGGCTTTCTCAGGCTAGCGAGATCGAGTTGCGGTTGTTAATACAGTCGAACCCCGCTTTAAGGACACCCGCTTGATACGGACACTCGTTAAAGCGGACACTTGTTTCTTGTCCAATCAGCAGATTCTTGTAGATGAAGACGGCAACCGTGTAAACTGTGTGTTGTAATAAGCCTCTCCTTTTTTTAAGGTTTACTGAACCTTCAGGTGACAATATGTTGATGTTCCCAGCGCTACATCGATCACACAGGATATGGGATGAATTTTAGACGTCAATTTCAGATTATTCTGGCATGAAACGAGATATACAGAGAACGGGTTTTGAATAGCTAATGCCTTATGTATACTTTAATTCCACACTTTCTCCAGCAACGTAACTAACATCAGTATACTCCCTTACAAAACTTGCTGAAAATGCACAATGTCCAAACCGAGAATAATTCATGTACAGCATCGCAACATAAATTATTACATGAAAAACAATAATACGCAATACAAAAACAACTATAAAAACACGTACTCTTCCAAACAAGACTAAAGGTTTAGTGATAATAATGCCTATCACAACAGTTACGAAACCACGGTAACTGCGTTTTGCTTCCCCTTGTTGACAATCAATATACGGCTATTTCAAGAAAGGTTGTCAGGAAAAATGTGCACGCGAGAATCCCGAAAGCTAATATGGGATATGATCAATACACTGTTCCTAACGACTGCAGCTGGCGAAAATACTTTTGTTGCTTTTCATTAGCACTCGCAAACATATGTCCGTGAAGTGAAGTCGCCATAGAACACAGACAACACACATTTTTCAACAACATATTGACACCTTCCTCTTCTTCAACACTTATCCATTTCATCCCTACTTTGCAATTCACTCGGATAAAAAACATCCAACTCGTCCTAACCTGACATCAGGCCCAATTTTAGCTGTTGTCATACATTCTCTCTAACGGCTTCCGCTAAAATTGGGCCTGATGCAAACTCTCACACGTTTGTGCTCACTGCGACAAGATTTTGGCGGCAACACTGATTAACTGTTAGAACAATGCCACAAGATCTGATTAGCTGTTAGAATCAACGGAAATTGAAAGTGCTTATTCCTCGAGTGGTTGTTTTCGTAAATGATCCACCATCGGCGGAGAGAAGGATCGATTTTGCTGTATTTTTTATCGTCTTATGGCAGGATATGCCTTATTATCTTTTTCCAAGCTTGCAAGCGGGCGGAATCCTCCAAATCCTGCAATCTCATTGGTTCCGAGAGCGGGCGGTATTTTACGATCTTGCTCGCTAATCCGGGCGGAATCGTTGGCAGCTTTATTCACAAGTTTGTTTGTTGTTTGTGAATGAGCAAAACCCTTCATTTTCAAACCATTTTTCTTTTAAAACTTGCGCTATTATTAGCATTAGCTAGGGAAATTGCTACATGATGCAAAGTCGTTTCAAGAATCTCACGCTTTTAAATATTGCTGGTCAAAAGATTCAATGATCCTCCTCCGCAAGACTGACAATTCTCGAATTTACAAGCTGCGAAACTTGGAAGTTCTTCGCTATAACACTTGAAAATCTATAATGACAGGTGAAAAGAAAATTACTACAAGCAAACGTGAAATCTCTGGGCGAAAAATTTTACTCAAAGAACTGCCTTATTATAATTATACAGGAAGTCTTATAATGCTTTATGGCCAGTTTAATAATAGTCTAATGGACAAACACCAGCCAACAAAATATGAGTTAAAAATTTGCCTAGCCTCTATGATACTAATTTATTTGACCTTAATACTATATTAGATTCAAACATTAGCCCTTATGAAAACTTACACAACGATCAAATAAAAACTAGAAATTTTTCTTTTCATGCTTTTCACCACGCCAAATCCAAATGGCCAGATAATTGCTTTTCTTTATCTCATAATAACATAACTAGCTTGAATCAGAACCTAGAAAATTTACAAACATATTTTAGAAGAAACTGATTTTCACTTCGATGTTATAGGAATCCCTGAGACGAAAATTACCAATGCAAATTTAGAAACTTCATCATTTAATATTCCGGGATATAGATTTGAATTCGTGCCGACGCCTCTATAGCCTTTGGAGGCGTTGGTCTTTTCATAGAAAAACAATATAACTACCGCGTTATTTAAAAAACTGCTCAGTAATAATAAATTCCAAGCGTCGTGGATAGAAATATCTTTTGTCAAGAAAAAAAAAAACATTATCTGCGCTATTATGTATAGGCAGCACAGCAATCCAGATCGTTTCTTGCAATATTTTGAATTATCAGTTGAAAAATATTCGGCCACAGGAAAGCAACTTTGTATCCTAGGAGACTATAACCTCGATCTTTTGAAAATTGAAAGCTCAAAATATAGTCATGACTTTCTAATGTGCCTTCAAAGCTGCTATCTCATTCAAACAATTGAGTTCTCCACTAATAATTCTAGTCTAAGAGCTCCGTCCTATCCCAAACCAATTGTTGCTCGTTTCAGTCATTATCAGGACAAAGAATATGTTCGCTCCTTATATAAGAACTTAAAAGGAACCAACATCGGTTTCTCAGATGATTTCCCGGAAGAAATTGAAGAAATTATTAGAAAACCTTATCCAGTGCTTAAAAAGGCCAAGCAAAATAAGCAAAAAGCCTTCTTTAATTATGATAAATTGATTATCAACGGCCAAATATACAAGAGGAAAAGAAACTAAAGACCTTCCCTATTATTGTAAAATGGCAAAAAATTATTGATGCTTTAATTCCATAATCGGTTTCAAACTGAACAGTGAATCCACTCCCACTAGATGTTAAGAGTGGTTGCCAGAGAAAACCGGGCAAAATGTTAAAAATGTCAACGGAAAGGGGTCAACAGAATAAGTTCCTACTAAGGTCACAGATAGGTCTGGTAGAGTAATGGACAAATATGCCAAACATAGGTTCTTCACTGCTCTTTTATTAGAGATACGAGCATAACTTTATTCGACCCTCTCGGACGCCATTTTTTTTTTTTTTTTTTTTTGACACATGACACTCATGGCGAGCGGACATGTATTTTTCAGCTCCGTCAATTTGTAATGTTTTTTCTCTTTGCATTTCTTCTACTGGATTTTTGTCTTAGCTTAAACATTTCTATTAGCATTTTGTCTTAGTTTAAACATTTACAGAGGAATTATTTTCATGGGGAAACCAAAGAAACATCAATCGTCTGATGCTGCAGCGGACGAATTGCGCTTGGAAACTCTTAAAGATGAAGGAGAATTGGTCTCTATTGCTACACTGAAGCAAATGCTTTTCGATTCCTTTATCTCCACTGTCAATGCAAGAGTCGATAAGTTGGCAGACTCAGTCGCGTCTCTCAAAGCAAGCCTTGAATTTACACAAAAGGATGTCGGAGATTTGTCGTCCTTAAAATCGAAGCTCGTGGGCGCCGAAAAGGATATTGTTGAAATCAAACACACTGTGGAGCTTCAGGGAAACAAAATAGAGTACCAGGAAAACCAAAGCAGTAAGTATCTCTAAGGAAAACAAGATTTGCTATGTTTTAGGTGACTGGAATCTAGACTTAATCAACCACCATTGTCACGACACAACTGGAGAATTGTTAGAAACTATGTATTCAAGAATGTTTTTTCCACTGATCACACGTCCGACAAGAATAACTTCTAATACGGCTACGCTAATTGATAATATTTTCACGAATAATTTAAACAACTTATCTGTTAGCGGGCTGATGTTTTGTGATATATCTGATCATCTTCCGATTTTCACACTGCTTCATGATCAAAAGAAGAACTTAAATAAAACTTCTTGGCTTTCTTTTCGTGACAAAAGTGGAAATAATGTCGCTAAGTTTAAAGACAGGCTTGCAAACGTTCATTGGGATGAATTATCTGAATGTAAAAATACTGATTGCGCTTATGGGTGTTTTCTTGATAAATACACTAACATTTACAATGACTGCTTTCCTCTCAAAAAAGTGAAAGTAAAGAATGTTACTTTGAATATAAATCAAATGCAAAATCAACTTGGAAATTACTTAACGATCTATTAACAAGAAGAAAATTAAGTGTAAGTTTCCTTCCATCTTCAAATCTAATGAAGAAGAAATATGTAATCCTACTCATATAGCAAACCGTTTTTGCGAGTATTTTACGAATATTGGACCTAACTTAGCTAAATCAATTCCGGCGTCTGACAAATTTCATCGTTCTTTTCTGAATGGAGGCTTTATTAATTCATTTTTTCTTCAATCGGCATCAGAACAAGAAGTCTCTGAGATTTGTAGCAGCTGTCGATCCGGTACTGCTCCAGGATATGATAGTATTTCAATGAATGTTGTTAAAGAGTCTTTTAACTTAATCTGCGCACCATTGACGTATATAATTAACTTGTCTCTTAATTCTGGATTTGTACCCCAAGAGATGAAAATTGCACGAGTTATTCCATTGTTTAAATCTGGTGATAAATCTTTGTTCACAAATTACAGACCCGTATCAGTGTTACCAGTTTTCTCTAAATTCCTAGAGAGAATCGTCTACAATCGCCTCATTAATTTTTTTAATAAATATGATATTCTTTCCCGGCATCAGTATGGATTCAGAAAAAATTATTCTACTGCACATGCTTTAATCCAATTGTATGACAAGATCTCAAATGCACTTGATAATAAAAGGGTAACTTTAGGCCTATTCATTGACTTATCTAAGGCCTTTGATACAGTAAATCATGAAATTTTGCTCGACAAATTAGAACATTATGGAGTACGTGGTATTGCTTTACAATGGTTTAAAAGTTATCTATCTTGTCGAAAACAATTTGTGCAATATAATAGTTACAACTCTTCATCATTAGATATCACTTGCGGAGTCCCTCAGGGATCTATCTTAGGTCCCCTGTTATTCTTAGTATATATAAATGATCTATGTAATGTGTCAAAGGTCTTGGAGCTGATACTATTTGCTGATGACACTAACATCTTCTATTCGCATACTGATGCTTCCTATCTTATGGAAGTTGTAAATTTAGAATTGAAAAAGATAACGTGTTGGTTTTATATAAATAAGCTATCTATTAATGTTAAGAAATCTAATTTTTTCATATTCAGACCGAGACAAAACAGGCAAACACTTGAGTTAGCTTTTAATATTAGTAATTATTCGATTGATCGTGTTAAGGAAGCTACTTTTCTTGGTGTAATCTTGGATGAACATTTAACATGGAAATCACATATACATAATGTTGCTCGGAAAGTGTCTAAAGCCATAGGTATAATTTATAAATCAAGTTTTTGCCTTAATAATTCCTCCTTACGGATGCTTTATTTTAGCCTTATCTACCCATACTTATTCTACTGCGTGAGCGTCTGGGCATCGACCTACCCATCAAACCTCAGAAGATTAATCACACTTCAAAAACGGGTCGTAAGAATAATGTCGCGGAGTGCTTTCGATGCTCACACTGACCCCTTATTTAAAAATTTAAAAATTCTGAATCTTGAGAGTATCTACGAACTTCAAATAGGAAAATTTATGTATCAATAAAGATCTGGCTTACTTCCTTATAGCTTCAATAACATGTTTTTGGTGACACGCCAGGTGCATTCTTATAGCACTAGAAGTTCAGAGCATTTTTATTTACCACAATGCAGGACTAATATAAGAAAGTTCTCCATCAGTTTCCAAGGTCCTAAATTTTTTAACTCTCTTAGTTTTGAAATTCGAAATGCAACAAGTACCGCTTCCTTTTGCTGTAAGCTGAAAGCATTCCTCTTATCATAAATAGTAATTTATATATATATATATATATATATAAAACTCGGAGTAACAGAGAATTTTGTCTCTTCGTTATATCTTCTTATATATATATATATATATATATATATATATATATATATATATATATATATATATATATATATATATATATATATATATAAGGCCGAAACAGTACTGTCTGCAGTTAGATATAGCTCTTTGGCATTACAAAGCTTTTGCTTTCATGTCCAAATTGAGCACTCTACTAGGATGAGTCATTGCCGCTAGCAATTGCGCACGCTCGCTAGCTCGCTAGTTTGAGCACTCTGGCATGGCTTAGATGTACCACATGTGTGGGACATTTGGGGTTGCTTTATAAGCTTAACCCCCATCCTAGACATCAGCACTGCACTGATGAGGCCCAGAAGGCCGAAACAGTACTGTCTGCAGTTATATATATATGTATGTATGTATATATATATATAATATATATGTATTTTTTCTTCCTTTGCTCTTTTATTTTCTTTTGTTTTTTTTTTCTTTTTGTCATTTCGCTTTTTTTAGCCTAGAACTATGTTTAGTACGACTATCTAATATACTTTAAGATTTTAATATATTTTAATATATTTTAAGATTTACTGTAGCTCTGCCATTGATTTTCCCATGTGTAATTATGATAATATTTTGTTCTAATTATCTAACTGAGGGAGCCCATTCCTTATAAGCCCGGTGGCTTCTCTTGGGCTTCCTCGCCATGAGAGTTTAAGTAATTAGATTTTATTTGATTTGTACAAGGCAAACAAAACAATAAACAATAAACAATAAATAAGCAAATTTTCACCATTTTCTGAAACTCACTGAACCCTCAAAATTTAAGGAACGAAGTTTATTTCTTGTATGCGATACAAGACATCACAGAACTACTTTCTAAAACCATAAGATTTGTTAAGTAGCCACGGACAAGATTAAAAGTTTCTTATTTTATCTGACCTAAACCCAGTGTCTGCAAACGAGCAAAAAATTGGGCATTTTTGAATTGATCTACAGCGCACAACTAAAACGACAGAACAACTCTCACAGCCAAATTGCAGTCTTCTATCATCCATGTAACCAAAACACTAATAATCATTTTGGGGCATTGAAACAGGAAGAAATTAGAAAAATCACATTTGTTATAGTTTCCAAGCTTTTTCTTGCAAACAGGCCGATCCCTTCGTGTATGTTTTAAGTCCTCTTCGTGAATTTTCTTTCATATTTGGCTGTAAAGTATGTTCAGCAGCTGGAGGACATATCAAAAAGCTCGAAATACTACCTAGGTTACATTTTGAAGGGGCAAAAAGGTGCTGAACGATAGGATGAAACTAGAAAATAAGAAAGCGACGCCATCTTGAAAATTCAGCACTCAGGAGGGACTGGCACTA
>OZ037779.1:28910694-29003194 GCA_964035525.1 Porites cylindrica
GCGCCAGATAATAGTCCTTTGAGAAAAAAAAATGGTAAAAAAAAACGTAATTCTTGGGCGTAATGAACTCAGTTTTCGGAACCAAGATGTTCCTCGTTCTCGGGAGCAACAGTACTCCAATATCTCTCTCTTTTTTTTTACTTGAAGGAAGACTTTGGACATTGACATGAATGATTCTCGCCCGAAAAAAAAATGTGGGGTCAGATTTCTTTCAATAGACCGCTGGCCAGAAGCGTCGACTCGTGACCCCAGAACGATCAGATCACGCTGAGGCCAAAACGGTGCAACGGTTCGGGAATGTTTTCTTTTTAAGTCACCTGGCATCGCTTGTGAAAAAATAACATTACATTGTTTCACTAAGTGCTTTCTGGCCGCGAAGAAGTTGTGCATTCGTTTAGATTCCGCCGCAGTTTAGACAAATGACGTCATTGGCCGCTGTCACGCGACGACATTTTCCAGATTCAAGTTTCTTCAGCAGATGGTAATTTCGAGTTGTTTTCTTTTTCTGCTTATTTTTCATCTTCCTTTCTCTTTTAATTCTACGTCCTTCTACTTAGGATGGTCTCTGAGCACCTAGCAAGGATTAAAGTGGCGTTTACCACGCTATCCACGGCCGTATTGGCAAAAGAGAAGTGTTTCGCCGAAGTAGCAAGATAACGGTAAACACTGCAACTTTGAACGCTTTGTACAACGCCAATATACTTTGGCCGAAAAATGTTTTTCCAGAATCGTAATCTATATCCCTCCCATGTCTGATTCATCACTGTGATTGCTTTCAACAGCGTTGGACTTTTGAGAAATAATTATTTTAAAATCAGCTCCAACGCTCCATCTAATTTAATATGCAATATTTGCAAATTTATTTTTTGTTCCCTTCGGCAGTTTTTCGATGTTTATCGAATGATATTGCATTAAAAGGCCTTTTTCTTCATCACTGTGTGGTTTTCTCGTTATTTTGCGTTGCGATAGGGATTTCTGAACCGTTTTTTGCGAGGGCTTATGTTAGGCCTGATTTTGCTGCTATCAGAGGGAAAAAGTTTGCGGCTCGATATTTTTGGTTTAAAGCGAAACTGAAACAAAAGAAATTCATTTTTGAATAGTATTCGGTAGCCTCTACTTGGGAGATAAAAATCGGCCGATTTTATTTTTTAGCCGGAAATCATCGGTCGTTTCTTAGGCGCAGGGCCTCTTAAAAAAAACTACAATAAAATTCAAAT
This sequence comes from Porites cylindrica, assembly GCA_964035525.1. Taxonomy (NCBI): domain Eukaryota; kingdom Metazoa; phylum Cnidaria; class Anthozoa; order Scleractinia; family Poritidae; genus Porites; species Porites cylindrica. The sequence goes on from OZ037779.1 coordinate 28,911,912, forward strand.
TTGTAAAACTAATTACATGTACATGAATATTACTTGCTACTTGCTTTATTGTACAAACGACAGGTTTCAATAGACCGGCGAAATTTCTCATTTTATGAAAGTACTGAGGTTACGATAACTTCGAGTTAAACTGATTTCACGGGTTGTCAAAGAGTCGAGCGATTCCCTTTTCCTAGGTGAGCGCCGACTCATTTCGCTTCAATATTCAGAAATGCTCTCGATCTCTTTACGCTTTCATTGCCTTTCGCCCGACATGTTTTGCATGGCGTTTATTCATGCGAAACCTCCACGAAACATCCACGCAGCGTACGAGGTAACTTTATCCCGATTCTAAAAATAACTCGAGACGAATTACCTATGGAATAGGGTGTATATGGGGGATGCCTTATCTGTCCCCTTTATCCTCTCTTGGGTAAACCCTATGAATGGTTTTTTTTGACAGGTCTTGTCAACAGTCTATTACCTTATGGAAATGCGAAGTGGCAGCGATAAGATCATCAGTTAGAAGGCTTACTTTCAAAATTTTTTTGTCCGCTGTCTTGGCTGCTCTGCGGCCCAAAATGCCCACTCCGCACGCTGATTCAACTATTTATTTTAATAAACAGTTGGTAATAAAAATTATTGCAAAATTTTACAGCCTGCAATATCCACTGCCCGTAGTTCTGGCCCTCACGCTTAGAAACTAGCGAGGTTGATATATAGCAAGTCTAGCTAGCTCGCAAGAGAGCGAAGTTAAGTGATTCATATAGAGACAAAATAGATCTTTAATATTATCTACATTCACGGGACACCTCGAAATGAGGAGGGAATGAAGCAATGCCAGTTAATCACCAATTAACCTGCGATCAGGCGTTCTTCTTGTTTTTTCCTTTGAAAGAAAAACAAGCTAAATTCAACTAAAAGAAGTAATTGAAGAAGAAGTAAGACTGGAGTAGGTCGCTGATAAGCTGGTCTGTTTGTTTTTTGTTTTTTTACCTTTTTGGTAATTACAGGAGCCCATAGGCTCCTGGTAATAGTTCGTAATAGCCAACGTTCGATAAAGAAAAATTCTTACATGAATCCGAGGCTTTCTGGTTACATTTCTACATTAGGTTTGGTTTTCTATGTGCTCAAGTCTCTTTTGGGAATTGCGAGACAACGGAGTCGTGAAAAATTTGCAATTTTTGTCCGAACGCAGCTACTAGTGCCAGTCCCTCTTGAGTGCTGAATTTTCAAGATGGCGTCGCTTTCTTATTTTCTAGTTTCATCCTATCGTTCAGCACTTTTTGCCGTTTCAAAATGCAACCTAGGCAGTATTTCGAGCTTTTTGATATGTCCTCCAGCTGCTGAACATACTTTACAGCCAAATATGAAGGAAAATTCACGAAGAGGACTTAAAACAAACACGAAGGGATCGGCCTGTTTGCAAGAAAAAGCTTGGAAACTATAACAAATGTGATTTTTCTAATTTCTTCCTGTTTCAATGGCCCAAAATGATTATTAGTGTTTTGGTTACATGGATGATAGTAGACTGCAATTTGGCTGTGAGAGTTGTTCTGTCGTTTTAGTTGTGCGCTGTAGATCAATTCAAAAATGCCCAATTTTTTGCTCGTTTGCAGACACTGGCTTTAGGTCAGATAAAATAAGAAACTTTTAATCTTGTCCGTGGCTAGTTAACAAATCTTATGGTTTTAGAAAGTAGTTCTGTAATGTCTTGTATCGCATACGAAAAATAAACTTTGCTTGTCGAATTTTGAGGGTTCTGTGTGTTTGAGAAAATGGTGAAAATTTGCTTATAAAAATGAAGTCCGAGGGTGTCGAATAAAGTGATTTGCACGAACCTCTAATACAAGAGCAGTGAAGAACCTATGTTTGGTATATTTGTCCATTAGTCTACAAGACCTATCGGTGATGTTAGTATGAACTTATTCTGTTGACCCCCTTCCGTTGACTTTTTTAACATTTTGCCCGGTTTTCTCTGACAACCGCTCTTAAGAATTTTGTTTAATGTCAATTTATATGTAAATGTACTATGTGTTCTGTTTTGTTTTGCTATTTTCTCAGTTGGAGGAGAAAATGTCTTTTGATTCACTCTTTTTGAATGCTTTGGTTAAACATCGGAAAGTACTGATCCCAAACAATATATGCATTTTTATAAAACACAACTTAAGTGGCAGATTTATTTAAATTAGTTTCTTTAAACGTAAGGGGCATAAGTAATTTTCATAAAAGAAGAACTATGTTCACCTGGCGCTGTAAAAGAAAAGCTGACGTAATATTCCTGCAAGAAACGCATTCAAACGAGGATTCAGAAAAACAATGGGCAAATGAATGGGGTGGTGAATCATTTTTCTCACATGGTAGTCCAAATTCATGGAGGGTTGCGATATTGATTAGGAATAATTTTAATTGTGTAATCCAAAAATCCATTGTTGATCCCCAGGGAAGATTTATCATTTTGAAGGCAGGCATTCAGGATAAAGTGTACATTTTAGTTAATATTTTGCGCCAAACAAAGACAACGTCAGCGGCAAATTTTATAAAAACCTACATACAGTGTTACAGACAGAAGACTTAGATTGTGAAGAAAATATAATCATTGGAGGGGATTTTAACTGTCCTCTTGACCCTAAGCTGGATAAGAAAGGTGGCGTTATGGTTCCTTACAAAATGAATTGGACCTTGTTGTCGTCTGGGGAATTAAAAATCCACAAGCTAGAAGTTACACTTGGAGCCAAAAATCTACACCAATTTTCTGTCGTTTAGATTACCGGCTGATATCAAACAACTTGCAGGATTTTGTAAATACAACCGATATCATTCCAGCTATAAAAACTGATCATGCAGCAATTGAGTTGAATCTAACCGACTCCGATCAAAACTCAAAGGGGCCAGGTTTCTGGAAAATGAACGTCTCTCTTCTCGAAGATCCGAATTATCTGGAAGTATTAGAACAAAATATTCCACTTTGGAAAACAACAGGAAGTGATAATTTATCAGACAAAAGGTGCATCTGGGATTGGCTTAAGTATAATATTCGGAACCATGCTATTTTGTTCTCGAAAACGAAAGCCAAAGAACGATCTGCTATGGAAAAAAACTTACAAGTTTACGAGGAAGCAACCAAAAAATTCGAACAGGACCCTTCCGACTCTAACCTAAATACTCTAAATGAAGCAAAAGAAATTCTAGAAAGTTACTATTAGGAAAAAACAAGGGGTGTAATTATTCGCGCAAGGGCACGATGGCACGAGCATGGCGAAAGAAGTACAAAATATTTTCTAAATTTAGAAAAGCGAAATCACGTCAAAAAACATATAAGAAAACTGCTAATAAGTGGTTCCATTACATCTGATCCTTTTGGGATAATGAACGAACAAAAACGCTTTTACCATAGCCAGTACAAATCAAACGTAACAGATAAGGATAGGGAAAATGGAAACGAATTTTCAAATAATTTGAATATACCAAGAGTATCAGAAGAACAAAAACAATCTTGTAAGGGAGAAATATTTGTTGAAGAAATTACCTCCATCCTTAACGAGGGGGGTGAATAGGTCCGCGGATCGGCGGATTTGGCCTTAAAAAGCTCACGGATTGTGGATTTCGGCGATAAATCGAGCGGATTTGCGGATTTGAAAAATACCGTGGATCGCGGGTCAGCTGAAAGTTTTGGCCCGGTTTCCGGATTCTGTCAGTCTAGAAGTTCGGATTGTGGATCGGATCATCAATTTTTGGTCGGCCTTGGTCAATGTGTTGGTGTTTTGTCGGCTAACGTTCCACTTCCGAGGTTTCCGGAAGAGACTTTCTCGTGACCCGACGCATATACATGTATTCTAGTATAGACAGCGTGACGGAAATGACGTCAGGCAACCTTGTGTGGTGACACATGGTTCAGGTCTTGCCCAAGAACACAACGCAGTGCCCCGGCCAGGACTCGAACTCGGACCGTCCGATCCAGAGTCCAGCGCACTAACCATTAGCCCACAGTGCCTCCCACATTCATTTCGTAAGATGAGAGTTATTTTCCGTAATCACATCCGCTGGACTGTTATACTGGATTTTTGGACCCTCACATTTAATGCTAGGATTGACAGCGACTCATGAACTGTAAAAAAATCAAATTTACAAATTGGTCGGTGAAATGATAAACTGGATTTTGCTCCTCATATTTAATGCTAGGATTGACGATCATTGAGTACAAAACAAACTACGAGTAAATGAAACTCTGTATCTGCACCGAAAAGCACATGCAGTTTGCCGTGGCTAACCCTTTTACGCTTTTACCCGTCTGTTGCTAAGTGGGAACATGTTTATGTCAAAAAGATTATGGTCTCAAGGTTTCCAAGATGAACCATGGAAAATACTTACTGGTAAGCAAATTACCATGAAGTTGAGTTCTGCCTCTTCCGAATTTTGCGGCTCGACTAGAAGCATGTCCAAAGCGGCGGATATCAGTGACTAAATTTATTGAAAAATCTTTTACGCAATACCAGACACTTTTCATTTTGCAAGCTTGCAGACCATTTGATTAGTCAAATCTGTATTGGTGGAAGAAACATTATAAGCTCTGTCCCTAATGCTTAATGTTTTGAAGCTGTAACGAAAAACTTTTTAAACATGAAGTCCCGCATCTGTTGCGATTACAGAACAACTATATTAAGTAATTCATTTTTTCATGCTACAACGCTACTTTCTACATACCACGAAAAATGTTTAAAGTAACACGGATTCGGATTTGAACAAAAATTACGTCGGATCGACGGATCGGGCCTAAAAATACCACGGATCGGCGGATTTGCATACCCCTATTCACCCCCCTCCTTAACAGTTTTGAGATGTCCATTTATGGTAAAGTAACTATAATCAAATCATTACTTATTCCAAAACTAGTTTTTATATCTTCGGTTCTTTCACCTCCAAGTAAAATTATCAAACAAGTGAATAGTATGATTTTCTCCTTTTTATGGAATGGAAAGGATAAAGTAACGAGGCTCTCTTCAATAAACAGCTATGAAGACAGTGGCATAAAAATGACAGATATTGAAAGCTTGGTCAAAGCTGTACGACTAGCTTGGCTAAAACGTAGTTTCAGCGATAACGAAAGTACGTGGAAATTCTACTTGTTACATCTTCTACGTAATGTTGGTGGTCTTTTACTTTTTAAATGCAATTATGCAATGAACGATCTCTCAATTAACTCGGCTTTCTACAGAGAACTCTTAGAAAGTTGGTTACAATTTCGAAATCTGGAATAACAAAGATATAAGAATAGATGGAAAACTAGTCTTTTATAGCTTACAAAGAACGGCTCTGTATAATTTGGAATAACAAAGATATAAGAATAGAAGGAAAACTAGTCTTTTATAAATCTTTTTATGACTCGGGGATATGTATTATTAAAGATCTCTTGTTCAATCTCGACAATATAGAATCCTTTAATGCAATTAATAACATAGTTGAGAAAGCTAATTTTCTTACATGGACATGTCTCAGGCACGCAATTCCTTCTATTCTAAAAACAATAGAGTACACTACCTTTACAGAAAATAATTATTTTACAAAGGGGAATGAGATTTTTGACATAGCGGTAAAGAAAACGAAAGACTACTGCTCTTTAATAATATCAAATAAAGCACAATTACCTAGTAATGCAAAGAATTTAGAACATGATTTTGGCTTATCTGACGAAGACTTAAAAATTGCTTACAACCTTCCCCACCCGACAGCACAGGAGCCTTACGTCAAATCCTCTCAATATAAAGTTTTAAATTCAATACTTTACACTAATACAAAACTTTTTAAAATTGGATATCTCCAGCATGACAAATGTACTTTTGGCAAGACTGAACAGGAAACATTATGTCACTTTCTCTTTTACTGTCGGCACTCAAATATGTTGTGGAAAAATGTTGAACAGTATTATTTAACAATAACAAAGGAATTTCACACATTAATTGGTAAATTATATTTATGGGATTGCAGAAAGAAACAGGTACTTCCAAACATCGAAGGTTTCAAATTTAAAGTAAGAATTAAATACGAATTTGAAAAATATGTTTCCACTAAGAATAATAAATTAGAAACCTTTTATGAAAAATGGCCAAAAGACATTTTCCCCCTTTAATTAAGTTCGTGTGTATGTAATTAAAATTGTAATCTTTGTAATTGTAATTTCTCTTTTATCTACATAGTTAAGTTTTAATTAATTCTTTGTAAAGTAAGCCTCATTCAGCAATAGTCCAGTCAAATTGTGGTTTAGCATCAAACTAATTGCAACAGAACTTTTTTCAACGCCATTTAATTGTTAGATGGCTAGTTAACAGCATACCAAAAATCCGCCAAAATCGGTTCGGTGAAAGATAAGGAAAATTGGAAATAAAGATTTTCAACTTTCCCCACAGGAGACCCAATTTCAGGAAGATCACGAATTCAGACAAAACATCTAATAATTGTGTTTTTTTTTCCTCAAGAATTTTCGATACAACATCGCTAATGTATTTTGGGTAGTTTTGTTGTAAAAGAACGCCGACTAAATGTGTGAGGAACACCTGGGTCAGTGTTTCGTCTCGAGGGCTTTGCACAGGTTACCCAGCCACTCGTCCGTCTTTACATTCTGTTTTCCAAGCTTTCATTTTTTTTTCTATGACGGTATTTAAAAGGGAAATTATTAGTCAGTCTGTTAACACGGTTAAAAATATTAGTAACTGTTTTTTTTTTTTTTTGCGCAATATCAGAAATGCAGTATGTATTTTGGCAGTATCACAGGCTGGTAATATTTTATATATCTGCAGCACGGATGCAAATTTAGTAGCTGACTGATGGTCAACAGTCATTTTGATCACCTTCGGTTAGCTAAATTTGCATCCATGCTGCAAGATACGTGAGACTAAATGTGTGCAACGGACGATAGCTTTGTATCAGTACAAACTGTTTAACCTATTCCCATTTTCTGTAATCGAGTTTTGTGAGGTAGTTATGTTCTAACCTTGGACACAGTATGAGTGATCGAAAAAAGGGACTCTTTTTTTTCTCGCGACATGCGCAACCTCCTTTAGGATTATGACTCTGTGCTTTACAATGTGAGTGAATAAATATTCTGCTAAGGACTCCGTCGATTTGGTTTATGCTAGATCGTAACCCTCTGCGCTTTTCATTCTGTTGTAAGGGAAATCCAGAAAACCAAGCGCAGTGTGATTGTTCTTTTTTTATCTTCTTTTATTAGCAAGTCTCAGATTTAGTTTAGTGTATCTGTGTATTCAGTTTGTATACACTGCGACAGCCCTTCATTTCTTGGTAAGATGAATAAGTAGATTGATCGCTCTGTGGTCTAAAGGCGTTTATATTTCCTCCTTGCACTTCTTTGTGAGAAAAACCCTGAACCTTGACCAGTTTGTTCTCGTCAATTGGCAAATGAAGACCTCTTTTTCGATAACGATCATGGGATCCTAGATGTCTGAAAATAATTGCAGCCGTCAATGAAGGCGCGAAAGTACTGGACATATGTACGACATTAATGGGCTTGCCTTACTTAGCTTCTGATGGCTCACCTCTTTTTGCGGAACCAATGTTTCTCTTCGGATGAGCGTTGTGTAACACTTCATCTTAGTGCATGTTAACCTTCTGACTGAGTTCCGTGAATTATGCTCTGGGTGGGAAGTTTCCATTACTCCATAGACTCTTACAAGATATTTTTACATACGCATTGTTTTGGCTACCCAGAGTTAATCTTTCCCTTAAAAACAAGCTTCCCTATTATACTATTTTGTTTTCTTGAAACAAACGTTTGGTGGAACCAAAGTTATTATGCGATGAATGTTCCGTTAACCCTTATATATTTTTTTTTTTTGCGAAGGTAACTACACTTTTCCTAAACGCATTTCCCTCTTATCAAACTCATCGGCATTGGAGCTTAACCTGTTCAAAAACTTTGCATTGTTGTGCATCGTAAAGAATTAGTAAAACTATCCTCCCCTCTTCTCCAATTCACTTTTAACAAGAGGAAAACAAAAAGCTACAAAAAAGTGAAATTTGTTTATTTGAGGATGTCGATACGTTAACGAAAATTAATGTAGAGGCAACCGTAAAAGCCAAAGCATTATCTTGCTGGATATTTGAAAAAGTACCGAACGAAAATTGCACTCCTTTGACTGAGAAAAAGACCAAAAGCCGAAGGCAAAATAAGCTCGAAAATCCTGCTAGAAAAGAACGAGGAAAGGGAAAATAAAAAGAGCGAGGAGAAAGAAAGGAAGAGAAGAAAAAAAAGCAGTGGCTGCACTCCTAGTTTTTATGTTGACTTCTTTGGATATTGAGGAGAGAGGTCTATTTTGGCTGTAAGGTTATTAAAAAATCCAGCTCTAATATATATAAATTTTTCTTACCCTTGCGGCTAATAGAAATCTGATAAAAAAGAATATGTTTTAAAAGCTAATAATTAAGCTTTAAAGCCTTAGGACTAAATTTGTTGTAGTCTTACAGCCAACAGTTCACTCTATTACTCTATAAGCCTCCTGTTAGTTTGGGGTACCTTGAGTGGAGCATGGGCTTCCTGTGCAAAAGCCAACCGTGTTTAATATTTTATTTTCTTTGAAAAAAGAAACTCTTCGTTTTTAATTTTTTTATCACCGAAAACTAGGGAGCAGTTATTCTTTCTTCTTTCACTTTTCCATAAAAGTAACAGACACATTTTGTGCATTTTTTGTTGGAACCTGTAATTTCACCAACGTGGGATCCCTGTGTTAAAAGCTCAAAATTTTTAACGCTTAATTTTGACATGTTGCACCGAACGGATTTTGGCGGATTTTTAGTATGTTACTAGATAGGTCACCCTTCCTTAAATGGTGTTGAAAACAATTCTGTTGCAATTAGTTTGATGATGAGCCTCAAAATGCCTAGATTGACTGGACTACAATTGCGCGGCTGTTTTTGGGCTGTAATGTATATAATTGTGAAATGTAGATAATTGTAAGTATGTCTGTTATTGCGGTTGTTTAGAATATTGTAATCAGTTTCTTTTTAGTTAGTTCTTTGTAATTAAAGTAATAAATGTCTTGAATAATAATAAAAAAAACTCGAGTGAGCGAGTGAGACAAAACTCAGCAACAATTATTGACAACATCTTCGCAAACAATCCTGAACTATTTTTTGTAAGCGGCAACATAGATTCTTATATTAGCGATCATTTTTTACATTTTCCACGTGACTCGTTTGTCAATGACCTTGCGCTAGTGAATTGGAACGATATATTTCTAAGGGGCGACTATATAAAATACAAATAGTTTTGAAATATGTTATGTAAACAAACACGCTTAAGCAAGAAAGAATATTAATCTAATTATTTTAACGAAAATTTTACTAACTTAAGAAAAACTTGGGAGGGTATTAATAGCCTACTGAATCGCAAAAAGAATAAAAACAAGACCATAAATACTCTAAAAAACTTTGGCAGTAACACAAAAACCAACAATAAATCAATAATTTCTAATGTTCTTAATATACATTTTACAAGTATTGGAAGAAAATTAGCTACAAAGCTCTCAAACTCAGAAAAGCACTTTACTCAATTACTCTATAAAAACAAATCTCCTTCTTCGTCCTTTCTATTTCAATCAATAACTCCCGATGAAGTCAAACTTGAAATAATGCCAATGCCAGTTAACAAGTCTCATGGATTCCATTATTTTCCGACTTTCATTTTAAAGTATGCGTGTGATAACACAGCCCAAGCTCGAAATATGAGCATTGGCGATTGCGCATTGCGTGTGAGCATTATCCACCATCTCTCACTTCGTCGCTTCGGTGAAGACTAAAGATTCGCTCCATATAAGGGAATCAAGGATTGTCTTGGATTCCGGATTCCACGTTCTGGATTTCAGTATTCGTTGGTAGAACTTGGATTCAGGATTCCAATCGTTAGTAGGATTTCGGATTTCTTGAGCGTATTCCGGATTCCAAAGCTAGGACTCCGGATTCCACATACAAACTTTTCCCGGATTCCGATTTCCCTTGCATGGGGCGAAAAGATAGCAAGCCAGCTCGATTGCCCGACGGAAATAACAGTCACCGAGTGATCTTGCCATTCAAAGATCAAAAGTCGCCGATGAGGTGAAGAAAGAACTCTCCCACCCGAGCGAAAAATAGGCCACATTCTTCTACCAGTATTTGCGAGCCAAAAAATTGTTAATGTTCTTAACATGAGTGAGCCTAGACCACCCTTAATAAATCAACAATGAGTGGTGTTTAATTACCAATGTGATCTGTGCGATGCAAAGTATGTCGGTTACACGAGCCGGCATTTACATCCATGCTTTTATAACGATGTCATGGCGACATCGGAATGTTGTGTTAAACCTTTTTCGTTTATTTTTACGATTAAGTTACTTTGGTAATAATAAATTGTCAGGAAGATCGAACTAAACTGGCCGTTTTTATGCGAGTATAAAAACGTTAAATATACTAAGACAGATACATTTTAACGCCTTCAGGATGACCTACATTAACGTCTTTTGTTGAGACGTTAAATGCGTCAAGTATAAAAACGGGACGCTGTAATCTAGGGCACATTTATGCCCAAATCCTCCAGAGAAGACAGAGGAGAGTCAGTGTTGTTTATTTTATTTTCAGAACTTTTTTTTTCAGAAAACTCTTTTTTTCAATGTTATCCTCTACTTTAATGCGTCCCGTTTTTATACCAGTCGACTTTAACGACTCACACGTGAAATAGGTCTAGATGATTTTAACGTCTCTGGTATATAAAAAGTAGTGAAAATATATCTGTACCATCATCTCTTTGTGTATTGAATTGTCCTGGTTTATTTTCCCTCAGACATTTCTTTGTTTCTTATCGAATCTGACACTGTTACGAGCAGCCCACATTTAAAAACCCCATTACCGAACTAAAATAGCCTAACAGTTCAAATATAACAAAACATAGCTAATATACCTTTAACTGAACATCTCCTTGTCGATCCTCGCAGGTTTAGTGGCATTTTGTCTAGTTTTGCACCCGTAGGTAAGCTTAGGTACTATCCACTAAATACAATGTACTTTGAATTAATACACAAAGAATTCCAAATAACGAAGATATAAAGATATATTTTTTGAAATATTACATATTTTAAAATTATTCTTCAGTAGAATATTGCCGACTCTTAGTCTAGCTCTGATCGATCAGATTTTGTCCATGTCGACACTGTAGGCTACGTCTGGGCTGCTTGTGTCGGCACTAGCTCACCAGCAAATGTTGGGGAGGGGGGTGAGAGGTGTGTTTAGCTGTGTTTGTACATCCAGTGTTCGAAAAAAAAAAACGATGTAATTAAAGGCAAGACTTAGAATTAAATATTGAAGGAAAAGAAAGCTGGGGCTTTTTTATTGCTAGGGTTTACATTCATCAACAATTATAATAATAACCCAGGGAATTTGACTAACGCTCGGGACGCTTTTAGCTTCGTTACACTAGTCGGATAAGTAAATATGTGGCACGATATTGGTTTGTTTTTCAGGGGTCTCTTGGTCCATCCAGTGTCAAAGCGGCTAAGCTCTTCAAGATCGCCCGTCTTTCTGGTCTCAACAACCCAATGACTACCAATGGTTTGTAACAAGAAACGAATCATAATTGTTGCCCTTACCTTCGTATCAGTTTGGACATGCATGACTTATGTCTACTTCACAATCACTTTCCATAAGCGGGAACGCCCATCAGAGGTACAAAATGTGGCCACCAGGGCAAATACTACCCCTACAGTCATAACGGCCGCAGTAAAATATCAAACAGATATCAATGAAACAGACGATTCAGATATGAACGAAACTCTCCATCAATTGATTGATTTCAAAGACTTGGGGAGGAATAAGAGAGCAGTATTGCTATTGATCATCGTTAGCACTGCACCAACAAGATTTGAAAGAAGACAGGCAATAAGAGGTGGAAACATGGTGGAAACATTGTTCTGATGGCAATCAGGCGCAGGTAGGCAGGCAAGATAGGTTGTTTATAATTATCACCAGTTATCTCACGATGACGTTATTTTTAGTTATTCATAGCGAAATTTTCTACCGACGAAGACGATGCCGACGATGCGACGACGACGGCAACAAGCAAATATCAACAGCTTTAGATTAGCAAAACATCAACTTTGCACGTGCATCACGCTTTGTTTTTTGTACTTTCATTATTGCTGTTCAATGACCTCGACGTCAAATTCCTAATTTCACGTTTTACACAGAGGACGTGAACAAAAAACACCGATTCTGAACTTGGATACAGTCCTTTTGGAATAAACCATCAGAAACATTCGCCACAATTTGACAATTAAACGCGGTGGAATGGTAGTTAGCAGCAAAATGTTGAAAACAGAGCGAATTCTAGCAAAGTGACCTTTTCGTTCGGTCGCTCCTGTAGGTACAAATAGCTCCTCAATGAATCATTGGCGAAGGTGTCTAGGTTACAAGTAGAGAAAAGAGAATTTAAGGGTGAATGTCTGCAAAAATCTAACAAAATCGGAAAAATCGCGGCAACGGTCAAAAATCGATTTCGCTCCTTTTTTGTGTGCAGTAAGCCTTAGGTGTTTAATGAGATGAAACGACGCTAGTTTTTGAACATATTCTTTTTAACGGCCACAAACAAAAAACCGTCTCGACCCAAAATATCAAAATATCAAAATTTCAATTTTTTTTAATCAATGAGGCTAACTGATGAACATGGGACTCATAGATTCTATGATGTCTCGAGATATTCTCAACCTCGTCCTCACGGTGCCTTTCCCTGGCTTTTGGATAAACTGAGATGGACACAAGCGATAGTCACTGCTGTCTCACATTTTTTGGTCCAAAATAGGGTCAGGATTTTGAGAATAGGACAGTACACCCCCACCAAGAATTTTCAGGAGTACCCCCCGGGAGACTTGAAGCCTGGTAGCAAGTTTACCTGTCAGCATCCACTTGCTAATTATCAGATGCTTTAACGATCTATGATCATTTCAACACCATCATTTTGGATTAAGAAATCGACGCAAGTTTTATGTTTGCCTCTAATCTGAATGAAACTAAAAATGGCCGTTTTGTCTCCACTACCCCATGACTATACAGGGCCGAACACAGAAGGCAACGTTTTGAGGCAAGGGCGAGTACACCGTCAGCTAAGTCCACCTTAATGATAAATAGTAGTCAATCTTGCGAAGAATAGCTCATCAGAAGCCCATCAATCTCCCATACAAAACCTTGGAGTCAACACTATCCCGAGCAGATTTATCAACAGAATGGTCCGCAGCGAAGGCTTCGCACGCCGACATTATGATCCATTACCATTATTACCATCCTACTCATCATCGTCGTCATTATCATCATCAACACCCTCATCATATACATTCCCCAAAAGTGATGATAGCAACGTTTCAGGTTAAAACTCCGTAGTTTTCAATTGCATTTTTGTCCTTAGTATTGTTAGGCCGTTTTTTACATGAGGAAACTTTTAAAGCTTGATTTTAGGTGACGCGACACGAGGAAACATCTCTTTTTCACAACCGTAGTGTTCCGCGCGTTTTTGCTTTTTGTTCCTTTAATTGCTTTAGGAACAACCTAGGAACGTACAATAAAGGAACTTCCTTTGCACAATAGCAACAAAGGTCGGCAAATTTCGGAACAATCTGGTCCGTTAGCAGCAAATTGGAACACAAAGTTCCTTTTTATTCTAGTCAAAAGGAACAGCTGGTTCCTCTTTTATCCTTTCAGGAACAAAAGGTCCTCTTTCAACAGTTCCGATTTCCCTTCATGTTCCTTTAGAAGTGATTGGGAAGCAAATGTTCCCAATCTAATTTCTCGCTCGACACAGTAAGGAACAAATTGTTCCTATTTACTGGCATATCTACTGCTGTTCGGAACGCCCTGTTCCCTTTCGGTTCAAATTGTACCTATTCATGCCCAACAGGAACGGAATTGTTCCTAATCGAGGTGGTTTTTTTGTTCCTCAAGAAGAGTTTTATGTTCCGCGTATAAATGGGAACAGGTTCCGAATTTGTGAAAAAGGAACTAGCGTTCCATTTTGCGCAAAGTGTAAAAAGGAATAGGGAACAATAGTTCCTATTTATCGTACGCTATATGAAACTACTGTCCATCACCTCCGCTATACAAATTTATCAAAACATATATCCGTCAACAATCAAGTTAAGTACGAGACTTGCCCGCTACATGCTTAATCTTGTTTGGACTTGCCCGCGCAAGTTCAGGCTTGTGTCTTTGTTCCTTTTGATTAATTGTGTACCAAATACGGACAAGAAAACAATGGGGCAAGGGCAAGAATGACCAAGTGTGGGCAGACATGGACTAACAAATATCTCATTGGCAAATAGGATGATCTGTTGGGGACCCTTTTGCTAGTATAAGTGCATGCATACTTTAGAAAGATATCGATTTCAAGCTAATGCTTAAGATGAACAAACGAGGCAACGATGTAAACTGGTCAAAGTTAATAAATGCATCGCCTAAACCAAAGAGACTTCACATAGAAGAGGATGACTCTGATGGTCTTTTTCACTACCCAGTGCAAATTTGTAACCACGATGGATTCACTACGCAAAGAGGCTGTAAAAAACACGTAAAGAACAAACACAGTTGGTACTATCACTTCGACGAGAAGCCAGACAGTGCTCAAATCGATACGCTTAATGTCGATGAAACCAACAAATGTAAAGCCAGTGATCAGAAGATTATACCACTTAAAAGCAGGGCAACTGCCTCTTTTGACCCTACAAACAACATTCCCAAGAACTTTTTTTCGTGGCTAACTGGCAGTGGTGGGGGCTGTAAAAGTTATCGACAAGCACAACAGATCGTAAGTAAGTGCTTAAAGTTTCTCAAGTTTTGTTGCAAAGACGAAGAGGAGCTGACATTTGACATTGTGGACTTAAGTTATGCTCACCGAATCTCCTTTTCAAGTTTGTTGATACGATGCGTGATGATTGGAATCTGGGACACACGGGACGCATAGGCTACTTGGATGCCATTGCAGAGTTGGTGGATTATCGAAAAGTGAATGGAGCATCGGAATCAGTATTGAGAGGGCTGGCTTCAACAGAAGTTTACTAGAAAAAAGTGCGCAAAACCGTTTCCAAAATGATGCGCTTGCAGTGGACCAGCGAACTGGACATCGATGCCTTAGAAGCCAAGGGGCACTGGGCCACACTAGAAGAACTGTTGTAAGTCGTGGGGCGCTACTTGACTAGCGGACTGAAATTGCCTGGCTACTGAAATCATGCAAGGAGAAACTGGGTGCTGGTTTGCCAATAGATTTATCTTTTGCCACCAAATTTTTGGCCGTCTATTTATTTATCAAGGTCAAGGGCTCGAGGCCCATGACATATCAGTACTTAACGATGGAAATGGTGTACAAAGTCAAGACTAACGGTGGATTTATAGACCAGAAAATGTTCAGAATGGTTGGAAAACTTGGCTTCGATTCTCTTTACCTGGCTGAGACGAGCATGCAACTGTTGCATGGCTACATCAACCACAATCGCCCCCTACTCAGACCGACCTGCGACTTTGTTTTGGTGACAAGAAATGGAGAGCAGCACAATAAGCTGGGAGAGCTAATGAGTAAACTGGTCTTCGATGCAACGGGCAAATACGTTCACTCAACTCGCTATCGACAGATTGTGGAGACTGCGAGTTGCAGGCAGCTGTGCAGCAGAGCGCAGAGCACAATCTCCGAGGACCAGAAACATAGCTCTGTTGTTGTAAGGGTTCACTATCAGAAGCAGCGATCGCGCGAGGTGGCGAGCAAAGCACATGAATATTTGGAACGATTGCACGGGGAAAAGGGATCCAAGCAAAGAAATAGACGTAAGCTCGAGGCTTTCAGGCAATTCTGCGTCTTCTGAGGATCAAAATGGTAGCAAAACCGTTACTTCCTCTAACAACGAAGGAGAAACGATCACAGAAACACCACCCAATCGTCTTTCAGGTGTCCCGAGACTAAAGCGAGAAAATGCGTTTATAGTGACAGATTTCCCGGCCAAAGCTGTTCACCAAAGCTGGTTGGCTAGAAATCCAGCCTTGGCTTGAAGAACTTGACACTTGACTTGTGAAATGCTCGCTATCGCTTTCCTCTCCGTTATCCTCTAGGTGTTTTTTTTATTTTTCTTTGGCGCTTTCTTTGGCCCTTGTGTACCTATAGCACTAAAGAAAAATGCCACACTTTGTACTCCTGCAAAAAATGATATCGAAATCAGGCCAGGTTTACTTATTCAACCGATCGATTCGTAATAAGGATTCATAATTGACATTTCAATTCATTTTGAATACAAACCTTGCAATGACTTGTCGCAAGCGTCTCGCGTCCTGCACACCTCGTTCCATCCTCTCTGTAGGCCTTCATCGATATTGCATCTACACTTACAACTCACTACACTACATTTGTCCACGACTATTGGACTGAAATTAAAAAGCACAAAGCAGCTCCTTTAATATTCTCACTGTTCAGTTGTCGACGAGGAAAATTTGCTCTTCGCTTGCTCATCGTGAAGCGAAAGCATGTCACTTCACTGTGAATAATTATATCAATGAAATTTTCCCAGTAGACAAATTCTGACACCCTTATCCATCGCTCAACCTTAGTCACACAGAGTTATTGCGTAATCCAAAATGTGATAATTGACAACGATAGCTGAAGAGTATTTGACCTAAATTAGCGACTTGATCCCGTTTCCGTGAAATCCGTGAAATCTGCAAAATCCTATGACAGAAAAACCTTCTTTGTGATGAATTCCAGCCACTGAAATCCACATGAACTGCCAGTTTTACCCTAAAAAAAATAGAAACAATAATAATAGTAATAATAATAATTATTATTATTATTATTATTATTTTTATTATGATTGTTATTATATATCTTATCCGCCGTTTCCGTGAAATCCGTTGTATCCAGCCCAAAAACAGAGTTTCTTCTTTGATACCTTAATTAAAATTCTTATTTCCGTTAAGTCTAATGGAATACAACTCTGGTGTTCGTCAATGTCAATTATAACGTTATTCCGGTGGAAGGATTTTCCGGATTTGGCGGATTTACTTGATTTTTTTCTCTATTTTACTCAATGTGGTTTAGAAACAGGAGAGTGATGTATGTGTTTGTTTTGATTTAACCCTCAAAGTTCTCATTGAACGATACAAGCAGTATCATAAAGTAAGATCGCCCTGGGTAAGCCCTTGTTTTCTGGTATAAATTTAAGGCTAAGATCTCTTCATACAGTCTAGGAACAAGCGTTCCTTTCAATGGCCGTTCCTCTCACGAGGAACGCTTTCGCGGAAAAACGTACAGATTTATTTGCAGTTTTTAGCAAAAGATCTGAGAATGTGCTTTTTAGCTTTTTCCTGCATAAAACTGCTAAGAGATATAGTTTTAGAAAGATCTTCGCAGTCCTGAGTATTATTTTAAGGCTTCATAAAAAGGGAACTGAATTTACGGGAAACGATCATTATCATCATCTGATCATAATCATGAGCGGCAGCAGCAGAAGAAGAATCACCATCATCAGTACCATCTTTATTATCATCACATCAACATCTTAACCATTATCACTATCATCATCATCATAATCATTACAAAACCATTTTCATCATCATCATCATTATCATCATCGTCGTCGTCGTCGTCATCGTTATTACAACCGTTTGGAACAAAGCCATGTTGAAAAAGAGGTGGAGTATATGCCAGATTAGGTTGGACACCATTGTTATTTTATTTCACAACCTACAAAAGCGCTCCAGCTTAAAAAAAGGGCTAAATTTTAATATTAATAATATTAATAAAATTTCAATTGACTGCAATGATTGCGGCACAGTATATGTATTTTGGTTACTAAATTACATTTACAAGTTGTTGAACTTTCTAAAAACGCGAACATTAATTCACAGTAAGCAAAATCGCGAATCGCAAAAAAAAAGTATTCCCGCAAAATACTAGCTATCGAAACAATCGCCCATCCTCAAACAAAAAAGAAAGAAGGACACCTGATCTAAGGTTACCATTCACCAGAAATGAGTGCCAGTCAGCGTAGTGGAAAGGCTGGTATTCAGTGTTTGCACGAATACCCAATTTTTCACTTTTTATTTCAACTGCATGACTAAATAGCCTTCTGAACTAGGCTACACATGATACCTGTGATTTGCATAATCATACTTTCCCTGGACAGCCGTCCAGAAAAAAAATCTGGACCGGAAATTTTGGAAATTAGGAAGAGTTGCTTATCTGCCGATGGAAACTGACGTTGATGGAGACAATTTAAAAAGTTTAAATGGGCCGGGGTTTCGAGGGGTTGCCCAGGGTATGTTTAAGTATCGAGACCCTCGTTCGAGTTGATCGGCACCAGCCTCGACTTTAGAAATAGAAAGAGTACATGTTTATGTTATTATCAAACTGCTACCATTTTCTTTCACTCTGCACAGAACGCAAGAACTTTTATATGGCGATATTACTGAATTTTGAAGTCGCGTTGACGTAAGTGCCTGCGTGGATACGAATAAATACTGAGACTAATTAGAGGAAGCGAGTGTGACTCACGCAGTCGATTCCTTATTTTACAGTTATAGTCCAGAATGAAAGCAACGCTTTGAAAAACACACTATTTTATCTTACCTGTATCATTTAAGCAACACAATGACAACAAATCACTATATAAATGAGCCAAAATTGTCATTTATCTATCTCGAATCTATCGCGTGATGCCTTGTTGTTTGTGACCTAAATTTTAGGTCAGATTGAGATTTTCTGGAAATTCAGACGGTGCTCGCTCGAAACCTTTACGAGATCCCAGAAAAACAAAACTGTAACTTTTAAGGACTGTATTTTAGGAATTTATGGTAGCAATCTCAACGATCTTCAGGCACTACCACATGCCTTTCTATCGCGATGATTTAACCCTACTTTTGCATGTCCTTGAAGGGCTGTAAATGTTTTCTTCAAATTTCGAGTTTATTTCTTACACAAATAACCCGGGACGAAAACTATCCATTTGTCTTAATAAAACAAGGCCCCTACTGAATAGTTATCGTAAAAGAAGACTGGCTGTTATGGTTTAGATCGAACACGATCATTTTGAACATAGTGAAATTTTTAGCTGGCGCGTAGCCAAATACGGCTAATTATTTTTAAAGGTTTATTTCAAAAGAAAAGAGTATTTCAAAAAACTAGTTCTATTTTACTGAAGGTAGTACATTAGCCTTTCCCTGGACGAAAAATGAGCCGAATCGATTTTTTGACTTTGGCCAGGAATTTTCCATCTTTGTTTGATTTTTACTGACATTCACTCTTAATCTGGTGCGTCTGCTTCTCCTGAAAACATCTTGTTCCATCATTTCATCATTTTAGTTTCCTGTTTTTATCTCACGTATTTTATGGAACATTAGCCTGTTTCAGGCTCCGAGATAGTCGGGTCCACTGAACTGAGAAAGCGCGAACATGAAAATAAAACGGGAGGAAACTGGGAGAGGAGGGGCTATCCCTTCCTTTTAGGCAGGTACAAAAGTCGGACCGGATCAATTCGGACTAGGCATTTGCCGATTGTGCTAGTAAAAGTGGCATATTATGCTAGTGGCAGTGCTCGTTTTTTGCCCAAATTATGCTCAAATTATGCTCGCTTTTCAAAATTATGCTACTTTTTTAAAAAATTATTCTGTTGTATTTTCCAGTGGTGGATTCGAGGCGTCTATCCCGGGCAAGTTGTGCAGGCTTTGGTCTATCCTCTCTGTTCTCGCAACCTTGTAAACTATCTGGATGTAAGTTCACTGCACTTGACTGGTTTGGCGTTGGCGGCCGCCATTTTGAAACGAGCACTGGGAGAAAGACTAAGGAGTCTGGGACCGAGACACAGACTTCCGGTTCCGTTTCATCGAACTCCCGCGGTATCTCAACACAAGTAAAAAAAAATCGAAAAATAGGAGTGGAAGCAACTGTTAATAGTAATCTATCGTTTTTAGTAGCTGAGATCTTCGTTTTCTTGAATTATTCTAAAATTGTGCTATTAAGACAAGAAAATATACGGATTATGCTAGCAGTGCTACTTTTGGAAAAAGGGCAAAAATTATGCTCAATTCCTCAGATTATGCCAAAAATTATGCTAGCACAATCGGCAAGAGCCTAATTCGGACCGCCAGTCCGGGTCGGATCAACTCGGATCGACTCGGACCAACTCGGATCGAATAAAAAATTGAAAATAAAATAAAACTGGACTCGGATCAACTCGGAGCAATCAAAAAAATTAAATTAAATCAGCAAAACTGAAAGTTTAACCCATTTGGAGGGTCAAAAAAGGCCAGATCATCCTTTTTTTCTCCTTGGCTTTCAGGCGCCATTTTGTTTTACTAGGGCCAGTTCCTCTCGGATCATGTTATAAGCTCGTGGTTGTGGTTGGACAGTAAAGAAATGATAGTTTCAGTCGCCTAGAATGTATATATTTTCTTATTTATTAGACTACTGAATTATTTATGACAAAATCATCAAAAGCCTTGTCTGTTGATCCCATTTAGATAGTTACCGAAGAGTGTTTGTTTGTTTGTTCCTGTTTGTTTGTTTTTTTTCTGCACGACTTCTGAAACTTAATTTTAATGATACACTAGTGAGCAGCACACATACATTTCCAGTGAACAATTTCAACTTGGAAGGAGGAGAAACCATGCTTGCCCAGGACAAAGGAAATTTCCATGCCCACGGCAAGAATCGAACTCGCGACCCTCCGGTGGTTGGAACGTCCGATTTTCATGTAGTATTCGGAGGGTCGTGAGCTCAATTCTCGCCTTGGGTACGAAAATTTTCTTTGTCCCGGGCGAGCATGGTTTCTCCTCCTTCCAAGTTGAAAATGTTCACTGGAAGTGTATGTATGCTGCTCACTAGTGTATCATTAAAATTAACAAAAATAAAAATAAAATTAATTTACGCAACCACGAGTTCGTGAGAAAAAAAAACAAAATGGCGGGTGAAAGTTGAGAGATACCGACTGATTTTATTTTTCTTTTTATAATGCGAGTTGTCTTTTTTTTATGATCCGAATTGATCCGATTCCAGTTTTATTTTATTTTTATTTGTTTATTCGATCCGAGTTGGTCCGAGTCGATCCGAGTTGATCCGACCCGGACTGGCGGTCCGAGTTGATCCGGTCCGACTTTTGTACCTGCCTCTTCCTTTTTCTTTTTCCCGCTCCGCCAACTCTTCGCATGCCTTTCAGTTTCTTGTCTTCGCCACTATCTGAGACCCTGGAACAGGCTAATGGTATATGTGTGAAAATCTTCATTATGAATCGGTATAGTATATTTCAAAGAGCTACTCAACGAGCAAGATAACTATTGACTGACAACATACAGATCAGGGGCACCCGCAGTGTCAACTATTACTAGTACTACTCTAGAGAACTGTTTCTTTTAAATTTCGTCTTATTCTCGTCCTTATGTATACATAAGTTTAATAAGTTTAAGTTTAAACTTCTACTAGGAAAACAAAACACACAAGCTAAAGAGGTCTATTAACGGGCCCGAAAAGCTGTTGTCGTTTACATTAAAGCTCGAAGTTTCAGTAAGTTTACAAATAACATGATAAAACTGTCAGTATATAATTTGAATATTTGATTTGATTTCGGGCCCGCAAAGTTACCGGGACTTTCGAGAAATGGGCCCCGGCATAGCCCCTTGGCGTTCTCGGCTCGGTCAATCCTCGGCCGGGTTGTTCCAACCTCGTCCCCAGAGCGCTTTTCCCTGGCTTTGGAGGTGGGGCGGGAAAAGGCCCTGGCATTGGCCGGCCAATCCGTCATTTTTATTGGTTGATTGATTTAGGTAATTCATGTAAGAAAATGGCAAAATGAAAATAATTTATGCATTACACCGAGGATCGAAATGGCGGAAAGTATGTCCACTACAACGAAGATTTTTGCAAGAAATCCAGTGGTTGTTCTCATGAGAGTCGCTAAATACTTTGAATATTCAGCAAGGACGGCTTATCTAAAGATCTGTATTCAAAAGTTTATAAAACCTGTCGTATAAGAATTTCTGAGGGCAATACGAGGTCAGCAGTGTTATGTACGAGTGGGGTTACAATCGTAGACAAGATGGACCAGTTTTTTCGGAGGACTCAAAGCAATCTGTAGACATAACGCCTGATCTAAGCTCAGAATATTCTGTAAAGCGATGCGTTGAACTTTCACCGTTTTCGTATCAACCGTCGAAGCGTCTATCAAAGGATATGTCACTCGAAAGCTTCGATGTGGATGAACCGCAATAAAAGGGGGTGATAGGCCAACACGACTTTCACTTCATGCCAAAATGATGCTTGTTATCATAAGCTATTTTTCTCTGCTGGGTAGATTATGCTCTGGAAGGTTTTACATTTTCACTGAGCAAATGTGATTTTAACCGCTTGTTTCACACTGAGAGGTCATGGCACACACTTCGATTTACCGTGGTTTTTGTTTCTGGTCGGCCGGATTTGCCCTCTGATGCAAGAGCAGTTTCTTTGACCTCTTTTCAAGCGTAAAGCTTTTTATTACGGTTGAATAAGGGTTCTAATTTTCTCCAAAGTGCCTTTTGGAGCTGAATAACTAAGCGATTTTCTTTAGTCCGTGAATGTATGTTTTTTCTGCAGTGTTGTATCACGCTGGTCCCAGTTTGTTAGTTTTCTTATAAGCTTTCCAGGGTGTTAAATTATTACGGATAGTGATTTACAGGTTCAAATTTGGATTGTTTTGTTATTGCCACTTTGCGATCAGGCAAGACCATGGTTTTGGTTCGCCACGCGAACCTCATTAGTTGCCGGGTTGGCTTTGTGCTTAGTTGCTTGTACAATTAGGGTAACTTTAGTTGTTCTTTATCGTGGCGAGAACGGTACAGCCGTGAAATAGCATCGACTTCCCAGATCCAGTTGGGAAGACTCCAATAACATCCTAGCCTTTCAGGATAGATTCGAAACACTTTAAAGTTTAGAGGTTTAAAATTAAGTGATGGAAAGTTGCCGTTTCAGGGAAAATCCGACCCGGCGAAGCACTGATAAAAACTCTGGTCTAACGCCATCTTCGATGTTTTATTTATCGTATACGATCGTATGCTAATTTAGTACACCCACAAATTCTGGGTGACCAGTCGATGCCAGGACCTTTTCCCGCCCCAACCCCAAAGCTAGGGAAAAAGCGCCCTGGAGACGAGGTTGGGGTTGTTAATTCAAAGCAGGATTAAGATAACTCAGGGTTAGTGCGAAGTATAAATTCAGATATGAAAACTTAAAAAGCAAATTCACTTTATTTCTTTTTGCTTGCAATGTAATGAATTGATGTTCTATCAAGAATAGTGAAAATTGTCCGGGAAAATGCTTTTGAGCAAAAGAATAAGAAACCAAGATTAAACTTTAATCCTGAGTTAGCGCTAATCGGCTTTCGACCAACTGGGTCTTGGACTCTACCGTGAACTGTGACGTCACCGAGAGAGACTCTCCCGTTCTTTCCCAGACTTCGCGCGGACAACGGGCAAGATAGAACGCCTAGGGACTAGGCTGGAGTCCCAGGGCTTTTCTCTTGGACTGTGGGAGTGTTCCATCCAAGATTTACATGAGAAAGGCCCTGAGGATGGCTCACACGACAGCCGGGACATAAGGGGCAGTTCTAACCTCGTGGGTATAACTTGAATTTCTCTTTCTTCAGGTTGAATGTGTCTTCATGACTGATGGACTCATAACAAACCGAACTCAACGTAACCTTATATTAAACGAAAAGGGTAAATACAAGGATGTTAAGCTTCAGCGTCTCAAAGGAGGCCGTGAGTTTGGATTCCGCTTCCTTAACCAAATCAAATGGGCAGCGGCGAAATTTAACTTTCAGTACCTACTTAGAATCGATGATGACTACTTCCTGTGTTTAAAAAGGCTTCTTTCTGAGCTTCCATTGAGGCCGAAACAAAATCTAGTCTGGGGATTTTTCCTTTGTGAAGCAGGAATCACATGGATGGATGAAGCATTTATGATATTCTCTGAAGATATCATTCAAAAGTTCTTAGCGCAGAACGAAAGCTCGATGTTGTGTCATCCACATGCGGACCAACAAATCATGTTGTGGCTGAGCAATATTCTACACAAAACATACTTCCACGATACTAGGTTACATCATGCGCCTCCAGCGTCATTTGTTGCTCGATTTAGTAACATCTCGAATGTTTGTGACTCCCATTTGGGCGCGCATGGAGCATACGTTAAGACCATGTATTATCTCGCGCTGAGGGCTAATGACAGCGCCAAAGAGTTTTCAACTATTCCTGATTTTGCAAGATTTTGTACCACAAAGTTTGATCATCGTGTATTTAATCCTGAGTGGCGATATGAGCCCAAGCCCTGCAAAGATAACCCAACATGGAACTTGGGAAATGAAATGTGGTTTGGTAAAGAAGCTGGTCAAGGAAGGTAGCCTGAAATTAATTTTTTAGAAAAAATAAAAACGATAGAAGGCCGTGTTTTACAGGATGTCAAAGAATGGAATTTTGTTGTCCCGTTTTTAATTCACTGGTGGTGAAATTGATATTTTTATGGCTATTCAAATGCTGCAAGAACCTTTAGCACAGTGACGTTAAACAGTGAAAGTATCATCAACGCTCCGAAACCAAACTGAAAGAGAAGGACAAAATTTGCCGTTCATGACCCATCTAGTTCTTTTAAACTTTAACAAGAGAGTTACCGACAGGTATTCAGCTAGTATTTCGAATAAAGTTTGATGGAAGTTGTAGTTATTTTGCGTAAAGTTGGTGAGTTTATGATTTTTCGCATGTTGTATAGTTCGCTGTATATTACAAATTTTTCCAGTACCTTATTGTGGCCTTTAAAAACTGATTTACACCCAATCCCGTTTTAACTTAGCAAATAGTCATTTCTTAGGTTATAGGTGAATCCTTTTTCACACCTGTAATGCTTTTTTTTTTGCCTCATTATCATATGCTTATCGTTATCTGATGAAGCTAATAAAATACAATTTCTATTATTGATGTACCAATTTCAGTTATCGCTGAAAATTTGAGTCCGATACACCGAATAGTTCTAGAGAAAAACCCCAAAATTGACAAAGAATGTATGAGCTCATGAACTGCTCATGACTGCTTGCAGTCCGCCTTTTCTCTTAAAATCCGTCTAGTTCTTATCTCAGCCAGCGCGATTGCAAACCACAACTTTATATTACAGTAAGGGTTACGCCCTCGTTTATTGCGGCTCGCGTGCATGGGTTTCGCGTGCAGTAACTTTGCAAAGAAAAATAAGAGACTGCTTGCAGTCTAGGACTAGCTTTAAAACCTAAGCTTGCTGTTTAAAGAATTCCTCGAACCTCTCGTGGTTTCTGTCATGAACAGACAAAGGTGACAAAATTTTTCTAAAAGCGCCGGAAGTCAGATCTGTTGCTTGACCAATCGGTGCAGCCGGGCTCCGAAGGGTCTTTTGTTTTTCGACGAGCAGACGACTCGTAAAGTAAATGTACGAGGCGTCGTTTTCTCCTCGTCTCCCAAACAAAAAGGAAAGAAGGACTAATGTGGGAAAGAAAACGCCGAGCGCATAACCCGGTGGGGTACTTCCTCATTAGAGGCTAAAGGGGGTGTGCCGCTGGATGGGGTCGCATTTTCACGACTGAATTGACTATTCAACAATTATTCCTCGAGCCCGAATGCGCTCTGAGTCAATAGCCGGCCTCATGGGCTATTGACTCAGAGGCCATGAGGGCGAGAGGAATAATTGTTTTAGTAAAATCCAACTAGCTGGTCAAAAATATCGAGACAAAATAACTTTATCTGGTTAAAGCTAGACTTTAATCCTTTTTTTGCCGCCAAAAAGCCGGCGCTTTCGCTACTAGTGGGCTATAACATATTGCCTAGTAGTAACTCAACCAATCAGAACGCAGCATTGATAATGGACCACTAGTTGGATTTTACTAAATGGAGTAGCCTTTTCAGTAGTTTCAATAGCTAGAGTTTCTAGAATGGAGTCGCACATTTTTGGAGTTTTGGGGTGGGAAAGTTCTTCATATTTACGGTTAGCAAACGTACCACGATGTTTGCACTGTAGGCGAAACGTAAAGTGTTCTTCATTCAATTTAAAAAATGTGTCAATTCATTTTAGGATGACCTATTTAAAGGATTAATAAGGTAGAAACATGAATAAAAAGTGACTAAATTGGGATCGCGAAAATAACATTTTCCCAAAAGTGACGAAGATGGGGTCTATAATTGGCCAGAATAGACTATAATGATGTAGGGGCTCTGAGAGGCCAGCAGCACCTTTCCCGGGACGCATAATAGGATTGCCCAAAACGCAGAGCGAAGAAATGATTTTAAAACGGCTTTGAAAACACCGTGACTTGTGGTGCAGTGGGACATTTATTGGGCCTTATGGAATTGTATGGTGAGTTTTCATTCGAGGTTCGCGTAGGTCAACAACACCGAAGAACCGAAACATTGAACCACAAAATTGTATACAATGGCGACGAATTAAGCCCAAATTACACAACAATAATTCACAGACAGGTGATTAAAGTTTTGCCTCCACATTCATGACATAGATGCAGAGATATTACATCGTTTTAGTAGTAAATGTCCAATCACGATGCAAAAGATACCTTAAAATTCCGAAAATAAGCCCCGAGGCTTATATTTTTCCAAGGCCCTTTTTGCGGGGCTTATTTTTGGAGGGGCTTAAATTCGGAGGGGCTTATCTACGGAGGGAAATTGGCGTTTCAAAATCGATTGGGCTAGCCTTATAGTTGGAAGTAAATTTACCGTTTTTGCTTTGTTTTACTTTGTATTTGAGGGCAATTTTCCAAGTACAAGCCCCCGGGGGGCTTATATTTGGAGGGGCGATTTAACGGAGGGTTTTTTGCGTTACCCGTTTGGGGGGCTTGTATTTGGAGGGGCTTATACATGGAGGGGCTTATTTTCGCAATTTTACGGTATGCATATATGGCGTCATTCGCGCATTCGCCCCGGTAATGTAATTTTAGATCTGCCAAACTTTGGCTAAAATTTTTCATGTGTAGCCTTTTTTGTCTTTTTATTTTAATTTGGAGTGCTAAAGAGGTCCTAAATCTGATTTATAGTGGAATCAGGCCGATAAGCGCAAAAATATAAGAATTTGGAAAGAAAGTCGAAGAATTTCCAGTTTGCTGCAATTTCTGGCTGTAAAGTTTGAGGCGCCTTTAGAGCGGGCTCCTTGATTGCTCCGTTATTATAAAAGGTGGATTGAACTGTGACGACTACTATTAATTTTGTGAAAACATTTTCGATTTTAACGCGATGGCTTCGAAACTCTGAGCACAACTAACAGCTATCATTCGGCAATAATAATATAGCCACGGCTAAAAGCGAAGCTCTGGTTAATAATACTTATAAATAAAAAATGAATTTTTGTAATGCTAAACGGGAACGGCAATGAAAATGGCATCAAGATCAATAGATGTAATTAGCAAAAAAACAAATTTGCAAGTGCAGCTCACTTTTTTTTTCTAATTATATAGCAAAAAAACAAGTTTGTACGTGCAGCACCCTTTCTTTTTAATTAGCAAAAAGGCAAAGTTGCACGTGCTGCACGCCTTTTCTTTGCTGTTGTTTTGCACGACTAGACTACAGTGCCGTTTTGTACCACTAAAACGTCAAACCTCCTAGTTAATCAAACATTATTTTTATGGAGAAATTGTCTATGTGCTTACCACAAATTTTGTTTCCTATGTTCATGTTATGTTTTCACTGTTCTCATTTTCACCTTGCTGGCCGCCAGCATTTCTCATTTTTTTCACCGCCTCTATGAAATTTTCATGTTTTTTGTTCCAACGAAATTCGTCGCCTTGGTGTTCATTCACTCGCTCTAGCTCTTTCTCTGTTATCCACATGAGTGTACACATCAAAAATAACGTCGAAAAAAACACGACTTTTTTTTTCTCTAAAAGTCTGGGTCATTCCAAGTTAAACCTTGAGTTGCATTTGGATTATTATACCTGTTGATTGAGTTATTTTTTTATTGTCGGTGTGCCTGTGGTGCAGACGGACGGGCGGTCGGGCGGACGTACGGTCACGTGACTACCAAAATTTCTCGGATGCATAGGTTACCAAATTTTCTCACCCATGGTGCTCCGCGCGAGAGAGAGCTCAGCTATATCAATACGGAAATTCATGGCGCAGAACGAAGACTCGATGATGTGTCATCCGCATGCGGACCAACAAGCCATGTTGTGGTTAAACAATATTCTAAACAAAACACACTTCTACGATACTAGGTTACTCCATCAGCCTCCAGCGTCGATAGTTCTTCATTTGAGTGTCATTTTGAATTACATCTATTGATGCGTGCACAGGGCATATGATAAGACGATGCGTTCTCTACGCTAAAGACTTTCAACCATTCCTGAGTTTTCAAGTTTTTGTAAAAACAAAAAGTTTAATTACCACGCATTTTATTCTATGTGGCAATATAAACCCAAGCCCTTCAAAGATAACCCCACGTGGGACTTGAAAGACACGTGATGTGGCTAAGATGGTCACGTGATGTGGCTAAGATGGACGGTTGTATGTTTGAGTGCTCCTCGTAACATTTCGTAAACTTTAAAATGTTTAAGTGTTCCTTCTGCTTTCTTCTATTTGTTTGGTTATATTGTTTCGTGTGTCATATTATGCCTGAGGTTAGTCTCTCTTCATAATCGTTATTAGCCTCCCACGCTGGCGGTTTTAGGGGAGCTCGTTTTTCATCCCTCCCCACAAACGCCTGCTCAGCCGGAAACAACGTTCCTTTCCCATTGTTTTATTTGCGTGGTAAGTGACCAATAAACAGTAAAGTAAAATGTAAATGTAAAATGTCGCGATTGAGAGGACAAACATACATGTCCTCTTCACATAGCTTTTTGCAGTGGGCTCGGACATCAGCATACTAAGGGCGCCGATGGCAGCCGCTATTAGTCCATTTATGAGCCCACTGAACCCTCCCAACCCATGATGAGTGATGATGTAAGTGATGAAGATAGACCACAACACCGGGAACTACATCCCCTACTCTTTTCGAATAGTGTGTGGGTTCTTTAACGTCTCACAGAGTTATATGTGAAAAAGGTTTGTGAGACGGGACCTCTGGTTTATCGTCCTTATCCGAGAAGACTTGAAAGTCTAATCATTTGCAGATGTCATTACAAAGACAGCACTTTCTCCTCAGTTATTTTTAAGACCCTGAGTGTTGGTCCGGCCAGGATTCAAACTCGCGACCTCCCGCTCAGCAGACCGGCGCTCTCCCAACTGAGCTAATCGGGCGGTGGTCAATAAAGTGTTGACAGGCTAAACACGACTGAACGTGACCTTAGAGTTACCGTTTTCCTTCTTTTCTTTCCTTCACTAAGGTTATGCAGTGCATGGAGTATTCTAAATTTTGACTAAATCTTATTTTTGCCGCTCTGAATCTAACATTTATTAGAGGTCAGAAAGCTTTCCCAGTGTTTAATGCAGATCGAGTAATTATCAGATTACCTTGCGGTCAAGGTCAACTTTCCAGAATTTGGAAAGTACAATGTGATTGGGTAAGGTTGGGAAAGGAATGTTGTCTTCCGTTGAGCAGGCGTTTGTGGGGAGGGATGAAAAACGAGCTCCCCTAAAAACGCCTGCGTGGGAGGCTAAATCGTTATGTACTTACCTTGTTTTATGTTAGATTAAATTCTATTTACTGTATAGTAGTGTCTTCACTGTTATTTAGTCCATCTATATATAAGTCTTGTTTTGTAATACGTCTTCAGCTCCCCCCGCGTCGATTAGTTTATAAGCTATTTGCGGGTGGGAAAGTAATGTAATTAGTTATTTTTCAATTTTCAATAAAATTTGTTGTTGTTGTTGTAGACAAACTGTGGTTGGGAAGGAAGCCACCGGTCAAGGAATGTAGTCTGGATATTAATAGATCATTCTATTCTGTTATCTATAAAAACAAAGTGCTTTTAATCCTGACAAGTTCACAATAGGTAGTTACATTTTGTCTTTTTTTTCCTCTTGTGGTAGTGTCTATAATGTCCACTTTACTGTTGCGTCGGTTTGGTTGAAATAGCCTGCTGCCATTTATAGCTTTTCCTTGTTTCATTTTTGTTTAGTTTTAAAGCGTTTTATGATGATATATTAAACTTCAAAACTTTTGCCGTTGAAGTCAATGACAAAGTAATTTATTATTTTATTAATTCAGATAACACTTTTGCTAGTTTTGTCGATTGTTATGAACCAACGGTTATTGGGGAAAATGACTTTTCCTTAAGAATATTGTATATTAAGCTAATATTTCATTCAAATGATCATTGTTTCTTTAAAACGCAACTCGCGGATGCTTTTTATTATAACATAATTTTCACACACTTCATTGTTGAATTTCTACACTTTCAGCGCTTTCTACCCGGGTTGGATATCGAAAGCCAAATAGAAAGTCTAAAAACTGCGAAGTAGATGAAGATTGACTATAATTTTAATACCAGTACCACATCAAGTGACAAAATATCCAAACTGAAACAAGGAACTGTTTAATTTTCATCTTATTACAACCAAAGTTTCCTCAAATTGTAACAAAATAGTGTTCTCTGGTTCTCGTTTTCAGAAAAAAAACTTGTTTTTTTGCGGATCAGAGTTCAGTTAAAACGTCTGCAGATAGAAAAACAATAGTCAGAAACCTCATAAAGATCTGTAACAAAACTGACGATAATTTATAAGCTTAAAGTGTCTGCGAATCAAAAAATGCTTAGTTGAATTTCGGAGCGGCAGAGGTTTTGGCGGAGTATAATGACAAAAAATTTCCTGGCTTCAGAGATCCGTTCTCGATATTTCTATGATAAAATAAATTGCGCTCACGGTTAGATAAAGCTCCCCCTTTCACGAAAGAAGAAAACTGAACCTCCGGCACTCAGGGTCGGCAAAAGAAGAAAACAGTGAAAAAAGGCCGGCATCGAGAAATTAAGTTGTAGACAGTTTTTAAGTGCCGTGTACGCCAGAACGTTCAGGCTTAAAACAAATGTAGGTCATTGAACAGAAAATAAGATCGCTTTATCATTCTACCGTATTCCTGTTGCTTGTAAGTGAATTCTTGCATATTTTTAGCTTCTTTCGAGTTTGCCTTTGCCGCCATTTTGTTTGTTTTTCACCAGTCTCAAGATCTCGTACCCAGATCTTCTCACTCTTTATCTTGGACGCCATTTTGAATAAATTTCCACTCTCCGTAGACAAATCGGTCACGTGATTTCTGCTGTGTGCCAGGGTCTTCTCTCCTGCCGCCGTCATATTGGAAAGAGAGAAGACCCTGGTGACGAAGTTGGTCCAAAAAAAATCGTTTTGCAAGCCGCCCTCTTTGCTTGAAGACCTAACTGCAACGGAGATTCTTTTCCAGTCCTATGCCGCGACTACCACGACAGATTGGCTTGCATATCACATTACGTCCGAGGACATGTTCACAAGAGAGGACATAACTACAATGATGCACCCCTTTCCCCTCCCCGAACTCAGCTTCCGCTCTGCTCGCTTCGCCCGAGGATTTTTTTTTTTCGCACTTTTCCCCACAAGCTACGAAGCATGGTCCTAGGCTAAATATTTGGAATCCAGCTAAGTTTGTCAAAACTTCTCTAATAAAACAAGTCAAAAAGATTTCAAAAGCCTTAATTGTCTAGTGGCAGTGTTATCGTCACTACGAAGCAGAAGCAAAGACGTTTTGGGGTTGCACACGTCAACCGAAAGTGGCAATTCATATTTGGCAACGTTAAGACACGAAATGGTCTCACTTCCGGTACAGGTGTGTCGCTCGAAAACGCTTTTGCTTAAGCTCCCTTACAATTGGTCTCACTACTTTAAACGATTAGGGGTACCCTTAGTGACAGCTGTTGTTCTGGTAATTATAAAACGCTTCTACGAGACCATCATTTCCTGCCACACCACACTTGAACCCCGCCAAACTGCAGGCAAAGATCAACGCTTGTTCAACCGAGGACTCTTTTATGAGGCTGTATATAGCGCCAGCAACGAATGTATCGCCGGCCCCAAGAGTGTCAATGACCTTCTCAGGGGGGTAGGCATCGCTGTGTTTGACATCACCATCGGGACCAGCACCATCTGCACCTTTTTCTCCCCAAGCACAAATCATGGTGGCACCAGGTTTGATTTTATTACGCAGGGATTTGACAGCTTCGGAGGCTGAAGAATAACCACAGAATTGAGCAAAATCTTTGCTTATGAACACAACGTCAGCTTTATCTAGCAATGGTAGGAGAGTTTTTCGCGGTTTTTCTAACTCCACAGAAACGATAATCTTGTTTTCGAGCGTGAGCGTGGAATTCCATTTTTCTACCATATCAATCATCTTCACAATTTCTTCCTCGTTTCTTCTACCTTCGAAATGAACCCAGTCGTAGTTCGACAGGTTGATTTTCTTGAGGGCGGATACTGAAAGCTCCGGAAGGTTATTTCTTGCGTGCACCACCGTTCGGCTTCCGGTCTCGAGACTCAGCGTCACACACGAAGTTGGAGTACCACAGTCGGGATGTCGAACACAGCTACTGTAACACACTCCACGGTCACGCAGGTGTTTGCAGACAAATTCAGCTTCAGCTCCGCGTGACAAGGAACCAAGGAACTCACACTGCATCCCTAACTGAGTCAGCACCGTGGCATTGGTGCAAGCATTTCCCCCGGTCTGCCATTTTTGGGATATGGCTCGGATGTCTTCGTCTTCATCCGGAAAACGTTGACAGGTGCTGACGATATCAAGGGCAATGAGACCAACGCAAAGAGCACGGTGACGAGGCATGATAAATGGCTTTTTTCTTTACGTTTCCAACTCTAAATAGAAACAAAAGTAAAGAAGGTGTTATATTACAAGGTGTGTATCATTAAAGGGACAAGATCTTTGTACTTTCGTCGATTTTGCTCGTTTTCTTTCAACTAAAAATTTATAAGAGTGACGGGGGTGCTCGTCGTACCTTTTAGGGGTTTAAATTTGTGGATTGGTACCGCTTAGGGCTCTAAAACCTAAAATGACTGCTGCCAGAGTTGATACGCATTATGAGGATGAAGCGTATTACAATACTTTCAAAAGGTCGTTGAGAAAAAAGTGTTTGAAAGTTAACTTTATTACTATTAAAATTTGCAGTGCCAGTTATATAATTTGTTGTTGTTGAATTGGTACCTCTTAGGGGTGGAAATTAATTTGGGACAGGTTTTGGTACCTTTTAGGAGTGTTCTCGAAATTTTCCGACGAGCAACCCCTTGACTTCGATAGGGGAGTAGCCCCCCGGGCTAAAAATTGGCAGACGACGGTTTTTAATAAGCAAAACACAGCCACGTATCAGTCAAGAACAAACAATACGAATTAGGGCCCATTTGATCCCATAAATTAATGCAACTCTCCATTGTTTTTGAACAGGTTATTATTTTGAATAGTTGGTAAAGCAAGCCACTCTGATAGCCCTTGAGGGGACACATATTGCCTGAACTGTAAGTATCCTGAAGAGTCCAATACAATTTCCTGTCACGTTGTTACAGTAAATTGTATGGGACTTTTGGAGCACCTCAGGCAGTATCCGAGCGAGGCGTTATAATCTTTTTCTTATGACACGGATTTGATATTTAATTTCCTCCATACAACAACACCAAATGCTTTATTTGCATGACCACAAAGGAATTACAGTATTGCAAAAGCTATTAGTCTAAATTTAAGTACCAATTCAACTAATTAGTACGTGCAAAACATTACAAAATGTTACAGTTCTCATTCACTCATTCATTGATATTAATTTGGTTCTTAATTCAAAGCATTGCGAGATAAATGAAACTAATTGACAGTTAATTAAATAATCAGAAGAATTCATAAGAAGAGATATATTAAAGTATCGTGTGAAAGTGATTTGAAGTCAGGTATTTTAGTTTCTAGTTTGGAGAAAAATATGTCTCTGATCTCAGAATAAACCTTACAATCTAGTAAGAAATGATTTTCATCTTCAATTTTGTTACTTGTACAAAAGTAACATATCCTTTCATTGCGAGGGATTTTTTCGTATCTACCTGTTTCATTTCTAAGTTGATGACTACTTATTCTAAATCTAACTAATGCTATTCTCGAAGGGTTTTTTCTTGTTAAAACTAGGTACGGCGAGGGGCTATAGTCGTCTTTGATTGTACAATAAAAACTGAGTTTTTGTAATTGTTGAAGGGTCTGATTCCAGTACGAGACGTATTTATTTTTCATTATGCCGATATACCGATTAACTATTGAGTCACTCAATGAATTACAGGAAAAGTCATAGTTTAGATCGTAGTAGTCAACCAGTTTCATGAGATTAGAGTAAAAGCTAGTTTTTCCGTTATGACGAAGGTCAATTGAAATTTTTAAGGCCTGTTTAACTACAGAATCTTTATCTTTACCAATTTTACCTATCAGATAGTCTAAGTAATTTAGAATCTTTTTATTGATACCAATGATCATGGGGAATTTACCGAGTTCAGCGCTACAAGCAATATTGAATGCCTTGTTATGTACTTGTAAATAAAGTCTACAGAATTGCAAATGGATTATTCCAGACTGATTCAGGACGATCGAAGCACGCGTCAGTGAAACCGTTAAAAAATTTCCAAAATTACCTATACGGCGAGCCGGTTCTCACTTTTGACAAGCGCCAAAGTCGACTGTTTAAATCAAGATTAATAGAGTTATACGTTTCAACATAATGGCTTTATAACGATGTGTAATCTTCAAAAGCGTTTGACACGCATGGCATTTTGACTACTCCTGCAAGCGATGTTCATAAGCGACTGAAAACAAACGGCAAAGCGATTAAAATTGCAAAAGAGACTACTAACAATCAATAAAAGGAAAATAATTCGGTGAAACATATACAGAGACAACAATTTTCATTCACGAAGACAAGTATTAAAGTGTCTCTGAAAATCCTAGTTTATGTTTTAAGCCGGCTTCCTGGTGTTTGCTTTTTTCAAAGATGAACTCGAGGCAAGAAAACGCGCTCAAAGCTTTCTTTTACAGCCAGAATATTCTTTGGAACGTTTTCTTTCTATTTGCGGTTAGAAAATGTCTAAAGGCTTTTTAAAGTTCTATAAGCTTATAATCAAACCTGATACTCGGTCAGATTACAGGGGCACCCAACGACAATTTTCGAGGAAATATCTGTTCGGAAGACGATTTGAGATCTAGAATTTTCGGAACATTTGTTGTAAAATTTCTTGCTTGCCTGCCTCTCCTAGGATTTTCGAACATCTAAAAAATGGTATAATTGCCTATTTTTAGCGGATTTTTACCCTAAAAAGGTCACCTATAATTTTCGGGAGCCTTTTTTCTGGCTGAAATTTTCGAAAAGGTAAGTTTTGATCCCTATAATTTTCGGATCACTAGACTTTCAGCTAGGAAATCCGAACAGATGAAAAATTTTTAGGGGATAAAAATATGCCTTTATCTACCGTTTAAATACTAAAATACGTTTAACAATGCTATGTTTAAGAGGTTTTGGACTATAATCTCGTTGGGTGCCCCTGAGATTATTGTCTCAAATCTTACAAACGTGCATAAACTAAATAGCCCCATAAACTACGCTCGACTTCATTAAAAATAGGTGGTTTTCACGCAATCTCTGGAGACACTAATAACAATGGTGAATGCTGATGGACAAACAAAGATCTTTTGTTTACCGTCCACCAGCATGGCGGCGATGACGTAACGTGAAAACCACTCAGGCTTACCATTCGAGATGCACTGAAAACTATCAAGTAAGGCCATAATCGCTTACCCTCTTACGCATCAAGCAAGGTGAAAAACGATGCCATCCGAAATCGGATTTCCGACCTTGGCAAGCGGCGTATTTCTCAGCCAAAAACCCAGAAACAAACTAGCCATAAATAACAAAGACTCTTGATAGCAGCTGAATTTCATTTTGTACATTCAAATACCACATTTGCTCAATTTTGCTCAAATTTGCGCAAGAGCAAAGGCTGATATCGCACTAGATTTGCTATCCGTAGCAATGACGGTACGGTAAATGCCACATTTGTACAACATTTACTTCTTGGTGCAAAGATAATGCGCAGCCATGGATTTGAGGGTCATATGCAGATGGTTCAAATGTGTAGGCAAATATGTTTCTTTGAACTATATTTGCACATTATGCAAATGATAGCGCAAATCTGCTGTTTTGCACGGCTTTTGCTTTAGATGTAAAAGTATGTAAACCTGTTATTTTTAGAACGTTTACGCAGCTTTGCAAATGTGAGCGAAGTATGTAATTTGAACAATGTTGGCTTGGGTTATCATGGGTGATCAAATTTTCATAATTGAACCAGATTGCTTTGCATAGCAAATGTAACCAAACTCTTTGTATTAACCCATTCGCTCCTGGAGATTTTGCCGAAAAACGCGTTTTGAAGGTACTCGAGTGGTTTTCTGGCCACTGTCCTGCTATAGAGAGCTAAAACTTACCACAAACCGGTTTACAGGTCGTACACTTCACGGCCTTCTGATCCAGATGCAAAATATCAGCTTGCGAAGTTCGGGCATGCGCAGAAAGCAAAATTTCGGATTTCGCTTTGGGTTTAAAAGTTACACAGCAGTCTTGACTTTTACTTTTCGCTTTCTCTCCTCCCCTCTTTTTTCGCTTTTCTCGCCTCATTTTTTTTTCTCTTGTTGGGCATTTAGTAGGCTTCATTTTGGTATGAATAGTTCTTAGGAAAGCTTTTAGGATCTTAGGATTAGGTAAGTAAGTAAGTAAGTAATTTTATTTAACCACATATCGCATATGAGCGATAGCTCGTTTAAATGCAAATGTGCCAATGTGTGTGAATGGAAAGGTAGGTGAGCAATGTAATAAGATTTTCATGGAGATTTTCAGGTCAATGTTACATGGTTTTTTGCCTCTTTCTCCGGTGTCCTTGACTGAATTGTGCTCATTCTGGTATGGTTTGAAAGACCTCTTCATTCTGCACAAGTTAGCGGACAAAGTTGTCCTTGACCGTTAAAACTGATGACGTCACAAAGGGTAGAAAGGACGTGGATCCGCACGGGCGGTTACGGGCGGTTCAGGGGCGAACGGGTTAATTGCTTGAGTAATTTATTCTACCTCAGGCGCCATATTGAGCGTAATACATGTACCATTGACTTTGACAGGGTTAGAG
Source organism: Porites cylindrica (assembly GCA_964035525.1). NCBI lineage: Eukaryota > Metazoa > Cnidaria > Anthozoa > Scleractinia > Poritidae > Porites > Porites cylindrica. Next base: position 28,949,037 of record OZ037779.1, read on the forward strand.
GTGGAGCCTTTATTTCATATGCGTAACTGTGATTTTTTCTCTTTTGTTTTGTCATGTTTTCATATACAAAGTTGTTTTGTTTGTAATAATAATTTATAATTATACATATAAGCTGAGTCCAAAGGTCAAAAATGTTAAAATGTGCCACAGGTGTATTTATAATGTTCATAAAGATAATGGCAATACAATTAACACAATTCATTTAATTTCACAATAATTATTACCAATAAAGGTAGAATGACCAGTTATTTTTAGTGGGTTGAGTGACTTTTTTGTACATTTGTTTCAGATTTTTCCTTGAGTGGGACAGGAGTTATTTCCAATGTTCCTGAAATTGAGTGGCATCACTCGAACTCTCCGAAAGATAAAGAGTTCAGTGAAATACAGGTTCAACAGGGGGAAGCTGTTTGTGGTCTGTGCATGAAGAAATGCTCCAGGGGTATTCCAGTGGGTCTCAATTCATTTACAGTAATCATTTTTTCCTCTTCACAAGATAACAGAAGTAAAGCTTACATACTGAATGCTCCCATCCATCAATACCCCATCTGTTTGGGGTAAATGTCACAAAAAAAACCTTACATGTGCTTCCTTGTGTTATATTTTTACCATCTTTACAATATTATTTTTCTTGTCCTTTGTACCAGGCCCTGTTGAGTAAATCCATGTCCCTTCCACAGTGTTCCACAGGGAACATTGTACTGAAACTGTTGAAGCTACAGAACATTTGCACTGATGGAGGTTTCCCCACAGAGCTATAAAGAGTGACAGCATTATTCTTACAGAGGTACCAATATGTACCACCCAATGCTCTTTGTTTTTGGAAAGGCTATCTCACTATCGGATGCCCCGTCAAAACAGCAGTCCATGACTGCTCATTAGCATCTACATATAGCTTCAGAATTAATATGCCTCAGATATTATGTTTTCACAAAGAAAATGCCTTCAGACAGATCCAAAGTTGAGATGTACTATTTCATTTTTTCTCTCACTGCTCAAAACAAATTTTTAGCTGGAACCATTTTTTTGTCCAGCAATTATTAATATCATACTGCTATTTAAAAACGAAAATCAAAAAGTTACCTTACTGTGTGAATTCCTATACTAAATAAACCTATTAACATTTAACTCATTTACCAAAAAGGGTATAATAATTGAAGGTGTAAACCCTCTGGTCTAAGAAGTTTAGCTTTAGGTGAAGAAACGCACCATGTCAATATTGTTGGGTTAAGGCTGATATAAATCTTGTCAGTCTGTTTGAGCAGTTTAAAAAGACAAATCATATTGAACTCAAAATCAGGGTTGTAAAGAGCAGCAAAGAAATTATTCATTCATGTCTCTGCTGAGTTTTTTATTTGCAAATTTTATGAAATATAAAGCATTTAATTCCACCGGTTGTTGTAGTATTGGCTGTTGGGCTTTCAAAATGTGGTCTTTTTTAGAAGCCCACCATCAAGATGTGGTCATTTTTAGGTGGTCAGTGAAAACTACAACAAATAGCAGTAAAAACAAAATTGTCAGTTGTGAACTTTCTTGAATAAATGGCCACGAGGAAATTACGTACAAGTGAAAAATCACAACCCTGACTTTGAAATGCGCAGAACCTTTCATATGGCCCAAATTTAAGGTACTGTGCGTGGCCTCGTTATTGTTAGCTTTTTAATATGATGTAGAAAAAATACAGTAAATGATCTGACTACTGGATCTTTGTCCAGTAGATTTGTTGTGGTGTATTTACTTTATGTAAAGGGGTCAGATAGTGTGGGCCTGGCCCCCCTGTACTGTATACAGCAATTACTGTGTCATTTTGAATCTCTAGTTTTAGTACTTAGACATCCTTGCCCATTGTGCGACCCTAGGCTTTATTATTATCAAATGACAGAAGAGGAATGCAACACATGCCTAGGTTATGTACCAGTTACTCACTTAAAAGTGGTTATGTGATTTAGAATTGGACCCAAACAAAGACCGGAAGGATAAATGCGACATGTTAATCTGTTTCACAGGCTTAGTTTTTTTCTTTATAGCTCCAAACTTCTCATGATCCAAAGCCCTCTCAGAGCTCTTGTAACTCAATAAGAGTCTGTTCATTTTTTATAGGGCAGGGGAAGGGGGTCGGATGGGATTTCACATATAGCTTCTGTAGAATATGAAGACCCTCTCTTCATCAGAATTATTTTGGTATACCCCCCCCCCCCCCCCCCCCCTCCTCCTGAATCCCAAGATCAAATAGTCCGGTTTCAGGTGAATTTTAGCCTGCAAAAATGCTATGAATTTTTAAGATTGAATAGGTGTGTACTAATAATGAACAGTAAAACGTGAAATCAACATTAAAATCAGTAAAACTCCAAACCAGGGTTGCAAACAAAGGAGCAAGAAAAATTAGCCTTTCATAAATTTGCCTTCTGGGTTAATGTTCAAAAAAAATTGTGAGCAGTTTCACAATATTTTGTGGTAGTATTGGCTGTTGGCCTTTCAAAATGTGGTCATTTTTAGGAAGCCCACCATCAAGATGTGGTCATCTTTAGGTGGTCAGTCAAAACTACAATGAATAAGTCCAGTATGATGCCAATAATAATCTGGAATCAGTATAAATATTGTCAGAAATATAGAAAGAACCCTGCAGTATATGTATGACAACCCTATTTTGAAAAACAAATTATTTTACACCAATGATTTGGTTCCCTAATTCAACTTGTCGTAGTGAGCATCATGTAATATTAATGAAGATGAATTCACTAGAAATTTATTTTTTATGCTCAAGGCAAATAATGAGTAAACTGCATGCAGAGGTGCTATTTTGGTATCCTGGAGAAACAATAAGAGCAAACACCACTGCAAATTAGGGTTTTTGCATTATTTTTGCCTGCATTTAAAGCAAAGTGAAAATTAACTGTCATCTTTGCCAAGGATATAAATTTGATGGATGGAAATGTTGAAGATTTGCACATATTGCAAATATGAAGAAAATGAGTATCAAACCATTACATTTACTTGACTTTTGCGTACCAATACCTATCCAGCAAATACATGTATTTGCCTACACTTTAGCCGACAGCGCAAATGTAATGCAAATTTAGAGCTCCAACTCTACCACATATTTGCACCTTTTGCAAACATTAGTAAATCCATTTTTCATCCAGTGAGTAGAGCAGTGTCCAGATGGCCCAGATCCAACCAAACGAGCTATTCTAATAATAATTTTCTTTACTTTTTACCCTTTAGACGAGATGGCTATAAAATTTCTTCTCAGCTGCACTTTATCCCAAGTTACTTTTTTAATATTTCCTGGCAATAATTTCTCACAAAGGAAGGTTCTCATTTAAGGATTAAATACTACCACTGTACACTACGTGATTCTGTTAATTTTCACTCTCACGCCGGAAACAATGCAAACCACTCAATACAGAAAGCCCAGAATCTGGGAAATGAGAGTAGATAAATATACAAAAAGCCTCGCCAAGAATCAGGTCTGTGAGATAATGTCATATGCGAGATATTCAGAACAACGTTTCACCCAAATTTATAAAGCTTTTGTACTGGGAGACAACAAGGTGTCCCTTTGAGAAGCACAAAATATGGCCGCCGGAACCTACAGACAGAAACATCTGTTGTTGAGTTTTCCTACAGATGCGTGCATGAACTCATCGCTTGAGGAACTCATGAAGATTAAAGTTAACTATTTATTCTGAGACAAGGAATGTTTAGATAGCAAAATCTCAAAAAATCGAAACGTTTTTAAACCACATAATCAGGGTCAGCAAGGGGGGGGGGGGGGGGGGGGAATTAGTGGTATACCAGTATACCCGAAAAAAATTCTGCAAAATACCCCAAAATACCCAAAATGCATCCAAATATACCCAAAATTATACCCAGGTATACTTTATACCTGAAATTCAAAGAAAGTGATATACCGAATACCCGTATTTAAGCTGCAATAAACCGTATACCCGATTTAAAAAGCCCCTGTATACCGTATACCGAAAAACCCTGGCCGACCCTGCATAATCGCTTTCGCGACGGCCATCTAAATGCCACGTCACGCAAAAGCCTGGAAATTCCTTTGTCCTCTATGTCAAAACGAAGAACACTTTCGAACAGAAACTTTTATAAGTTAAGATGTTTACCTGCTGTATTAACTCATGAAAGTAGAATCGCAGAAGAATTGGTAGTTTCTTTGAATTTTGGTGTCGTCATATGAAAACCGAGAAAATCTTAAGACTCCTTTTTTAATTCCAAGTTTTCTAGAGTTCACTGACTACGCACGACGTTTGTTTCTGGCCATATAACTTTGTCTTTGGCAAGGCGACATCTCTGATGGCAAATTTTCAGATTAGGATGGCTTCCAAAGTTTTCGTTTCTAGCTTGACATCCTCAAGCAGGGTCGATATCTTGCAACTGACTCGACTTTCATGAAAATTTGGCTTTCTCACACTCCCAAATTCCGAATCGCAATCTCAAACGAACCCTTCAAAAGAGATTTAGGAATTCTTAGGAATATCCTAGGAATTCCTAAGAACAAAATGTGTGAAATTTAACCTGGAATTGCCAAGGCTGATTGTACAAGCCCATTGCAGCTTAGTTTGTTTGTCAGGTTGCCACGTTGCATTGAGAGGACACTGTGAAAAGCAAGTCAGTCTCAATTTAATTCCAAGCTCTCGACTCCAAGAAGATTGGCGAATGTTATTCAGAAAATTATTTTCATTTGATTCCACAATGTCCAGTTTTGTGTTTTAGACAACTTTTTAGTGACAGCTTATTTCGATTTTGCCGCAAATCTCGGATTTTCGAGCAACATGCTGTCGTCTCTGCGCGTATTTCTGCATAATTTCGCCACTCCTTGTTCTGAGATCAAAACTTACCTGACACTTGCTTTCAAATCCTTGTAACGTTTTTATCCCCACCCAGACATGGAGAAGAAAATAGCAAACGAATCAGGATTGCCGGAGTAACTCAGTTAATTTCGCTGAGACATTTCTATTTGGTTTAATGAGAAAAATATGTCGCTGGTCACAAATAGACACGTGACAAGTCTCCAGTCCTCAAAAGATCATAATCGGAAGGTAAGGGACGGAGTCGGAATTATGACCGCGCTTGTAAGACTCCAATGTTTGATTTTCATTAGGTCATAAGCCGTCTTACGACTCTGACTCCGACTCCGTCGCTAGTGAAAACCAGACGGCATTTTCTGTAATGGACAACTCTAGCTTTGTTCCAATTCACATGTTTAGTTTTGTAGTAAGGTGTACTGCATGCTCGCTCAAACACTCTTTGTGGATCATCAACGCATTTTGTGTGTGACGAATCAGCTTGCGGTGAACGACGTGGAACGTTTTGAGTGAAAAGAGAATAGCAATTCTATCGCTGATAAACACGTATGGGGAAAATAAATTCACACCATAAGGGCTGGTTTCCACTAGCGACGGAGTCGGAGTCGTAAGAGCGCCTATTACCAAATGAAAATCAAACATCGGAGTCGTAAGCGGAGTCATAAGCGCGACAGAATCGGAATCAGAGGAATCAGAACGTTTCCATTTCTTCCGACTCGGGTAGTACTCGTCTACTAGAGCACAACCACTACAGCACTAACAGTGGTGGGCGGTAGCCCGGGACATTTTGGGCAGTCTTACACCAAGTACTACCCTCCGACTACGTTTACGAGTCCATCCCTTACGTTCCGCTTACGATCTTTTGGCGACTGGAAACCTGGCACGTGTCTATTTGTGACCAGCGATATATTTTTTTCTCTCGTACGACAGATGTGTCCTTGCATTAAACCAAATGAAAATGTCGCAGCGTTACTCCGGCAATCTTAATTCGAGAGCTATTTTCTTCTCCATGTTAGGATAAGGATAAAAACGTTACAAGGATTTGAAAGCAAGTGTCAGGCAAGTTTTGATCTCAGAACAAGGAGTGGCGAAATTATGCGGAAATACGCGCAGAGACGACAGCACATTGCTCGAAAATCCGAGATTTGCGGCAAAAACGAAATAAACTGTCACTAAAAAGTTATCTAAAACACAAACTGGACATTTTGGGATCAAATGAAAATAATTTTCTGAATAATATTCGCCAATCTTCTTGGAGTTAAGTTGAGACGGAATTGCTTTTCACAGTGTCCTCTCACCGTGGCTACCTGACAAACAAACTAAGCTGCAATGGGCTTGTACAATCAGTCTTGGGAATTCCAAGGTCAAAATTCACACATTTTATTCTTAGGAATTCCTAGGATATTCCTAAGAATTCCTAAATCTCTTTTGAAGGGTTCGTTTGAGATTGCGATTCGGAATTTGGGAGTGGGGGAAAGCCACATTTTCATGAAAGTAGAGTCAGTAGCAAGAAACGAAAACTTTGGAAGCCATCCTAATCTGAAAATTTGCCGTCAGATGTCATCTTGCTAGAGACAAAGTTATATGGCCGGAAACAAACGTCGTGCGTAGTCAGTAAACTCTTAGAAAACTTGGAATTACTAGGGAGTCTTAACATTTTTCGGTTTTCATATGACGACATCAAAATTCAAAGAAACTAACAATTCTTTTGCGATTCTACTTTCATGAGTTAACACAGCAGCTAAACATCTTAATTTATTAAAGTTGTCTGTTCGAAAGTGTTCTTCGTTTTGCCATAGGGGATAGTTGAATTTCCAGGCTTTTGCGTGACGCGGCATTTAGATGGCTGTCGCGAAAGCGATTATGTGGTTTAAAAACGTTTCGATTTTTTGAGATTTTGCTATCTAAACATTCCTTGTCTCAGAATGAATAGTTAACTTTAATCTTCATGAGTTCCTCAAGCGATGAGTTCACGCATCTGTAGGAAAACTCAGCAGCAGATGTTTCTGTCCGTTGGTTCCGGCGGCGATATTTTGTGCTTCTCAAAGGGACACCTTGTTGTCTCCCAGTACAAAGCTTTATAAATTTGGGTGAAACGTTGTTCCGAATATCTCGCATATGAAATTATCGCACGGACCTGATTCTTGGCGAGGTTTTTTGTATATTTCAATAATATATATTTCAGTAATGTCAAGATTGATGAACAGGTTATTAAATCATCACCAGACTTGAAGTTACTGGGAGTAACATTAGATGATGAACTTAGTTTTAGTACTCATATAAGTGATATATGCAAAATGGCAAGTAAGAAAGTTGGTGTTCTAGTACGTCTTAGAAATATGATTCCCAGAGAAGCCAAGTTACAATTGTACAAATCAGCAATATTACCTAACTTAACATATTGTCACATAGTGTGGCATTTTTGCAAAGCAGCTGATGCAAGAAAACTCAGTTAGAAAGAGTACAAGAACGGGCATTACGTGCTATATATAATGATAGGAATGCTACGCATGAGGAACTCCCAGAGAAGGGAAGACCCTCTAGTCTTGAGAACAGACGGTTACAAGACATACTAATTTTAATGTACAAGGTTAAAAATTCACTAGCTCCAGAGCATGTATGTAATATGTTTTTTCAGCAAGATAGGCATTATAACTTACGAAGTGATTTTCCTGTTCCAAGATATAATACTGTTAAGTATGGCAAGCACAGTATCAGATATTCAGGCCCACACATATGGGGCAAGATAAGCCAGGAACTACGTAGTAAGACCAGTCTTCGGGCATTCAGGAGAGGGGTGCGTGCTCTCAATGTGCTTGGCTTGCTGGACGGCACGTGTGGCTGCTGTGCATGCTCATCTTAGAGTGGTGGGTATGCCTAGTAGCTTCAGCTGTGTGGCTGCCTGGTGTATTGAGGGTGTCCTCCCCTATCCTCTATTTAATTCGTCTAATTTAAATTTTCTAGACTATTAACTTTCTGAATTTGTATCTATATTTTACTGCTGCTCATATGTTTGTCCTATATTGTCTGTTTGCTTGTCTGTCTATCTGATTGTCTGTTTTGTCTATCTATTTGTTTGTCTTTGTTTGTTCCCAGCTTGTCCTACTGTTTGTCTGTAATAATTTTATATATTGATGTTATTTTTATATATTAATGATATTTTAAGAATATATTTTTAATATTTTTACATATACTTGATTTAATCTTATATTATATTCATTTTTTTTTTATAGTGTCTACAATTATCTTTTAGCTAAATACCTTGACACTTTAATAAAGTTTATGTATGTATGTATGTATGTATGTATGTATTTATCTACTCTCATTTCCCAGATTCTGGGCTTTCTGTATTGAGTGGTTTGCATTGTTTTCGGCGTGAGAGTGAAAACAGAATCACATGGTGTACAGTGGTAGTATTTAATCCTTAAGAGAACCTTCCTTTGTAAGAAATTATTGCCAGGAAATATTAAGAAAGTAACTTGGGATAAAGTGCAGCTGTGAAGAAATTTTACAGCCATCTCGTCTAAAGGGTAAAAGGTAAAGGAAATTATTATTAGAATAGTTCGTTTGGTTGAATCTGGGCCATCTGGATATAACCTGAGATCAGCGCCAATTTTAGCGGTTCTCATACATTCTCTCTAAATTGTTTTTTTTTTGATAAATTGTTTTATCTTTAGCTGAAAAAATTAACAGAGAAAAGCTATTTTTCAAGTCAGCCAGTCTGCATTTTTCTTAAGCGTGAAAAATTTGCATACTAGAAAAACATGCAACGGAAGTAATTTTGGTTGGCTGATTCGGCAAATGTCAATCAATCAAAAAAGTGGGCGGCTGACGTTTCGTAGAAGGTTTGTATCAGGCTCTCTTTTCGTTTCGCCATTCCCGCCGGAATGTAATTTTCAAAGCGAAACGAAAAATGAGCCTGATCTCAGGTTAATCTGGACACTCCTCTACTGTGTAGAGAACTTGTTGAAGAGCTCCAAGTTCAATATTTTCATCTTTTTAACGGTGTTTAAAAACTGAAACTTTTAAAAGCCCTACAAGTCTGACAATTGGTGACTTGTAGCCGTTTAGTGAGGATGATTTTAGAAATGCGGCAAGGCACATTTTCAGAAAGTGGATCGAGTCAGTTGCAAGATATCGACGCTGCTCACCGATTTTAAGCTAGAACGACAACTTTGAAAGCCATTCTAACCCTCACATCTGCAAGTTTCATCAGTACCCAACGAGAATATAGTTCAAAACCACTAAAACATGGCGTTGTTGAACGTATTTTAGTATTTTAACGGTAGATATAGGCATATTTTTATCCCCTAAAAATTTTTCATATATTCATTATATGGATCAAAACCTAATTTCAGCCAGTTAAAAGGCTCCCGAAAATTCTAGGTGACCTTTTTGGGGTAAACATCAGTTAAAAATGGGTAGTTATACCATTATGGCTATGAGTGGCCTCCGTACTATAAGGTTTCCCACGCGGCGAAATTTCATAGCTTTTCTTGCCACTCCGAGTTTTGTGTTTAACCCCCGTAACGTTAAGAAAACGAGAAATCAGGACTTATCACAAACCAGCTTCCAAAATTTCGACATGGGAATGAAAGTTTCGAAGATCTCGACGACTTTCCACGTATAACAGTTCGCTAGCCTTATAAAATAAAAAAAGAAAATCTTCAAACCTTAGTATGTTACGCTTGAATTCAGCGATGTTGCTGGTGACCCTTGTATTTATTGCTTGAAACATGAACAAAAGTAAATTATATAAATTTGTTTATGTTCGGAATTTGCATTTATGGCCGCAGTTTGATCCTCTAGGGATTTTACGTCACATCTCGGTATTTAAGCCTTGTCGCCTCTCGCGTTAGTCACTCGACACAGCCAGTTTTACGGCTCGCACCTTGCCGAGCTTAATTTTCTAGTATGGGAGACGAGCCTTTTACAAAGCAAGATCTTGCTAGTTTCAAAGATTTTGTTGTTAGTCAGCTCGCCCTTCACAAATCAGTTATTTCGTCCGAGGTACAGAAATCGCAAGAGGTTGCCTCAGCTGCCCTTTCTGCTTCTAATTCTTTGAAGGAACAGTCGAAGATCAAGTTTAATCACATCGGCAACGAACGTAATTTCAAATTTAACGGTCAAGTGTTAGCCAAGCTTGTTTCACTTAAGGATCGTTTGGTCGATCTACCTCCCGAGTCTGAGGCGTTTTCAATTCTTGACGAAACCGTAGAACTATTACAGGAACGTAACCGTAAGATACGGATCGCGGATTCGTCCGAGGCCGGTTGGTTGACCGTTAACCACTACGAATCTAATGCCGTCTCGTTGAGCGAGGACGACGACAAGAAAATTCGCGCTGCAGAGAGGCAGGCTCTGAGGGATCAATCTCGACAAAGAAAGAAGCGTAATGTTGAGGGATTTGCGGTCCGAAATCGTCAAGCTCAACCTTTCTTCTCCCCTTACTCAAGGCAGTTCAACGGGAGCCAGCGTTCTTGGCAATCTTCACAGCCGTTCGCTTCCTCTTCGACAAACCAACACAATTTCACCACTAACCGTGAATTCACCCGAGGGCCTTGTCGATACTGCGGTTCTTCAGGCCACTGGTGGAAGGAGTGCCCGGTCCGTCTCGCAAGGTTTCACGTCGGCTGTTCATCCAGCCAGCTGCCAGCTAGTTCCACAGGCGCCGTTAACCGTCCCTGAAAATTCTTTTATGGCGTCTTTACAGCAGGACGCTTTCGGCGCTCTAGGCGTTCACCATTCAGCTTCGCATTCTGGCTCGAAGGCGGGTGATGTCAACGCCCGTGTGGAGAAGGAGTTTGCTGACTTACTCTCACAAGATAAGTACTGTTTCGACTCTGAATACGAACAATGTTTGTCCTCTCGTGGTTTTGAGTATAAGCAGGGGTCAGCGCCCATAGTTTATAAGGATAGGCTCAGGAGCAAGGTTGATTTTTGGGTTAGTATCGGTTCCTCCCCTTGGGTTCTTTACATCATCCCTTTCGGTTATCGCATCCCTTTTATTTCATGGCCTCCTAGAGCTTTTTTCTGTAACAATAGGTCTGCCTTAGATCACGCCAGTTTTGTTGACAGTGCTATTTCTGATCTGCTTCTTGCGGGTTCCGTTATCGAAGTTTTTACGCCTCCCACGGTTGTCAATCCTTTAACGGTATCCGTTAACTCTGTGGGAAAGCGCCGCCTTATTCTCGACCTCCGTCACGTCAATAAGTTTATTCCTAAAGTTAAGTTTAAAATGGAGGATAGTAGGATAGTAACTCGCCAGTTATATGTTTAAATTCGATATGAAGTCTGGGTATCACCATGTAAGTGCCTTACGTGTTCACTAAGGTTTTTAGGCCGTTAGTTAAGCATTGGCGCTCCCGGGGCATACCCTTGGTCTTGTATTTAGACGACGGCGCCGGATGCCTCCATGATTTTTCGGTAGCTCAGAGTACTGCTTCGGCTGTTAGATCCGATTTGGCCAACGCGGGCGTGGTCGCCAATGAGCAGAAATCTATTTGGGTTCCTACCCAGGTTTTGGAATGGTTGGGCATTGTCTGGGATCTTTCGCGTGGCCGCATATTTATTCCTCACCGCCGCATTGTCAAGTTGCTAAGGGCACTCCTATCACTAAAATCTGGGTCTCGTTCCGTTACCCCACGCGCGGTTGCCTCTGTTACAGGGCAAATTATTTCCCTCACCCCTGGTTATGGCAACATTACACTCCTTATGTCCAGATTCCTCCAATCATTCGTCAAACTTCATAGCGGGGGGGATTGTCCTTTGGATTTTAGGTCCTATCAGTTTTTCTCCGAATGCCTTCAGGAAATTGATTTCTGGCTCTCTAACTGTGCCAGACTCAATGGGAGGTCTCTCACCAGATATTCGCTTCCCGTGACTCTCGTGTATTCCGACGACAGCAGTTTCGCCTGCGGTGGGTGTGCCTTCCGCGTTGATAGCGAGGAGTTCGATCTTTTCTTTCAAGCGTTTTCCTCTTTGGAGTCCGGTTTAGATAGTAACGCCAGGGAATTGTTAGCCATTCTTTACGGCCTGAAATCGTTTCGCGCTTCCCTTACGGGCAAAGTGGTCAAGGTCTTTACGGATAGTAAGAATGCGGCGTCTATTTCCGCCAAGGGCAGCAACAGCCTTCGTTTGCATGCTTTAGCTCTCGAAATTTTTGCCTATTGTGCCGCACATGATATTTCACTTGAAGTTGAGTGGATCCCACGCTCACTCAACTCTTACGCGGATTCGGTCAGTCGCGTTGTTGATTATGATGATTGGGCTGTTTCCACTATTTTCTTCCAACATGTTAGCAGTATTTTTGTCCTTTTGACGTCGATCGTTTCGCATCCTCTCTTTCCGCTAAGTGCGAGCGTTTTTACTCTAAGTTCTGGTGTCCCGGTTGCGAAGACGTGGACGCTTTTAGGACCAGTTGGGGCGGCGTTAACAACTATTTGGTTCCTCCAGTCTTTCTTGTCGCGCGCACGTTAGCGCATTTGGAAACGTCTCGCGCGCGCGGTACGCTTATCGCCCCCAAATGGCCTTCTGCTAGTTTTTGGCCTTACCTCTTTCCTCTAGGTCACCCTTGGGATTCGGTTTCCCGAATCATAGAATTTTCTGACCCGTCAGGTACTTTTGACGATTCCCACTTGGGGTTCCCTACTATTTTTAGCGCTTTCGGTTTTCGCGCTCCTGTACTTGTTATTTATTTGGACGCCAGCTCGCGTTTTTAGAGCCTTTATTCAGACATTGGTACTTTATTGCAGAGCTTTTCGCGCTATTCCATGTAGCGCTTTTTAGGGTTCACGGACGACTCTCGTTGCTTTATAGCGGTTCACGTACGCTGTTTAGCGCTTTATAGCGGTTCGTGTGTGACCCTTGTCGCTTTATGGCGGTTCACGTGCGACATTTAGCGCTTTATAGCGCGTGTCCTTTTTTCGGTTTATTCCAGTTGGTTTTTTCATAGTTTTTTTTACAGGCTAGTGCCTTATTGACGGTCGCTCTAGAGCGTGTTTGCTTATCTTTTGTTAACCTATGGCCTTTGTTGGCAACGTTGTACGAATTTTAGGGTTTTTTGTTTTCTCCGCATATTGTTGTTATTGCCTATACTTAGTATTTTCGAGCCGCATGAATTTTTTTTCGTTATCAAATTCTTTGTATGAACTTTTTTTAGGCCATAGCATGAATATTTTTTAGGATTAATAGGCGTGCAAGAAATTTTTTTTCATTTAATTTTCCCTTGCGCGAATATATATATTTTAAGGTTCGCCCGCCCCCCCCCCCCCCCCCACCCCCCCGCATAAGTTTTCTAAAGGTCCGTCCCTAACATTAGCAAATTCCTCGCTTTTGTCTCACTTTTTTCATTTAAATGTCATGTTTGCCTGTCTTTTGTCATCATGACGACCCGTATACGACTTTCTTTTGCACACCACATGACGCCGGCGTTGTTAAGGACGCTAGATTTTGAGTGACAAGCAATAAACCTCCTACTGCGAAAAGCAATTAGTTTCTTCACCGTTTGATCTAGACTACGAGTAGTCTCCCATTTTTCCTCAGGGATAGCAGAGCGAGCGAAACGCGAGCGCGCGTGGAAATCACCCCACGCGAGAAAAGGCGACGCTAAAATGGGAGACTACACGTAATCAAACCATCAGTGGTCAGTATTAATATTAGATGTGCGTTCTCAGCTCACGAGTTATCTAGAATAATCGCGCATAGCCTACGACTCAAGCGTTTTCTTTCTGGTCTTTGCCAGTATTAAAATGAAGCGCAGTTCCATATTGTATTGAAGGTCGCAGAACTCAAATAGAATCGGACGAATGTTGCTAGATAAAATCGTTGGTTAAAAATGTTGATTGTGTATAACCCGCAGTCTGTGAACACACAGCATACTAATCATCGTAAAGGAAAGATAGATGCCAAAGCAAATTCCAATCATTGATCTCCGAGGCTTTGTGTGTCCCAATTCAACCAATTTTTTGCCCTGAGCTTGCTAAACTGCGGTTTCTGCAGTGAATCGCTTCACGCACGCGCTGGTGCGTTGTGCTCGTACTTTTATGGCCTCTCTCTGATGGAATCTTGTACATTCAACGCACTATAGTTAAAAATTTAACCAAAACAATGGAAATAATAATTGACTTTTTCTTTATGTGGAAGAAGCTTCACGCTTCAAAAAAGGTTAAAAAAATGCTCTTCCATTAGAAGGCAAATCCTTCCGACCAGAAACAATAACCACAGAAAATCGATATGTGTCATGACCTCTAAGTGTGAAACATGCGGCTAAAATCACATCTGCTCAGTTCCTCACTGAAAATGTATAACCTTCAAGAGCATAATCTACCCAGCAGAGGAAAGAACCTTTATTGGAACGAGCAGCATTTTGGCATGAGGTAAAAGTCGTGTAGGCTTACCATCCCCTTTTATTGCTCCGATTTGGGCGCATTTACTTTACTACGTCATTTCCGTCATCATCTAGCGAACGAAAGCGCCATCTCGAAGCCGTAAATTTCGGATTTCGGTCGCCGAAAATGAATTTGAACATAAAATACATAAAAATTCAAGATCAGGTTAGTAAAATCAAGCAATTTCATTCAATTCCATTTGAGTTTCAGGGATTCGAAAATCGGCCCCAAATTTGTTTCCTCCCTTTCCGTACTTTATACTGTGAGCCGATCTTGTGAGCCCTCAGTCGCTTGGTTTGCGGTATATAGAATGTGTAACGGAACTGTGTCTGCAAGCACGTTACGTACAAAAATAATTTATATCTCCGTTCATTCAAACCATTTAACTTTATTCACAGTCCTAAATATTTTTTTTAAATCAATGTTGATTAGTTATTTGACGTACGAAATTCTGTATTACTTTAGGAATGTCTGGGTGGGGATGTGCCACTGGGACCCTGGAACCCTTAACCTCATCCAGAGCTAGTTCAGCTGAATTTTGCTACCCTGTACTACAGTAAACTCCCCAAATCCCCCCTATCCTGGAGTAGCTGTTTTCCAGAAACTACTGAGGTCACTAGCCCAGTAGTCTAGCCAAAACAAAACCTTATACCAAAATCCCTAGTCTGGATAAAATCTTCAACTAACTAATCAGTTTCCTGAAAAATGATACCCTATTCTAGACCCAAACGCTCTGATTTATATACCCTGTCCTAGGGTAAACTGCTTGAAAACCATACCCTTCACAGCGGCACATACCTATTAGCTCATATATGGCAGTACCCCCCTCCCCGGGCTATTGTACTAGATGGTTTGCATGCAATGGTTACCTGAGGGGCCATACTCCCTTATATGGCCAATAGGGGGATGTGCCGATGGACAGAGCGTTATCAGAGTACAGAATCTAGACACACTAGACACAAACGACCCATTATTAAAAGGCATTTAATTTCCACAAATCGTAACATTTATCCTTACATCATTCAAATAAGGACACCGGGAAAGTTTTCCTTTTTAGATCTTACAACAGGTCGACACAACACCGTCCTTGTCTAACGCGCAATCTTAAAAGAAGTAATAGTGGCTTCTATATTTTGGCCAACTTCACCTGACGAGGCCTGGAAAAATTCAAAATGTAATTTTCTGCAAATAAACAATTTGAACACCAATTAGTACCTGTCTAATACCTTTGTATGTACCTGTTTTTATAAAACTCACTTGGGCTGATACACTGAGCCGGCTGACCATTTGGTCCATTATTCTCTCTTGATTTGGTCCCATATAGGAGCAAAAGGAGTATCATTCCATCTTTCATGGGTCAGGGCGAAAGTGCCCTTTGCAATTTTGCGGAGCGCGCTCCTATGCCTAAGGGGATAGAGAGCCCCGAGAAGGAGGAACTTAGATGTTAAGGACAGGGATCTAGATTCTAAAAAGTAAATTACCACACTATAAGTTGCACATTTTTGTGTAACTTGATACAGGAAAATACGGGAACCTACCCCCAATATTGGGTTTGCTTTTTAGGAAACAATCAGCCCAGGCTTAGCCACGAGGAACGCCAGGACAGGCACATCCCTACAAACAAATGGCATGTAGAACTTGATTAAGAAATAAATTAGACCCACTAATAGACCATTTTATGGTTGAGGGCTTAGTATTCAAGCCTTTGAGTGAATGCGAGGCTGAGGTTTACCTTGTTTAGATACAAACCTCTTTACTTTTCTTATTTCATGGTTTAAAAGTAGTAGTTTTAGCACAAGAAAAATGAGATTATATAATACAGCATGTGAGGTTATATCAAAGAAGGTCAACTCTAGCCTACATAATAACCACATGTTTACCACATCATAAAAATAGTAATAACCAAAGGATAGGGAGTGTGGGCGACAACGACCGGAGGTTCAAACGCTTTTGCTCCAACACTGTGCTTTGTGTAAGTTTCACGTGACAGATGGTCAAAACACACATGATCAGATGAAGGGACTTGTCAGAAATTAGCAGGGGGGGAGGGGGGTGGGAATTTTAAATTTGGGTGCGGAAATGAGATGACCCATCCCTGGAATGGGAGTGAAATTGGTTAACCCTCCTCTTGACCTTGGCCTAAAATATCATGAACCCCCCCCCCCCCCCCCCCCCTCTTGTATATATGATAAAATCTACTAGGGTGAGTCAGTATTATGAGAGCTCAAAATATATTTCTAATCTGTTTTTGTAATGCCATATACATACATTTTAGATGACAGCATTAAGCTGAGTCCGACTCTGATTCTGACAGCTGATCACTCGACTCCTATTTCTCCCAGGTTTTTTTCACAAAATAAAGAACTTCTTTTTTCTTCTGTGGGTGAACCTCTACATGATCACGGACACATATTTGCATGACCCTCCCCCTTTTAACGGCCATTTGCACCATATAATAATCGATTGTCCTTTCCACATTTTTAACATTTGTCAACTATTGTTGTGATTTAACACTTTACTGGCCAGCATACGCCTTGTCTGCGTGAACATAAGACAGTGCGGATGGCGTGACCGGTGCCTACCTGTCATTTTTTTCAGACCCGGTGTTTACATGTATATTCCCATTTGGCGGCCACTAAAAAAACCCTCCAACAAGCCTTTCCGTAAAGTAAAAACTTATTAATTTAGTGTCTCAGAATGTTGTAGTTTTCTTTAATAAAGACATGATCATCATAAAACCGCTAATGATAGCTGTACTCTTGATAAAGATTGCTTTTTTGGGGTGGTAATGCCTTTTGGAAAACGGTAGAAGTTGCACTTGAAAAACTTGCGACTTCCCCGGCTACTAACAACAAATACCCGGCAACTTGAAATCTTAGTGACAACCCAGGTTCTAACCTGTTTTCTTGGGAATTAGCAACAGCCACTGGGTAGATACTTTTACAGCTTTCACTTGAAGCATGTTCAACATCGATAGGCACAATACCAAACAATACCTGGTGCCGACCTATGAAGGCAAGGAAGCATACGAACACTCTGTAACGTAACAATTGGTAATCATTTGGTGACTTAATAATAGTTTAAAACAATCACTAACTGACATTGTAGTAATTATGATTGATGTCTTAAGTGAACTGCACAAGCAACATTAATTTGATGATGACAGAGCTGATCAATGCATATGTCACTTTACAGACAAGAAATAAAACTCACAGAACCTCGACATAAGTAAGTAACTGAGGCTTTAATTTGGTAACCAAATGCTGGGCAAAAAAATTGTGCTGTTTTTCTGTAAATCTTAATGCATGAACCAAAATTATTGTCAAACCTACCACAAAATGGTCTTCCATCTAGCTTGAGGTTGACATCTAGATCTTCCTTGTCAGGGTCTTGCAGTTGAGCCTCTCTAGCAGCCCAAGCCACTGCTGCTGACAGGTTTACCTGGTAGCCATGTGGTGCTCCATCTGGTAAGGGACTGATGCCTGAAGCTTTTTTTACCACACCAAATACCATCTGGCGCAACGCCTTTAGTTGATTCTTATTCAAAAGGATTGGAATGTCAGTTTTAGCCTACAGAGACAAATGGAGAGAAAGATGCTTCTTGAATAGGATGCTACATTTAACTTGCTTTGGTGGAGTTATAGCTCTTTATGATAAGGACAGGGGGAGAACAGGTAAAAAAGAGACATTGAGAAATGATATAAGTAGGATTGTATAGCTGCCCTCTGTAATAATCTTTGTTCCAGATAAGAGGCAGGTCTTGGGTCAATGAACTGACAAAGAAGGCTTCCTGACCGGACAGATGACATATAAGTTTAAGTTAAATAATACAAAAAAATTAGCATGTGGTCTTCGTGACCCCTCATATGCTTTACATGGCCGCCCACTTGAAAGAATTGACTGGAACACTGAATAATATTACGCCTTTTCTGTTACTCAATTAAACAGTGCGATTCAAAAATGCCATAGCCTCTTTTGCTATGAAAACAGGTAGATTATGAATTCAAAGAAATGTTTGACAGTTGATTTCACTGCTAGGCTTTAGCAACTTAGGCAAGGCGGCATTGTTAGGCAAAACAAAAAGGGGTTCACGTTTCTGATGTTCTTTTCACATAGCCGACTTTGTTGTTTGCTCATCAGAGCATTAAACAGGGTTCAAAAAGGCGGCAACCAAGATTTTCAGGATTGTCAGAAATGTAAGCATCTGAGTTTAATAGTTATCAGTTAATTTTCACATTACGTCACCAAAATTCAAACTAAGAAACTATTGATTCTTTTGAGTTTCTACTTTCGCAACGTATTACAGCACCTAACCACCTTTACAAAAACAAATATTTGCTTCAAAAGGGTTATTGGCTTTGTGATAGAAAAAAACTGAAAAAAACTCTTTGAACCTCAGCAAGTGAAATACAGGTATGAAATTAAATTTGATTGCTCTTCCTGTAGCCAAAAAAACTATCGCAAATAAGCTTAAGACTAATCGAATGCAGATACTTAAGATTAAGTAGACTTTTAACGATATTAATTAACCTTAATACTAACTTAACCAAGTATTAGTTGAGCTTGCTTAATTCAGTCAGTCATTAGCACAAACTAATTAATGTGTTCTTAGATGCCTGGCCGGGTTGTTCGAAGCCAGGTTAAGATAACCCTGGGTTAGTGCAAAATTTGAACTCAACTATGAAAGCTTCAACAGGGACCGCGCAGCAAGTTTTTGAGTGGGGGGGCTAAAGAAGAATGCGTGAAGTAAAATTTTTTGGGGGGGCGGGGGGGGGGAGCATGCTTGTGGATTTCTATTCAATTTCTCTAAAGTGACGGAGAATGCGAATAACGATAAAACTATTGATTTTTTTCCACATCTTCAGTGATGTTGCTATCGTGTCTGAAAATTCACCATCACTAAATTGAAATATCATAGATTGTTATGTTATACGACTGATATCAACCTTTAATTACTATAAATAAGCCAGAAATCCAACGATTTTGCTTGAGCTGCCTTGAACTCAAGGCTGTATAATTACTGAGCAATTATTGCACGAGGCTGAGTATGATATGAAGAGTTACGCAGATCGAGGGGGTTATCCGCCAAAGCCGAAGGCTTGAGCCCGGTGGATAACACCCTCCGAGATCTGTATATCTTCATATCATACGAAAGCCGGGTTCAATAATTGTTTAATTATTCATTCAAAATATTTACACGGCAAAACAAAACGGTAACTGAAAATAATTTAGTGAATGAAAATTCAATTATAGAACAGATTCAGAAAAAAGTAGCAAAAATTACTCACCAGATAATTATTCACCAGATAGTTTACTCACCAGATAAAGAAGGTTTTCATTTTGTTTGGAAAAGTAATCAGAAATTTTAAGAGATCTCTTCTTTGCATTACTAGTGGTATGTGAAGTCTCGTCGTCCGTATTTATGTTGCCGTGTACCACGATTCTGATTGGACGTATCGTTTTTTTCACGTGTGAAAACCATCGTTCGCTCCTCTGATTGGCTATAACTAATTTGGGTACGAAAATTTACGACATAGCTTTTTGGTGAGTATTTCTCAGTATGTATATAATAAACAAAAGTCTTAGCCGAATCTTCCGAGCTAACAACGACAACATCGGTATCTGTACTAGATTTGAAGAAATGACAGCAAATCACTGGTTTGAATTACAGAGCGAAACTAAAGACAATCATCAACAATCAAGGAAATTGAAAAAATGTCTCTCGTAGCCGTTGTAGGAAGCTGAAAAGGGTTTTATTTTAAGTCACTTAACCTGAACTGAAAAGCTTCTTCTACTTAAAAGAATTAAATAATCGTGGCAATATAATACAGTTACAGAAAGAAACAGCTTACCTTCCTCCATCGTGCTTGCTCCTGCAGGAAACTATAGTAAACATTTCACTAGAAAATTAAGATACAAGTAAAAAATTTAACATTCAGTTTGCACGGTCTGCACAGTCTGCAGCCTGCATGGTCTGCGTTTCAACATGACCGGCTCTGGAAGATAGGCTAAAACTTACTGTACCTTGTGGCACAAATTTTTTGTGGGAGTTTGTTTTTGTAAATGTAGCATGTATGTGAGGCAAGGAGTTTGGATATGATAATTTATTTGTTATAATGACAAAGTATTAATTTTTACAATCAATCCTGGCTGACCTACAGCTAGCTAAACTAACCGAGGCTGATCAGTCTCACAAGTTCTAAATATTACAGATAACCCGATGCTGCTGGTAAAAAGAGCAATTAAAGGGACACAGTCGCCTATTGGGCCACACTGACCTGGACACTACTTTTCCCAGTTTGAAAAAGATTGAAATACCTCAACTCAAAATCAAATGTACACATCAGATACATCTAGAGATCCACTTTAATCTGGCCTAGTTTTTCATTCGATCCTCTATTTTTTTCCTGAAAACCTCTTTCTGACTCAGCAAACTTTTATGCATCCTAAAACATTATTTTATCATAATTATTTGGTTAAGCACAGCATCCAAAGGAACATAAAAAGAGGAGGTGGAAAACGTGTAGGTGCTGGACGGGAGAAATCCCCTTCGTGTACCAAAATAACAAGAGAAATGAATCAATAACACTGCAGAGAAAATCGTCGTTACAAATATTTGGAAAATTGATGGAGAAAGGTACAATCAAGCTGTCTCAACCTACTGATTCGTCAAATTCAGAAGTATTCGTCAATGTTTAGCTTTCCCTGGACAAGTGCATTGATGAATTCTTGATGGCATATAAAAAAATGAGTCTTCTGATATGACTTAGAGTTTATAACTAAGATTCTGACTTGCAATTAGTTCAACTCCACAAGGTTTGTTTAGATATTCCGGATGCGCTTCTCACTTTCTGTTTCACGCGCATCTTGTGATGTGCAAAGCAGCTAAGAATTGGTATGCAATGCGCATGTGCATCAGCTGACTGTGTCCCTTTAAGTGGCCTTTTACATGGAGGGAGAATTCGTTCAGAGCATATTGTTATGGGCCAAATTTGTTTTCAGATTCATCTTGATTTAACTCTGGTTGATTCTCAATTTCCTTTGTTTCCTAGCCCCAAGAGACAAAGGAAATTGAGAATCAACCTGGGGGAGGGGGGTTGGGGTGAAAGCAAACCCAGGTGCTACATGTATGCAACACAATGTATGGAAGATCACTTGTGGAGTTGTATAGCTTGTGATTAACTGATCACAAATGCTTTGTTAGGTGGGTGCGAAGGCAGATAATATAATAATTATACAGAATCCAAGTTCAAGAGTTCAATAAGAAGGTTGAACCTTTTTTTATCTGAACTTATCATTGTGGGGTGCTATGAAAAAAAATTTGTGACGAGTTTGGAAGTGTGCCGACTTAAGTTGCCATTATTGTTCTGTTGTTTCTTGGTTAGATTAGGTAAGTCCAAATTTTGCTTGAGTACCTGTCTAAAAAAGATACTTTAAGAGAAGATAATAGATAAGAAATTTTCACTCCAAAGGTTCATTGTGGTTCTGGGGTAAAATTAGTTTTCTGGACTGCATTGTCACCTATTTTCTGGTGGCCAATCACAAGGAAACAAGCAAACATTTCAAGTAGCCTACGTTATTTTGTGATGTACCAGTGTTTATTTTTTGTTGTTGATCCCTCCTGTGGGCTTCATTCTCTTGTGATCTTGGCTGCATAAGGATTTTGAGAAATGCCAAAAATTATTTTACAAAATTATATAAGTAGTATAATTATTATTATTGTTCCTTTCTGCTCAGTTTTTGAAATTGTTTCCAACATTTTTCACTTGTATCATTTTTCAACAAAGTTATGACTCGCTTGATATGTATAAGTATTTGCCACTAAGCTCTTCTTTTATCGTTAAGTTATAAATAATTTCAACTGCAAGGTCAAGTAGCATTGCAAAGCACATAAAGGAAAATGGAAAAACAAATTAACTCACAAGCAAATGCCTGTACTAGCCACGATATTTCTTGATGAATAACAAAATATTTGTTATGTTGAAAAATGTTGTGAGAAGAAAATGTAGGTAAGAATTACAAAAACTGATCAGAATGGAACAATTTTTCTTACTACTCAAATAATTTTTATATATTTTTTTGCATTTCTTGATCCCCTTCTGCAGTTGAGTTCAAACGAGAAGGAAGCCCAACGAGGGATAACAACAAAATTAATATATTCATCATAAAATAGCAACTATTAGGCTACGAGCATTTGCTTGTTTCCTTGTGAGTTGCTGCCAAAAAAAAAACATGACAACACCATTAATCTAACCCCAAATCCACACCGAACTGTTTGAGTGAAAGTTTACCATCCTTTATCTTATCTTTAAGTATCTCCTTGGTGAAAATCAACCAAAATTGGACTTACCTAATGCAACCATGAAACAGTCGTGCAATAATGGCGACTTATTAAGTCAGCACTTGCAAGCTTGTCAAAAATTTATTCATGGGGCCAGCACAACAATGATTACAGAGTGATATAAAAAAGCAGTTCAACCTTCTTACAGAACTCTTGAACTTGGATTATGAAAATTATCAGCCTTCATACCCACCTAAGGACACTTTTGTGATCAATTATTAATCACAAGCCATCTGACTCCTCAAGTATAAAGCTAGCTGTACATCACATGTATATTCAAACAGTATTACATGTTGTTTTAAAGAAGGGATTCCAGGGATAGAACACAATCCAGTGGCATTACTCAGTTGGTAGCATTTGTGAATAATTTAATTAAAGGGAAAAGAATTAAGCCTCACTAAATGTGACAGCTACAGATCAGTGACCACTACTGGTTTTTCAATGAGAATATTTTTCTTGACTACAGATGCTCTGAAAGTTAAAATCAAATCTATCAAAAATAATTGATTTCTATATTATTTCACCCAGAAACTTGAGAAAAGACTAAAAGTGGTTACAGAAGATGAGAAGAAGATGCCAGTCTTAGAAGCCCTACATTCAGCCTTGATTTCGTCCGATGAGTCAGATGAGGAGGGTGATGTTCTCAGAACAAGGCCCCTAGAGTGGAGATCAGAGGAGGTTTCCATGTTTTTTTCACAATTTGGATTCTCCCTATAGAAGAAGTATGTCCAACCAGCAAAAAAGGCAATCTGTTAACAGAAGGGTTGGTCCTCCAAGTACAAGAGGCCATGATGAAGTTCCTGAGACATTGCTGTGGGCCATTAAAATAAATTGTAGTTCTTTTCATTTTTTTAATGCTTGATAACAGTGGAGCTTCAATACATTTTTAAAAGTAAGTCAGGGAAAACCTTGTTTCAAGACTTATTTCAGAACAAATATGGCACTTGAAATTTCTTTAACAGTGGGCTATTGCCATTTGGGGTTCCACTGGTCGACATATATTTAACAATTTATTATTCCTCAAGCCCGAATGGGCTATTTACTCAGAGGCCATGAGGGCGAGAGGAATAATTTATTGTTTTAGTAAAATCCAACTAGTTGGTCCAAAATATCGAGACAAAACAAGTTTAGCCAGCAAAAACATTGTTCAGCCGCCATTGTTTTGGTTTTCAAAGCCGGCACTTTTTGCTACTAGTGGGCTATAACATATGGCCTAGTAGTAGCTCAGCCAATCAGAATGTGACATTGATAATAGACCACTAGTTGGATATTACCAATTAACTATATTCCAGGTGATTTTCACCAGCAAACCGAGAGAGTACTCATCCTTAAAGGAAATACACTCAAAATTCCACTCAGTACGAGCACACATGGACTTATTAAACTAAGGAGTGGATCAACTTCATTTTGACCTTGGAAACAGTATTGTTTTAAAGTCAATGTGTGCTCGTATTGAATTGAATTTTGAGTATAAATATAAACTTTACTACAGAAAACAATTTGTATGCAAGTGGAATGTTGACTGAAATTACTCTGTACATGCCTTACTCGTTTCATAAGTTAGCATCGATATCTCCCGACTGTTCTTATTTGGATCAGTTGGTTATCAGTACATATATTGTCAAGAGTGTTCTGAATTGTACCGACCATATTCATTTGATAACAGAATTTTGTGAATGTCTTATCTATGATTGAATGCATTTTTATAAATAGTAGTTTTAGTTTACTGTGGAGTGGTCATAATCAATTAGAGGCATTCTGTACTGCAGACGATGAGTTGAGTTGCTGATAATAAAAGAGTTCAGAAGTACATTGAGAGCTTTTCATTACTTGTTTCCATTGAGGGATATCGGGGACAGACAGAATCGAAGTATTTATTTGTCGTTTAAAGCACCTATGGCGGGTGCCGGGAAAAACAAAACTGCAACAACGAATGTTAAATTTTGAACGAAAACACCAGTGAATAAAGGACTAAGTTACATTCCAGCATAAGATCACACTGGAAACGTAGAAGATGCGCGAAAATAAGCGCATTCGATACTGAAAACGGCGCGTTTTCCTGGAGAAAAAAGTTTTGAAGCGATGGAAAACATCTCATTAACCGATGGGTGAACGTTGGGGAACATGCTGTTTCCCGGCATTTTCTAGTTGTTCGCTGCCCCAGAAAACGCGAGAAAACTCACGCAGAATGACGGAAAACGTCTGTGAATTCTTTGTTTTGCCACTTGAAAACACCAGAAAACACCAAAAAACGCGATGTTAAGTCACTGGAAAACTGCGGTGAACAACGGAATACGATCCGTTCCTCATGTGTTAACCGTATGTTTTCCGTGTGTTTTGCTTGCATTATCCGTGCGTTAACGGTCCGGTTAACACCAGTAAAACAAGCGTTTTCCTGGTGTTAACTGAGCCTGAAAACTATCGGATAATGGAACGAATACTCAAATTCACCGGCCAGAAAACGACGGGAAAAGAGTGGATTTTACGACCGGAAAACGCGAGAGAATTTTAGCAAAATGCCGCGTTTTCGAAAATTAACCGAGGGTTTTCTGAGACGGTGAATGCCATATTTCTTGCCGTGAAAGGGACACCTTTTTCACTCTTCAGGTATGAAAGGATAGGGATTTCCTGAGTTAAAGTATATGAGAGGGTAGACTATCTGTCATTTCGTTCTGTAAAAAGACTAACAGAAGAAATTTGTGACTGTAAAATTGTCAAAAAAATTAACTGGTTTCTGATTCCTTTATATTAAAATGACAGTGCATATAAAACAGTTAACAGGAAAGATGCATGTTAGGGGTTGGACATCTGGACGGAGTCTCACAGTGTGTACAAAATTATATTGTAACAATGTAATGTTACAGTTGAGATTGGAAATTTACTTTAGTCACAAAACGAATCAAACATATAGGAAATGTCACATGCACATCACCTTTGACTGTTGGCAAATGTTTTGCAGTTCACTATATTTGCTCCCCTTGCAAATATGGATAATTATGATGCAAATGTGCAAATTTATGATACGGCCAAATGTTTAGAAATTTATTGTTTTTGCTCTTAAGGCAAATACGAGTAAACCACATGCAAAAGTGTTATTTTGGTATCCTGGAAAAACAAGAGCAAACACCACTGCAAATTAGGGGTTTTGCAATATTTTTGCCTGCATTTGAAGTACAGTGAAAACTGTCATTTTTGCCAAGGATGTAAATTTGAGTAAATTGGTAGAAATGTTGAAGATTTGCCTACGCTGCAAATATGTATCAAATTTGTATCAAACCATTACATTTACTTGACTTTTACGTATCAATACCTATCTAGCTAATATATGTATTTGCCCACACTTTAGCTGACAGCGCAAATGTAATGCAAATTTGAAGCTCCAAATTTACCACATATTTGCACCTTTCGCAAACATTAGTAAATCCGTTTTTTCGTCCAGTGCCATGTGCACTTCTTTGTTCGTAATAACCGCCGGATTGAATGTTCCTTGATGACCAGAGCTATACACAATTCTGCTGTTTAAGTACTTTCGATGACAAAATGTTTTTATAAACAGACCGCGTTCAACAAAACTTGCAATTGGAATGCTCAACGAGCCGTGAAGCCTGACTGACTACCCTATATTGCATTGGCGATTCTATCGAGGCAGTAATTTCTGAACTTAACAAAGCTTTGGAAGAGCTTCTATACTGGTGCAAAACAAACTCCCTTGTGCCTCATCCAAAGAAATGCGAAGCAATGATCCTCCATCGTGGAAGATTCACTGGCCCATTGAAAGAGTTAACGTTGGCCCAGCAAACCATCAAAGGGTTACACACTCTCGTCTATTAGGCGTATTGATAGATGATCAACTAAACTGGTCTAAACATGTTAGTGTTATTAAAAAAGGCTTTGTTGATAAGTTAAACTTGTTAAAACGTAGCAAATTTCTTCCAAAGAATATGTTATTAGACTTGTATTTTAGAGTTATTATGCCGTCGATCGTATATGGTATATCAGTATGGGGAGGCCTCACAAATAAGGAAGCTTTTAAGGCATTAGAAGCACTGCATTGTAGAGCTGCGAGAATTATCCTTGAGCTACCTTGGGAGATATCTAATGCAGATGTTTTGAAAAAGGCTAATTGGTCTTCTTTAGCCTCTATGTATAAAATTAGCTTAGCTAAGCTTATGTATAAAATCCACAATAACCTGACTCCAGACGCCATGTCAGCTATTATTAAGAACTATAATAACATCAAGCGATATCAACTTAGGAAGAAACTGAAAATTGATGTCCCTCGTTTTAACACCAACTACATGAGGAACTCTGTAGCTCGTAGAGGAGCAATAGTTTGGAACACGTTGGTTCCTCAACTTAATGACGAAATAGACAATGTTAAGAAATATGCGATTATGGCAAGACGGTCAAAGGCTCTGCTACACCTAGATTTCGACTGTATCTCCCCTCAAACATTGACCAGAAGGGAGGAAGATTTTAAGTATAATTAGTGTTAATAATTAGTCGATACTAGAGTACCACCTTGTACTTTAGAATCTTAAGCTTTTATCGTTTTAGACTTGTAAGTAGCTATATGATTTTAGCTGGTGTATATCCTATTTATTTTCTAATTCATTAGTTATCTTATTTAATTATTTAGACACGACCCCACAAGCGAAGTGTCGCTTTAAATACTTATCGTGTATAAATAAAGATTATTGATTGATTGATTGATTGACTTCAAAAGACGGACTTCGCGCTGATCGAGCTAAAATCAGGACGCACAATAACAAGAGAAACAATAACTTCATGATCTTCCAAAAATCAAGGTTGAAACTAATAAACAATTTGCTTGAGAATCGCCTTATAAACTAAACTCAGTTATTACTTTGGATCGAAATTGACCAATAACGAAACAACGCGTTTTCGTGAGAGGTCCGCAGGAAAAAGAAGCCATTTGAAAGACGTTTACCTCTGCTAGGTTAGAAGCGAAAAAATATTTTACAATTGTAACGACTATCTGCGCGTTTGTCTTTGCCAGTAACTCTGGTCACTTTCGAATTAACGATTTTTTGCTATTTTTCACTCCGTTACTTTTGTTAAATTATTTTTTGTTTAATTTATTTTTATTCTTGTAAAAAAGTGGGGGGGCTAAAGCCCCCCCAGCCCCTCCCTCTGCGCGGTCCCTGTTAAAAAGCACATTCAGTTTATTTCTCTTTGCCTACAATTAATTTTGATGATTGGATACTTTAAAAAGAGTACGGAAAATTATCCGAGAGAGTGGTCTTGATAAAAAGAAAAAGAAAGGGTGGTTAAATTTAAACCCGGGTTAACGCTAACCAGCGTTCGAACAACTGGGCCCGCAGAAATCCAAACATTTACAACCTTAGAAAGACAGCAACATTAGTTTTTCAAACCTTTTACAAAACTTTAACTTAATGACTTACGCCGGTTCATCCTAGCTTGGAGATGTTAAGTAACGTTTGCCGAGCTTGGTCTGGGATCCTTGACTGCAGTTTAAAATACAATAAAGTCCAGTCCGGCACTCGAAGCGATTGGAAAAACTTGACACCACTGTCACCCAATACAGTTTCCAGAGCTCGCTTATTTCGATTACTTGCTTCAATTTCTTAACTTCTTCAGACAGCGATCCTAGCTGCCTCTGGGCTTGATCGAGATGGGCTTTAAGTCGATCCTTTTCCCTTTCAGTCGCTGAAGAAGGAGGAGGCAGAAGGTCGGTCCCGCTTGACTCTGGTCGAATGTCGATGTCGCTTGTCTCCATTTCGGTTCTTCCAATTTTAAGCGAATTTATCGCATCGACTAGCAAGCGATACTTCGCCGCTTCTCGCTCTTTAAATTTCTGCCGCAGAATGGCAGAGACAACTCCAAACAGAGAGGCGATTGCCACTTTGCTGTCTTGAAAGTGCCGGTCATCCAAAATCCCGCCATTTTTCAACTCTGAGCGCTGCACCGAGGTAAATTCACTCGGAAAATTCAAAACTAATGGGCTGCTTGACAAGAACTTGCTAACGTACCCTCCACATATCTTGGCATCCAAAACATACCATTGCTTCGATGACCTCGATTTATCAGCATCTGAAGAAGAGTGCAGCAATTCAACCCTCCAAAGTTCGAAGGGACCCATTGCTGCACGCGACCGCGGGAAAACTGAACTTTCCCACTTTTGCCTGCTCAACCTAATATGAAATCCAATCTTTAAATGTCAGCAGTCGATCCGATTCCTTAAAAAACAGACTTCATCATACTCAGCAGGAATAGATATTGTACAAAAAAGGCAGTTTTTTTGATTAGAGAAATTAGCGCCCGAAAAATAACTGACGCTACTGCCGCGGGCTATTGCTTTTCTGCCTGCTTCTTAGCTGGACCATTACTTAAAAGCAATTAACTTCAAGCTGTCAAACTTAACCGGTTTATGACGTCACACCATAGCAACGAACCTCGTCGAATTTCTGAACTTCCGCTTACGTGTAGCCTCCCACGCAGGCGTTTTTAGCGGAGCTCGTTTACTACCAATAAAGCACTTTCCGCAGAATTGAAATGTAATTGTCGCAGCGAAATTAACTGTGTTACTCCGGCAATCCTAATTCGTGAGCTATTTTCTTCTCCATGTTAGGATAAGGATAAAAAGGTTACAAGGATTTGAAAGCAAGTGTCAGGTAAGTTTTGATCTAAGAACAAGGACGGGCGGAAAAACGCGAGGAGACGACAGCACATTGTTCGAAAATCCGAGCTTTGCGGCAAAAACAAAATAAACTGTCACTAAAGAGTTGTCTAAAACACAAACTGGACATTTTGGGATCAAATGAAAATAATTTTCTGAATAACATTCGCCAATCTTGTTGGAGTTACGTTGAGAGCGGCGTCTGAATCAATTTGGTACGGCAGTTTTAGTTTGGTGCGGGAAAAGCGTTAAGTTCGACAGAGTCTGTCGAACTTTTGTCGAGCTTAACTTAGGTTTGACACACGGTACGCCGTCTGAATCAGATGTCGCGCCAGTGTCGCTCCAAAGTCGAACTTATTCAGTTAGGTTCGGTACATGAAAAGTACGGCGTCTGAACCAGGCCTAAGCTGCAATGGGCTTGTAAAGTCTTGGGAATTCCAAGGTCAAAATTCACACATTTAATTCTTGGGCTAAATCTCTTTTGAAGGGTTCGTTTCAGATTGATTCGGAATTTGGGAGTGGGGGAAAGCCACATTTTCATGAAAGTGGAGTCAGTTGCAAGATATCGACCATGCTTGAAACAAAAACTTTGGAAACCTTCCTAACCTGAAAATTTGCTGTCAGATGTCGCCTTGCTAGAGACAAAGTTATATGGCCAGAAACAAAAGTCGTGCGTAGTCTGTGAACTCTTGGAATTACTAGGGAGTTGATTTTCTCGGTTTTCATATGGCGACACCAAAATTCAAACAAAGAAACTACTTGCCTGCGTGCAGACGTCTCCTATTTCCTTTGTGCAACAAAGGAAATAGGAGACGTCTGCACGCAGGCAAAGAAACTACTGTCCCTTTAGTTTACCTTTAATTGACCTTTTGGTTACATTAAAGACTAATAACCTTTGGGTCTCGTTTTAATTGTCTTTAATTTATTCCAAAATTAGCTATTAAAATTTAACACCTTTAATTTCAAATTAAAGCAAATTTAAATGATCTTAGATCTTTACTCATCTTTAATTTGAACTTAAACATTCGTAAAAGTAACACAGAAAGAACGCTTGTATTTCAGAGTCTTTAATTACTTAATTAAAGCTTAACAAAACATCATTGTGATTCTTGAAACTTAATAATTTCAAGTGACATTAAGTTGACCTTTTGGGTCAAGACAAACCACGTGCACTCGCTAGCTCGAAGTGGATGTAGAGGGACAAAAACAAGTTGTGATGGCTCCCATCAACAGGAATGTTCAACTGTAGTAACAATTGTTGCGAAGCTCATAAGAAAAATCCAGAACACACCCAGGCCTTTCATTTGACGCTTTACAGTATAGCTGGGTAAAAAGTGGCAAGATGATTTCTTCTTTTACATACATATAATTATTAGCATCGTTTGAAACTAATGAATAATACTACTAACAAAAAGTTTAACTGGTGTTATCATGAATTGCTTTTTTTATTCTCTTTTTGTCACACAATGTCGCTGAAAGTTCATCTCAGTACCAAAGCAGTAACTGTGAATTCCTGAAAGAAAACTGAAAAAAGTCTTTTCGCCTGATATCGGCTGCTGCATAACCCTGTGTCAAAGAAAAAATAAAACCTCACATCATAATTGTCAAAACTCTAGAAAGCTATGGCTACTGTCATTGAAAGCACCATTTGTGTGCAATTAGTCATTCAAGTGATACAAAATTTGCTCCTTAATATGTGTTGACTGGAAAAGGTGCAGAAACTCAAAGATCTGACGAAAAGCTGTCACTCGCATTCTGCACCATAAGCAATAAAATCTCACATCAGAATTGTTAAAATTCTAGAAAGCTATGGCCACTGTCATTGAAAGCACCATGTTATTCAAGTAACACAAAATCTGCTGCTTAATATGTGTTGACTGGAAAGGGTGCAGAAACTCAAAGATCTGACAAAAAGCTGTCACTCGCATTCTGCACCATAAACAATAAAATCTCACATCAAAATTGTTAAATTTCTAGAAAGCTATGGCCACTGTCATTGAAAGCACCATGTTATTCAAGTAACACAAAATCTGCTGCTTAATACGTGTTCACTAGAAAGGGTGCAGAAACTCAAAGATCTGACTAAAAGCCGTCACTCGCATTCTGCACCATAAACATAAAAACTCACATCACAGTCACTGAAAGCAGCATGTCATTCATGGAACACAAAATCTGCTGCTTAATACGTGTTCACTGGAAAGGGTGCAGAAACTCAAAGATCTGACTAAAAGCCGTCACTCGCATTCTGCACCATAAGCAATAAAATCTCACATCAGAATTGTTGAATCTCTAGAAAGCTATGGCGACTGTCATTGAAAGCACCATGTTATTCAAGTAACACCAAATCTGCTGCTTAATACGTGTTCACTGGAAAGGGTGCAGAAACTCAAAGATCTGACTAAAAGCCGTCACTCGCATTCTGCACTATAAGCATAATATATAGATTTAGCCAGGGCTAAAAGCGAGGCTCCCATTAGTAAATTTATAATTTAAATTAAACAATAAACTTGTATTCGAATTCCACAATTCAGTTAACTTTAGAGCACGTTTATGTGACTTTTGAGGGAAAGGCTACCTGATTTTAGAGAAAAATAATTTGCAAACAGCCCAAGAGTGAACCAAATCTTACATCGAGTTGATAGCCTCATATGTACACTCAAAAACTGGTAATCATCTTTTATCACATTTACGAGCCGTAATGGCTATTGATCACCGTAGATCAATTAGGCTTAGAAAAAAAATCAGGCCAACGTTTTGGCGTTCGACAAGTTTACTTTGCAAAATCTTGCCAACAAATCTGGGCGCGTGTAAACCAACCTTTTATACCATGGACAGAAAGCAGTATTTCACAATACAAATTGCTCTCATTCAATATTCATAAACTGTTAAAAAATTTTTCCAAAATCACCTATACGGCCATCCGGTTCTCACTTTTGTAGTGCGAGCTGTAGCGAGTGTTTGAATGAACATTAACAGAGTTACGCTCCAAGATAATAAAGAATTTATCATGTTTATTTTTTATTTGATGGTTTAACGCGCGGCATTTTGAGAACTCCTGCAAGCGATGTTCACTGAACGGCTGAAAACAATCGGCATAGCGATTAAAATTGCAAGAGAGACTACTAACAATCAATAAAAGAAATATAATTCGGTGAAACATAAACAGAGACAACAATTTTCATCCAGGAAGACAAGTATTAAAGTGTCCCTAAATATCCTGAGCCTTCAAGCTTCAAGCTTAAGTTTGCTGAAGTTTATGTTTTAAGCCACCTTCCCGGTGTTTGTTTTTTCTAAGACGAACTCGAGGCAAGAAAATCGCTCAAAGCTTTCTTTTCCGGCCAGAGTTATAACTAAAGATTCTTTGGAACATTTTCTTTCTATTTGCGGTGAGAAACTGTCTAAAGGCTTTTTAAAGTTCTGTAAGATTATATCAAACCAGATACTCGGTGAGATCGTTGTCTCAAATCTTACAAACGCGCATAAACTAAATTCCCGCATAAACTACGCTCCACTTCATTAAATTAGATACAAAAAACAAACATGAAATACAATAATTTCTCTGGCTTACCATTCGAGATGCAGCTCCTGAAAGTTATCAGGTAAAGCCAGTATCGCTTCAGACTTTGTAATCCTCTTACGCATCAAGCAAGGTAAAAACGAAAACGATGCCATCCGAAATCGGATTTCCGACTTTGACAAGCTACGTTTTCTCAACCAAAAACCCAATAAACAAACTAGCCATGAGTAACAGAATACTCCTGATAGCAGCTGAATTTCATTTTGTACATCCAGTGGAAAAAGACAGTTAAAAACATCACAAGTTGACACAAAACTCTGTCAGCTTCAGCTGTTAAAGTAAACAAGATTCAAGATGCTGCATAAATTTTGCGCATGAACTCACCTGTCAAATTTTGACCAATCAGAGCATAAAAATTGGACGTAGAGCGTGACCAACGCGTGACCATTGTGAGAAAAAACAGAAGCAACTGTCTTCCCAGCCTGTAACAGCTGGCTGAATTTTCACGTCCGAGGTCAGTTTGCAATCAAAATTTTAATTGTGCAGCACATAAACACAACATATTTCATATGAATTAAGAAAAAAAATTGAACTTGAGCCTGCGATCACTTGAAAACTAGTTTACTTGTCAGCGGATAACTGCAAAAAATACTTGACCTCGACGGGTCGACACCTGAGCCCGCGATACGGTCAAGTGATACTGGTCAGCGGGTACTCTGTTTTGACAGCTGTCAATTGATCAAAACATTGATGTCCAATATGTGTGCATTATCAGTTTTCCTGCGCTCCCAAACTCGTAAAAGTATGAGATTGAACGTTGTTCGCGATCTAGTAAAACAGTTAACTGGTCAGCGGACAGCTTCCAAATAAATCACGTCACCTCGATGAGTTGACACATGAGCCCGCGATATGGTCATGGGATACTGGTCAGTGGCTATCCTGTTTGGACAGCTGTCAATTGACCATATTATTAATGTCCTATATTAAAGATGTGGACTTGCCAAGACACGCCTGAGACACCCCTCCCTACCTTTTGATAGTCTCCCCTACCCCACCCATACAATCTGTAGACGCGTATGTACGTACGTACGTACGTACGCTCGGTCAATCACGTGACAACCAAACGAAAAGAGGTTGACCATATTCCATGGGTATGGGGCTCTGTCCCACGGGCGCTTCGCGCGCGCGGGAGCCCCGCTAAAAATTCACATCACAGTCACTGAAAGCACCATGTCATTCAAGGAACACAAAATCTGCTGCTTAATATGTGTTCACTGGAATTAAGGGTGCAGAAACTCAAAGATCTGACAAAAAGCCGTCACTCGCATTCTGCACCATAAACAATAAAATCTCACATCATAATTGTCAAACTTCTAGAAAGCTATGGCCACTGTCATTGAAAGCACCATGTTATTCAAGTAACACAAAATCTGCTGCTTAATACGTGTTCACTGGAAAGGATGCAGAAACTCAAAGATCTGACTGAAAGCTGTCACTCGCATTCTGCACCATAAGCATAAAAACTCACATCACAGTCATTGACAGCACCATGTCATTCAAGAAACACAAAATCTGCTGCTTAATATGTGTTCACTGGAAAGGGTGCAGAAACTCAAAGATCTGACAAAAAGCCGTCACTCGCATTCTGCACCATAACCAATAAAATCTCACATCATAATTGTTAAATTTCTAAGGCCACTGTCATTGAAAGCACCATGTCATTCAAGGAAAACAAAATCTGCTGCTTAATATGTGTTCACTGGAAAGGGTGCAGAAACTCAAAGATCTGACTAAAAGCCGTCACTCGCATTCTGCACCATAAGCAATAAAATCTCGCATCACAATTGTTAAATCTCTAGAAAGCTATAGCCACTGTCATTGAAAGCACCATGTCATTCAAGTATCACAAAATCTGCTGCTTAATATGTGTTCACTGAAAAGGGTGCAGAAACTCAAAGATCTGACAAAAAGCCGTCACTTGCATTCTGCACCATAAGCAATAAAATCACACATCATAATTGTTAAAATTCTAGAAAGCTATGGCCACTGTCATTGAAAGCACCATGTTATTCAAGGAACACAAAATCTGCTGCTTAATATGTGTTCACTGGAAAGGGTGCAGAAACTCAAAGATCTGACAAAAAGCCGTCACTCGCATTCTGCACCATAAGCAATAAAATCACACATCATAATTGTTGAATCTCTAATATATAGATTTAGCCAGGGCTAAAAGCGAGGCTCCCATTATATATTTATAATTTAAATCAAACAATAAACTTGTATTCCACAATTCAGTTAACTTTAGAGCACATAGCACATTCATGTGACTTTTGAGGGAAAGGCTAAGTGATTTTAGAGAAAAATAATTTGCAAACAGCCCAAGAGTGAACAAAATCTTACATCGAGTTGATAACCTCATATGTACACTCAAAAAATAGCAATCATCTTCGACCACATTTAAGAGCCATAATGGCTCTTGATCACCGTAAGATTAATTAGGCCTGGAAAAAAAATCAGGTTGAATTTTTTTGCGTTCGACAAGTTTACTTTACAAAATCTTGCCAACAAATCTGGTTGCGTGTAAACAACCCTTTCATACCATTTATACATCACATCTGAGGTGAAACAGTACTATGAGGTACTGTTTTAATCATACAGACCTCGGACAGAATTCAGTATTTCACAGTTTTGCAAGAGAAATTGCACTCATTCAATTGCACGCGTGGGCTTTTAGCTAAACCGTTAAAAAAATGTCCAAAATCACGTATACAGCCAGCCGGTTCTCACTTTTGCAGTGCGAGCTGTAGCGAATGTTTGAACGAACATACTAGAGTTAAGCTCCAACACAATAAAGAAATTATCATGTTTATTTTTTATTTAATAGTTTTATCGATCTGTAATCTTTAAAAGCGTTTGATACGCGCGGCATTTTGAGTACTCCTGCAAGCGATGTTCACTGAACGACTGAAAACAAACGGCACAGCGATTAAAATTACAAGAGAGACTACCAGCAATCAATAAAGGAAATATAATTCGGCGAAACATATACAGAGACAACATTTTTCATTCACGAAGACAAATATTAAAGTGTCTCTAAAAATCCTGAGTCTTCAAGCTTAAAGCGTAAGTTTATGTTTTAAGCCGGCTTCCCGGTATTTACTTTTTTCACAGATGAACTCGAGGCAAGAAAATCGCTCAAAGCTTTCTTTTACTGCCAGAATTATAACTAAATGTTCTATGAAACGTTTTCTTTCTATCTGCGGTGAGAAAATGTCTAAAGACTTTTTAAAGTTGTGTAAGCTTATATCAAGTTTACCTGATTCGTGGTCAGATCAAATTGTCTCAAGTCTTACAAACGTGCATAAACTACATAGCCGCATAAACTACGCTCGACTTCTTTAAATTAGATATAAAAAACAAACATCAAACACAATAATTACTGGGGCTTACCATTCGAGATGCAGCTCCTGAAAGGTATCAAGGAAGGCCAGTATCGCTTCAGAGTTTTCAGCCTCTACGCGCATCAAGCATGGTGAAAAACAAAAACGTTGACACCCGAAATCGGATTCCCGACTTTGACAAGTGATGTATTAATTTCTCAACCAAAAACCAACTAGCCATGAATAACAGAAGGCTCCTGATAGCAGCTAAATTTCATTTTGTGCATCCAGTGGAAAAAGACAGTTAAAAACATCACAATTTGACACAAAACTCTCTCAGCTTCAGCTGTCAAAGTAAACAAGATTCAAAATGCTGCATAAATTTTCCGCATGAGCTCACCTGTCAAATTTTGACCAATCAGAGCTTTAAAAATGGATGTAGAGCGTGACCAACGCGTGACCATGGTGAGCAAAGTCAGAAGCAACTGTCTTGCCTGTAATAGCTGGCTGAATTTTCGGGTCCGAGGTCAGTTTTAAATCAAAATTTTAATTGTGCGGCCCAAAAACAAAACATATTTCATATGAATGAAAGAAAATCAAACTTGAGCCTGCGATCATTTGAAAACTAGTAACTTGTCAGCGGATAACTTCAAAAAAATACTTGACCTCGATGGGTTAACACCTGAGCCCGCGATACGGTCAAGTGGTACTGGTCAGCGGATACCCTGTTTTGACAGCTGTCAATTGATCAAAACATTGATGTCTAATGGATGTGTGCATTATCAGTTTTCCTGTGCTCTCAAACTAGCTAGAAAGTATGAGATTGAACATTGATCGCGATCTAGTAAAACAACTGGTCAGCGGACAGCTTCCAAATAACTCACGTCACCTTGATGAGTTGACACATGAGCCCCCGATATGGCAATGTGATACTGGTCAGTGGCTATCTTGTTTTGACAGCTGTCAATTGACCATATCGTGAATGGCCAATGTAAAAGATGTGGATTTGCTAAGACACGCCTGAGACACCCCTCCCTTCCATTTGATAGTCTCCCCTACCCTACCCGTACAATCTGTAGACGCATACGTACGTACGTACGTACGCTCGGTCAGTCACGTGACAACCAAAAGAAAAGAGGTTGACCATATTCCATGAGTATGGGGCTCTGTCCCACGCGCGCTTCGCGCGCGAGGGAGCCCCGCTAGAAAGCTATGGCCACTGTCATATTTGAAAGCACCATGTTATTCAAGTAACACAAAATCTGCTGCTTAATATGTGTTGACTGGAAAGGGTGCAGAAACTCAAAGATCTGACTAAAAGCCGTCACTGGTATTCTGCACCATAAGTAAAAATCTCACATGATCAGCACCTGGTCCTGCCTGGTGGCCTCTGGCAACCTGCCTTTGTTTTGGTGACGGTGAAATAATTACTGTTTTTCGAGTGTAGGCTCTCCAAGAAGATACCCCTTATATGAGAAAGTGATGAGTGAGTACAAGAGAAACGCAACTCGCTTTTTTAGGTAAATTTTGTGTACGCTTGAGCGTTTTCTGCTTACCAGATGCATATGAATAACCTTATTGATGGTAGAGCTTATACTGAGAGAAAATCGATGTCAGCTTAAATTAGCTTAAATAAATCGCTCTGTAGGTTTTTTTTCTGGAAGTATTAAACATGCATCGCTATTTATACATTAACGATAAATAGAACTACGTAAAAGTTACCTTTTGATTCCAAAATTACAAGCCCACACGCTTTCAACGACGTTTAACTGTGATTTTCCCGCCGATCTCCCGCCAGTGACGCCAGTTTGAGCCATTGTGTTACTGGTCAGCGACAAAAGAT
This sequence comes from Porites cylindrica, assembly GCA_964035525.1. NCBI lineage: Eukaryota > Metazoa > Cnidaria > Anthozoa > Scleractinia > Poritidae > Porites > Porites cylindrica. The sequence goes on from OZ037779.1 coordinate 28,986,994, forward strand.
CAGAGCGAGGCGCTGGCGCAACAGGGGACCAAATATAAAAATATTCGAAAAATAGCGGGCAAATCCTCTAAACTCCTTCGTCTTCAACTGTTGAGAGTTCGTTTGTCGGTTTTAAAAGGCTAGATCGTTAGCGCTTACGACTTGCATCAATACTTTTTTTTCTGGGAATTTATAATTGTTATCGTACAGCGAGAAAGCTTGTAGATGTTCGGAATTTTTTATTGTTATTGTGCAGCTAGAAATCGGTTCGCTATGGAAGGTCGATCGGCTGAAGATTGTGTTATGCTACTAGAGGAACTAATCCAAAGTAACCGAAAACTCGCCGCAGAAAATGAGAAGCTGCGGCGAGAACACGAGGCAGCTAGAAGAAATCAAACACAAGTCCTGCAAAAGATTGAGCAAAGGTTAAATGTGCGAGAAGCTCCTGGCGAAAGCGAAAGACATCGCTCCAGACGCAGGGCTACCGCTCATACATACCTGCCATACATGCCTGTGGCATGCAGGGTAAGTATCAAAAGAAACGTGCATTTGAATGACGCAAAGACGATTTGCTATAAAAAAAATTACATGAAAATTATACATTACAAAACTGAAATGACTGAAGTAGGTGGACATGCAGAATGAGGCGTAAAATTGGTTTGAATGGTTTTGGCGCGCAAATCTTGCATAAATTACTATCGTTCGGTCAGATATACGACACTCGTGACACTTTAGGCTGAATAGGTCACTTTTATTTCATTTTACTTATTTCTTTGTTTGAGAAAAAAACCTGCACGGTTTTAATACACAAGGAAGAAATTTGTGTAACAAGATTAAGGAAGATTTCATCACAGGCGGCCCAAACTCACGTTGCGAGGGAAGGGTGTAATGTAATTTACATAACATATGTGACGCGCCGGTGTCGCGTTACAGACGACCGTTGAAAATATAAGAGACTTTGTATGGGAAATATATTACTGAGATTTGCGACGGCCAAATAACGCTAAACCTTACTTTTTCTTAAATGAAATGATTAAAAAAGTCTTACCTGCAATCTATTCCGCTGCGGTTTGGTGTCTGTTTGTCGTTTTACTATTTTTTTGGCTTTATTACGTAACCACTGTTACTCCTTTCATAGAACGAAGTGAAGGCTGGTCACTTCCATCTGTAGGGGTCCTGGACCAGTCGCAAAAAAAATGCCGTTTTTTTCGCCGAAATTCAAATCCGCTGCAAATTTTTCAGCTCCAGCCCAAGAAGGAAACCTCTTCTTCCTCTCTGGGAGATCGGCTCGAAAAAAAATCCATAATTTCCCCATCAAATCGAGCCATTTGTGCCGGACTTCGAGGCACGTCTGGCTTTCGTGCAGTGCCTGTGACCACTGTCGCGCTTACCAAGGTTTCCAATTTCAAATGCAAATTAGTTGCTAGGGTGGCGTGGTGGGGCGAGGAGCCTAGTTAACGGGTCATTTCTGCCCTTGCACCCGTCGCGTAAGTGCTAATTGTCACCCTAGCAACTAATTTGCATTTGAAATTGGAAACCTAGGTAAGCGCGACAGTGGTCACAGGCACTGCACGAAAGCCAGACTTGCCTCGAAGTCCGGCACAAATGGCTCGATTTGATGGGGAAATTATGGATTTTTTTTCGAGCCGATCTCCCAGAGAGGAAGAAGAGGTTTCCTTCTTGGGCTGGAGCTGAAAAATTTGCAGCGGATTTGAATTTCGGCGAAAAAAACGGCATTTTTTTTGCGACTGGTCCAGGACCCCTACAGATGGAAGTGACCAGCCTTCACTTCGTTCTATGAAAGGAGTAACAGTGGTTACGTAATAAAGCCAAAAAAATAGTAAAACGACAAACAGACACCAAACCGCAGCGGAATAGATTGCAGGTAAGACTTTTTTATTCGTTTCATTTAAGAAAAAGTAAGGTTTAGCGTTATTTGGCCGTCGCAAATCTCAGTAATATTTTTCCCATACAAAGTCTCTTATATTTTCAACGGTCGTCTGTAACGCGACACCGGCGCGTCACATATGTTATGTAAATTACATTACACCCTTCCCTCGCAACGTGAGTTTGGGTCGCCTGTGATTTCATTTGTATTTTCTACCTCGGCCGCCACAAAAAATGTATGCATGTAATAAATTACTGTACGATTACATGGGCATATGAGGTGGTGACAATAACTGACAACAAGCGTGGAACGTCATTTTTTTTTTTGCATTGCAGGAGTTAATTTTTTCAAGTCACCTATTTTTTGAGTGAGACATAAATGACATCAAAACGAAACCAAAGCAGACATCTGAATTTTTAATGCTAAATTCTGGCTCCTGTCCCCGAGAGTCATAACCTGGGATGTCTTTTGACCAGCATATTATTGTCAAACTGAGAAAGGGATGTGATTTCTTTCATTTATAGAGAACACTAAGGCAAATATACAAGGTCCTTTCTAAAAAGGAAGACTTTCAAGGCTTCTACCTTGATGAAGAGTAAGTATGATAAACATCTATCAAATTTTAATTGAACTACCAAACAGGTCTTAGCTTCACTTAAAAAACCAAGTAAGTTCTAATTTGAAGAGAAAGTAAATTACTGCACATACATCAATGGTAGGCCACACCTGGAGGGAATCTACGCAGATTTGGAACAGGTCAATGACACGTAGTATAAAATAAAAGCCAACTGAAATAGTAATGACAGGAGGATTTATTAGTACCTCAGGATGTTCTTTGGAAGCCACTACAGAACTTGGAAGGGTCAACAGTGAACACCTCCACCTCATGAATGACAATAGTACCCATTGTATTATGCCTTCCAACCCAATTTAGCTCTAGTTTTTCACCTGCCTTTTTTGTGGATTAACCCTTTAACCCCAAAAATCAACTTGCATATTCTTTACACTGTTCTCTGTTCATTGGTGATCATTTTAGTTTATTCTGTTTGATTTGTCTGTGATACGGTAAGGAGAAATTTGATGCTGGTCGCTGCTAGGGGTTAAAGGGTTAAAAAGAATTTCCTTCAGAAGTTCAAAATGCCAGTGTCATTGAACATTGATGCCAATAATATGTACCTGATACCTGCCAAAGAGACAATATGTATCAAAGATCAAGAAAGTGACTTTGCTTTGGTGATATATCTTTTTAGAGTAAGCTCTGACAACAACGCTACTATCTTCCAAAGAGTAATGGCCCAAGTGTTACACCAACATGGAGGAGAGGAAAGGTGTCCATAGACAAGGGCCGTGATGGAAGGTACACTGTCATTCACATAAGGCAATTCACAGTCCAACCTTTATAATTGCTGTGGTCACCCTTTGGGAAGGGGGAAAATGACGGGTTAGTTTGACCCATTTAATACAGGTTCAAAACGCTTTAAGGGACATTAACAAAAACACTACAAAGATACAGTAGTGAGTGAGAGTAGCGAGGGATTAATCCTTAACTACCTCAAGGAGTTTTCCATTCCTCCAGATGAAGAGAGAAAAAAAGTCAACCATAAAACAGTTCATTACAAGGAATGCACAATTTCATTTAGTGCAGCTGTATGCTAATTGTTTTAAGAAGTGACCATTTAAACAGCCTGAAAGTGGGACTGCTTAATGTAAATTTACCTGTATTCATATGTATAATAGTCACACATCATTAAAGTCGGACAAATTTAGGCCATCTCCTGTTTATTTTAATTTTGGAACAGATCACGTGATATAATATAAATATAACATCAATTAAGATTTTAACCATCCAGTGGTAGCTTCATATCATTTGTAAAACATTGACAGGTTGGCCGCAGTGTTTATAAGTGATGAATTACCTTTGTCCTTAAGCAAAGAAGAAAATCTTAATTGTTTTATTTGCTGGGCACCCTGAATTTTATAAGTTAGAGTAATTGGTTCCCCTACAATACATCATTTCCTGGAATACAATCCCCTGTACTGATGTAAGCCTGTGCTAATGCTAGACACCTTACTTTAGCATTACAACAGCTGCTCTACAAAGATATTTTCAGTCATTAAATGAGACTAGAAGACTGAAAAATTCTGAAAAATATGAAGATCATAAAAAGAGGAGGACACGCATGTTGCATGATTTCTTAGAGTAACCTGATGTAAACCTTGGATGCTTAGTTGGTTTAAGTGGCTTGTTATCTCTGAAAAGGCAGTAAATAACATATCTACTGACCATATCTTTTCATTCAAAAAACAACAATTTATTATAAGATTTAATTTTTGTGATGTACAGAATAATAAGAGAGATTAGTCTGGATATTGTTTAAGTCTCATCTAATTATACTCTTTTGTTACATATCCCATGGTGGAATCAGTTGGATTGTATTGTAATGAGTTCTGGCCCACCACCTACTCTTATTCTGTTTCTTTCTTTTAGAAGTTAACAAGGAGGACAGCTACCCTAGAAATGGTGAAATGGGGCGACAACCATGAGAATGGAAGAAGAGGTCCTCCTGATGGAGACAATGAGCAGCGAGGATAGCTGTTATGAAGCTGACGAAGATGGGAAGGAGGCACTAACCAGTAATAAGATCAAAAAGCTCCCTTGGGAGAGCACAGCTCTGCGAAAAATCAAGAAGCAGCTTGATAAAAAGTATAACGAGAGGCCGTCTAAGAGGGCACGTGACAGGATTGTGCCTAGAACTGTACGGAGCTGTCAGAACGTGACCCTCCTGAAATTCGTGAATGGGCCCTTAATGCTCAAACATCAGATCTTGATACTTCAACCACTTCATCTGTGTGATTGCAGGATTATCTTCATAAGTTGACAATGAACAGTGTTGTGAATTTATTTTATAAATTAACGATCATCAAACCTATTTGATAAAGATGTACTTTTAACTTTTTGAATTTGTGGTCCTTGGTCTATTTTTTTTTTCACCACAAAATGGTTTTCCCATTAAAGAGTAGGCAGTGAATAATTTCAAAATAAGAATTAGACATTATTGACAATAAACTGATTTTAAAGTAGATTTTGTTTGTTTCACTGTATTTATTTATTTCTTTAAGAGGAACCATGCAGTCATGGATTCCAGTGTTCAACTTATGATATTTTTCTCCGAAAAGCTGAGATACCCCAGTTTTAATCCCTTTATCTTATTCTCTTCTTTGGGGCTTTTAATGAACATTAAAATAGATCGAATTGAAGGCACATTAAAGATGACAAACGCGGGGTATTATGAAACATTAAAATGGAATTAAAGTTTAATTAAAGATGACCTGGTGCCTTTATAAAACATTAAAATAGAATTAAAGACAAATTAAAGATGACCTGGGGCTTTTATAAAACATTAAAATAGAATTAAAGACAAATTAAAGATGACTTGGGGCTTTTATAAAACATTAAAATAGAATTAAAGACAAATTAAAGATGACTTGGGGCTTTTATAAAACATTAAAATAGAATTAAAGACGAATTAAAGATGACATGAGTCTTTAATACTACATTAAAGTAGAATTAAGGGCAAAGCAAAGATATACCAGCAAGCATTTTTGAAAAATTAAAGCTATACTAAAGTTGACACAAACGATTAATTAAATGTTACTTTAGAACGCTTTAGGAGCAGTTCCTAAAGTTTAGGAAATGAACCTTTCAGTTACCTTTCTTCTTAACTTAAAGCGGTTATGAAATGGTTCATAAGTTAGCCTTTAAGTTTTACCTTAAAGTCTATGAAAAGTGTATTTCATGTCTTTAGTAAAAAAATTAAAGATAGTTTAAATACTTCTTTTGTGTATCCTTAGGTAAGCTTTAAAACAAATTAATTCTATTATTTCTTCCTGTGTGGGGTCATGTGATGCGTAATCGCTGTATTCTTTTCTTTACTGACAATGAATCTCTAGTCCACGTGACCAATAAGCAGTCAAGTAAGGACAAATCCTTCATGTTTTTCGTTCGGAAGCTTGTCCTAATCTGTTTAGAATACAATATTGATTTTAAGGTTAAGCATATTGCTGGTGTCAAGAACCGCTTAGCCGATTCTTTATCTCGGTGACAGGTTCAGTCCTTCAAACAATTGGCTCCTGCTCACATGGACAAGCTTCCAACGGAGATCCCCCTGCATCTGCAGCCCCAGAGTTGGCAGCCATAGTTGCAACACTTATGCAGTCTAGTTTGCAATCATCCTCCCTTCCAACTTACCAGCGGGCATGGAACTTGTTTCACCGTTGTACTCGTTTGACCTTTCCAGGGTTACCTTTGCAATTTCCCATAACTATACCAATGTTTTGTTTATTTATTGCTTATCTATATGACCTCAAGTATGCTGTTTCAACAGTCAATACTTATGTTTCGGCTCTAAGCTATTCGCACAAACTTTCAGGTTATCCTGACCCATCTAAAGCTTTTGTTGTGTTGTTGATATTGAAATAAAGGCGGCTTTGGGCTTTTGCCCTTAGCCATTTTACTCCATATGGTGTATCTCTTTCATAATGAGCCCAGTAAACGAGCTCAGGCAATGCATCTCATTAATTGATATGTTTGAGAGGGAAGGAAGGCATAAATACTTAATAAGTCATAAAATCCACGACAAATGGTACTCCTAGTGCCAGTTGAGTAGTACGTGCCCAGGTATGTACCCAGCTCCTACCGGGGTCTTGTAATGTACAGCCTGTGCCTAAGACTCGTACCTTTGTCCCATTAAAAATTTTGAGTTTTGTTACTGGGTTAAAAAAGGCTGAGTCACTATCCATTCACGCAATGACGGTGTCATTTGAAAGCAAGTCGATGAAGAAACTGCTCCAAAGCTGTCTGTTGTAACGGGCTGGTTTGGGCGAGCCTTTAAACGCCAGCGTATCTTGTTTTTTTGGAAGAGGCTCATCAGAGAATTCTATTTTACGATCAGGAAAGTATTTTTGAGCTTGGGTTTTTAATCTTTCGGCAAATTCATGATCCTCTTGTGATTCCTCATCAAGTGCTAGGACTAAATTTCCAAGCGAAGGAGGCCAGAATAGAACGGCAGTCCTCAAAAACGTTACACAAATAACGTTGCCTGTGATCTGGTCGTTTGCCAGACATTCTCACAAACAGACTTATTGAGGTGTCTGGGGCCTCTTTTGTTGTCATCTCTTCTCTGGTCACGGGTCTTGTTGTCATCTCTTCGCTGGTCACGGGTCTTGTGCCGGCGCTTTGGTTGTACAAGTGGAATGGATTTGTCTGGATCACATGTGTAATGACAATCAGCAGAGCCGACAGGGCAATAAAAAGGTAGGAGAGAACGGGTTTTCTAGTCCATATGAAAACCATTTTCTAAGCAGTTGGTCAGATTTCTTCGCGTGGACACCGTGTGCTAAAAAAAAGATAACAGAAAATAGATCAAACTTGGGACAGGTTATAAAAGAATGAATACGAACGTGCAGACCACACAAATTGTGACTCATTTATTAAGGGTCGTTCCAGGCCTCATATGATTGAAGATTAATCTCATTGAAAAGAAGTACGATAAGAACCTCTATAGGATTATTAAAAAATTCACTCTTGTCTAATTAAGGTGTTACAACAATTTCACCCAAAGAAATCAATTCCATTCTCACAATAAAGAACTTACCAAGCCTACCGTCCATCCTATTGTCGAACAAACACTAAGAAGTTCTCAGACTTTTTTCAAGGACCCAAGTTTTTAGCCTGAATTTTAGACATTAGTTTGAGTTGCTTATCAGCTCCTTCAGAAAAGTCTGAATTGACGAGCCGTCAATGCCGTTGATAACTTAAGGTATTAGAACTCGTCAACTCCCGATAACTGGAGCCTTTTAGGGAAGTCTATCTCGAAAAAAATGAGTTAGCGAGAGGTAGGAATCGGGCGTTTGGAGCAAACTACCGGAAATAGGGAAATAAGATGAGTTACTGAGGGTACAATTATGGTCTGTAGAGGTATGAAGGAAATCCAGGGGAAATCGATTTTTTGTTCGAGTTAGCGCGCGGTTCAAGTTGGTAAGGGTTCGAGTTATCGGGAGTCGACTGTACGTTCAATTCGCTGGAAGTCACGGTTTGAGGCTTCCACAAGCGCCAGCAAACAATGATGATAATGAGGGAAAGTTGTAACTGGGGTGTTACAGCCGCATTCCTCATCAAATATGTCTAGTGTTTAGTTCTTTGTTTAGTTTTACACGTTTTACGAAAGTGAAAATTTTTCTGATCCCTCTGTTAATCACATTTTTCAATCCGAAAAATTTTAGGCTTCCTTCAGATGTCCAAAAAGTGGGGAGTAAAAAATGAGAAATAAAACTTCAGAAAATCGTAGAAAATTTATTAGAATTGAGCTTCGAAAATTGTACATGAATGGAACGGTCATATTGCGTGAGGACGGCTAAAAATTTCTGCAGAAAATTGTAGGCAATATTTGCTTCTCCGAACAGATATTTTACCAAAAGCTGTCGTTGGCTGCCCCTGGTGTCCTCCAGTGTACCTATTCTAGCTCCAAGAGCCTCCTATTTTCTTAGCCGGCGAGGCCTAAGCACGAGGATTAGGAAGCTCTGGGGACACAGGATTTGAAGTCCTAGATTTTAGGACTTCCGGTCATTTCTGATTTCTACAACGTTCCTAATAGCGATCAGTTGCTCTTGCCGAAGTGTCAATGACTGCATGTGAATTAAGGTGATTCAAAGCTTTTAAAAGAGAATCCTCCAACTTACTTTGAATCAGAAATGACCGGAAGTCCTAAAATCTAGGACTTAAAATCCTGTGTCCCCAGAGCTCCCGGTCCTCGTGCTCAGGCCTCGCCGGCTAAGTGAACACGAGGTAAGAAGATCAACGGCCTCAACAAGGACACCAGAAACTCTAAATTGTTTAAACATACCACTCTTCCGCAGTGCTCAGAAGTGGCCAAAGGTCCTTTCAATACTGAGAGCAACCACTTGCTCTATGGAATGAATTGCAGCCAGGGAAAAATTAAATACAGGTTTACAAGACAGTGTAATCTTCAAGTGTAGCCGTTGTTTTAGAGTATGCAGCACTCAAGCTGAGCGAATCAGTGACGGATTTAAAGCGTCAATTGAAGGTACGGAAAAACGGATAGCAAAAACATTTAACTGGCAAGTCCTGCAACATTGCGGCAAAACGTCAGTGTTGAGAAGTGATGTTACGCGTTTAACCACCCTCATCAAGACTTCCTTGTCACAAATCAGGTTGATAACAGGTTTGAACGTCGATAGTAAAGCGCGCATCATCGCTTTTCAACTCGTTTGGCAGCGATGTTGCAAAAAAAGTTAAACGTTTTTGTTGCCCGTTTTACAGAAGCTTTAAGCAAGTCTGCTTCTAAATGTCTCCTTGTAACTTTGTTATGATTTTTCTTGGTTTTCAACCTGTGATTTCAATTTTATTTTAACATTAACTCTGAAACACACCGTGGAGACGAGACAATTTCAACTATGTATACACGTATAGACAGTATATATGTATACTTGGGAGAACTTGGGAGTAAAACGTTTTCGGGGATTACATGCCAAATGACTCAGACAATAACGTTCGATTCGACGTTATTTTCAGTTTGAATTGAAAAACACGTTCAGGCTATTAGTCCTCTTTCAAGGACTGACTGTGTAAATATGCCGCGCTTTACTCAATTGAAAATTATTGAGCTGTTCGACGAGACAACGAAAACTCTCCGTTACAAACGGATTACCGCAGTGAGCGACCCATGCGACTGTAAACTTTTTTGCGCCATATTTTTTTCGAACTTTGTTCGACGCTTATTCTGAAGGTCGACCATAGCTAATAGATTGGAATGGTTATGAAACCCGCCAGACTCCTTTGTTATATGTTTTTGTGGACCTGACGGTGCACAACGATCAACAGCAATCCCAGCATTTTGATCTTACTGACCAATAAAAACGTCCTATTAGTTTATTCCGTCGCAATTTGCCAACTAAATAAAGGATTCTGCACCTTCAGGCAGCTTCCAACATAAACTGCAGCACTGTGGTGTTTTTATTTGATGTTTATTGCCTTTCATAACCAGTCTCCTCTAATAAATATGAATAATCGAAGTTAACTGACAATTTGTTTTATATCCAGTACGTTTGGCCTTGACCTGACACTTCACTTAGAGAGTCAAAGGACGCCGCACCTGTCGAAAGGCATTGTGAGCACGAAATTTGCGGCCGATACGTTTCAAAAGGCGCTATTCCTTAACTTAAGCGTGTCTGAAATGGTTCAAGATCCCTGTGAAATACAATGGCTTACTTTCTTTTTTGCAACTAAAGATTAGCTTGTTTTACAAACAAAAACGGCAAAGGAGTCCTGATGGTAAAGCGATGAACAAGTAAACAAAATAGGAAAAACAAATACGTGTTCTAAATACATAGTAAAAGACAAATATATAGTAAATAAAGCAATATAATTTAACAAATTTGCCCGATATTTCGGTTTGGAACACCAAACATTCTTCAAAGGGCTAAAAGGAAAAGAAAAATGAAACCGAAAGATCGTTTTACCAAATAAAAGTTTGAAAATTAAAACAATAAGTAAGGGTTATCGGCCTGAAGCGAGGTGTTACGTGATTTATTCCCCTCGGGCAACGCACGAGGGGAATAAATCACATAACCACGAGCTGAAGGCCGATAAACGGCTTATTTTTACACAAGCGAGGATTCCTCAAGGGATGCAAAAATACATTGACGAAAAATGCCTCTATTGTTCATCTTTCTTTTGTTTTTTAACACTCCATGCTGGCACTGATGGCATTCACAGGTTTCTCGGCTTTTTAATTATGTTAGTTTTTCAAAGTCGCATTTCAAATTAGTTGTTCGCAGTGAATGCTAGAAACAGGTGAAAGAGCCTAGCAGTGTCGAGCGATTCAGAGCTAAAAGTAGAACCGTTTATTACTCAAACTAAAGCAGCTTTAGTTGCGGTACTGCAAGAGCTTTAGGAAAACAATTTGAATCTTCATTTGCGGGTGCAGAAAACGAGCAAGCAGTTCACAATTTCAATTTTCGCACCGAGGATCTTTCGACCGAGCTGCATGTTTACAGAAAAAGAAGATTCGGGGCGAGGGATCACTACTGTACCTGACAAAAAATTCAGTCGAGGAATCAAGCAAGAATTGGAATACCACAGAACCCAAAGAGGTCAACTACAGTCTGTTTGATATTATGCTTTCGACAGTGCACGTGAATAGCAACTACGTTGGGTGTCCACTTAAGATAAACTGGATTAAGTGTCAAAGATGAAAGATTGCTCAATAAAACGAACATTGTTGACAGCTTTAAGATAGGCTTACGGTCTCTTGATGTAATATAACCCTTGGTTCAAAACAATAGACTTGGCGCCTCGCCCTTCAAAAATATGCAAAGATCGCGACGTTGAACGTCGCTATCCCCCGAAAATCGAGCCTGCGGCTTGTAATGCCTACACCAGCAACACTAACTATACCAACTATACCAACTACATCAACTACACTAACTACACCAGCTACACCAAACATTAACTTATCATACTACACCAAGTCATTAACTTTGTTCTACTATACTAAATACATCTCTAAATTCGTGACAGTTATCATGAATCTATTACCGCTATTGATTAGTTGGTCTAGTTGGTGTAGTTAGTGTAGTTGGTGTAGTATGTGCAGTTGGTGTAGTTGCTCTACTTGGTGTAGTTGATAAGTTACAATTTACGTATTTTTGGTTATTATCTGTTAGAATAAAATCTTGTATAACTACAAAAACTCCACCAATTACACCAAACTATACCGAACTACACCAACTACGCCAAAATACCTCAACCTACACCAAAATACAATCTACACCAAAGCACAGCAACTACACCAACTATGACAACTACACTAACAACACCAACTACAGTAACTACACCCACTGCACTAACTACAGCAACTACACTAACTACAACAACTCCAGTAACTACACAAACTACAGTAACTTCAGCAACTACACATACTAAACCAACTGCACTAATTACACCAACTACACCAACTACACATACTACACCAACTACACTAAATATAGAAAGTACAGCAACTCCACAAACTACAGCAGCTGCAGTAAGGTACAGCAGTTACACTAACTACAACAACAACACATACTACACCAACTGCACTAACTACAGCAACTACACTAACTACAGTAACTACACCAACTACAGTAACTACACAAACTACACCAACTACACCAACCAGATATACTACACTAAATATACCACACCACCTACCCAAACGTACAGATACTACACCGACTGTACTAACTACAGCAACTACAGCAACTACAGCAATTTCACCAACTACACAAACAACACCAACTACCTGTACTACACCAACTACTCTAACTACACCAACTACAGTAACTATACCAACTACAGCAACTACACAGACTACAGTAACCACAGCAACTACAGTAACTACACCAACTACACCAAGCACACTAACTACACCAACTACAGCAACTACACCAACTATGTATACTACACCAACTATACATACTACACCAACCACACTAACTACAGCAACTACATCAACTACACCTAACTACACAAACTACACTAACTACACCAACTACAGTAACTGCACCAACTACACCTAGCTACACCAACTACGCATAAACATAACTAAGCATACTACAGTAACTACACCAACTACACCTAACTACAACAACTACAACAACTACAGTAACTACACCAACTACACCAACTGCACATACAACACCAACTACGGCAACTACAGCTACTACACCAACTACAGTAACTACACCAACTACACCAACCACAGGAACTACAGGAACTACACAAACTTCACCAACTACACCAACTACACATACTACAGTAACTACACCAACTATACCAACTACACATACTACACAAACTACTGCAACTACAGCTACTACACCAACTCCATATACTACACCAACTACACCGACTACAGCAACTACACATACTACAGCAACTACAGCAACTACACCAACTACAGCAACTACACTAACTACCCCAACTACACATACTACAGCAACTACACTAACTACACCAGCTACAGCAACTACATATACTACACCAAGTACACTAGCTACACCAGCTACTGTAACTACACCAACTACACCAAACATCAACTTTATCATAGTACACCACGTCATTATTAAATACGTCTCTATATTTGTGACGGTTATCAGTGAATATCTTGCACTATTCACTGATTCACCTCCAGTTTCTCCGAGCGAGCGACGCCAAACTCACGTAAGTTGCGACAAGTTTTAATGGCCTTGGTGTAAAGTAAAAAAAAAAAAACGGAAAAAGCCGTCGAGTAAAGGTGATGCCGGCACAAGACGATTCGCAACGACGATTTTTAGCACAACACAGCGTTGCAACATTGTTTTGGATGCTTGCAACACTGCTTCCATATTGCAACGTTGTGTTGCGCTAAAAGTTGTCTTTGCGGATCGTCCTGTGTAACATCACCTTTGTGGATCAGGCAACGCGCTCTGCTGTTGCCAGTGTTCTTCTTCAAGGTGATGTTAGGCTAGACCATTCGGAACGATGATTTTATGCGCAACGCATCGTTGCGATGTTGGTACAATGTTGTAACTCTGTGTTGCGCTAAAAGTCGTCGTTAAGAATCGTCTCGTCCAACATCACTTAAAGCATGTTTGTCCATCTTCGAAGAATCTGTTCAAAGATTGATTTCTTCCTGTTTAATGCAACACACGCTCAGCTGTAGGATTAGCGAGTTTCGATAAACCTTGAAAGTCCACAGCTTACCTTAACATGCATACCTTTTTATGTATACAACCTGTATTTTACTGAAACTGTTCTGAACACGTACACTATAAATGTGAGGAGGTAAAGTACATGTGGGATTTTAACTCCTGCGTGTGAAAAGTCTTTTCTTGAAAGAAAGGAATATGCTATTTGGAAAAAAATCCCCATGGCAGCCCAGTAAAATTCGCGTTTCGGTGAGTCTACTAGTTTCGCAATGCATTATGATTTTAGTTAACAAATTAGGCGTGTGCACGGTACGTGAGCATTCATGAAAAGCAAGCAGCAAGATATCTTGAATATATTATCAAGCGCGAGCGTTTTCCACATCGCATTTCAAAACAAGATGGACAGAAGTACTTGAACTGGTGGGTTGTGCATCGACCCGCGATCACGATTCAGAACTAGAGAGCTCTGATTAGAAGGCTTTTTGCTGAGAAAAATCCCGTCGTAGCCATGTTTCGTAGTTATACACATTGTTTTCATCAATTTGAATGCGGTTTTTAAATGTATGCTAATATCTCAACCGTGTTTACGCCTGAAGGAAAACAAAAAACATTTTCTGTTAAAGTTCCGCCATTCTTTTTAAGGATGGCAAAAGTCATGTCTGCTCAAAAATGTAAATGTTTTCTGCTAAAAAAACCGATTCAAAAACAGCCAACAAAAACAGCGAAACTAATAGTAATTTAGTCCTTGAACCCATAAGAGCTACAATGAGTTAAATTGTCGTTAGAATGCTCTTGCTTTGCACAAGCACTGTATTTCGTTTTATTAAACTGTGAAGAGGCCAAATCAGTGAGCAATATGTGGCGCTTTATTCGCCACCGACTCATTGTCCGTGAAGGAGAACTGTGCTGCACCCCAATGACGGTGCAAAATCCTTTGTTTTTGTCTCAGAAGTGACTAAATAAACTTATGCCCACTTTTTTATTCATCCATAACGGAATGCTATTGATGTTTGCGTACAAAAAAGATATAACACGGGAGTGACTGAAGGGCTCAGATTCGGAGGATAGCGTGAAGACCTTACGTTCGTGCGATTAGGAAGTTTCAGTTCAGGGCGATCCCATTTAAGCTTAAATAGAGAAAACTGAATAGAGAATGTTCGCATTAAGAACAAGAGCGACTTCGACCGCGTGTAGCGACTCGTTCTCTCAAAATGAATTTTAAGCGTTATCAGCCTAGTTTTAGCCTAGTTAGTCTGCCAGATCTGTTTTGAAAACGACAGGTCTCAGGCCTTGTGTTTACACTTTCTTCCCTCTCAACTCGTTTTTGTAAAATCTTGAATTCAATAGAAAATCGTACGAAGTTGAATGAGAAAGGCTGTACTTAATTACGCTTACTTACATTTCAGTGGCCACCATGGTGGTATAAACTGTGTAGAAGTTAGGCTAGTCGCATCGAAAGACCTGATAAAAATGGGCAAGTTCATTGATTGATGCTGAAACCAAATTTGGTGTCTTGCAAAATCTAGGCAATTCAGCAACTTTCCCGGCTTCAAACAACAAAAAATGTTGATAAATAAGACGTCCAAGTTTCGTCTTACGTTTCTAATATTGTCATGTTAACTATTAACCCTCGATCTCCTTGGGAGATGATCTCGGGTTTCATCTCGTGGCCGTTGGTGGAAAGTTAATAGTTAACAACATTAGAAACGTGAGACGAAACTTGAATTTCTTATTTACTAAGCGCCAGACAAGCAAACTGTCTCTGATCGGATTCAAATCCCTTCCAAAACGACTCATAAAGACAAAGGAACAAAGGTAAATGCATCTTATGATTTTATTAGCTAATACAGCGTAAAAACATCTAATTTTTTCTATTAGCTAATACAGCGTTCGGGCTCCTTGTGGGAACATTCTCTCTACGTTACTCGCTGTTACAGTCAAAATAGGTCAAGCGTACCCCCCCCCCCCCCCCCCCCCAAGGTTCTATTACTGAATTGATTATTTGAAAAAAAGAATCCGTTAGTCGTTACCGTAACTGGTGTCAAATTCAAAGGGGCATTTTTGCATGCGTAATGAGCAGTGAATATTTTACGAGAACTTCTCTGTATTTGGTCAGATTGAAAATCTTTGAATGGATTAAGTTTCTTAGAAGACATTTACATCAAATTCAGGAAAACGGAGCTGGTAGAAATTTCATAACTGCCTCGCGTGTGAATTCACGGCTCATTACACATGCAAGAGTGCAGAGATCAATCTGAAATCTACAACTACCAACGGATTCAACTTTTGAATAATAAATTCATTAATGTATTCTTGGGGGGGGGGGGGACGCTTGACTTGGTTTGAATTTAAATAGTGGTGATGTAAACATTGTTTGTCTCTATCAATTACCTTCATCCACTGATGAACATGTTATAGCCGTGAGGTCTGAATTACACAATCTACCTACTGGAATAAAGTGATACTGATCAAGTAATCTTGGTGGGTGATTTCAATCTTCCGGATGTTTGTTGGTCTCACGGAACAGTTCACAGAGCCATCGATACTTCTGATCGGAGATTGTTAAATCAAAAAGAAGTGCATTGA
>OZ037779.1:29010694-29123194 GCA_964035525.1 Porites cylindrica
AAAACTAAACAAAGAACTAAACACTAGACATATTTGATGAGGAATGCGGCCGTAACACCCCAGTTACAACTTTCCCTCATTATCATCATTGTTTGCTGGCGCTTGTGGAAGCCTCAAACCGTGACTTCCAGCGAATTGAACGTACAGTCGACTCCCGATAACTCCAACCCTTACCAACTCGAACCTCGCGCAAACTCGAACAAAAAGTCGATTTCCCCTGGATTTCCTTCATACATATACAGACCATAATTTTAACTTCAGTAACTCATCTTATTTCCCTATTTCCGGTAGTTTTCTCCAAACTCCCGATTCCTACCTCTCACTACCTCATTTTTTTCGAGATAGACTTCCCTAAAAGGCTCCAGTTAGCGGGAGTTGACGAGTTCTAATACCTTAAGTTATCAACGGCATTGACGGCTTGTCGATTCAAACGTTACTGAGGGAGCCAATAAGCAACTCGAAACTAATGTCTAAAATTCAGGCTAAAAACTTGGGTCCTTGAAATAAAGCTGAGAACCTCTTAGTGTTTGTTCGACAATAGGATGAAAGGTAGGCTTGGTAAGTTCTTTATTGTGAGAGTGGGTGAAATTGTTATAACACCTTAATTAGACAAGAGTGAATTTTTGGATAATCCTAGAGGTTCTTATCGTACTTCTTTTCAATGAGATTAATCTTCAATCATATGAGGCCTGGAACGACCCTTAATAAATGAGTCACAATTTGTGTGGTCTGCACGTTCGTATTCATTCTTTTATAACCTGTCCCAAGTTTGATCTATTTTCTGTTATCTTTTTTTTAGCACACGGTGTCCATGCAAAGAAATCTGAACAACTGCTTAGAAAATGGTTTTGAGAGGGACTCGAAAACTCGTTCTCTCCTGCCTTTTTATTGCCCTGTCGGCTCTGGTGATTATCCTTACACATATGATCCAGATAAATCCATTCCTCTTGTACAACCAAAGCGCCCGCACAAGACCCGTGACCAGCGAAGAAATGACAACAAGACCCGTGTCCAGCGCAGAGATGACAACAAAAGAGGCCCCAGACACCTCAATAAGTCTGTTTGTGAGAATGTCTGGCAAACGACCAGATCACAGGCAACGTTATTTGTGTAACGTTTTGAGGACTGCCGTTCTATTCTGGCCTCCTTCGCTTGGAAATTTAGTAATAGCACTTGATGAGGAATCACAAGAGGATCATGAATTTGCCGAAAGATTAAAAACCCAAGCTCAAAAATACTTTCCTGATCGTAAAATAGAATTCTTTTATGAGCCTCTTCCCAAAAACAAGATACGCTGGCGTTAAAAGGCAAAACAGCCGGTTACAACAGACAGTGACTCAGCCTTTTTTAACCCAGTAACAAAACCCACAATTTTTAATGGGACATAGGTACGAGTCTTAGGCACAGACTGTACATTACAAGACCCAGATATAAGACGAAGAACATGGACACTTGCCTGGGCACGTACTACTCAACTGGCACTAGGAGTACCATTTGTCGTTGATTTTATGATTTATTTTCCGGCTTATATGTACCGGGACACTGTCACTCATTGCAGAGAGCATATCCTGAAACACTTAAACACAACTAACTTTGAAGAGGCCTTCAGAATGTTTTACAAGGACCATATCTCTCCAGTCAGCGTTATACTCAGTTATGCATTTTACTTCTAGAGAGATCGCTACGAAGTAATTAGATGACCAAAATAATCCCATAAAACTGCTAACAGTAACCAGCAATGAATCCAAGAAGAACGAAAAAAATAACACTTAAATCATCATGGCGGCCTGCACTTGACCGAGAAATTCAAACTTGTCACAAATTAAACGTTCAAGAAAGCAAAATATTTAAAAGTAACGTAACTATTATCAAGATAAAAAGTTGCAACAACTTTCCACTTGGAATAAAGCGAAAATTTCATCATATACATCTCTGAAAACGGCTCTTTCCAACTGGGTGAAAATCACTCTATAAATAACGCATTCTAAAATTTCGAAAGGGCGGATTTTGAAGTTGATGACGTCATGTGACGTAATATGACGTCACGGCTAAAACGTTGCCACAATGAACTTAAGAGGTTCAGGGCACTTAACATTTCAAAAAGGTTGCTACTCAATAGCATATGTACTTTTGGAGGTAAAGAGACACTTTCTGCCTTCCCCCCACCCCACTTCCTCTCGTCTAATAAATTCCAAAACTCATTTTTTTTTATATTATCTGCAAAAAAAAAGTAATAGAAACAACAACAAAAATGTCATTGTGACAGGAAACGTCTTCTCAAACGTTTAGGATGTTTTAAATCTCTTAAAACTTCTCAAGGACGACAAGTTGTTAAGACATTAAAATACACCTTTTTTCCTTTAGTTTACAAAATAGAGATAGAAGATGCAGCTCATGAGACACATAATATGCTATTGCCCATTACGTTCTTGGTAGCTTTGGGAAGCTGGGGCCATCTACTTTAAACCCATATATAAATAAAACCTCTGAATTACTGGAATCTCCTGAGATGAGGTTCGTAACGGGTATATAACTATTAGATGATGCACTGCGGTTATTGTGCGGTTATTGTGATTATGTAGCTCAGATACTAGTGAAACAGGTATATCAGGAACCTTTTCACTGTAGAAATAATAAAAAAAAAGCATACATGTGTTCAGTTTAACAGTATCAGGAATTTCTAAAGGCTGAGGGATACGTAGTGTGGAGTTATTTATTCCATTAATTAAAAGGAACATCATTTATAATACGAACCACTTTGTTGTGTAATTTCACCATTTGAGACAGTAGAGCATTAATTTATAATTATTTCCTCATAGTGTACAAGTATAAGCATGGTAAGGATATATAAGAGAATAATACAAACTAATAAGTGTTGCTTTTGAGTCATAATTAGTGCTTTCACCTAACCATTATATCTATATTTTTTGAGTCATTATATTAGTGACAGAAAAACATTAAAAAGGAGAATCCCGGGAAATGATGAAGACCACGCAAATGTCTCCAGAAGATGAGCTTTGGCTCATTCCCAAACAGCCACAGGCAATCAAGCCTCCGTTTGAACCCAGGAGTCATTTCAAAATGGATTTTAAAAGTAGATTGAGCATGATCGTCCGCCGGCCGGGTGACACGTAGTCTCGTTGTTAACAATAGGGAGCTTAAGCAACAGCGACGGCGACGACTACGAAAACTTCACAGAAAAAGTGAATTTGCTCTGCCTCAAACCTTATCTCGCGTATTCCATGTCCCTTTCTTACTTACTTAACTTTTATTTTATTTTGTTTCATTTGTCATTGTATTGACTGTTTTGGTACTGAAACCTTCATGTCGACTAAATTAATAAAGCTGTTGTTGTTTATATCCTGTAGTACCAAGTAGCATAATACAAGCACTCGAAAAAAAGAATTGGGCAACCGTTGCCTGTAAATTTAACTCTAACAAAGGCTGTTTGGGCAGTCTTATGAATAACTTTATGTCCTCCCGGAAATTTCGTCGACCCTCCCGAATTTTTCGGTGGCATTCCCCATAAATGTTTAACTTCACAAACTTGCCTTGCAGTTTCTTGTTAATTATGTAACTTGTTAATTATCTAACCTTAGTTATTTTTTCGCTTAGAGGGTATCATGTTAACACAGAAATACTGTCCAACTTTTTAAGTATATAAAATCGTGGTTTTTTGTTTTTTAATCACCGACAAATCAGGTGAGCGCTGAAGGGGCCAGCCACTAGGGGGCTCTGGGGGCATGCTCCCCCAGAAAATTTTGAAATCTTGGTGCTCTGAAACGCCATTTCTAGTGTTCTGAGAGGGCAAATTCTGTCCAAAATGTTCTTTAAATCAATTGTCCTTTTTATGCTTATTTTTATTGGCGTGACTTCGCGTAGAAGTAGTCGATTTTATTTTATACCGGTTGTGCGGTTTTTGAAATTGCTCTGGATATCACTTTCAGCTAAGTATACTCTGTGTGGTGTCATTGTATGAGTATCAAAAGAATGCATTTGAAAATTTCAGAACAACTGTCGAAATCTGGAATTTTCCTATCCCGAACGCATATTGATCGGGATTCGGGATTTTCGAGCAAAATCGGAAGGACCCTGACGAGATCAGGATGATTAAAAAATCTTCACAGACATACTGCTTTTTAGGGCCTCATTTGCGATTAACAAGGTTAAATGATTTTGGTTTTATTTCTTACGTAGTTCTTTCAAGTTTTCAACTCTTGTTTTAATTACTGTTGGTAACTGTAGGTCATGTTCAAGAGATCGAAACACAAACAAACAGCGCTGTACTCTTCCTATGGTAAACATGGTTGTGATAACTCATGAGGTGCTTGTCGCCAGACCTCCTCTTTGCCCTACCGTAAGCCTCCTGGAAATTTCTAAGAACCTCGATTAGTGTTCGAGCTCTGTAGATGCCAAAAACTGCCAGCATCTGACATGAAGCAAGGTCTTCTATTACGGCACTGCAAGGGTGCTACTGGCACGGGTCGCTGTATAGAATGGGTTGTGGGCAATGGCCAGCGATCTATCTAATTCATCTGACCAGATTTTGCTAACATGTCCACGGTTATTCAGTGTTGCTTTTATACTAGTTTGTTTGTGTTTGATGTGTGAAAAATGTAATTTCTAAGGCCATCGTTATTTCACTATTCAGTGAGGCAACTTGGTTACGCTGAAAGACAGGCCCGGGGGTACGTGGTTTGAACAGTACTAGTCGTCCAATTTCCTTGTCTATAGGTTGGGAAACCCTTCCCCTTGACAAGTAAATTTTCCATTTCCTAAACCTTTCCAGACAACGAGATTCTCTCGAGCTCTTGAGGGACTTGGATATAACCTCAGCTGTGATTAACTATATTTGCTTCATAAATAAATTCTTTTTACCATCAGTAAGAAATCGCGACTCTCTTCGATTCATGCCATTCTGTTAATCTTCCAAATGGTTCTCCTCAGGGAGGGCGTAACTAAGTGAGGGCTGGGGGGGAGGGGGGGAGAGAGGAGGCTTTCGTCTCTGGGAGTCCATCAATCTTCCCTCTTCCTCCTCGCACATTTTGAGGAGGTGGTAACCTCGACAGGATCAGCATCCCTTACAGCATCTTCTAAGTGCATTGATACGTGGACCATAACATCTCAGAAAAACCAACTACTTAGTACCCAGAACCATTCCTCAAATGTCTTTTAAGTCAGACTTAGCCATCCTTTTGTGAGCTTCCAAAAT
This sequence comes from Porites cylindrica, assembly GCA_964035525.1. Lineage (NCBI taxonomy): Eukaryota > Metazoa > Cnidaria > Anthozoa > Scleractinia > Poritidae > Porites > Porites cylindrica. The sequence goes on from OZ037779.1 coordinate 29,015,907, forward strand.
TTTTTGTTTCCCTTAAATTCATCTCTTTATTCCTCTAACAAATCTTGCCTTAGCCGGAAACACACATAGTGGCAATGTTCCATTTTCGAAAAAACGTCTCGGCTGTTATAAAGAACATTCTAATGCGTGCTGCTATATTTTGACTAGTTGCTCAGGGCGAATGTGGAAAACGTCATAACATACAGTAAAAGTCCAACTTACATTTTCACTTTCCTGTGACGGTTTATGGGCTTTCTTTTACCGACACGTCCATTTTACAGCTATTACTTCCTTCTCCAGTATGCAATCAGTGGAATGTGCTCTTAAAACTCATTAACATGAAGCGTAAAAATACCCCTGAACTAATGAACGATTAGCCTGTGTACAGACGTCCCCCCTCCCTCAGGAAAAATCGGGGACGTCTGTACTCAGGCTAATGAAGGATGGGATCTGGTGTGAACTGATAGTATGTGCCTTGCAACGGTACGGCTCTTGTGTCAATCCGCTGGGGATTGCACGTGGTCAATCGCACTCGAACTTCATGCTATTTTAGTTGGAAACGTTGCTGATTGATCTTTTCATATCATGGGGAGTTAAGCCGTTTTCAGGTGTCAAAATACAACCTCGTCCCCAGGGCTTTTCCCTTGAAAAATGGGTGGGGCGCCACCCATTTTTTAAGGGAAAAGCCCTGGGGACGAGGTTGGTCAAAATACATAAAATACAGCGCATACAAAGGGTGCATATCACTGTATATATATTGTTTGATAACATGTAATATCAAATCTTTGCTCAATGTCCCGAAAATATCTCATATTTCCCGAAAATTTTCCCAGGTTTCCCGATTCCCGGCAAAATCTCCAGATTCCCGGAATAAATTTGTTTTTCTCCCGAAACAGCCCTTCTTAGAGCTGTCACCCCCCGTTTTATAACTTAATTTCGTCCACAGTAATACTTACACCGCATACGAAATAAAATCACTCATCTGTACAGTTTTTTCCAAGTTTAAAATTGTCTTGGCACACGTTGATTATTTCAGGATATATGTTATGGAAAGCAAGCTGGATTTTGTTTCATTTGACGGTAAAAATCTTCAAAGACGACAAAATTCATTGGCGAACGTGTCTTTTCCATACAAAACTCTTATACTGGTCAGGTTCAATGTCTGAGTCACAGCAGGAAGTTAAGCAGGAGGTACGTTTGGTTTCTTGCCATCTTGATTGGTTCATTCTTTGGTTACTTGATATTCAAGTCACGCTACACAACTCCTTATTCATCCAAACTTCAGGCCGGTCAAAATTATGGTAAAGCGAGGACTGTAAACGCCACGGAAAGTGTTGCTACCAGCACTAAAGCCATTCTAACTACGGAAATTCCTGGTGATGAACGTTTTCAAATCGGCCATTATGTTTCTAGACTTAACTCTTCCATAATTGGAAAAGAGTTCAACTTTGATAATTCAACTCTAGCTGTAATAAGAAGAGTTCTTCGGGATCAAACATTCAAGCGAAAGCCAATCGAGTCCATTGATGCCAAGACGCCATTTTTTGATCTCGTGACTCCTGTGACCGCGTGTTCGAGTAACCACTACGGCGAATTCAAACCTCACATAGAAGATTTTAGAAAGAGTTTCCCTGGAACGAAATGTTTTTTCTACGATCTTGGACTAAGCGATGAGCAGATCAATGAAGTTAAAAACATGCCTGACCTAGTGTACAGAAAATTCGACTTAAATGCATATCCTAAACACGTTCGTTACCTGCAAAATTATTTCTGGAAACCGCTGATAATTCAAGAAATGCTTTCTGAATTTGATGGAACAATGTGATTTGATTCATCTGTCAAATTCTTAGGAAACCTAAGCAATAATGTAATAGAACTTATGTCCCGCCACAATGTAGGCGCAGTGTTTTATCTCGACTCAGCCCACCACTCTATAGTAGCCGCTACTCAACCGGGCATGCTTGAATACTTTCCGATGATAAAGGAAGGCGCAGTTAAGGACATGCTTCAGGCCAGTGCAGTGGTTTACATAAACAAGGATGAAGTACAAAGGCATATAATGAAATGGGTTGTGATTTGCGCCCTTAAACAGGACTGTATGGCACCGCCCGGTTCAAAATTATTTTGTGGGTTACAGTTTCATCGATACAGGTTTGGGGGCTGCCACAGATATGACCAGTCTCTGCAAAATATCCTTGTTTCGAACGCTTATAACCATGAACATAAGAAATATCAGTACTGGGGTAAAGATTTTGCCGTTATGGCCCGGGAGTAACTTTCCTTGAGAAACTCGCAAAGGAAAGACTGTGCATATCGAATTTTGTTAACGTCTCGATAGCTATTGAATGTATGGTTGTTTTACCCGTGAGAATCACAAAAACAGAGACATATTGGAAGAGAGATTACGGAATTTGCATTCCTCCGATGTTTGAAAATATGCGAGTCGCCCATGTAGTCCAGTTTCTGGAAATGTCGCACCTTTTGGGAGCGTCATAATTTACATTTTATGACTACAATATCTCTGACCGCGCGAGGAAGATGTTTAGTTCCTACCAAAGAAAAGGGTTAACACAACTTCGTCCTTGGAATTTATCCACCTATATCACAGTCCAAGATGTTCATTACCACGGGCAAAGTTTTTCCATGCAAGACTGCATGTTCCGATCAATAAATCGTCTCAACGTCGTTGCGTTCAACGATTTGGTCGAGTTTATAATCCCGCTTCAGAATGAAAGTATGCCTTCTCTACCTTAGAGTATCCACGACTCTAACTATTGATGCCACTGTTTTACAAGCGCAAACTTTCCCACCGTAGATAGCTTGACTCAAAACTATTCTCTATTCTCTCAAAACTCTCTACGTCGTTCACCGCAAGCTGAATCGTTACACACCAAATGCGTTGATGATCCACAAAGAGTCTTTGAGCACGCAGTACATCTTATCATGCAACCATTCGAAGGCTACAAAACTAACCATGTGAATTGGAACAAAGCCAGAGTTTTCCATTGCAGAAAATGTCAACCACCATGTAATTCGGCGGTGATATAAAAGTAGATACAACCAAGAAGAAAAACGGCCAGCAGTTAAGAAAGAATGTGCTTACAAGCTTCGTTGAAACACAAAAAAAGGAGACATCTTGAAAGAGAGATTACGGAATTTGCGGGATATGGTAGACACACACATTTTGGTAAGGAACTGGTTTGCCTCCCATGAAAGAAATTTTAATCTCCAGAACTGTCTTCCATTTTCCATTGAAATCTGTAATTCCGTCTGGTGAAGAACCCTGCCAGTTTACCCTATAAATAAATTATCTGTATTTTGCCGCAAAAACCTTTCAGGTAGATGAGAAGAGTACTTTCTTCGTTGATAGAACCGCATAAAATTGCCAAATTTGATTCATTTGCTTGAATTTTCAGAAGATATTGATTTGTAGAATTCAATATCATTAAGAGTCGTTAGAGATCAATTACCAAGCAATTTTACCTGTCCAGTGATGTACAAGACCAGTACAATGCAGCTTTACTACTAGGGGGTTTAATTGCAACTTGGTTCACTTCAGTGTCAATTGTGCTTCAATTCTTTAATTATGTTTTGTAAATCACTAGACAAATCATTCTGATAGTCAACCTAGACCATCTCCCATTCCTGAGAGGAGCTGTTGGTTGCCGTCTTACTTGCATTGATTCCCCCTTTCAAGAATTAAAATTCACAGTGGTTTTTCTTTCCTGTAATTGGTGATGACAGGTACTTGAAATTTAGAAGTATCGATCGATCAGTCTAGCATTTTAAATCATCAAGGTTGAACATCAGACAAATTACCAAATACCTTTATAAATGTGGGTTTATTGGGCTTATTTTTTTGTATTTTACGCTGACCATCAGATTCACGTTTGCTTGCACCATGTAAGTTACATTGAGAGGGATATATTCGCCATAACAATAACACAGTTGCCTGGCCAGCAACATTGGCTCGTGTCCTTTACGACATTCAGATGCCCAGAGAACCTCGTTAATGGCTGTAAAAGCAATTATTAGTTGATTATGCCTTTGATTTGATATATTAAACACATTTTTTTTATTGTTTGTCTTACGACACACATTCTTTTCATGTTCTGGTGTAAGGCCATCTCTTGCTAAGGCAAGTCTCCTTTTTTGGAAATTTCTAAGCAGAGTAAAAAATGTACCCTACGAGTGAGTCTTATTCATGATTATATAATTATAATCTTTCATAATATTTTCTTCCAGTAAAAAATAAAGCACTCTTTCTTTTAATCTTAAGATGATTAATCTTTTTAAGTTGATGGATCAGTTTTCATTATATAAATAATGCGCACATGGCAGTCTTGTTGTCATGCAAACAGACGTACATTTGTAGCAGGTGAAGACCCTGAGATCAATATATTCAACAGATTGCATAATAAGTCGTAGTAGCTATGTTAAGGTTTATCACAGGCTGGTAGCCAACATAAATCATGTGCAACTTTGAGCTCGACCATTATAATATACCAATAAGGAAAGGAACACTGAGATGAGGAAGAACGGTCTGTAGGATGACTGTATGGAATTAGAATCAACGCTTCCACCAACAGTATGGTCAGCCCAGAGCGACCACTAAGTGACAGAATAGCCCACCACCAGAGTTTGATTTGCAACAAGGTCTTTTTCCGTCGTGCTAGCCGCCATAAATAATGCGCAGGAGAGAATTTGGATTCTGGCTTGAAATGTAAGCAAGTCCTATGAAAAGGTTAATTCACTCAAATATACTGGAGCTAAATAAAAACAGCATGAGGAAACAAGATAATCTCCAATAAATGATTTAGTGTTTAGTTCTACTTTACCATTTAATTCTTTAAACAGGAATTGTTGATGAGTGACAGTTTATTAATGCAATGATTTCAACACAAATAAAAGTAACAGTTGAAATAAATTGAACAGGCTATATAGCGTACACTGGTGTAATGAAATAGCCCAGCCGTTGTAAACAGAAGCACACTGACAACAGTGAAAGTACGGAAGTACACCGAAATTCAGAACAATTTGTTGAATGAACAGTCGTTCAGTTATCAAAGAGCAAGATTGTTATTACCAAAAACAATATGATCACATTTTCATTCACAAATTAATCCGATCTATATTTTCTACTAAATAGTCATTTTAACAGTCTATAGTATGACCTTAACATTCTTTTACTGCTATTATTAATTAGAGATAACTATTTATTTATCGTAATCAAAATTGTTTTTATGATTACCTTGGACTGCATATCGTGGTCAGCACACCAGATTTGACAACTAAACCACACCTTTTTTTTTTATTATCGAGGGCTAGATGTCCTTGGGAAAATGAAAAAGCACCAAAAGCCTCACAAGCGCAATACCACACGATAGGATAGGAAATTAAGTGTTTCTTCAGTCTTGTATCATCTAATTGTGTTTGGTTGTCCAATTTTGAAGATTAAAAGTTCTAAAAATGATTCCCTTTGAGCAAAAAGGCTACATTGCGAAAATAGGGAGATCAGTGTGCACGAGAGTCAGTAGAGAACACGACAAGGATCGCTATACGACCTTTCCGTACCCATAAACACGCGCTGTTGGTGAAAAAGCCCACCAGATCGGCTTGTCCGGTCCGCTTTTCCGATGAGGCAATGTGGATTGTTGGTGCTTACACAAGTCAAGCCAGAAGCTATCCACATGAGGCCTTACACTAAAATGTCAACGGGGATTAGGCCCTGAAAAATGAATTCAGTCACGGTTGCTGAATGGCTTGATGCTACAAGCTTGATGCAAGGCTTCGTGCTCGCAAGTCGTTCAAAATGGAGCCGAAACTCGGTGAGCCTCAAACTGTTATAAGTTCACATATGTAGTTACATTTTTTGACCGAGATATATCAAGTTTCTTTTTTTTTTGTTAAGTAATGATAACCTCTATAACGCCCACTTTGCAAGACGGTGGTAAGTGCTGTATCAATCCATGTCGCACACCAAAGCGAATCAACTGAGGCCAGTTCTCTACAGTCGTTCTAAGTTACCTACATGTAGAAAGCGATAGTAGGTGAAACTAGGCACACGAAAAAAACGAAACCACGAAACGCACGACACCATATGCAAAACAGAGCTTTCAGTAAGTCGTAACGGTTTTGTAAAGCAATATCCATCTATTCCTGAAGTTCACAAGATGTGGGCTTGGAAGTTTTTGATGTTTTAACCATTTTTTCTCTTTTGATACGGAATATATTGTTTTGCCTTCCTTCTACCGCCTCTCTTATTTCCTTTCCAAAATGGGTCAACTTCTACTATCTTTTCAAGAGTGGTTACTTCGTATTATGAAGTCAACAAATACACTAACAAACATTGTGGTTTCTTCGTGGCTTCCTGTGTTTTTTGAAAAAGATTTGGTCGGCATACCGAATTTTGTTAACATCTCGATAGCTATCGAATGTATATGGTTGTTTTACCCGTGAGAATCACAAAAACAGAGACATAGTGGAAGAGAGATTACGGAATTTGCATTCCTCCGATGTTTGAAAATATGCGAGTCGCCCATGTAGTCCAGTTTCTGGAAATTTCGCACCTTTTAGGAGCGTCATATTTTACATTTTATGACCACAATATCTCTGACCGCGCGAGGAAGATGTTTAGTTCCTACCAAAGAAAAGGGTTAACACAACTTCGTCCTTGGAATTTACCCACCTATATCACAGTCCAAGATGTTCATTACCACGGGCAAAGTTTTTCCATGTTAGACTGCATGTTCCGATCAATAAATCGTCTCAACGTCGTTGCGTTCAACGATTTGGTCGAGTTTGTAATCCCGCTTCAGAATGAAAGTATGCCTTCTCTACCTTACAGTATCCACGACTCTAACTATTGGGGCCACTGTTTTACAAGCGCAAAGTTTCCCACTGTGGATAGCTTGACTCAAAACTATTCTCTATTCTCTCAATACTTTCTACGTCGTTCACCGCAAGCTGAATCGTTACACACCAAATGCGTTGATGATCCACAAAGAGTGTTTGAGCACACGGTACATCTTATCATGCAACAATTCGAAGAACACAAAACTAACCATGTGAATTGGAACAAAGCCAGAGTTTTCCATTGCACAGAATGTCACGACCATGTAACATGGCTGCTGATATGAAAGTAGATACAACCAAGCAGAAAAAAGGCCAGCAATTAAGAAAGAACGTGCTTACAAGCTTCGTTGAAACTCAAAAAAGGAGACATCTTGAAAGAGAGATTACGGAATTTGCGGGATATGGTAGACACACATTTTGGTAAGGAACTGGTTTGCCTCCCATGAAAGGAAATTTAATCTCCAGAACTGTCTTCCATTTTCCATTGAAATCTGTAATTCCGTCTGGTGAAGAACCCTGTCAGTTTACCTTGTAATTAAATTATCTGTATTTTTGCCTCCAAAACGTTTTAGGTAGATGAGAAGAGTACTGTCTTCTTTGATACAACCCCATAACATTGCCAAATTTGATTCATTTGGTTCTTTAGTTATACGATGTAAATCATAACATAATTCATTCTTAGCTTGCCCAGTAATCATTCAATCATGGCCTTTTTCCCATACCATCCAAGAGCTTTTGCAGCCTAATTCCTTCCATTGATTTCCCTTTACGAGCATTAAACTACTCAGCTGTTCTTTGTGTTTCAAGTTTGGGATCACAGTTACCTGCATTTTTTAGAAGGTATTGATTTGTAGAATACAGTATCATTAAGGGTCGTTACAGATAAATTACAAAGCAATTTTACCTGTCCAGTGATGCACCAGACGAGTACAATACAAGCTTTACTACTAGAGGGTTTACTTGCAACTTGGTTCACTTCTGTGTCAACTGTGCTTCAATTCTTTAATTATGTTTTGTAAATCACTAGACAAATCATTCTGATTGTTAACCTTGACCATCTCCCATTCCTGAGAGGAGCTGTTGGTTGCCGTCTTACTTGCATTGATTCCCCCTTTCAAGAATTAAAATTCACAGTGGTTTTTCTTTCCTGTAATTGGTGATGACAGGTACTTGAAATTTAGAAGTATCGATCGATCAGTCTAGCATTTTAAATTATCAAGGCTGATCTTCAGACAAATTACCAAGCACCTTTATAATGTGGGTTTATTGGGCTTATTTTTTTGTATTTTGCACTGTCCATCAGATTTACGTTTGCTTGCAAAATGTAAGTTACATTGAGAGGGATATATTTGCCATAACAATGACACAGTTGCTTGGCCAGCAACATTGGCACGTGTCCTTTACGACATTCAGATGCCCAGGAGACCTCGTTAATGGCTGTAAAAGCAATTATTAGTTGATTATGCCTTTGATTTGAAATATTAAACACATTTTTTTTACTGTTTGTCTTACGGCACCCATTCTTTTCATGTTCTGGTGTAAGGCCATCTCTTCCTAAGGCAACTCCCTTTTTTGGAAATTTCTAAGCAGAGAAAAAATATACCGTACGAGTGAGTCTTATTCATGATTATATAATTATAATCTTTCATAATATTTTCTTCCAGTAAAAACTAAAGCGCTCTTTCTTGTAATCTTAAAATGATTAACCTCTCTTTAAAGTAAGTTGATGGATCAGTTTTCATTATATAATTAATGCGCACATGGCAGTCTTGTTGTCATGTAAACAGATGTACATTTGTAGCAGATGAAGACCCTGAGATCAATATATTCAGCAGATTGCATAACAAGTCGTGGTAGCTATGTTAAGGTTTATCACAGGCTGGTAGCCAACATAAATCATGTGCAACTTTGAGTTCGACCGTTTCGTACACGAACAACTCAACAATATACCAAGGAAAGGAACACTGAGATGAGGAAGAACGGTCTGTAGGATGACTGTATGGAATTAGAATCAATGCTTCCACCAACAGTATGGTCAGCCCAGAGCAACCACTAAGTGACAGAATAGCCCACCACCAGAGTTTGATTTGCAACAAGGTCTTTTTCCGTCATGCTAGCCGCCATAAATAATGCGCAGGAGAGAATTTGGATTCTGGCTTGAAATGTAAGCAAGTCCTATGAAAAGGTTAATTCACTCAAATATACTGGAGCTAAATAAAAACAGCATGAGGAAACAAGATAATCTCCAATAAATGATTTAGTGTTTAGTTCTACTTTACCATTTAATTCTTTAAACAGGAATTGTTGATGAGTGACAGTTTATTAATGCAATAATTTCAACACAAATAAAAGTAACAGTTGAAATAAATTGAACAGGTTATATAGTGTACACTGGTGTAATGAAATAGCCCAGCCGTTGTAAACTGAAGCACACTGACAACAGTGAAAGTACGGAAGTACACCGAAATTCAAAACAATTTGTTGAATGAACAGTCGTTCAGTTATAATAGAGCAAGATTGTTATTATCAAAAACAATACGATCACATTTTCATTCACAAATTAATCCGATCTATATTTTCTACAAAATAGTCATTTTGACAGTCTATAGTATGACCTTAACATTCTTTTACTGCTATTATTAATTAGAGATAACTATTTATTTATCGTAATCAAAATTGTTTTTATGATTACCTTGGACTGCATATCGTGGTCAGCACACCAGATTTGACAACTAAACCACACCTTTTTTTTTATTATCGAGGGCTAGATGTCCTTGGGAAAATGAAACAGCACCAAAAGCCTCACAAGCGCAATACCACACGACAGGATAGGAAATTAAGTGTTTCTTCAGTCTTGTATCATCTAATTGTTTTTTGGTTGACCTATTTTGTGGATTAAAAGTTCTAAAAATGATTCCTCGTGAGAGCAACAAAGGCTACATTGCGAAAACAGGGAGATCAGTATGCACGAGAGTCATTAGAGAACACGACAAGGATCGCTATACGACCTTTCCGTACCCATAAAACCGCGCTGTTGATGAAAAAGCCCACTAGAGCGGCTTGTCCGGTCCGCTTTTCCGATGAGACAATTTTGATTGTTGGAACTTACACAGGTCAAGCCAGAAGCTATCCAAATAAGGCCTTACACTAAAAGTTCAACGGGGATTAGGCCCTGAGAAATGAATTGAGTCCCGGTTGCTAAACGGCTGCGATGATCGAAGCTTGCGGCAAGGCTTCGTGCTCGCAGGTCGTTGAAAATGGAACCGAAACTAGGTGAGCCTCAAAACTTTACAAGTTCGCATGTGTAGTTACATTTTTTGACCGAGATACATCATTTTTTTTTTAAAAAGTAATGATAACCTTTATAACGCCAACTTTGGAAGACGGTGGTAAGTGCTGTATCAATCCATGTCACACACCAAAGCGAATCAACTGAGGCCAGTTCTCTACAGTTGTGCTTAGTTACCTACATGTAGAAAGCGATACTAGGTGAAACTAGGCATACGAAACCACGAAACGCACGACACCATATGCAAAACAGAGCTTTCAGTAAGTCGCAGCGGTTTTGTAAGGCAATAACCATCTATTCCCGAAGTTCACAAGATGTGGGCTCGGAAGTTTTTGATGTTTTAACAATTTTTTTGTCTCTTTTGATACCGAATATATTGTTTTGCCTTGCTTCTACCGCCTCTCTCATTTCGTTTCCAAAATGGGTCAACTCCCACGATCTCTTTAAGAGCTGTTACTTCGTATTATGAAATCAATTACACCAACGAACACTGTAGTTTCTTCGTGGCGTCCTGTATTTTTTGAAAAAGATTTGGTCGGCATACCGAATTTTGTTAACATCTCGATAGCTATCAAATGTATGGTTGTTTTACCCGTGGGAATCACAAGAAAAGAGACATCTTACGAGGGAGATTACTGAATTTGCATTCCTACAATATTTGGAAATATTCGAGTCGCTGATGTAGTCCAGTTTCTGGAAATGTCGCACCTTTTAGGAGCGTCATATTTTACATTTTATGACTACAATATCTCTGACAGCGCGATGAAGATGTTAAGTCACTATCAAAGAAAAGGGTTAGCACAAGTTCTTCCTTGGAATCTATCCACCCATATCACAGTCCAAGATGTCACCTACCACGGGCAAAGTTTTTCCATGCAAGACTGCTTGTTCCGATCAATAAATCGTCTCAACGTCGTTGCGTTCAACGATTTGGTCGAGTTTATAATCCCGCTTCAGAATGAAAACATGCCTTCTCTTCTTTACAGTATCCACGTCTCTATTATAACTATTGTGGCCACTGTTTTACAAGCGCAAAGTTTCCCACTGTAGATAGCTTGACTCAAAACTATTCTCTTTTCACTCAAAACGTTCAACGTCGTTTACCGCAAGCTGAATCGTTACACACCAAATGCGTTGATGATCCACAAGGAGTGTTTGAGCATGCAGTACATCTTATCATGCAACCATTCGAGGGCTACAGAACTAACCATGTGAATTGGAACAAAGCTAGAGTTTTCCATTACAGAAAATGCCAGCAATTATGATGTTACTCGGCCGCTGATATAAAGTAGATACAATCATGCAGTAATACTACGAGCAATTGAGGAATGATGTGATTACAAGCTTTGTTGAAACACAAAAAAGGAGACATTATTTTGATAAGGAACTGGTTTGCCTCCCATGAAAGGAAAATTAATCTCCAGAACTGTTTTCCTTTTTCCATTGAAATCTGTAATTCCATCTGGTGAAGAACCCTGCCAGTTTACCTTATAAGTAAATTATCTGTATTTTTGCCTCAAAAATTTTTTAGGTAGGTGACAAGAGTACTGTCTTTTTTAATAGAACCCCATAACATTGCCAAATTTGATTCATTTGTTTATTTAGTTATACGATGTAAATCATAACATAAATCATTCTTAGCTTACCCAGTAATCATTCAATCATGGCCTTTTTCCCATACCATCCAAGAGCTCTTGAGAGTTTGATGGCGCCATGTGGTTTGATTCATCGATCAAATTTAAAGGGAATAACTTGTCCTACAACGTTTGGCTCGTCAGAGGTCGGATTTATGTTATTTGTAGGAATAACTGGTCATTCTATAATCGCCGCAACACACCCGGGAATGATGGAGTACATATCCATCAAAACAAATGATGCAGTCAAAGATATGTTCGAGGCAAATTCAATGATTGTGATTAACACACCTGAAGTACAAACTCACATCATGAAATGGCTTGTAACTTGTGCGCTCAAAGAAGATTGCATCGCGCCCGTCGGTGCAAGATTATACTGCGACTTCAACTTTCCGAAAGATAAGTTTAGAGGATGTCATAGATACGACCAGTCTTTAGTCAATATCTTGGTTTCAAATGTTTACAGCTCTGATAGAAATAGATATGTTTTCGAAGGCTTTGCTGAAGTTGATCGTCTTTGACTGTAGAGGGTGTGTCCTTGCCCTATGTAAGACCTGAAACAGCTACAGTAGCCGCGAGGTCTTCTTATAAAAAAATACACGTTTTTTTTATAGGTCACTCTTAAACTTTTTTATAGGTCATTCTTAAACTCATTACTTGTTTACGCTTCGTTACAGTTACGATTAAAGAGTTGATGCAGTCTTGCCAAAATAGTGTCTTTTCAAATGACAGAAAATCTCAGGTTCGGTTTTTTAAGCGGAGTTTAACCAGTTTTTAACAAAACCGCGTTCGAAGTCATTTTCAGTTTGCTCAACGCTTTTATCTAAGCACCAGTTGTCGTGAGCAGTTTCATTAAAGCATATGCAATTTTCAAAATTGCAGTAATTACATTTAAGGCACTTCATGGTGCTGCACCTAGCTATATCACTGATCTCATCAAGCCTTATACACCTGGTAGACCTCTTAGATCCTCTAATCAATTTTTACTTTCTGCATCTAAATTTAATCTTAAAACTTATGGTGGCCGGTCTTTTACTATTGCTGCACCTTCTGTTTGGAATGCACTTCCATTCGAACTTAGATCTTGTAATTCCCTTTCTTCTTTTAAATCTAAGCTTAAGACTTGGCTTTTTAAAATTTGTTATGATGATGTCGTATGGAATGATGATGTCGTATAGAATGATGATGTTTTCAATGTAGTTTTGTAGGTTTAGGATTTTGTTGTTATTTTTATTATGTTAAGCGCTTTTGGACCATTGGGAATTAGCGCTCTATAAATATTGTATGTTGATTGCATAATTGCCTCCATTGATTTCCCCTTACGAGCATTGAGCATTGCACTCAGCTGTTCTTTGTTTTTAAAATTTGGGATCACTGTTACTTGAATTTTCAGAAGATATTGATTTGTAGAATTCAAAATCATTAAGGCTACAGATAAATTACCAAGCATTTTCTCTTTTCCAGTGATGTACCAGTCTAGTACAATGCGGGTTTTTCTACTAGGGGTTTAATCCTGACAACTTGGTTCACTTCAGTGTCAATTGTGCTTCAATTCTTTAATAATATTTTGTAAATCACTAGACCAATCATTCTGATTGTTAACCTTGACCGTCTCCCATTCCTGAGAGGAGCTGTTGGTTGCCGTCTTACTTGCATTGATTCCCCCTTTCAAGAATTAAAATTCACAGTGGTTTTTCTTTCCTGTAATTGGTGATGACAGGTACTTGAAATTTAGAAGTATCGATCGATCAGTCTAGTATTTAAAATCATGAAGGCTTTTTATCAGACAAATTACCAAGTAAATTCATAAATGTGAGTTCATTGCGCTTATTTTTTTGTATTGTAGGCTCACCATCAGATTTATTTTTGCTTGCACAATTTAAGTTACATTGAATGGGTTCTATTTGCCATGACAATAACAAAGTTGCTTGGCCAGCAACACTGACACGTGTTTTTTACGACATTCAGATGCCCAGACGACATTACCTATTCAAAAACCGTTCTCTGTATATCTTGTTTCATGCTAGAATAATTTGAAATTGACGTCTAAAATTTATGCTATCCTGTGTAAAGTAGAGCTGGGAATATCAACATGTTTTCATCTGAAAGACCAGTAAACCTTAAAAAAGGAAAGGCTCATTACAGCACACAGTTTACAAGGTTGCCGACTTCATCTATGAGAATCTGTTGATTGGACAAGAAACAAGTGTCCGACTTGTCCGCATTAACGAGTGTCCGTATCCAGCGGGTGTCCTTAAAGCGGTTTCGACTGTAGCAACAACCGCAAATCTGTCTGCTCTCGATCTCGCTAGCCTGAGAAAGCCGACGCCTTTACAGGCTCTTGTTTCTCCCGTTTTTTACAACAATTCAGACCTGTAAAAAATTAGACTTCTGTTTAAGCTTACCGAAACGCTGCAGAAAGAAGAGTGTAATGACTTTTTTTTTGGTTTGCAGTTACCACAATAAAAAGTGATACGAAGATGCCATTTGAACGAGTTACATAATTATCTAATTGCCTGAAGTACCTCAAAACTAGCAGGGGTTATAAAGGCAAATCTAGAACCCTGAATATAATTCGTCTTGTCATGCGTTTTCCTTTTTTGTTATGCAGCACTCGTCAAAGTGAATTGCACTGTCCGTTTTTTTGAGGATTTTCTGAATTTTGTGTTTTTTAAAAAGTGAAGCCGGCCAGACTTCTGTAAGCATTCTGCACTTTTCGTCAGGCAATGCTCAAAAGCACTAATTTTTCCGGCTGAAAAGTCTCCAGAAAAGTTTTCCGGATCCTCACTAGGCACCCGAGAATTATCAGATTTAAAATCACGTGCTCATTTTCGGGCCCGAAAAATCGGTGCGTTTAAGAGAAACACATGAAGACGTTTACAGGAAATTTTCGGAAGACTTTTTGGGTGAGAAAAAAAGTTTTCCGGGGACTTTCACGAAACGCACGCAAGCTTCCCCGTAGCCGTATCTTTTGCATTTCGAGCAACAAACCAAAAACCCTGACTGTCACTCCTAACTGGTCAGCAGGACGCGCTGAGTGCTTTTGACCGTAACGTTGTATTACTTTCTATGCCTGCCGGCGTTTTCGGTTAGATGTGCTGAGCCGTCCTTTTCTCCAGTACCAGTGCTGCATGTACAAGTACGCCGTATATGATAGAGATTTTGGCTTGACGACTTTTTCACGATTTTGAACTTCATGACGATTTGTGACAGCGGAAAAAAGAGATTTGAGTTATACTTTGTTTTTTTTTGACCTAGTGTAGTATTTGTTCAGGCTCTGTAACCTTTATTCGTACTTTGGTCCATTGCGGTCTGCGGTTGATTTGTTGCCCAAGTAACAACGTGAAAACAATCCAACACTTAAGATATTGAGCATTAATAACGGCTTAATTATCAATTAATCATAAAGATTTTAAGTGGACTGTCGCCACTGTTTTTACGAAACTTTTTTGAACGACCTCATAGACTAAAATAATGAATCCGGGAATTGAGTACATTTCCCCAGTTCACCCCATTTTTCATTGAAGCTGGTCTCCCAAAAACAATCTAAGCCAACACTGCTCAACAAAACCAAGTCCTACAACCACCAGTTCAACTGCTTGCTGACTAGGAACATTATCAACAGAGTGGATCATTGCTTGCATACAAACTGCACAAACAAACTGCATAAGAGTGAAAAAACACACCAAACTTTACAACAACTCCACCCCCCTAAAATTTAACCAGGCTACCCCAAATGCAAACCAGATGATAGCCCTGTGTCTGTGCAATAACGTGACACCCAGCCAGACACAACCCCTCTTTAATCTGAGGGAGACATTGAGCTTTGAAAGACAGGGGTAAGCCCCAGTACCAAAACGTACCAAATCTGCACTCTAGCACAAAAGCATAGTCTTTACAACAACCCCACCCCCTGGATTTTAAACAGACTACCCCAAATGCATACCACATGATAGCCCTGTGTCTGTGCAACAACATGACACCCAGCCAGACACAACCCCTCCTAATTTGAGGGAGACATTGAGCTTTGAAAGACCTGGGTAATCCCAGGTACAAAAACTCAGCAAATCTGCACTTTACAGAAGGCATAGTCTTTACAACAACCCCATCCCCCTGGAATTTAACTAGGCTACCCCAAATGCATATCAGATGATAGCCCTATGTCTGTGCAACAACATGACACTTAGTTCGACGGAAGCCTTTCTCAAAAAAATATTAGCTGGCCCAACGGGGGCAACAGCCCGGTCCTACGGGCAGTGCTGTTACCCCCGTTGTGCATGTTTTCTGAAATTTCCACTGATTTCTCTCAATTCCAGGAAGTTATTTGGAGCCCATGGTTAAGAGCTGAGGGTGGTTAGTCCTGAAGAGCGAGAGTTTTATTTTTACACTAAAAGTATCAGGGCTTTAAGCAAATTAAATTTTGAAAGATTGGCTGCAATATGCTGGACTTGACTTAAGATTTCAGGCAACCCGGTTTTCAAAACTCCAGGTAGATATTTCCAATTATTGACCTCTCTGCATCTTTAGTGTCAATTTCTAATAACATTTTTTATTTTTTACAGTGAAAGAGGCATTTGGATGGTGAATCCCTAGAGATATATACCTGGTTTTTTGAAAACCGGGCTACTAAAAAAATGTCAGTCTCCCGCACTGATTGGTAATTTAATGGCCCTTGTTACTTGAAAAGTAAAATCTCACCTCAAAAAGAAATTATTGAATACATGAGCTTCCATTTGATAGAATCGTCTGTCTTGAAGGTAACAAAAGTGAAGTTTTCCTCGTTAATCTGGAAAATAAGGCATTTTAAGGGGCAATGTTTAGTGTCGGTGTCACCGATTGCAAAGCCATTTCCCCAGTTCACCCCATTTTTCATTGAAGCTGGTCTCCCAAAAACAATCTAAGCAAACAGTGCTCAACAAAACCAAGTCCTACAACCACCAGTTCAACTGCTTGCTGACTAGGAACATTGTCAACAGAGTGGGTCATTGCTTGCATGCAAACAGCACAAACAAACTGCATACGACTGCAAAAACACACCAAACTTTACAACAACCCCACCCCCCTGAAACTTAACCAGGCTACCCCAAATGCAAACCAGATGATAGCCCTGTGTCTGTGCAATAACATTACATCCAGCCAGACACAACCCCTCTTTAATCTGAGGGAGACATTGAGCTTTGAAATACAGGGGTAAGCCCAGGTACAAAATCTGCACTCTAGCACAAAGCATAGTCTTTACAACAACCCCATCCCCCTGGAATTTAACCAGGCTACCCCAAATGCATACCAGATGATAGCCCTGTGTCTGTGCAACAACATGACACCCAGCCAGAGACAACCCTCCCTTAATTTGAGGGAGCCATTGAGCTTTGAAAGACAGGGGTAAGTCCAGGTACAATCTATTTTTAATGGCGTGACACTGAAAACCAGCAATAAGAATTGTAAGCGACTGCACCTGGCCATATTTGCAATGTCTTGGCGGCAAAAAAGGATTAAAGTGTAGCTTTAACTAGCGAAAGATGTTTTGTCTGGATATTTTTTTGACCAACTAGTTAGATTTTACTAAAACAATTATTCTTCTCGCCCTCATGGCCCTCGCCATTCCTCTCGCCCTCTGAGTCAATAGCCCATTCGGCCTTTGGCCTGATGGGCTATTGACTCAGAGCCCATTCGGGCTCGAGGAATAATTGTTAACTAGTTCCCAGAGTTACTCGGACGCTATGAATTTGCACTCTCTTAATCTTTATCGCGATTATTCCTACCCACTTACTTTGTCAAATGTAGGCGAACCCAACATGCAGGGCTTGAATTCCTAGAGAACTGAGAAAGAGAAAGAAAATTTCATCGTTACTTGTTTACTTTCTCCATGAAAAGTGAAACTAGGGCGATTAAGCATTTTCACGAAGTATTCGTGCAAAAATGCAACGATCCTCAAGGATCTTTGAGGATCTTCAAAGCCCTTGTCAAAATCTTTATAGATCTTCACTAGTCCTATTTAACAATCTATAGCATTACCAAAGATCTTAAAGGATATTTAAGGATCTTCAAAGATCTTGTGACAATCCTCGATCATCAATGTCAATATACTACCCGAACTACAGCAACTACAGTAACTACACAAACTATAGTAAGTACAGCAACTACACCAACTATAGTAACCAAAGCAACTACAGTAACTACAGCAACTACAGTAACTACAGCAACTACACAAACCACAAATACTACACTAACTACACCAACTACACATACTACACAAGCTACAGCAACTACACGAACTACAGCATCTACGGTAACTACACAAACTATAGTAACGACACCAACTAAAGCAACTACAGCAATTACAGCGACTACACCAACTACACTAACTACAGCAACCACACTAACTACAGCAACTACAGATACTACACCAACTACTTCAACTACATTAACTACAGCAACTACATATACTGCAGCAGCTACAGCGACTACAGAAACTACAGACACAAACTATAGTAACTAATGTAGTTGCTGTAGTAGGTGTAGTTGGTGTAGTTGCTGTAGTTGTTGTAGTTGCTGTAGTTACTGTATTTGCTGTAGTTACTATAGATTGTGTAGTTACTGTAGTTGCTGTGGTTCGTGTAGTAGCTGTACTTTGCTGCAGTTACTGTAGTTGGTGTAGTTAGTGTAGTTAATGTAGTTGGTACAGTTAGTGTAGTTGCTGTAGTTGCTGTAGTTTGTGTAGTTGCTGTAGTATTTGCAGTGATTGTGGTTGGTGTAGTTACTGTAGTTTGGCATAGTTGGTGTATTTTGGTGTAGGTTAGTGTATTTTGGTGTAGCTTGTGTATTTGGTGTAGTTTGGTGTAGTTGTTGTAGTTTTTGTCGTTATACAAGATTTATTCTAACGGATAATAACCAAAATTAGGTTGGTTTAATTTTGTGTAGTTGGTGTAGTTTGGTGTAGTTGTGTGTAGTTGGTGTAGTTTGGTGTAGTTTGGTGTAGTAGTTGTAGTTTTGTGTAGCTGGTGTAGTTGCAGGTGTAGTTTGATGTAATTTGGTGTAGTTTGGTGTAGTTGGTGTAAGTTGATGTAGTTTGTTGTAGTTTGGCTTACTTACTGTAGTTGCTGTAGGAAATTAATAGTGGTGACTTGCTAACACCTGTGAAATCTAACGCAACTTTCTCAAGGTTGCTTCTTTGAGAGGCTCGTTACTTTCCCAGACTTTAAAGTAATATACAGAAGAGGTGTTTATTACTGCGATCATCTACCCAACATAATGCAAAAGAAATCTAAAACTAACTTTACCCGTTGAAAGCTTTATAACAAGGTAAAAAAATTATGATAATATTTCAAAATAAGCGAGTTAACAAAGCAACATTATCTCATTAAACAAACAACCTCAACAACACCCTCAACATAAAAAAATTTATATTAAACAGAGAAAGCGCCGGTGACACACACAACAGCTTTTTGGTGTTCACGTAAGTTAAGATTTACGTACCAAACTAAACCAACTACACAAAACTACACCAACTACACCAAACTACACCAAACTACACCAACTACACACAACTACACCAAACTACACTAACCTACACCAACTACACAAAACTACACCAAACTACACCTACTACACCAAACTACTCCAACTACACCAAACTAGACCAACTAGACCAAACTACACCAACTGCACAAAACTACACCTACTACACCAACCTACACCAAACTACACCTTCTACACCAAACTCCACCAAACTACACCAACTACACACAACTACACCAAACCACACCAACTGCACAAAACTACACCAAACTACACCTACTGAACCAAACTACACCAAACTACACCAGCTACATAAAAGTACACTAAACTACACCAAACTACACCTACTAAACCAAACTACACCAGACTACACCTACTACACAAAACTACACCAACTACACCAAATTACACCAACTACAGGTACAACATCAACTACAGCAACTACACTAACTACACCAACAACAGTTACTACACCAACTAAAGCTGCTACAGCAACTACACATATTACACATACTACAACTACTACACCAACTACACCAACTAAAACTGCTACACCAGCTACAGCAAATACACCATTTACAGCAACTACAGCAACTACAGCTACTACATCAACTACACCAACTACACTAAGTACACCAGCTACACCAGCTACAGCAACTACAGCAACTACAGCAACTACAGCTACTACACCAGCTACACCAACTACACTAACTACACCAACTACACCAACTACAGCAACTACACCTACTACAGCAACTACATTAACTACAGCAACTACACATACTACAGCAGCTGATTGACTGCAGCAAGAGTTGTTCGAAAGAGGAAGAGCTGCGGTCGTTTGCGTTGCCTGCAGACAAGTGTCAACAAGGGGAAGCAAAACGTAGTTACCGTGGTTTCGTAACTGTTGTGACAGGGATCATTATCATTGTTATTCTTTAGTTTTGTTTGGGGGAGTACGTGTTTTTATATACTTGTTTTTGTATTGCGTGTTATTGTTTTTCATGTAATAGTTTATTTTGCGATGCTGTACATGAATTATCCTCGGTTTGGAGATTTTGCATTTTCAGCAAGTTTTGTAAGGGAGTATACTGATGTTAGTTACGTTGCTGGAGAAGGTGTGGAGTTAAACTATACATAAGGCATTACCTATTCAAAACCCGTTCTCTGTATATCTCGTTTCATGCTAGAATAATTTGAAATTGACGTCTAAAATTCATCTCACATCCTGTGTAATGTAGCGCTGGGAAAGTCAACATGTTGTCACCTGAAGTTTCAGTAAACCTTAAAAAAGGAAAGGCTCATTACAGCACACAGTTTACAAGGTTGCCGACTTCATCTTTGAGAATCTGTTGATTGCACAAGAAACAAGACAGTGTCCCTTGTCCGCATTATACCATTTTTTTTAGAGTTATTAAAATTACCCCCAGCAAAGTGGCAGCCCACCCTCACAGGTAATAAACGACCGGCCCCTTTAATAGTATCACACTATTGTATTTTTGTTTACAAAAATTCAGAGGCAGCTTACCGACACGTTGCAAAAAGAAGCAAGTAACGACTTCTTTTTTGGTTTGAAATTACTACACTAAAAAGTGATACGAAGATGCCATTTGAACGAGTTACATAATTATCTAATTACTTGAGGTACCTCAAAACTAGCAGGGGTTATAAAAACAAATCTAGAGGCCTGAATATAAGTCGTCTTATCAAGCGTTTTCGTTTTTTGTTTACACCACGTCAAAGTGAATTTCACTCTCCGTCTGTTTGAGAAGGATTTTCCACATTGTGTATTTTTGCACTAATTTTGCTAACTGAAAAGTCTCTCGAAAAGTTTTCGGGATCCTCATTAAGCACCCGATAATTATCGGAGTTAAAATTACGTGCTCATTTTCGGGCCCCAAAAATCGTTGCGTTTTAGAGAAACACATGAAAACGTTTACGGGAAATTTTCGAGAGACTTTTTGGGTGAGAAAGAAAAGTTTTCCGGGGACTTTCGAGAAACGAACGCAAGCTTCCTCGTAGCCGTATCTCTTGCATTTCGAGCAACAAACTAAACTCTGACTGTCATTCCTAACCTGTTAGCAAGACGCGCTGAGTGCTTTTGACCGTAACGTTGTATTGCTTTCTATGCCTGCCGGCGTTTTGGTAGATGTACTGACCGGTACTTTTCTCCCAGCACCAGTGCTGCATGTACAAGTACGCTGTATATGTTAGAGATTTTGGCTTGACGACTTTTTTTTAAGATTTTTAACTCCATGACGATTTGTGACAGCGGAAAAAAGCGATTTGAGTTGTACTTTGTTTTTTTTTTACCTAGTGTGGTATTTGTTCAGGCTCTGTAACCTTTATTCGTACTTTGGTCCATTGCGGTCTGCGGTTGATTTGTTGCCCAAGTAACAACGTGAAAACAATCCAACACTTAATATATTGAGCATTAATAACGGCTTAATTATCAATTAATCGTAAAGATTTTAAGTGGACTGTCGCCGCTGTTTTTACGAAACTTTTTTGAACGACGCCATAGACTAAAATAATGAATCCGGGAAAACAACGAATGCCAAAGAAGCTTCCATCGTTTATTACAGTCCAACCATCTCAGCCTGCAACAGCCCGTACTTCCCTTTAGGCTGTTAGGCAAGCTGGAAGCTTTACATATTTACACGGAAATGAACGAACTTTTCAAATTACTGTTAATTCAGTTAATCAGGATGTTTTCCTTAGCAAGCTGCCGATAACGCACTTTTCTTTCTTCTTTTTCTTTCTTTTTCCCCATATCAGCAGTTGAAACGTGTATTTAAGCATGTACTCTATCTCGCAGAATCTATAATTATAACATTTGATTTCGAAGAGATAAATGTTTTAATTGAGGAACCGTTCAACCTTGCAGGCGAGTGTAAAAAACGATGAAATGTTACAATAAAATGGTTTTCACAGTGACGTCAAGAAATTTTCAAGTCATAATAGCGAGGTTTTTGCGAATTCTTATTTACACTAGGTTGAAGACAAACAAAAAGTAAATCTTTGTACAAATTTCCATTCCCGTAGCATGTTTCGTTTTGAAAATACAGCAACTTAAACTTCCGAGTTTTCATAGCCTGCGAGCAAGCTCTCCTCTTTGGGCGAGCAAAGCGAGTCTCGCGAGAACGACTGTATTAATTCCTGTGTTATCATTCCTAGCTAGTTAGCAGGACGCGCTGAGTGCTTTTGACCGTAACGTTGTATTGCTTTCTATGCCTGCCGGCGTTTTGGTAGATGTACTGACCGGTACTTTTCTCCCAGCACCAGTGCTGCATGTACAAGTACGCTGTATATGTTAGAGATTTTGGCTTGACGACTTTTTTTCAAGATTTTTAACTCCATGACGATTTGTGACAGCCGAAAACAGCGATTTGAGTTATACTTTGTTTTTTTTTTTTACCTAGTGTGGTATGTGTTCAAGCTGTGTAACCTTTATTCGCACTTTGGTCCATTGCGGTATTTACCCGTCTGCGGTTGATTTGTTGCCCAGGTAACAACGTGAAAACAATCCAACACATAAGGTATCGAGCTTTGATAACGGCTTAATTATCATAAAGATTTTAAGTGCACTGTCGCCACTGTTTTTAAGAAACTTTTTGAACGACTGTGAGTGTATAAAGTAACAAAATGAATCGGGCGAAAACAACGGATGCCAAAGAAGCTTCCATCGTTTATTAAAGTCTAACCAGGCTGTTAGGCAAGGTAGAAGTTTTACATATCTACTCGGAAATGAACGAGCTTTCCAAAATAATTGTAATTCAATTGACCAGGATGTTTTTCCTTAGCAAGCTGCCGTTAATCCACTTTCACTCTTCTTTTCCTCCCCCCCCCCCCCCCCCCCCATATCAGCAGTTGAAACGTGGATTTAAGCATCAATAGAAAAGATGAGTGTTTTAAAGTGGTCCGTTCCTATTTATATGCGTGTTGGTTATGTTTTTGATTCGCGTTTTTCAGAATGAAAGATTCAACCGATTTCTACGATTTTTTGCATCCTTAATAAATAATAATGGAACTTTAAGAAAATATCATTTATTTTCTTATAGGTTAAAAATCCCACGACAGATTTTTCCCTAACCTCAGCAAATAAGCCTCAGAGCTCTCTCGTTTTATGTCTGCAAGTTTGAAGGCAATCTTGACCGTAGAAATCGCTCCACAAAACGTTCGTCAAATTTAATGCTAAAATGATAGGCTAACACATTTGTGAACGTAAACGCAAAAATAGCGAAAGAGAGCTGACAAACTACCTCTTAACTGAAACGTTGTTCCTACCCAAAGCATTGATGGAAGAAAATGAGTAATCGGACAACTACGGCGAACACAGTTAGCCCTTTAATACAACCAACTTTCTGCTACATGTGCGTTGAAATTAAATATATTTCTAATTATCCACCTTACTCTGCATTTGTCCGTACATTTTCGACAAAAATATTAAGATAACAAAACACAGCATCTGCAGAAACCGCTTGGCAGTTTTTAGCTTCAAAGGTTCTCGTTCTGAGGCAAAATAAGCCCGATAGTTCGAGAACACACTATGAACTACAATGTTATGAAAATCCCATGAAAATGTCATTAAAAACCCAGGGAAGCATTTTTCAGGGCCTTGAATACGCATATTTCATTTTCATGGTCTATTTTTCAGGCCATGAATTTTCTATGAAAAGTTGACAATGGGTTTCATGGGTCATGAAATTGCCATGAAATATCTGGCACTAGGTTTCATGAGCCATGAAAAGTTGGAGTATTAGAGATTCCATGGGCCATGAAAAATACACTCGTATATTTCAGGGGTCATGAAAAATGAGAAACGATAATTTAGATTTCATGGGTCCTGAATATACCATTAAATATGTGCCATGATGGGCCATGAAACTATATACATTGATTTCATGGGCCATGAAAATTCTAAGAAATCAGTTCCCTGGACAGAATCACACCCTGATATATATGTATTAATGATCTCATGAATGACCCATGAATTTGGAGCCATAAATACTAACATTGCACTAAGGTCCAGCTTTACCATGTACAGACCATGTACAGGTAGTATACTATATACCATGAATGGTTCACTATCCATGACTGTGGTAGCCTTATTCTAATATTTTTTAGAATGTGCAGAAGGAAATTTAAAGCAAAGCACAAGTTCATAAAATTATGGTGCATAAAATTTTTTGATCTACAGTATCCGAGAAAAACAAAAATCGTATTTTACACACTTTTCTTAAATGTTTCCATTAAATTTGAATGCTTGGAAATAATTCGTGCCATTCAAAGTTTTAGCCTTTAAAACTCCAACCTGTGTAGGTGTGGCCCATCTGCTTTGCGCATGCAGCCTTTATTTACTCCAGTCTGACGTGTGGCTCAAAATCTACTTGAGTTAACGTTCACTGACTCAAAAATAATGCTACATGTAATGGTGCTTGTATCTGTCCCCTGGCAATCAAGGATACACATCTAAAAACCAAATGATGTTGGAATCATGTGCTACAGTAAGGGGACGAGAAATGCTTCTGAGGAGAACCAGGATTCTTTTTTCTGTTTTATTTTCTGCACGCCACAGACCACAACTTGCGTCATAACACGGCTCCATGTACAAACTGACTGCTGCCCACATGAATGATTTTTCTGCAAAAGAATGCTGGTATAACCGCTGAATTACACCAAAGTTCATCTCCTGAGATGCTTGACTTGCCCCAGAACAAGGCAAAGAACAGTAGACAAAACTTGGCCTCTTGTTGTGGTGCTCCTTTGAAATGTACAGGTAGCTGTGAGAGTGCTGTTTTGTTTCCAAGGAGTATTGCTCATAGACTGTAGCCTTGGACTGAGGGGCAGCACAGATAGCATTTAACTGTGACTCCGAATACATGCTTCCTTCTGGTCGCCATTGAGAGAATGCTTTTGGGAACATCTTCAGCTTTCCCTGCTTTCTGGCTCGTTCCTTCTCCATGGCATACAGGGTGAGGAGGGACCGGTATTCTGAAACTGCATTTTGATAAATTTTTTCCATTTCTTTAAGGTCACCAATGGAAAGATCAAATGATAAACCCTGGGAGTTGCCTTGAGATGGAATGTGATCATCAAAAAAATTCTCTGCTTCAGGTGGCAGTTGAAAGGGGAGTTTATGTTCCATTGCATCACAGACTTTAGCATAGTGACACCACTCGAAAATCTGACAAGAAAAACAAACAACTTAAGTCCATTTTATTGTTATTTTCATTTTGAAAAATTAAATTCATTTTTACATGTAGTAAGTAGTGTTCCACTGAATATTCCCTTGATATTATTTTATAATAAAATGCTGTGTACAGTAGATCATTTAAGTGCATGTGATGATCAGACCTGATAAGATGATCAGGTGTTGTTCATCCACTGGCATCAAAGGGTAAAATTATTGATCAAGCTTAATTACTGTACAAGGCTGTTCTCTAAGGAAAATTGAAGGGAGCCCAGTGCTCTGAAACTGTAAAATCCAGGGTGCCCAGCATGTGATTTGTATGAAAAATCTGAGATTTTCCAGTCGCCCGAGAGCAAAAGTTAGGCGCCAGGGGCCACTGGGCTCTGCTAGAGCACAGCCCTGCTGTACCTTCCTAGAATAGGTTAGCAACTTGAAATGATAACTTTTGTAATCCGTTGTCTGCAAATTAAAATGGGCTAATAGTACAAATGTCATAATAATCAGTTTAACATGTCTGGGAAGGTACTTCTGGACACACCTGGTATGTTCGCAGAATTGTTGCCTCTGGATGTTTTCTGTTCATTGCCCTCCTGCAAAGCCATGAATTAAAGCCTTCATAAGCAAACATCCAAGTCCCATGTACAGGTCCAAATTTTTGAATCCCTTCTGGAAGGTGATGCAGGATGTGGTTTGTAACAACCTTCAAAAAATCCAAAAACACAGCAATAACTTTAAATGGGCATTGTAGCATCACTTTAAAAAGGTACAACTTGCCTTTGCATGATGATAGGTAACCCTAAAATAATGGTCCACTTTTCCTATAAAACACTAACATTATGGCATTGAAAACAGCTACTGTTGTCTGTTGTTACGAATGGCCATGAAAATGGAGTCAAAATCAGCCTCAATTCTGAAGGCCTTTTTTAAAATTATTATGGTTTGCTCCCTTAATTTCATAATATTGTTTTACAATTTTTACAATTCAGCAGAAGCATTTTTTTTATAGTGAAGGTACTAAAATCATGATTTTAACACAAAATTGTCCTGAACACTTCAAAATCACCGTGATAATGCCCCCTTTAAGAGACAATAAAATAGCTAGACCACCACTGCCAAATTCACTTTAAGTTAACTAATGTCGTCACAGGTATATTCAAATCCCTGATGAATGATGTTCAACCCGCATAAACACCCAACTTCGAGACGGAAGTTAAATTCAACCTGTCGCAAGTGTGGAACCAAGAAAAAGTCTTAGTTTCCAGCAGGAGTAGAACCCATGACACGATAGATTTTAGACACTTGCACTGTAACCTTACCTGTAGAGATAACGGAAAGTCTCTCTCCAACCGTGCCAATGCAACGTTTACTTGCTCTTTCAAATGCTCAATCTTGGCTGCATCTTTAGAGGGGGCACATAAAGCTGCGATTGCATCCGTAAATAATATAATGGTTTTGCGCTGTTCATCACCCAACATGCCTCTGATACAGTATTTTAGGACACCCCGTACTGCAACCTGTAATTTTACAAGATTAAAGAATTAGGATTTCAAGATTGTAAAGATGAGAACTATGAGAACATTAAATTCGAGTACTAGAGATTGTCTAGGCTTATTTTTTTAAAACATTCTCTCCAAGACGTTTTAATTAATTTGAGCAATTCCTCTGCCTCTGACACCATTAGTTCTATTATAGTTTATTTACCATGTGGAGACCATGAAATATACACCTGTAAGTACAGTGATTTTGCACTTAAAACTTCCTAGCTAGAGATAAGCATATTTTTTTCTAAAAATTATGGTTACCTTAAATGCTTTATGATGAACTGTTTGAGACTTAATGTATTATTTTGATATTATTGTTTTTACTTTCTTCTTGCAAAGTTGTTGTGATCATTGATTGACAAAGTTAGACTTGTCAATTTGCAATGAAAGTTTTTTAGTTTGTTGTATTTTGTTTTTCAGTTACAGCTGTAGTTAATTAACTTAGATTTTTATTTCATTTTTTTCCTTTTTTTGAAAATCACCGGTTAATCCAAGGAGGGCTAAGTTGTGATATTGCTTCTAGCTAGATACATATACTTACCTCTTTCCACTCATGAGAGTTCAGCCTTGAGATTCGGGAAAAAATTGGACCAGGGGAGAACGAATCACCAGTTGGAACAATGACTTGTCGTGCTCTCCTGTCTGCTTCTTCGAGCTGCTGTTTTGTCAGGCCAAAAGGAGCAGTGGGTAATGAAAATGACTCTTTTTCACCTCTCTCATTCTTCTTAACCTCCTTTTTGTTTTTGCCGCGTTTGGAACATTTTGAGGAGCTTGGTCCAGTGTCACCAGGGCTACAAGTAGACCTTGGCCAACATTCTGGAAACCTATTTAACTCCATTTCCTGCTTTCGTACAGCCAGAGAATCCTCCGAAGCCTTTCCAGCAAGGCATCTATGAAGATGCTTTACTTGTACTGCTACAGTGTGCATGGCATCCGGCATGGTTTGTTGTACTCGATCGAAACCCGGACATTTTTGTGCAAGCATATACACTCCACGGCATCCAGTTCCACTTGCCACACGACTGCTCTGAGTTTTGTTCTTTGCATTATCGTAAGCTTTGTGGAATGACAGGTCTTGTTGAAACTTCCGATATACTGGTCTACCTCTTAATTCAGCTGAGTGTTGTGGGAAATTATGCAGGTCTTTTCTCAGCTCATGCTCAATTGGTAAGAAACGCCTGTTACCAGCATACACCATTTTAGACAAATGTTTGCAGTACTGCCCTTGGAACATACACCATGCACAGGCTCTGTAAGAACCAGTGCCTGTTAGGGAAAACACTTTGCCAAATCCTTGGTAGTCTAGGACATAGATCAAGATTTCAACTTTCACATTAAAAGGTGCCTTTCTGTATGCATCATACAGTTTACACCCACCCAAATAAATGATCTCATCAATTAACACTTCTAAGTAAGGATCAAGATTTTTAGGTTCAGCTCCTTGTACTTGGCTTGGAATTATTCCCACTAGCAAAAGATTTGCCAAATGGTATCTGACATTTCGTGGGAGATTCAGTTGCCCTAAAACAATGGGCCACATGGAGTAGTTGGTCTTATTCTTACTCCATGGATTGAGGCCATCTAAACACAATGACAGTGCAGTGCCCCGTGGATCACCTTCAAATGTACCATTGGGACTGAACGCTTCTTTCCACCTCGGCGAGTCATGAATGTCATTCATAATTCCACCAGTACTTGAAGTCTGTTTTCCACCCTCATGACTTTGGAGAAGATAAGAAATATCCTTGGTTCCAAAACTTCTGGCTAGTCTAGGACTAAGAGGCAAGTAATGGAAAGTTCTCCTGGGAATCTTACCCGCCTTAAACCGTGATTCGTTGCATTTTGGGCATACCACACTTTGTTTGTACTCGCCTCTGAACAGTATGCAGTCATTGGGGCAAACATGGAATATGATTTCTGGATCAAGATATGGTTTGATAATCTTGTAGGCATCTCGATAGCATGTTGGGAGCAAATTTCCCTCTGGAAGAATTGAGTGCCATATTTGTAAGTTCTTAGAAAAGGCTTCCTTGCTGATGGAGGGATGTGAAGAGAACCAGTCAAACAGGTGAACCAGGGTCTCAAACAAAGTGCATGTCAAACTACTATGAAGGAGAGGACTATTAGCGACAGCTTCACGCAAATCATGTGTTTCCTGTGAGAAAGAGGCTTCATTTATGTCATGAATATCTGATATTACACCATCACCAGCATCCTGTTAAGTGAAAAAAAAAATTAAATCCATGTAAATCATAATACATAAATATATTTTTGAGTTCCAGTTAAAGCCAATAACAGGGCTGTCAATAAGGGGAATAACAAGCTACAACTGAGTACATGTATGCTGTCATACATGTACATTTTTGACTTTGAGGATTCACTTTTTAGTATAATGTTCACAATGTACTGGATTGATTTGTGTTGGTACAAGAATCTATCCATTATAGTAAATTTAATATAATATATAAACATATCATAAGTCACAGCCACCAACCACCAACTTTATATCAACTCTAGTTGGTTAAAACTGTCAAATGATTCCAAACTTTCAAGCTTTGAGAATCTAATTTCGGGCATTTTATAAATCCCTCCCCTTTAAAAAGCCTTCAAGCACAGTATATCGTACCTCACTTTCTGATTCTGAGCTGCTTTCTTCCGTGTCAAAATCTGATGAGTCAGTTCCATAATCTGCATTTTCAACCACAGCTGGAATAGGATCTACACCCTCTAGAAATTGTTCAATGTCAATCTGCAGCCAAGTAAAACCACAAAGATACATATTATTAGCTGGGCATTTCTACAATTGATATTTTGTTCAGAACAGCCGTTTTACGGAAATTATTCGACATTAGATTCTCATACAGACACTGTAATTTCTCACACGTTTGCCTACTCGTCAAGATGGCGTCGAGAACCTTGACAAGGTCAAGCTACTCATTGGCGAAACGACCGTCGAACGAAAATCAATGACAACAGCTTTTTACCTTGACCTTATCATCATCATCACGGACATCATCGACGTCGTCATCCCAATCTCCGTCAAGGGGAAAAATGCTGGAGCCTTCTTCAACAACATGTTCTTTCTTCTCACACTTCTCACTATCACTGGAATCACTGGCACTGGAATCGCTTTCTTAGACTCTCGATTTCTTAGCTGTTGGCAGTGTTCCGTACAACTTAGCGTGTTGTTTCACCTTGTATCCTGACTGATGCGTTTTACCTTCGCACAGATTGCAAAAACAGAGATGGAGAGATTTTGAAGACATCTCCAGTCAACCACTCAACAAACCATCTTCGATGTCAAGCATATACGTTGTCACTTCGCCGTACGTTTTCTGCGCCGATTATGTTCAATATAAGTTCAAGATTGGATGTCTTACAACATACTCAAAACGCGCATGATCTTTGATTGAAGTCGCTGATACGATGATACGCTTGCTCACTGATTCGCTCACACCATCAAGCCCGTGATGGTTAATGGGAAATTGTCGTATCACATGACGCCCTGGAAGATCGTGGCGGTTTTTTTGGAACTCTTCATGCAGTAAGAGTGAGTTAAGTTCTTGGGCGATTTTGTTCGGTAATTGTCTTTTCGGTTCACTATGGAACGACTTAGAAGTATCTTTTTAGATGTCCAGTTTACAGACAACGACGGCGTGTTTAGTACTCTCCTTGAGGAAGGGGTAAGTGGCGATTATAAAACTCTACTGACGAGACGCAACTCGAGCGAGCGGGCTTTGTGACCATTTTGCTCTGAAAGCGGGACGTAGGCCAGTTGTGCTAAAGCTTTCGTACTTGGTCAATATAATAACAAGCATCTGACTTAAATGTTGTTTTGATCAAAACAGTTTGATGATATGGAGACGCTTAAAGAAGCGAGAGAGGACGACCTTCGTTCCGCCGGCCTCAAAATGGGAGATATCATAAAAATTCGGCGTGTGCTGGCAAATCAGTCCGATCGGGAGGTACTGACAAGCTCGCTATCGCTATCAGGATCATCGGTATCTGAGTTGGAGCCCAAAAACACAGACATGTGTGAGGCTGTATCTTCCACGCCAAAGCCTAAAGAAGTAAGTGTATTTCATCTTAGATATTTCCCGCCTAAAGGATGTTCTAGTTTCCTCTTGTCTCCTGTGGTGACCTCGTGGTATAAAAAAGCTCGTGATCTGAAATGAAACAGCTCTCTTACCTTTCTTTCCTCTTTACGCACATAAGCTTAATCTTATAATAAAGCCTGTTTTGGCATGTTTGAAAAACATACTTGCAAGATTTATTTGAAATCGCTGTTAAATATAAGTTGCAGTGCACAGAAAGTAGAGAACTATACAGGATTCAGCTAGCACGATAAACACAGAAGCTGATTCAGGACCATGCATTTTAACAACCCATTGAACTACGTTTTATGTCAGGGATTAAAGAAGAATGGTCAAGCATCCACTGCCAGTCCACAAGTAACGTGCAGCTACAGCGCTCAGGATTTGCTTTCAAAGTGTGCCCCAGGAACGAAGTGCACAAGGGAACAGCTTTACTTCAGGGTGAATAGTAACCTTAGTACCTGTAGTTCTGTTCAACTGTTCGTCAAATGTTTGCAATTGAGAAGTCTCAATAGAGTTAACATGTACGATGTGGTGTGCGCTCGTCACTTGTGTTGTATTTTCAAATCCGTTTTTGCATTTGTTTTCTTCCCAGTTTTATTGCTGGGCACCCTGGATCTCATGGTTTGGAAGCTTTGAGTTCATTGTAATTTTTCTTAGAGCACAACCTTGTATTTAAGCATCCTTCAACTTGGGAACCATCAGCTTTGCTGAAGGTGTTTACTGGCAGTTTGACGCAATTCCTCGAAAAAAATAATGATGCTAAACTGTTCTAACAAATCTATTATCATTTGAATGGTGTTTAAAAAAAAAAGAAGTGGTGGGATATCATTTTCCCCTGAGCTTGCATCAACTTGGGTGTGTATAATAATGAATTATTACGTGTATTTACATTTTCAGTGTTTTATGTCTTAATGACAATTACAAAAGGTTTCTTTCTTTTTTAGAATTTGCTCCGAGACTGTGCAAAGCAGTCTAAGATCTGGGATAAGGCTTATCCCCTACCTTCCATTCCTGATGGAAAACTGAATAAGTTTTTTGAACTAGTAAGTACTTTACAATGCACTACATGATATCTTACGCTGCAACTACTGTACCAGCTGTACCAAGATAAAGTTGACCAACACCTAAGACTTGTATTGCTCATGATCAATTGCACTGCGAGTAGACAATTGAAATGTCATTGACTTGTTCTGTTCTTGACATTTCATTGGCTATAGAAAAAAAGTTGGAATCAATTGTTTCCGTTCTGCTTTGTTATGGTTAACTTTACGTGGGTGACCCTGGTAACAGTAGTCACACTGTATATTGTAAAAAAAAAAAAAAAACATGAAATTTCAGTACAACTAAACTTCAACTAAACTTTCCTTCGTGATTTGAAAACAGGTTAACGCAGCGGCCCCACAATTAAAGGGCTATAAAAATGAAGTAAAGACACGCCTGGGCCAAGCCCTTCAAAATAAAAGAAAATATCGAAATGATGTGAAAGCTGGAAAGAGAAAGGGACCGAATGGGTAAGTAGTGGATATCCTCTTGTTTACTTGAGGTTGGCCTTCATTCTTGTCTGATTTTCTTCATGCTTGTTTGTTTGGCTGTCTCATTTAATTTTGTTGCTTTTTTTATTTCCTGTGTTTTTACCTGCAGATTACATGTAGATTAGTAATAAATCATGCCTTTTTATGCACCACACATGTCAATGATTAAAAGTGTACATGTGCGTATATTTACCATCTTACGTTTGATTTTTTTTTCAGTAATAAGGATGCAAATACGGATGCAAAAGTGCAATGTAGGAAGTCCATTTCTAAATTTTTAGAAAGAGAGGCTGCATCATCATGCAGTCAAAACAGGTAATGAAAACTTTGGAACTCAAATTGGTTTTCAAAGTGCAGGGAGGTTGTTGCCAAAACTATATGTATAGCTAAGACTTTCAGGAGATAAGCCCTAAGACCCGAAAACTAATACCCTTTATTTTTTTTAAAATTTAGTTTCTTTCTATTTTTGGTTTTAAAATAGCACTGACTGTGATAGCAGCACTGACACAAGTACCAAAATAAGTCCTGATGCACATTCATCAGCATTTTCTCATGGGTAAGTTTTCCTTTCAGCTCAAGTATATACTAGACCACTGGAAATATAAAACACCTAATCTATGAAACAAATATTAGTTTAGTAAATATAACATCACTTTTTTTTTCATTTTCATCCATTTAGAGAAGAAGTCTTTGTGTACAAGACTGCAGAGAAAAAACTAAAATTGGCCAAAGCCATTTTTGTTGGGCCAGATGATGAGTCTGATAAAGCTGGTAATGTTGACGATGACAATGAAATTAGAGCAGTTTTCAATTGAGTGTTGTAAACCAAAACCAAAGTAATTACACTAGCCAATCACAATGAACACAGACAATCCAATATACCAATCAAAACTCTAAGCAACCACATGAAGGTGATGTGAAGCACGGGAAAATGTGCAGTGGCTGATCACTATTGGTTTTGGTTATACTTTGGATTGACTGAGAAAGTGGGGTGAGTTTTTCAAACCAATCAAAAAGCGTAGTAATGCAAAACCAAAGTGAATGCAAATTACTGAAGTGAAAACCACTCTATCATTCAACTGTAGATCAGATTTAAGTCAATACATAGTAGTTACAGTAGCTTGTGAGGATCCAGCATCATGTTGGCTGTGCTGACGTAACAAATGTTAAGGGATCTAATGTCTTGTGTAGATTATGTTGCTGTGTAACAAAGATCAGGTGTGCAAACTGTTAACAAATAACAGATTCCTTGATTATGTCAGCACTTAGTGCTAAAAGTTTTATTCTTTCAAAATTTCCCTTCCTTTTAAGGCATGTACTCGTTGTTACAACTGAATGCAAAATATATCAAAGAAGATGAGGAAATACCATTACCTGCTGAAACAGTTGATGGTGATCTGACTTTAAATGAGGTTCAGGTAATATATTTACAGTGTATTGAATTCATTAAATAATCATTTGGACAAATTAAAGTGAATAGTTCACTTTAAGGTAGTACTGTAAAAAGATGCGCAGTTGTTAGAACCTCCACTTTTTTGATAGGCTCGGGCCTGCTGCATAAAAATGGCACATCATATAAATTAATTGTAAATCAATATCCATTATCATAATATTGCACTTGCTTTCTCAATCTTTGTATCTGACTTGCTTAAGGTGAATGGAGTTTTCACATGGAAAACCATCAAGCTATCTTCAATCTCTAAGAAAGAACCACCAAGAAAGAAGCTAAAGGTGAGGATCAAAAGCTAAAATTTACATTTTTATGACCCCATGGTCAGTGTGCAAACAAAGTAGTGTCCGATAGCCCGGGGGTAGGGGATTTTGCTATGGGGCTAGTGAATTCTGTTTTTAACTGCCCCGACGGGCAAGTGATCTTTTTTGAGGAATTCAAATAACAGAAGAACTGTGAGATCAATTCTGCTCCTCAAAAGCTTTTCGGGCTAGTTGAAATGACGTCTGGGCTAGTAAATGTTTGCTTCTTCTTGCCCGAATGGCAAGCTGTGAAAATGATCTTCTTTGCACCCTGTCCATGGTACTCCTGAAGATGACCAGGTCAGGCTGCTGCTGTCAGCTGCTAGTGCTTTCAGTAAGCATGAGCCCACTATTGAAATAATCTGAATTAGTCAACAATGTAGGAGGAAAAGAACTGCTCCTTGTTTAATTATACAGGTTAATATTTATTATTATCTACTCGTGAAACCAGCTGCCTAGTGACATGTTCATTTACTTAAAATTTTTTTGCAACCCTTAAACATGTAAGGTGTTGTTTTCAAGTTTTAAAATTACCAAGGCCGAAGACTTAATATATGGATGCTTTGCAATTTTCTTTGTTATTTTCTGCCTATTTTAGAGTCAAACGCCGTTGGTCACCATGTCAAAAGGTAATCAAATCAATACACACTTTACACCATGCAATTACCGTCTGTATCAGTATGGATGGAATGTACATGTTTTGACTCCAACATCTCTGTTTAGGATAGGCTTGCAAATCATCTTCATCCCTACCACTCTTTATCTCTTTATCCTTATAAACCTCATAATTACAGAACTGCTCAAAAGTAAGTTAAGGTAGAGTGCGGCCAATTCTGCCATTTTCGCCAAATACACCATTTTCGCCAACATCGCCACTTTCCAAAGGGCCCCTTTGCCATCTCATTTGAATGTTTGTTTACAGTTTGGCAATTTTGGCAATTAAGCACCATTTCCGCCATTTTCGCCAATGCGTGCATTTCTGGACATATCTCGCTCGGACATGTGCATAAATCAAATTTTAAAGGGGCTGTGTCACGCAGTCCAGTTCATTTTGTTTAATTTTGCCAATTACTCGCCCTCAGTTGTTATGGAATTTAAAGTAAGCAAAGAAATTACAGGTAAATGACAAAATCAGAGATCCGAGACAAACAAATATGTCTCCCGAGCATTATTTCTGATGTTGCAAGCAGCAGGGATCAACTTTGAAAAACTGTTGGGCTGAACAGTTTTCAAAAAACCTAATTTCAATCAGTTTCAATCTTCTTCAGTTTTGTCCATCCGTGGCATCTGTTGTTTCTGTTATTTTATTTTAACCTTCCTATAAAGTTTTAAGTGGCTATTTTTATGTTTCTCTTAATTTAACGGGCATTTTGTAATTTCCTAATTTGGCTGAATTTCGTGACACAGCTCCTTTAAGGTAGTTTTTGGAAGTTGAACCATCCCCCTCCTTTAGGCTTTTCGTTTTTGTCAATTTTTTTTTTTGGCTTTTCATTTTGCTATCTTTCTGCTGCAGTTGTTGTTATTCTACCAGGCTTGCTTGCAGGCTCTTTATGGGTTGTTTAGGACATTTCAGGAGTCAATGGGTTAACTATTTTGTATTCTTAAGAAGGCAAATGTGTACAGTTTATGATTTATTATGTAATAACTTATAGAGGTTATCAATTTGATGTTTTACAGGTGAAACAAATGCAAAGGAAGATTGTCTCTTACAGAAAAGTGTTCAAAACCCCTCGTCCTTTGTCAAGGTAGTGACCTAAG
Source organism: Porites cylindrica (assembly GCA_964035525.1). Taxonomy (NCBI): domain Eukaryota; kingdom Metazoa; phylum Cnidaria; class Anthozoa; order Scleractinia; family Poritidae; genus Porites; species Porites cylindrica. The sequence continues at coordinate 29,052,055 of OZ037779.1, forward strand.
TAGCTTTTTTTCCTTCATTGTTCAAAATTATTTTTAGACTCCTCTGGGGTGAGAGAACAGTTCTTCACTATCTATGTATTGAATTGGTAGAGAGACAATTGCAATATAAATTATGTAATTTCTCACTCTTTGATGATTTGCAGGGCTATGATGGAGGTATTTTAAGTGTAGGCCAGTGGGTGGCAGTTGATTATGACAAGAAATTTTATATTGGCAAGATTACTGCAATTGAATTGCTCATACTGGACTCCCAGGAGGAGATGGTCGACATTACATACTTAAGTAAATCAAAGAATGGGAAGTACAAGTGGCCAAAAAGAAAAGACACAGACATAGTTAGTCCAGATTTAATTTTCTGCACTAAACCACGTTTACGTGAGGAGGGATTAGAGTTTTGCCTTGAAAATGAAGGCTTCATTACAAAACAGTTTCAGAACTATAAAAATGACTTAAATGAGTAATTAGTTACATAGATTTACATGGATCCAAAAAGTTTTAAAAAAAGAAAAGTGATTTAACTGTATTTTTTAATTGCGTTATTTTTGTCTTAGAATTGAAGATTTATGAATTGTCTAGAACTCACAAAAATAAAACTTAATACAGTTTGGTGGTTTTTTTAGCAAATTATTTTCAGATAAAATTATCAATACAGGCCACTGTATCGTGCAAAAGCATCACTACTAAAGTACAATGATGTCTGCTTCAAAACATGAAACAAAGTGACGCATTTTTAAGGGTGTATTAAATCACATCTCTATCTTCACATAATTGTTCATGTAATAGGGTAAAAATAATTGATTGAAGCAACTGCACATTTATAATACATAATAGATGCTGCAATACAGATACATTCATTATTATCTAGCTGTTACAATTATATTTATTGATGTGTATAAGAGAGAAAAAAACTATATTGATATGACTAGAATAATATTAAATTTTGGAAAAGGTTATTTGAAATTTACATAATATTGTTGTAATTGAATTGGAGTTTGGAGGTTATTTAAAATGTACATGAAATTTGTTTTTTTTAAAGAGTTAGATATAGATTTATATAATGTACTTTCTGTACATTACATTGTATTGTTTTGTTTTTCAATTTTTAATCTCTAGTGATCTTATATTGCCAAATTAAAAAAGCAAGGAAAGATATTTATAACTGTAATATAGACTTACATAAAAATACTACAAGTCAAAAGGTTTAAAAAATGATAATTATTGGACTGCTATATGTGTCACTTAAACATGTACACATGAGTACTTTAGAATGTTATTCTACTTTCAATGCTTTGTCAAGTGGCTTAAATCTAATAAATTTAGGATCAAAGAGGTAGAAAACATGTTGTCTTATTTGGCAGGGGTCTCATTAAGTTTTGAACTAGGCCCCATCAGAAACTGGAAGAGAAGGTGGCTGTACCAAGTTAACTTGCTTGTTGCAGCCTGATTGCTATGGCGAGAGTAACTGGCAATGAAAAGTCAATTGTGAGAAGCCTGTGTGTAACTTCGGAAGATGTTGGTTTGTTTTGAAAACCCTGCTCTGGTGAATGGAAGCAATGTGATAATGAAATGAAGAAACGCATCTATTAACCCCTGTGTTGTCCAATGAATAAATACACTTCAGCAAAAGCATGAACTCACCAATTTGGTAAGTTTTTTCTGTTTGTTTTCTTTTTTCATGACTTTGATTCATTATTATGATTTTCAGTCTATAACAACTACAAGCAATTTATATTATTTTATTTAACAGTGGAGAATAGTTTAAGACTAAATTTTCATGGTAGCCATGTCTTTGTCTTTGCCATGAAAAATAAGCGAGGGCCATAATTCATGGGTAATGAAAATGTCATCAAAAGCCATTTCATTTTTTCATGAGCCATTAATATTCGACCGTTCACGGAAAAATCATGGTTTTTTTATGGGTCATGAATTAAACAACCCCATGAAAAACCCATAAATTCCGACACCATGAAAAAAGAGTTTTTAATTCATGGCTTTTTCATTATCATTAAAAAGCCATGAAACAAAATAAGCGGCCTTCATTATATTTCATGGCATTTTCATGGGATTTTGTTTTTTCATGGGCCATGAAGCGTTGAATTTTAAGGGGTTTTTTCATGCTTTTTTCATGAGATTTTCATGGCATTTCCCCCATGAAAAACCAATGAAAATTCCCCATCAAAATCTCATGAAAAACCTGTGAAAAACATGTAAATTTACCATGAAAAATTTCACTGGATTTTCATGGGTTTTTACCTCGCCATCCAATTTTCAACTGCAATAAAACCCCTCTCGCACGATAATATATTCAAGGTCTCTGACTTTCCCATCACATGCTCACGAGCAGTAAAGGTTCCACCATTATTTATTAAGGATGCAAAAAATCGTAGAAATCGGTTGAATCTTTCATTCTGAAAAACGCGAATCAAAAACATAACCAACACGCATAAAAACAGGAACGGGCCACCTTAATTGACGAACCGTTCAACCTTGCAGGCGAGTGTAATAAACAAGGAAATTTTACAATAGGTCTATATAAAGATACGGTGAATGGTAACGCCCTATACCATGCAAGCCTTAGGTTTTTTATGACACTCATAGCTGACTGCCGTGTTACTGGTGGGTTATAGACCTTTTCACGGTTTATGACGCCATCTTGGCTAGGGGGGCAAACACGAGTAAAATTACAGTGAATGTATGGGATTTTGGCCCACTTGGAACCACTATAACTCCGCTACATTAAGAGGCGGATTTCCAACATTTACCACTACTTTAAATAGTTTTATTGATATCATTCATTCAACAGAAGACGAGGCTATTAAAGAAGGCACGACGTCCGTAAATTCGAATCATAAATCTTCTCACGTGGCTTCGAATTTCACGGTAATTTGCATAATGTTGATTAGAAGGGTTTGTATGAAATCTTAAAAATTCCTTAACGGTGGTTATAACCTGAATCTCTTCTTCTTTGAGTTATACTTTGTTTATTTACAAAAGTTATCTGCCTTTGTCCTTAAAATCATTTCACCAATATATCTCCAGAACCATTCTGGAATAACTCATCAAATTCTTTTGGGAAATTTGCATAAGGACGCTAGTTGCTCAGGCTGACGGATTTGCTGTATTGCTGTCTGCTTTGAATAATTCCAGCAGTGGAACGGTAACAATTTTCTTAGACTTCTTTTTACATCCAAGAGTTTATACGAGAATACAATTTGTTGTTCAGGTCACAAAGAACAAGTGCGGCCGATCAGGGAAGCTGTTTAATAAATGCAGTATCGCAGCAATCACATAGCATTGCTGATTCCGAATGGTAAATGTCTAGCGGATTTGATTCCGAAAGAAAGTGATTTTAACCAACATTGCAGATGAATGTAATAGACAAATGTTAGATTAGTTCTGCATTAGGATGTAGTTTGCCTACGAACCGGTAGTTTCTTAGAAAAATTATGATAGCTTACTGATTGTCGCGCTTCTGGTTTATTCAAAGACCATCAGAAGGCGGTGATACAGTGTTTAAAAAATCAGCTGTAGCACATTTAAACGCCGTACTTTTCATGAGCCGAACCTAATTCGAATTAAGGCCAACCCAGACTATTTAGACCGGCTGAATTGATTCAGACGCCGATCTTAACTCTAGCCGAACCAAATTCAGAAGGAGAACAATTCTCATTTCGTTATTAGAGACCTTTAGCATCAGGTTTTTCATGGGAAACCGCAAACTGGAGTTTACCGTTACGCGTTTAAAGTTTCACGTTGCTAAGATTTCAAATTTTAGCAAGGCGTTCATTTGTTGTTTACTGCCGCCATATTTTTTTTCATCAACTCGAAGTGCATCACTTTTATCGCCCAAAAGACGGATATAAATCATTGATTCGAGTTCAAAAATCCAACAAACACATCGCAGATGGATATTAAAAGCTCTTTCGTGCCTTTAAACGCGAGGCTGTACAATTTTTACTGGCAAAAAACCTTGCCGTAAGTCACTTACCGATGGAAGAGCTTCCTGCCATTCAAGCGTGATCTGCAAACTGCCAACGCGACCATAAGGCCGTGCTCACGTGACATTTTGCGGTTTGTTTCCAAGGAAAAAACTCTCGTCCTAACGCGAACCTAGGATGTTTAAGCCTCACAAATGGTCGGCTAATTCAAGTTAAACAAGTGTTCATATACAAAGTTAGCTACTTATTTGAACCTCAAGCAGTTCGGCTACAACAAGCTTATTCCACGGTCTTGCGATCGCGTTTGCAGCTTGCAGTTCACGTTTGAACGGCACAAAGGGCCTCCAGTGGTAAGTGACTTAAGGTAAGGTTTTTTGCCACTAAAAATTGTACAGCCTCACGTTTAAAGGCACGAAAAAGCTCTTTATATCTATCTGCGATGTGTTTGTTGGATTTTTGAACTCGAATCAATGATTTATTCCTGTCTTTTGGGCGATAAAAGTGATGCACTTCGAGTTGATGAAAAAAAATATGGCGGCACTAAACAACAAATGAACGCCTTGCCAAAATTTGAAATCTTAGCAATGTGATATGAATTTGGTTCCAGTGTCTCAGACTAATGGTTAAGGCCGAATAACCTTCAAAAATAAGAGGGGTTAACAAATACGATTTAAGAAATAATAAAACCCTGTCATCAGGCTCCAACTTGAATTAGATATCTTAGGCCCGGTTCAGACGCCGTAATGAGCCCAATACATTGAACCTAGTTCATTGAATTTCGGCGTCTGAATCAACTAGTAGCGCCTGTTTCAATTTGGAACGGCTCAGCCGTTCTTTCTGCTTAGCCCGGCCGGGAATTTCGCCTTTGGATCGACTTTGGAACGCCTTTGATTCAGACGCCGAACTTTTCATGCACTGAACCTAATGCAGAAATTCTTGTAACATATTTTGACCGAAATGAGAATTGTTCTCCTGTCTGAATTTGGTTCGGCTAGAATTAAGATCGGCGTCTCAATCAATTCAGCCGGTCTACCTTAATTCAAATTAGGTTCGGCTCATGAAAAGTACGGCGTCTAAATGTGCTACAGCCGATTTTTTAAACACTGTATCACCGCCTTCTGATGGTCTTTGAATAAACCAGAAGCGCGACAATCAGTAAGCTGTCATAACTTCCTAAGAAACTACAGGTTCGTAAGCAAACTACACCCTAATGCAGAACTAATCTAACATTTGTTTATTACACTCATCTGCAATGTTGGTTAAAATCACTTTCTTTCGGAATCAAATCCGCTAGCGGACATTTACCATTCGGAATTAGCAATGCTATGTGATTGCTTCGATACCGCATTTATTAAACAGCTTCCCTGATCGGCCGCACTTGTTCTTTGCGACCTGAACAACAAATTGTATTCTCGTATAAACTCTTGGATGTAAAAAGAAGTCTAAGAAAATTGTTACCGTTCCACTCCTGGAATTATTCAAAGCAGACAGCAACACAGCAAATCCGTCAGATTGAACAACTAGCGCCCTTTATTCAAATTTCCGTAAAGAATTTGATGGATTATTCCAGAATGATTCTGGGACAAGGAGGTAAGTTGGTGAAATGATTTTAAGGATAAAGGCAGATAACCTTTTAAAATCTCTACTTGTACATGCAGCACTGGTACGAGGAAAGTAACGCTCAGCACATCTAACAAAACGCCAGCAGGAATAGAAAACAATATAACGTTTCGGTCAAAAGCACTCAGCGCGTCCTACTAATTAGTTAGGAATGCAAATCAGAGTTTAGTTTGTTCGGAATAACCAAAAGTGACTAAAACTGCGGAAAGCTTACAGAAGTCAGGGTTCACTTTTGTTAAAAACACACAAATGCTAGAGACATTTACCCTTTCGAAATCAGCATTTATTAAACAGCTCCCCTGTTCGGTCGCACTTTTTCTTTGCGACCTGAATAACAAATTGTATTCTCGTGTAAATTCTTGGATGTAAAAAGAAGCCTAAGAAAATTGTTACCGTTCCACTGCTGGAATTATTCAAAGCAGACAGCAACACAGCAAATCCGTCAGCCTGAACAACTAGCGTCCTTATGCAAATTTCCGTAAAGAATTTGATGCATAACACCGCAGTTAGCTATTATTTTCATAAAAAAACTGAAGGCTTGCATGGTATAGGGTGTTACCATTCACCATATCTTGATACAGACCTACAGATCGTTTTCACTGTCACGCAACAAAAAAATAAATTGGAAACCGTCCAGTAAAAGAAGGCTAGAAAAGGAAATGTTATAAAAGACTAATACTAGTAGTAATCAAAGATTAATAAGTGCGTTCGAAGTTCAATGAATTTAGCTAAAATCATACAAAAACAGAGGAGGAAATTAGTTGAGAGATTAAATGAGAAAGACGAAGTATTTAAAGAGCAACATGAACAATAGCAACTTTAATAGTGAAACCCAAATATGTAACCAAAGATGTTTATCTACTTAGTTACAATGTAGTTTAGATACTGATTGTGGGAGACTAACTTTTGTAACAGTAACATGAATGATAGTAACTTGAATAGTTACAAGGGATTGGTTAGTTGCAAGGGAAAATGTAACAAAACATGTTAGTCTACTCAGTATCTTGAAAAACTGAAAATGATAGAGTAGATTTTATAACAACAACATGAGGCTATGATGAAGTTCAAAATGCTATGAAAATTAGATTTTTCCATGTCTAAACGTTTCGTGTCTGTGTGTCATAGCATTGTTTAACAATTTTTCTTAACTTAACAGTAACCTGGATGATACTAACTCGATTAGTCACAAGGTAAAATGCAATAATTAAAACATGTCAATCTACTCATTTACAATGTAGTTCAGATACTAAATGAGTGAGACTAATTTTTGTAACGGTAACATGAATAATAGTAAATTAAATAGTTTCAAGAAAGTTATGAAGTTGGTAATGATATGAAACTTTTTGCAATGTTTAAAAGTTCTGGTGTTTGCATGTCATACCATAGTTTAACAAAAAAATTTTAATAGTAACATGAATAGTAACTTGAATAGTTGCATGGGATTGGTTAGTTGCAAGAGAAAATGTAAAAAAACATGTCAATCTACTCAGTATCTTGAAAAACTGAAAGAGATAGACTAAATTTTATAACAACAACTGGAACATGAAGCTGTGATGAAGTTCAAAATGCTATGAAACTTAGATTTTTTTCCATGTCTAAATATTTCGTGTTTGTGTGTCATAGCATTGTTTAACTATTTTTCTTATCTTAACAGTAACCAGGGCCGGGTTGTTCAAAGCGCGATTAAGCAAACCCAGGGTTAGCGTCAATTTTTATTCCAGTTAAATTAATAACCAAAAGAGATTTTCTTAAGGATTCTTGCTCTTTAGTTTTATTTTTCGATTTGACTTCATGTGCAGCTTATAATTAGCTTTTGAAATCTTTTTAAACAAAAGAGATTAAATCTTTGATTAAGCTTTAATCGTGGGTTAGCAGTAATCGTCTTTTGAACAACTGGGCCCTGGATGATACTAACTCGATTAGTCACAAGGTAAAATGCAATAATTAAAACATGAGAATCTACTCATTTACAATGTAGTTCAGATACTAAATGAGCGAGACTAATTTTTCTAACAGTAACATGAATAATAGTAAATGGAATAGTTTCAAGAAAGTTTAATATGAAATTCAAAAATTAAGTGCTATAAAAGTTTTTGCGATATCTAAAAGTTTTAGTGTTTGTATCTCATAGCATGAATTATTAGTAACTTAAATAGTTACTAGAGATTGGTTTGTTACAAGGGAAAATGCAACAAAACATGTTAAATGGCAATTTTTTCAATGTCCACAAGTTTTCGCGTTTGCGTGTCAAAGCATACTTTAACTGTGTCTAGGTTTAAGACAGCCTCTGTGATTTCCTCCTCTGTTGTTTCATTTGCAATTAAGTGACAAATTGAAAACAACTTTGGCACTGCTTCTTGATAAACCTGTAGCTGAAGCTTCTGCAGTGGTTGTTTGGAGTTTTGGATATGGATCTTGAGTGTCCACTTTACACTGCAGCTGGTTGCCTTTTGTGTTACTTTGCAGTTATCCCAGACTGCAATTTTTCCCTTGATTGTAACTTTTTTTGAACATGAACAACAACAGTTGTATTTGGTGACACTGCTTATTCCTAGTATTTCTCCAATGGTTTCTGTTGTTGTTGAGATGTCACTGACTTCAGGTAATGTTTGTTTGAAGGGTTCAGCGTCCTTGATGGTGTATAAATTATCTTGTTTTGGTGTGTTCAAGTATCTTTGATTCTGAGATACTTTCATTCTCAAGTTGTTGAAGAAATAGGTGGACTGTGGTGTGACGCTGTCAACATGCTCACCCCAGAAAATAACTTTTATGTAACCAGATGGATCAACTATATAGCCTTCCTGTTTTTTGACAGGAGAATCTTGGATGACTATAGTTTTGGTCGCACTTAGATGTGATATCTTTCCTTTTATTGACACTAGCTGTTGTGGTGCTACTTTTGACAAGGATGCAATTGATGTGACATCATCTTGTGCTTTGTATGGAAAATCAGCTGTTGTTGAAGTGATGGTTGTGTTCCTGTTTATTACTACATCACTTCATCCATACTTATTGCTGATGTTAAAATTTGAAATTTTAACCGGTGATCTTTGTGCGGCCATTGCATCAAGAGTTTCCTTCTTTTCAGTTGCAAAGCATACACTGCCAATGAGATCTTTCTCTGTCTGAAGGTGGCAGTTAAAGTAGCTTGTTGGTCCAGATTTTTTTACTGGTGAGACATTATGCACAAAGCAAGTTATGTCTTGTTTTTCTGTAGGAGGAGGTAAAAAGATATTTAGATTAATGTAATAAATTTGGCATGGATGGGATTACTGCATAAGGTAGCTTGTGTTATTTGAAAAAAACATATGTGTAAATATTAGTCTCCTTGTTTCATGTACTGTAAATCCTCTATTAAGCCCCCAGGGGGCTTATTGTTTTAAGGCGCATTGGGGGGGGGGGGGGGGCTAAATAGAAAGGAAGGGCTTAATAGAAGGGGAAGTGTTAAAATTTAGCAAAACAGGAGCAGTTCACCACTCATTAATTACTGTAATTAAGATTATTTTTAGTACAAATAACAGTGATATTTTGGCCAAAGTTCGCCACCAACATGCAAGAGGTGTGGGAAAAATAAATTGTATCATATAACTACATGAGAACATTAAAGGGTGACAAAAGTGATAGGAAACAGTGTACATCTAATACCTAGATGTTCAAAATAATATGTTTTATTAATGAGAGCATATAGAGCAGGTAAGGTTATAAAATGATTTTAAAACAAGAAGCATTAGTTTAATAGAAGAAAGGAACGTATAACCATAATATTTAAGTATGACCGGGAGATACATACCTGAAGCCATATTAGATCTCTGTCTTGTCTGTTGAAAAAAAAAAAAATAAGGATGTATACAGATGTTTTAGGAGGGTGTTTAAAATACCTTTAAACCCTAGTTAATACAACACTCTGAAACATTACATGGAACTTTGCTTTAAATGTAGTTGGAAAGTGAACTATTTATAACCATAAAAAAAAATCATTTATGTATGCATGTGTTGAAGGCCGTATAATCAATTTATTCTAATTAATCAATTTTGGGTGCTGTACTGTTGTGAGTGACTTTGTTCGCATCACTCAACTTGGGATCAATTTATATTTGCTAGATTATATAGCCTGCTTTCTTCTTCAAGTCTATATTTTAAATTAGTGGATTTCTTAAGACTCTTAAGTCTTTCAAAAGTCATTGGTTCAATAATACAAGATGAAAGTGTTTTCACTCTGCTTATAGCTACATATGAAATGCCTGCAGTAGTTTCAGTCTGACCAATGTCAATCCATGCTTTTGGCAGTGTTAACCCTTGGCTCTTGTGTATTGTGATTGCCCAAGCAAGTTTGAGAGGCAACTGTTGTCTCTCATGTAAACCATCTAGTGTCTGTGAGGTTATTGTTATTGGGCATATAGGCACACATCGTGGAATGCTATCACTGATAGATGGACCTCTATACTCATTAAATTTTACTATGACAGCGACAGGCAAGTCTGGTGGTTGCTGGTTGTTTGCATAAATGAAATCTTCAACCGTTCCAGTTGCACCGTTACAAAGTCCAACATCTATCCATAGGTTCATGGTAAGCATTACATGTGCACCTTTTGCAAGGAAAATGGTCGGTTGTAAACCTGACATGTCATCCGAACTTGCTTTCTTAGCTATATCACTAGAGTGACGTGCAGTGATGCAGGCTATTGGCTGATGAAGTTCTGATAACTGTTCAAAGTTATAATTAGCAACTTCTTCATTGCTGAAATAGAGCCTAGTGGCATCTTGAAACTCATTCACGTTCAATGCTATGGAAGGCTGTCTTGCCAAAAGAAGTTTCCAATCTTGCTCATTAGAATCTCCTGTGCGAAGGCGTATGAGTAAATCTCTAAACTGAGCTTGCTGTTGATTTAAGCCTTGAACCCTCTGGTTTACTGACAGTTTTACAACATTGCCAAACATGTGATAAGCTAAATAGCCTTGTTCACCTGTAGAACTGGAGGGTCTCGAATGATATAATGGCTTATCTGCCACTGGAGGCAATTGAGCTGGGTCACCAACTAATATCATGGATTTACCACCAAATACTTCGTCATTTTTGCCTGTTGCTTGTCGGCAGCGTCTATCAATCCAGCCAAACAATGTTTGTCCTAGCATAGAGTATTCATCAATTAGGATATAACTGATATCTTTCAGCTTGGTTTGTAATGTGACAAGCCCTTGTCCTGTTAATTCTTTGTTATGTCTTGGGCCAACAGGCAATTTTAATAGTGAATGGATTGTACATCCGTTTATGTTAAATGAAGCTTTGCCAGTTGTGGCAGTCACTGCACAAGAGTGTTGGAGCAGGTTTCGGATGGCATTAATGAGGTAACTTTTCCCTGTACCGGCAACTCCAAGTATAATAAGAAGCAATGGATCTTTAGGGCAGGCTTGTTCAGAATGTGCTTTCACCATATTGTAGGCATGTCTTTGCATGTCACTGAATGTATTAACATCAATATTTTGTTGTTGCAAACCAAAGGTAGAATCCAAAGTATCTTTCTTAGTTTTTATCCAGGATGGCATTTCCTGTATTAAGTGATTTGCATACTTAATCTTGTCATTTTGCCAGTCATAATCAGGCTGAGAGGTTTGTTGTGTTATATTATCTTGGTTAACAAAATACCCAGGTATGAGATCTGCTAAATCCATCCACTCTTCACGCTGTGGAAGCTCTTCTGAAGAGTGCTCTATATTTGGTTCCTCTTCTGTGTTATTCTGTACACTTTGTAGTTTTTCATACCAGTCAGGAACATGCTCTTCAGCATATGGTGTTTGTAGAAATTCCTTCCATTTTGTGATGTATATTTCATCAGTGCCTTCCTGACAATCCCAGGCATTGTCTTGTGTAGTATGCCAAGGTTTGTGCTTAAGTAACTGATATTTGCAATAAAGTCCAAAATTTGGACCTTTTGAATTGGAAGAAAATACTGGAAAAACTCTGGGAATCATGTTATGAGGCTGAACTGTTAGTTTGTTGTTGACAAGTTTGTATTTTGTTGCAAAATGAATGAAATTAAGAGCCATTATATCTGGGATGGTTTGAATATATTTTTCCCTTTTAGCGTAAGTATCAAGCAATGAGTCATTGGTTACAGTATCTCCATCATTTGTTATAGTTTTGATTCTACGTGAACCATTTAGACTAATAGGTACCACATTAAATGATGAGCTGACAAGTTTCAGTGACATGAGATGATGCATAGTCTCTTGTGCAGAGAAGTCACGTTGGCCAAGTGACTTCATTATCACTTTTTTTATCAATTTTGTAGGGTTGCTATTGTTGTTGCAATTACGGACAATAGAATTAAATGCAAGTTTCATTACAGGTGACTTTGGTTCACCTTTTGAAGCATATTTTGCAAGGTATTCAACACATGCATGATAATCAATGATCACTTGAATATCACAGTTTGCCCTCCAGCCTTGAAGCTGAAGTCGTTGGTGATTATTGAGTCTGCTATCATTCCTCTTTGTTATGATCTTTGCTTTGTATTGAGTGCTTCCATCTTTTGTATGAATGGGCTCAAACTCTAGTTTTGTATTAACACAAGGTTCAAATGGAAACTTAAATCTACATTTCAGTTCTGTTTCGTTTTGTTTCTTTCTAAGACAATAGTTTGTACTACAGCGAGTGTGCCTTTGTACAGTATTCAACAAATCAACATAATCTTGTTCAGAGTCTTGTAAACTTACAAGGTCCTTGTGACGCTTTTGACAAGGATGAATAGAGGGTTTCACCCATGTGCCATTATCTGGTGGATCTGGATTATATGTAGACAATAACCAATCTACATACTGACAAACTACCTGGGAAGCCTTTTTCCCATCCACTATCTGTTGATTGAGTTCTAGTATATTGACTTGCTCAGCTGTATTAGTGGACATTTCAGCCAAATAGCCTTTTAGAGCTGTTTCTGAGAGTTTACATAAACCTGGATCATTTTTCAGCTTTGCTACACCATGACAATGTATACTACCTCTAGCTTGATATTCAAATCTGTACCAGTGCCACTCAGCATCTAGTGAATTGTATAACCAGTATTCAATAAAACTTTCTAAACGCTGTGTAAAGAACCAGTCTGTAATATGAGGATTGTTAATCACATTCTGCCGTTTGTTGTCAGTTGAATTATTACTGACTGAGTTGCCAAAAATTGCATGAAGTTCAGGCCAATGCATATCAGCAGAGGAGAATGTGAAAAAGAATGTTGGAGCTCCAGCATGGGCTATTATTGCTTTTAAATCTTCTTTAGCTTTGTGCCAATAAGCATTAGAACCAGTAATGTTACTAAGATAGCGTGATATCTTAGATATAAACATACTTGTGTTATTGCTAGTTGCCATTTGCCGCAGCTCTTCAGCAGTCAAATGAGCTTCTCCTGGGTTTTGTTTTAGGAACATGCCTGTCTGTTGCAGAATACGTTTTCTTTGTATCATATTCAATGCCCAGTAACCAAATTTGGGGTGAGTAGCAAAGCGATATACCCATTTGTCATTCTTGTTTTCTCCAAACTTTAAAAGGTGCTTTACTCTTTCTCCGAGTGGTATATCTCGGCGTAATGATGGGTTAGTAGGATCACCCTTACCATCTGGAAATAATGTTGGGAAAGCCATTGTTGCTAAAAAGGGAGTTACATACTCGTTTAATGGTTCACTGCCAACTGTTGGCCAGGGCAAGTGATTAGAATCATTAGACAATTGTTGGCGCACAGCTTCTATTTCTTGCTGCTGACACTCTGGAATAGGCAGAAAACTACTCATTTCAGTACCCTCATTATAAACAATGTCATCTTCATTTTGAGGACCTAAGTCAGGTTCACATGTGGCATCCAAATCTATATTCTCTGTTTCAACCGAGAGAAGACCATGTGGAACACCATGTTCTGGTAAAGAATTTAAAGAATTTTGATTGATGGTTATGTCCTTGTAGTGTGAGTTATTATTAACAAGCCATTGTAGTGCATCAGCTACATTTTGCCTTCGCACTGTCACATCTTTAAAACTGTTCTCTTTACCTTTCATCTTAACAACAATAACAGATAGATCTTTTGGGTATCTAGGCAGAGAATGTGCTAGTTCAGCTATATCCTGAGGCAAATTGATACAGTGGCCTGAATAGCCCCTTTGTCCACCAGGTTTTATGTAAACTCGCATAACAGGAAGTGCACGTGCAATAAGCATTTCTTCTACTTGGGTTAACCCCTGCAGTTGTAAAGGTACTAATGATGGCACCATGTCATTTTCCTTAGAAAACTTTTTTGGTTGTTGTTTATCTCGTATGCACCTCTGACACTGGTAGTGATCAACCTTCCTTGGACTGGATTTCAATGGCCATGCTTCAAAACAGACAGTGCATTGGCAAACTGAATACTGATTGGACTTATGAAAATCGTTCATGTTATTTTGTGCATGTTTTTGTTCGTGAACTGGACCAGCAGAGCTCTCTTTTTGTCCTGCAGAAATTGTTTGAGACCTTTTATAACTGGCTCTCCTATTTGCAAGTCTCTCTTTTCGCTTTTCAACAGTTTCTTCAGACGTTCTTTTTCTATAAGAGTCTTTGTAACTTTTTAGTCTCTCTTTTTGCTTTTCAACAGTTTCTTCAGACACTCTTTTTCTATAAGTGTCTCTCTTATTTTTAAGTCTCTCTTTTCGCTTTTCAGCAGTTTCTTCAGACATTGTTTTTCTATAAGTGCCTCTCTTATCTTCAAGTCTGCTTGCCCTTTCATTAGCTGTTTCTGTATATTTGACTCTTTTCATGTAATTTCTGTGCTTAAGAAGTCTACCATGTCTGTTTTCATTGGTTTCTGATAATTTTCTCTTTATGCATGTGAGTTTGTTTTTATATCTACTGTTTTTGTCAGTCAATGTTGAAACATAATGCAACTCGTTAATATATCCAATAAATATTGTCTTTCGTCCATCCTGATCAGCAACAGGAGTTAAGATTGTACTTTCAGGTGAATTTATATTAGACTGTGTGATATGAATGACACAGTTGTATGCATTGGCCACAGCTTGCATTATGATGTTATCACACCATGTGCCTTGTTTTGACATTTGTTGAATATAGTTATTCCAGTGATCATTAGAAATGCTTTCAATATACAATTCTGGGTAACTCTGTAAATGGCCAATTCCAGCCATACGAATTTCAAGATGCAAGTCAGCAGTCCTATACAGTTGGTGCGAAACTGATTTAAAGAAACAATCCCCAAATCCACCTACATCATGTGGTATAAGTCCTATGAGACGAAGCGTTTCAGTTAAACAATCCCATGGTAAATCATGACTAACAGCATTCTCAGGAGACATACCTCCATTTAATTTTGAATTATCATTATGAGTTTGAGGAAAGCTTTTTCCACCAGAATTCATTAAATCTGCCACACGGATATGTGTTTGTCTACAGTTACATGTAGAATAGTTATCTGTTGTTGTAAATTTTCTTTTCTGTATGTTCATGTAAAAAACAAATTTACTATAATAATGATCATTGGTATACCAGAATTTCCAGGTGTTGTAATTTCTACATAAATTAGTGATAAAAGAACTGTCTGGAAGATGTTGTCTTACAAAAGACTTGATTCTATTCCTAGACTTCGTATTACTTAGTGCCTTTAGAATTATTTTAACAGGAACGCGAGATGGTTCCCTGTCCCTTTTCCTCTGACAATTCACTCTTTTCTTACGAACTTCAACATTTTCAGAAATAGTTACACTATGATTTTCAATTTTCTCAGAAGAATAACTTGTCAAAGCCTTATCATGATCTTGTGAACTACAATCACCACTTATCAGCCCGGTAACCATTTGACTTTTGTCACTTTTCATTTGGCGCAATGGCCATCGAGCAGAATGACTCGGTTTATTTGCTTTGTGACCACAACGGGTCATTTGGCGCAATGGCCACCGAGTACAATGACTCGGTTTGTTTGGTTTGTATTTGTGACCGCTATGGGTCAAAGCACAATGGCTTGGTAGATTTGCTTTGAGACAACTTTGTGTCAGAGTTATCGGTTGATTTGCTTTGTTGTTCGGCAAATTCGAGGACATCAATTCAAAGCAGGAGAGCAGCGAAGGTCTTCGGTTTGTTGTAGTTCGGACAACGCCGACATCGGGCTTTCTACATGCTCTTGGAGTACTAAAAAGTTTCATGGTAAGGCGTTGACAAGTTGAAGCGATGAACTTTTTAAGAAACATCGCATGAAGTTTGAGAAAAATAAATGAACTTACCGAATAATCCAAAGATATCCACGGAGGCGACACGGACGCAAAGATATCCACGGAGGCGACACGGACGCACCAAGAGCTTGCACTCGCACGAGGTATAGTTGCGTGCGCACTCGCACGAGGTATAGTTGCTTGCGCATAAAAATAGTTGTGTGCGCATGTCCACCAGGTGAGCCCGCAATTTCTTTGGCCGGCTATTGGGCTTAAAATTCGTGCGCGCGCTTAATAATTATTCAAAATGGCGCAGATTTTGAACATCGCCCGTCCAAGTAACCAAAAATCTCGAATCTTCACGCCTGGCATGCACAGGTATCCCATCGACCACAGGATCCCCAAAGATTACGAAGCGTTCTCCTAACGTCGAACGCAATAACAACAATTTGTCCAAGCCCCAGGTCTTTGTGGCCCAGAGATTCTGAGTTATTTGCCGAAACGTTTCACGCATAAAAGCTCAGCACATCTAACAAAACGCCAGCAGGCCCATAGAAACAATACAACGTTTCGGTCAAAAGCACTCAGCGCGTCCTGCTAACTAGTTAGGAATGACACAACCTCGTCCCCAGGGTCTTCTCGCTTTCCAATATGGCGGCGGCAGGAGAGAAGACCCTGGCACACAGCAGAAATCACGTGACTGATTTGTCCACGGAGAGTGGAAATTTATTCAAAATGGCGGCCAAGATAAAGACTGAGAGGATCTGGGTACGAGGTCTTGAGACTGGTGAAAAACAAACAAAATGGCGGCAAAGGCAAACTCAAAAGAAGCTGAAAATATGAAAGAATGCACTTACAAGCCACAGGAATACGGTAGAATGATATAGCGATCTTATTTTCTGTTCAATGACCTTCATTTGTTTTAAGCCTGAACGTTCTGTAGCGTACACGGCACTCGATACCGACCTTTTTTCACTGTTTACTTTTTTTGCCCACCCTGAGTGCCAGAGGTTGAGTTTTCTTTTTTCGTGAAAGGGGGAGCTTTTTCTAACCGTGAGCGCAATTTATTTCATCTTAGGAATTTCGAGAACAGACCTCAGAAGACAGGGAATTTTTTGTCATGACGCTCTAAAACCTCTTCCGTTCCGAAATTCAACTAAGCATTAACTTAAGTCGCGGACACTTTAAGCTGATAAGTTATCGTCAGTTTTGTTACAGATCTTCATGAGGTTTTTGACTATTGTTTTTCTGTCTGCACTCATTTGAACTGAACTCTGATATGTAAAAAAACAATTTTTTTTCTCAAAACAAGAACCAGAGAACAGTATTTTGTTAAGACAATTCAAGGAAACTTTGGTTGAAAATTAAACAGTTCCTTTTCAGTTTGGATATTTTGTCACTTGATCTGGTGCAGGTAATAAAATTATTGTCAATCTTCATCTACCTCACAGTTTTTAGACTTTCTTATTGGCTTTGATATCTAACCCTGTTCACAATGCCTCCAGGCAATAGAGTTGGGGGCCTTATTTTATCTAGCAAAGACGCTGATATTAGTTCCCCACACAAAAAAAATGCCAACTGAAAAAGCCCAAGTACAAGAAGGTTGGAGGTCAAGCAGCCGAGGATCAAAAACAAATCCGAACTTCCAGTTGCTGAATAAACCATCCTGAATCGGTCCACACAAAGTTTTACAGTTGTCATTGATTGATACAGTCTTTTATTTATTAGTGAAGAATAAGAAAAGGAGGGAAGGTGGGATGGGGGTTAAAAGAGAGGAGGGCTTATTGTTAAAACTTTCTTCCACTGAAAAGGAGGGCTTATTTGAGAGAGTGGGGCCTTAATAGAGGATTTAATTTGTTGTTATTGTTGTTTTTTTTGCCTCTCAGATGTAAAAAAAAGCATTAACCCCGCTTTAATAGCTACCACAAAGTGAAGAGTGTTTCCATTGGTTGTAATTAAGCAATCCAAAATGTATTCTTCACGTTGAAATAGATTTTTATTTTTAGAGCAAAAACTTTCTTAATCCCTGACTTTGGTTTATTTTACATATTACTTGGGGCTGCACTTTGCCATGACAATTTACAAATTGACTAAAGGCTAGACTCCAAAAAATTTGATAGTCCTATCTGACTCATGTTCACTGTAAAAGTTCCTATCTCATTTGGAGATAATAATCTTTTAAGTCAAACACGCTGTGCATGTCAGATGGGCCCTTTCGTAGTCTAATTGAGACATAACTTGGTAGTGGTGTGCTGATTATCTATCATAATCTATCATTGATCTGAAACCTAAAGCAAAGTGAGTACTGCTTAATATACAAACGTTCAATTGATTGTTGTGGAAAATACACAAAAACATTGTTAACAAATAAGGACATTAATACACCTGTGTGGTTTATATGATGTTTAGTTGGTTTAACTATGTGACAGATAAGCTTCTGCTTGCGGGGTAGGTTTTTGTTTTATTCACTTACAAAAGTATTTTCAGTGTTGAAAGTGGTACACAGGGGTCACAAAACTATTATCTACTATAATTGATTATCAGTTTAATAGTTGGGTTAATCTGATTATTTCTGATGATATGATTATGATACAGACACTATGACTAAGACTAACCAACACCTTAAAGTAGACTTTGGAAGTATTTGAGCCAGCACATCTAACAGCTGCATCCTCACAGCCCAACACCTATACAAGCTAAAAGCCTTGCCTTGTCCCTGTGTGGCATTTTCCCAGGTCTTCTTGGTCAATTCATTTCTGTGACTTATCTTAGGCAAACTGGAGGGAAACTGTTTCACTATATTGCTTGGAGCCACATGACCCGAAAATCATTGGCCATGACTAGGCAACTAAAAGCTCACTATAGTAATGGGGACTCTGGTGCAAAACACTTCAAAAGCCTTGGCATCCCTACATGAAAAATCCTGCGATCAAGATGCTGCAGGCCCCTTCCGCTCTTGTTTATTCAGTGGATAGAGATATATGCACCCGTTGAAGCAGTTTATTTTTTTAAATCCAAATTTTAGAACTGAATTATAGCTGTTTCATAATCATACCCAGCTGGTTTTGGAATACTACAATGCCAGCCACTATTTCACCTGGTCCACAAACCCCCTTTTCAAGCATATGGTGACAAGAACAACATGCAGTGACAAGAACAACATGCACACTTAGCCTACAGTAATTAGAAGCTCAATTAACAGATTTTGGTTTGACAGAAAACGTATTTATCTTAGGATCCCTGTCACCCCATCTAAGGGAATCTGGAATCTGGGGAATTTTTCTCTTGGAAACTGAAATAAAGGTCAAGTACTCTGGATCCCACTTATAATTGGAATCCAGAATCCAAGTTCCACTGACAAAGAATCCAGAATGCAGTATCCATGGAGCAGAATTGAGAATCCAAGACTGTCCGATTTCCTTGCATGAAATAAAAACCCATGAAAATCCAGTGAAATTTTTCATGGTAAATTTACATGTTTTTCACAGGTTTTTCATGAGATTTTGATGGGGAATTTTCATTGGTTTTTCATGGGGGAAATGCCATGAAAATCTCATGAAAAAAGCATGAAAAAACCCCTTAAAATTCAACGCTTCATGGCCCATGAAAAAACAAAATCCCATGAAAATGCCATGAAATATAATGAAGGCCGCTTATTTTGTTTCATGGCTTTTTAATGATAATGAAAAAGCCATGAATTAAAAACTCTTTTTTCATGGTGTCGGAATTTATGGGTTTTTCATGGGGTTGTTTAATTCATGACCCATAAAAAAACCATGATTTTTCCGTGAACGGTCGAATATTAATGGCTCATGAAAAAATGAAATGGCTTTTGATGACATTTTCATTACCCATGAATTATGGCCCTCGCTTATTTTTCATGGCAAAGACAAAGACATGGCTATCATGAAAATTTAGTCTTAAACTATTCTCCACTGTTAAATAAAATAATATAAAATTAATTGCTTGTAGTTGTTATAGACTGAAAATCATAATAATGAATCAAAGTCATGAAAAAAGAAAACAAACAGAAAAAACTTACCAAATTGGTGAGTTCATGCTTTTGCTGAAGTGTATTTATTCATTGGACAACACAGGGGTTAATAGATGCGTTTCTTCATTTCATTATCACATTGCTTCCATTCACCAGAGCAGGGTTTTCAAAACAAACCAACATCTTCCGAAGTTACACACAGGCTTCTCACAATTGACTTTTCATTGCCAGTTACTCTCGCCATAGCAATCAGGCTGCAACAAGCAAGTTAACTTGGTACAGCCACCTTCTCTTCCAGTTTCTGATGGGGCCTAGTTCAAAACTTAATGAGACCCCTGCCAAATAAGACAACATGTTTTCTACCTCTTTGATCCTAAATTTATTAGATTTAAGCCACTTGACAAAGCATTGAAAGTAGAATAACATTCTAAAGTACTCATGTGTACATGTTTAAGTGACACATATAGCAGTCCAATAATTATCATTTTTTAAACCTTTTGACTTGTAGTATTTTTATGTAAGTCTATATTACAGTTATAAATATCTTTCCTTGCTTTTTTAATTTGGCAATATAAGATCACTAGAGATTAAAAATTGAAAAACAAAACAATACAATGTAATGTACAGAAAGTACATTATATAAATCTATATCTAACTCTTTAAAAAAAACAAATTTCATGTACATTTTAAATAACCTCCAAACTCCAATTCAATTACAACAATATTATGTAAATTTCAAATAACCTTTTCCAAAATTTAATATTATTCTAGTCATATCAATATAGTTTTTTTCTCTCTTATACACATCAATAAATATAATTGTAACAGCTAGATAATAATGAATGTATCTGTATTGCAGCATCTATTATGTATTATAAATGTGCAGTTGCTTCAATCAATTATTTTTACCCTATTACATGAACAATTATGTGAAGATAGAGATGTGATTTAATACACCCTTAAAAATGCGTCACTTTGTTTCATGTTTTGAAGCAGACATCATTGTACTTTAGTAGTGATGCTTTTGCACGATACAGTGGCCTGTATTGATAATTTTATCTGAAAATAATTTGCTAAAAAAACCACCAAACTGTATTAAGTTTTATTTTTGTGAGTTCTAGACAATTCATAAATCTTCAATTCTAAGACAACAATAACGCAATTAAAAAATACAGTTAAATCACTTTTCTTTTTTTAAAACTTTTTGGATCCATGTAAATCTATGTAACTAATTACTCATTTAAGTCATTTTTATAGTTCTGAAACTGTTTTGTAATGAAGCCTTCATTTTCAAGGCAAAACTCTAATCCCTCCTCACGTAAACGTGGTTTAGTGCAGAAAATTAAATCTGGACTAACTATGTCTGTGTCTTTTCTTTTTGGCCACTTGTACTTCCCATTCTTTGATTTACTTTATAAGTATGTAATGTCGACCATCTCCTCCTGGGAGTCCAGTATGAGCAATTCAATTGCAGTAATCTTGCCAATATAAAATTTCTTGTCATAATCAACTGCCACCCACTGGCCTACACTTAAAATACCTCCATCATAGCCCTGCAAATCATCAAAGAGTGAGAAATTACATAATTTATATTGCAATTGTCTCTCTACCCATTCAATACATAGATAGTGAAGAACTGTTCTCTCACCCCAGAGGAGTCTAAAAATAATTTTGAACAATGAAGGAAAAAAAGCTACTTAGGTCACTACCTTGACAAAGGAGGAGGGGTTTTGAACACTTTTCTGTAAGAGACAATCTTTCTTTGCATTTGTTTCACCTGTAAAACATCAAATTGATAACCTCTATAAGTTATTACATAATAAATCATAAACTGTACACATTTGCCTTCTTAAGAATACAAAATAGTTAACCCATTGACTCCTGAAATGTCCTAAACAACCCATAAAGAGCCTGCAAGCAAGCCTGGTAGAATAACAACAACTGCAGCAGAAAGATAGCAAAATGAAAAGCCAAAAAAAAAAATTGACAAAAACGAAAAGCCTAAAGGAGGGGGATGGTTCAACTTCCAAAAACTACCCTAAAGGAGCTGTGTCACGAAATTCAGCCAAATTAGGAAATTACAAAATGCCCGTTAAATTAAGAGAAACATAAAAATAGCCACTTAAAACTTTATAGGAAGGTTAAAATAAAATAACAGAAACAACAGATGCCACGGATGGACAAAACTGAAGAAGATTGAAACTGATTGAAATTAGGTTTTTTGAAAACTGTTCAGCCCAACAGTTTTTCAAAGTTGATCCCTGCTGCTTGCAACATCAGAAATAATGCTCGGGAGACATATTTGTTTGTCTCGGATCTCTGATTTTGTCATTTACCTGTAATTTCTTTGCTTACTTTAAATTCCATAACAACTGAGGGCGAGTAATTGGCAAAATTAAACAAAATGAACTGGACTGCGTGACACAGCCCCTTTAAAATTTGATTTATGCACATGTCCGAGCGAGATATGTCCAGAAATGCACGCATTGGCGAAAATGGCGGAAATGGTGCTTAATTGCCAAAATTGCCAAACTGTAAACAAACATTCAAATGAGATGGCAAAGGGGCCCTTTGGAAAGTGGCGATGTTGGCGAAAATGGTGTATTTGGCGAAAATGGCAGAATTGGCCGCACTCTACCTTAACTTACTTTTGAGCAGTTCTGTAATTATGAGGTTTATAAGGATAAAGAGATAAAGAGTGGTAGGGATGAAGATGATTTGCAAGCCTATCCTAAACAGAGATGTTGGAGTCAAAACATGTACATTCCATCCATACTGATACAGACGGTAATTGCATGGTGTAAAGTGTGTATTGATTTGATTACCTTTTGACATGGTGACCAACGGCGTTTGACTCTAAAATAGGCAGAAAATAACAAAGAAAATTGCAAAGCATCCATATATTAAGTCTTCGGCCTTGGTAATTTTAAAACTTGAAAACAACACCTTACATGTTTAAGGGTTGCAAAAAAATTTTAAGTAAATGAACATGTCACTAGGCAGCTGGTTTCACGAGTAGATAATAATAAATATTAACCTGTATAATTAAACAAGGAGCAGTTCTTTTCCTCCTACATTGTTGACTAATTCAGATTATTTCAATAGTGGGCTCATGCTTACTGAAAGCACTAGCAGCTGACAGCAGCAGCCTGACCTGGTCATCTTCAGGAGTACCATGGACAGGGTGCAAAGAAGATCATTTTCACAGCTTGCCATTCGGGCAAGAAGAAGCAAACATTTACTAGCCCAGACGTCATTTCAACTAGCCCGAAAAGCTTTTGAGGAGCAGAATTGATCTCACAGTTCTTCTGTTATTTGAATTCCTCAAAAAAGATCACTTGCCCGTCGGGGCAGTTAAAAACAGAATTCACTAGCCCCATAGCAAAATCCCCTACCCCCGGGCTATCGGACACTACTTTGTTTGCACACTGACCATGGGGTCATAAAAATGTAAATTTTAGCTTTTGATCCTCACCTTTAGCTTCTTTCTTGGTGGTTCTTTCTTAGAGATTGAAGATAGCTTGATGGTTTTCCATGTGAAAACTCCATTCACCTTAAGCAAGTCAGATACAAAGATTGAGAAAGCAAGTGCAATATTATGATAATGGATATTGATTTACAATTAATTTATATGATGTGCCATTTTTATGCAGCAGGCCCGAGCCTATCAAAAAAGTGGAGGTTCTAACAACTGCGCATCTTTTTACAGTACTACCTTAAAGTGAACTATTCACTTTAATTTGTCCAAATGATTATTTAATGAATTCAATACACTGTAAATATATTACCTGAACCTCATTTAAAGTCAGATCACCATCAACTGTTTCAGCAGGTAATGGTATTTCCTCATCTTCTTTGATATATTTTGCATTCAGTTGTAACAACGAGTACATGCCTTAAAAGGAAGGGAAATTTTGAAAGAATAAAACTTTTAGCACTAAGTGCTGACATAATCAAGGAATCTGTTATTTGTTAACAGTTTGCACACCTGATCTTTGTTACACAGCAACATAATCTACACAAGACATTAGATCCCTTAACATTTGTTACGTCAGCACAGCCAACATGATGCTGGATCCTCACAAGCTACTGTAACTACTATGTATTGACTTAAATCTGATCTACAGTTGAATGATAGAGTGGTTTTCACTTCAGTAATTTGCATTCACTTTGGTTTTGCATTACTACGCTTTTTGATTGGTTTGAAAAACTCACCCCACTTTCTCAGTCAATCCAAAGTATAACCAAAACCAATAGTGATCAGCTACTGCACATTTTCCCGTGCTTCACATCACCTTCATGTGGTTGCTTAGAGTTTTGATTGGTTTATTGGATTGTCTGTGTTCATTGTGATTGGCTAGTGTAATTACTTTGGTTTTGGTTTACAACACTCAATTGAAAACTGCTCTAATTTCATTGTCATCGTCAACATTACCAGCTTTATCAGACTCATCATCTGGCCCAACAAAAATGGCTTTGGCCAATTTTAGTTTTTTCTCTGCAGTCTTGTACACAAAGACTTCTTCTCTAAATGGATGAAAATGAAAAAAAAAGTGATGTTATATTTACTAAACTAATATTTGTTTCATAGATTAGGTGTTTTATATTTCCAGTGGTCTAGTATATACTTGAGCTGAAAGGAAAACTTACCCATGAGAAAATGCTGATGAATGTGCATCAGGACTTATTTTGGTACTTGTGTCAGTGCTGCTATCACAGTCAGTGCTATTTTAAAACCAAAAATAGAAAGAAACTAAATTTTAAAAAAAATAAAGGGTATTAGTTTTCGGGTCTTAGGGCTTATCTCCTGAAAGTCTTAGCTATACATATAGTTTTGGCAACAACCTCCCTGCACTTTGAAAACCAATTTGAGTTCCAAAGTTTTCATTACCTGTTTTGACTGCATGATGATGCAGCCTCTTTCTAAAAATTTAGAAATGGACTTCCTACATTGCACTTTTGCATCCGTATTTGCATCCTTATTACTGAAAAAAAAATCAAACGTAAGATGGTAAATATACGCACATGTACACTTTTAATCATTGACATGTGTGGTGCATAAAAAGGCATGATTTATTACTAATCTACATGTAATCTGCAGGTAAAAACACAGGAAATAAAAAAAGCAACAAAATTAAATGAGACAGCCAAACAAACAAGCATGAAGAAAATCAGACAAGAATGAAGGCCAACCTCAAGTAAACAAGAGGATATCCACTACTTACCCATTCGGTCCCTTTCTCTTTCCAGCTTTCACATCATTTCGATATTTTCTTTTATTTTGAAGGGCTTGGCCCAGGCGTGTCTTTACTTCATTTTTATAGCCCTTTAATTGTGGGGCCGCTGCGTTAACCTGTTTTCAAATCACGAAGGAAAGTTTAGTTGAAGTTTAGTTGTACTGAAATTTCATGTTTTTTTTTTTTTTTTACAATATACAGGGTGACTACTGTTACCAGGGTCACCCACGTAAAGTTAACCATAACAAAGCAGAACGGAAACAATTGATTCCAACTTTTTTTCTATAGCCAATGAAATGTCAAGAACAGAACAAGTCAATGAAATTTCAATTGTCTACTCGCAGTGCAATTGATCATGAGCAATACAAGTCTTAGGTGTTGGTCAACTTTATCTTGGTACAGCTGGTACAGTAGTTGCAGCGTAAGATATCATGTAGTGCATTGTAAAGTACTTACTAGTTCAAAAAACTTATTCAGTTTTCCATCAGGAATGGAAGGTAGGGGATAAGCCTTATTTATTTATTTATTTATTTATTTATTATTTTCCCACAATAAAGATTACACAAGCATTACATTATACAAAGATGTGGCGAGGGGACCTCAGAAAACCACAAGGCTTGTACGAGGAGGCCCCCTCGTTACAATAATATTAAGCAATAGAACTATAACAACACACAACAACGGACAGTACAAGACGCATTATCGATATAGTAGAAAATCAAAAACTTTCGTTTTAAACGATTGCAATGTAAAAATCGAAGTGACTGAGTTTGGTAAAGAATTCCAAATTTTAGGGCCTTGGAACAAAATAGAAAATTGTTTGGTGTTAGTTCGGCAGGCATGAGAACGGAAATGCGAGGAACTTCTAGTATTATAATTATGAATATTGCTACTAGTAACAAAAAGGTTCGAAAAAAGCGGTGGCAGTAATTGATGATAATATGAAAACATAAATTGTGCAGTATAGAATGAATTAATGTTGTATATGTCCAAAATCTTTAAACGGAAAAATAATGGTTCAGAGTGCGCGCGAAAATCTGCATTTGTAATAATTCGTACTGCTCGCTTTTGTAGAAGAAAAATTCTATTAAGGTTTGTTACATAAGTGGAGGACCAAACTGTGGTACAATATGTTAAATAAGGGTAAATTAAGGTGTAATAAAGAGACTTTTTTGTTGTTTCAGAAAGAAAGAAACGAGACCTAAACATGACGCCAATAGATTTTGAAATTTTCTTACATATATAAGTAATATGCGGCTTCCACGTTAGATGCTCGTCGATAAAAACCCCTAAAAATTTAACTACCTTTACTTGTTTTAATAAAACCTCATCGTACAAGACAGGATTTATTGGGAAGCCGACTGGTTTTTTCTGGTTTTATCCCAGATCTTAGACTGCTTTGCACAGTCTCGGAGCAAATTCTAAAAAAGAAAGAAACCTTTTGTAATTGTCATTAAGACATAAAACACTGAAAATGTAAATACACGTAATAATTCATTATTATACACACCCAAGTTGATGCAAGCTCAGGGGAAAATGATATCCCACCACTTCTTTTTTTTTTAAACACCATTCAAATGATAATAGATTTGTTAGAACAGTTTAGCATCATTATTTTTTTCGAGGAATTGCGTCAAACTGCCAGTAAACACCTTCAGCAAAGCTGATGGTTCCCAAGTTGAAGGATGCTTAAATACAAGGTTGTGCTCTAAGAAAAATTACAATGAACTCAAAGCTTCCAAACCATGAGATCCAGGGTGCCCAGCAATAAAACTGGGAAGAAAACAAATGCAAAAACGGATTTGAAAATACAACACAAGTGACGAGCGCACACCACATCGTACATGTTAACTCTATTGAGACTTCTCAATTGCAAACATTTGACGAACAGTTGAACAGAACTACAGGTACTAAGGTTACTATTCACCCTGAAGTAAAGCTGTTCCCTTGTGCACTTCGTTCCTGGGGCACACTTTGAAAGCAAATCCTGAGCGCTGTAGCTGCACGTTACTTGTGGACTGGCAGTGGATGCTTGACCATTCTTCTTTAATCCCTGACATAAAACGTAGTTCAATGGGTTGTTAAAATGCATGGTCCTGAATCAGCTTCTGTGTTTATCGTGCTAGCTGAATCCTGTATAGTTCTCTACTTTCTGTGCACTGCAACTTATATTTAACAGCGATTTCAAATAAATCTTGCAAGTATGTTTTTCAAACATGCCAAAACAGGCTTTATTATAAGATTAAGCTTATGTGCGTAAAGAGGAAAGAAAGGTAAGAGAGCTGTTTCATTTCAGATCACGAGCTTTTTTATACCACGAGGTCACCACAGGAGACAAGAGGAAACTAGAACATCCTTTAGGCGGGAAATATCTAAGATGAAATACACTTACTTCTTTAGGCTTTGGCGTGGAAGATACAGCCTCACACATGTCTGTGTTTTTGGGCTCCAACTCAGATACCGATGATCCTGATAGCGATAGCGAGCTTGTCAGTACCTCCCGATCGGACTGATTTGCCAGCACACGCCGAATTTTTATGATATCTCCCATTTTGAGGCCGGCGGAACGAAGGTCGTCCTCTCTCGCTTCTTTAAGCGTCTCCATATCATCAAACTGTTTTGATCAAAACAACATTTAAGTCAGATGCTTGTTATTATATTGACCAAGTACGAAAGCTTTAGCACAACTGGCCTACGTCCCGCTTTCAGAGCAAAATGGTCACAAAGCCCGCTCGCTCGAGTTGCGTCTCGTCAGTAGAGTTTTATAATCGCCACTTACCCCTTCCTCAAGGAGAGTACTAAACACGCCGTCGTTGTCTGTAAACTGGACATCTAAAAAGATACTTCTAAGTCGTTCCATAGTGAACCGAAAAGACAATTACCGAACAAAATCGCCCAAGAACTTAACTCACTCTTACTGCATGAAGAGTTCCAAAAAAACCGCCACGATCTTCCAGGGCGTCATGTGATACGACAATTTCCCATTAACCATCACGGGCTTGATGGTGTGAGCGAATCAGTGAGCAAGCGTATCATCGTATCAGCGACTTCAATCAAAGATCATGCGCGTTTTGAGTATGTTGTAAGACATCCAATCTTGAACTTATATTGAACATAATCGGCGCAGAAAACGTACGGCGAAGTGACAACGTATATGCTTGACATCGAAGATGGTTTGTTGAGTGGTTGACTGGAGATGTCTTCAAAATCTCTCCATCTCTGTTTTTGCAATCTGTGCGAAGGTAAAACGCATCAGTCAGGATACAAGGTGAAACAACACGCTAAGTTGTACGGAACACTGCCAACAGCTAAGAAATCGAGAGTCTAAGAAAGCGATTCCAGTGCCAGTGATTCCAGTGATAGTGAGAAGTGTGAGAAGAAAGAACATGTTGTTGAAGAAGGCTCCAGCATTTTTCCCCTTGACGGAGATTGGGATGACGACGTCGATGATGTCCGTGATGATGATGATAAGGTCAAGGTAAAAAGCTGTTGTCATTGATTTTCGTTCGACGGTCGTTTCGCCAATGAGTAGCTTGACCTTGTCAAGGTTCTCGACGCCATCTTGACGAGTAGGCAAACGTGTGAGAAATTACAGTGTCTGTATGAGAATCTAATGTCGAATAATTTCCGTAAAACGGCTGTTCTGAACAAAATATCAATTGTAGAAATGCCCAGCTAATAATATGTATCTTTGTGGTTTTACTTGGCTGCAGATTGACATTGAACAATTTCTAGAGGGTGTAGATCCTATTCCAGCTGTGGTTGAAAATGCAGATTATGGAACTGACTCATCAGATTTTGACACGGAAGAAAGCAGCTCAGAATCAGAAAGTGAGGTACGATATACTGTGCTTGAAGGCTTTTTAAAGGGGAGGGATTTATAAAATGCCCGAAATTAGATTCTCAAAGCTTGAAAGTTTGGAATCATTTGACAGTTTTAACCAACTAGAGTTGATATAAAGTTGGTGGTTGGTGGCTGTGACTTATGATATGTTTATATATTATATTAAATTTACTATAATGGATAGATTCTTGTACCAACACAAATCAATCCAGTACATTGTGAACATTATACTAAAAAGTGAATCCTCAAAGTCAAAAATGTACATGTATGACAGCATACATGTACTCAGTTGTAGCTTGTTATTCCCCTTATTGACAGCCCTGTTATTGGCTTTAACTGGAACTCAAAAATATATTTATGTATTATGATTTACATGGATTTAATTTTTTTTTTCACTTAACAGGATGCTGGTGATGGTGTAATATCAGATATTCATGACATAAATGAAGCCTCTTTCTCACAGGAAACACATGATTTGCGTGAAGCTGTCGCTAATAGTCCTCTCCTTCATAGTAGTTTGACATGCACTTTGTTTGAGACCCTGGTTCACCTGTTTGACTGGTTCTCTTCACATCCCTCCATCAGCAAGGAAGCCTTTTCTAAGAACTTACAAATATGGCACTCAATTCTTCCAGAGGGAAATTTGCTCCCAACATGCTATCGAGATGCCTACAAGATTATCAAACCATATCTTGATCCAGAAATCATATTCCATGTTTGCCCCAATGACTGCATACTGTTCAGAGGCGAGTACAAACAAAGTGTGGTATGCCCAAAATGCAACGAATCACGGTTTAAGGCGGGTAAGATTCCCAGGAGAACTTTCCATTACTTGCCTCTTAGTCCTAGACTAGCCAGAAGTTTTGGAACCAAGGATATTTCTTATCTTCTCCAAAGTCATGAGGGTGGAAAACAGACTTCAAGTACTGGTGGAATTATGAATGACATTCATGACTCGCCGAGGTGGAAAGAAGCGTTCAGTCCCAATGGTACATTTGAAGGTGATCCACGGGGCACTGCACTGTCATTGTGTTTAGATGGCCTCAATCCATGGAGTAAGAATAAGACCAACTACTCCATGTGGCCCATTGTTTTAGGGCAACTGAATCTCCCACGAAATGTCAGATACCATTTGGCAAATCTTTTGCTAGTGGGAATAATTCCAAGCCAAGTACAAGGAGCTGAACCTAAAAATCTTGATCCTTACTTAGAAGTGTTAATTGATGAGATCATTTATTTGGGTGGGTGTAAACTGTATGATGCATACAGAAAGGCACCTTTTAATGTGAAAGTTGAAATCTTGATCTATGTCCTAGACTACCAAGGATTTGGCAAAGTGTTTTCCCTAACAGGCACTGGTTCTTACAGAGCCTGTGCATGGTGTATGTTCCAAGGGCAGTACTGCAAACATTTGTCTAAAATGGTGTATGCTGGTAACAGGCGTTTCTTACCAATTGAGCATGAGCTGAGAAAAGACCAGCATAATTTCCCACAACACTCAGCTGAATTAAGAGGTAGACCAGTATATCGGAAGTTTCAACAAGACCTGTCATTCCACAAAGCTTACGATAATGCAAAGAACAAAACTCAGAGCAGTCGTGTGGCAAGTGGAACTGGATGCCGTGGAGTGTATATGCTTGCACAAAAATGTCCGGGTTTCGATCGAGTACAACAAACCATGCCGGATGCCATGCACACTGTAGCAGTACAAGTAAAGCATCTTCATAGATGCCTTGCTGGAAAGGCTTCGGAGGATTCTCTGGCTGTACGAAAGCAGGAAATGGAGTTAAATAGGTTTCCAGAATGTTGGCCTAGGTCTAATTGTAGCCCTGGTGACACTGGACCAAGCTCCTCAAAATGTTCCAAACGCGGCAAAAACAAAAAGGAGGTTAAGAAGAATGAGAGAGGTGAAAAAGAGTCATTTTCATTACCCACTGCTCCTTTTGGCCTGACAAAACAGCAGCTCGAAGAAGCAGACAGGAGAGCACGACAAGTCATTGTTCCAACTGGTGATTCGTTCTCCCCTGGTCCAATTTTTTCCCGAATCTCAAGGCTGAACTCTCATGAGTGGAAAGAGGTAAGTATATGTATCTAGCTAGAAGCAATATCACAACTTAGCCCTCCTTGGATTAACCGGTGATTTCCAAAAAAAGGAAAAAAATGAAATAAAAATCTAAGTTAATTAACTACAGCTGTAACTGAAAAACAAAATACAACAAACTAAAAAACTTTCATTGCAAATTGACAAGTCTAACTTTGTCAATCAATGATCACAACAACTTTGCAAGAAGAAAGTAAAAACAATAATATCAAAATAATACATTAAGTCTCAAACAGTTCATCATAAAGCATTTAAGGTAACCATAATTTTTAGAAAAAAATATGCTTATCTCTAGCTAGGAAGTTTTAAGTGCAAAATCACTGTACTTACAGGTGTATATTTCATGGTCTCCACATGGTAAATAAACTATAATAGAACTAATGGTGTCAGAGGCAGAGGAATTGCTCAAATTAATTAAAACGTCTTGGAGAGAATGTTTTAAAAAAATAAGCCTAGACAATCTCTAGTACTCGAATTTAATGTTCTCATAGTTCTCATCTTTACAATCTTGAAATCCTAATTCTTTAATCTTGTAAAATTACAGGTTGCAGTACGGGGTGTCCTAAAATACTGTATCAGAGGCATGTTGGGTGATGAACAGCGCAAAACCATTATATTATTTACGGATGCAATCGCAGCTTTATGTGCCCCCTCTCAAGATGCAGCCAAGATTGAGCATTTGAAAGAGCAAGTAAACGTTGCATTGGCACGGTTGGAGAGGGACTTTCCGTTATCTCTACAGGTAAGGTTACAGTGCAAGTGTCTAAAATCTATCGTGTCATGGGTTCTACTCCTGCTGGAAACTAAGACTTTTTCTTGGTTCCACACTTGCGACAGGTTGAATTTAACTTCCGTCTCGAAGTTGGGTGTTTATGCGGGTTGAACATCATTCATCAGGGATTTGAATATGCCTGTGACGACATTAGTTAACTTAAAGTGAATTTGGCAGTGGTGGTCTAGCTATTTTATTGTCTCTTAAAGGGGGCATTATCACGGTGATTTTGAAGTGTTCAGGACAATTTTGTGTTAAAATCATGATTTTAGTACCTTCACTATAAAAAAAATGCTTCTGCTGAATTGTAAAAATTGTAAAACAATATTATGAAATTAAGGGAGCAAACCATAATAATTTTAAAAAAGGCCTTCAGAATTGAGGCTGATTTTGACTCCATTTTCATGGCCATTCGTAACAACAGACAACAGTAGCTGTTTTCAATGCCATAATGTTAGTGTTTTATAGGAAAAGTGGACCATTATTTTAGGGTTACCTATCATCATGCAAAGGCAAGTTGTACCTTTTTAAAGTGATGCTACAATGCCCATTTAAAGTTATTGCTGTGTTTTTGGATTTTTTGAAGGTTGTTACAAACCACATCCTGCATCACCTTCCAGAAGGGATTCAAAAATTTGGACCTGTACATGGGACTTGGATGTTTGCTTATGAACGCTTTAATTCATGGCTTTGCAGGAGGGCAATGAACAGAAAACATCCAGAGGCAACAATTCTGCGAACATACCAGGTGTGTCCAGAAGTACCTTCCCAGACATGTTAAACTGATTATTATGACATTTGTACTATTAGCCCATTTTAATTTGCAGACAACGGATTACAAAAGTTATCATTTCAAGTTGCTAACCTATTCTAGGAAGGTACAGCAGGGCTGTGCTCTAGCAGAGCCCAGTGGCCCCTGGCGCCTAACTTTTGCTCTCGGGCGACTGGAAAATCTCAGATTTTTCATACAAATCACATGCTGGGCACCCTGGATTTTACAGTTTCAGAGCACTGGGCTCCCTTCAATTTTCCTTAGAGAACAGCCTTGTACAGTAATTAAGCTTGATCAATAATTTTACCCTTTGATGCCAGTGGATGAACAACACCTGATCATCTTATCAGGTCTGATCATCACATGCACTTAAATGATCTACTGTACACAGCATTTTATTATAAAATAATATCAAGGGAATATTCAGTGGAACACTACTTACTACATGTAAAAATGAATTTAATTTTTCAAAATGAAAATAACAATAAAATGGACTTAAGTTGTTTGTTTTTCTTGTCAGATTTTCGAGTGGTGTCACTATGCTAAAGTCTGTGGTGCAATGGAACATAAACTCCCCTTTCAACTACCACCTGAAGCAGAGAATTTTTTTGATGATCACATTCCATCTCAAGGCAACTCCCAGGGTTTATCATTTGATCTTTCCATTGGTGACCTTAAAGAAATGGAAAAAATTTATCAAAATGCAGTTTCAGAATACCGGTCCCTCCTCACCCTGTATGCCATGGAGAAGGAACGAGCCAGAAAGCAGGGAAAGCTGAAGATGTTCCCAAAAGCATTCTCTCAATGGCGACCAGAAGGAAGCATGTATTCGGAGTCACAGTTAAATGCTATCTGTGCTGCCCCTCAGTCCAAGGCTACAGTCTATGAGCAATACTCCTTGGAAACAAAACAGCACTCTCACAGCTACCTGTACATTTCAAAGGAGCACCACAACAAGAGGCCAAGTTTTGTCTACTGTTCTTTGCCTTGTTCTGGGGCAAGTCAAGCATCTCAGGAGATGAACTTTGGTGTAATTCAGCGGTTATACCAGCATTCTTTTGCAGAAAAATCATTCATGTGGGCAGCAGTCAGTTTGTACATGGAGCCGTGTTATGACGCAAGTTGTGGTCTGTGGCGTGCAGAAAATAAAACAGAAAAAAGAATCCTGGTTCTCCTCAGAAGCATTTCTCGTCCCCTTACTGTAGCACATGATTCCAACATCATTTGGTTTTTAGATGTGTATCCTTGATTGCCAGGGGACAGATACAAGCACCATTACATGTAGCATTATTTTTGAGTCAGTGAACGTTAACTCAAGTAGATTTTGAGCCACACGTCAGACTGGAGTAAATAAAGGCTGCATGCGCAAAGCAGATGGGCCACACCTACACAGGTTGGAGTTTTAAAGGCTAAAACTTTGAATGGCACGAATTATTTCCAAGCATTCAAATTTAATGGAAACATTTAAGAAAAGTGTGTAAAATACGATTTTTGTTTTTCTCGGATACTGTAGATCAAAAAATTTTATGCACCATAATTTTATGAACTTGTGCTTTGCTTTAAATTTCCTTCTGCACATTCTAAAAAATATTAGAATAAGGCTACCACAGTCATGGATAGTGAACCATTCATGGTATATAGTATACTACCTGTACATGGTCTGTACATGGTAAAGCTGGACCTTAGTGCAATGTTAGTATTTATGGCTCCAAATTCATGGGTCATTCATGAGATCATTAATACATGTATATCAGGGTGTGATTCTGTCCAGGGAACTGATTTCTTAGAATTTTCATGGCCCATGAAATCAATGTATATAGTTTCATGGCCCATCATGGCACATATTTAATGGTATATTCAGGACCCATGAAATCTAAATTATCGTTTCTCATTTTTCATGACCCCTGAAATATACGAGTGTATTTTTCATGGCCCATGGAATCTCTAATACTCCAACTTTTCATGGCTCATGAAACCTAGTGCCAGATATTTCATGGCAATTTCATGACCCATGAAACCCATTGTCAACTTTTCATAGAAAATTCATGGCCTGAAAAATAGACCATGAAAATGAAATATGCGT
Organism: Porites cylindrica; assembly: GCA_964035525.1. Taxonomy (NCBI): domain Eukaryota; kingdom Metazoa; phylum Cnidaria; class Anthozoa; order Scleractinia; family Poritidae; genus Porites; species Porites cylindrica. The sequence goes on from OZ037779.1 coordinate 29,086,598, forward strand.
ATTCAAGGCCCTGAAAAATGCTTCCCTGGGTTTTTAATGACATTTTCATGGGATTTTCATAACATTGTAGTTCATAGTGTGTTCTCGAACTATCGGGCTTATTTTGCCTCAGAACGAGAACCTTTGAAGCTAAAAACTGCCAAGCGGTTTCTGCAGATGCTGTGTTTTGTTATCTTAATATTTTTGTCGAAAATGTACGGACAAATGCAGAGTAAGGTGGATAATTAGAAATATATTTAATTTCAACGCACATGTAGCAGAAAGTTGGTTGTATTAAAGGGCTAACTGTGTTCGCCGTAGTTGTCCGATTACTCATTTTCTTCCATCAATGCTTTGGGTAGGAACAACGTTTCAGTTAAGAGGTAGTTTGTCAGCTCTCTTTCGCTATTTTTGCGTTTACGTTCACAAATGTGTTAGCCTATCATTTTAGCATTAAATTTGACGAACGTTTTGTGGAGCGATTTCTACGGTCAAGATTGCCTTCAAACTTGCAGACATAAAACGAGAGAGCTCTGAGGCTTATTTGCTGAGGTTAGGGAAAAATCTGTCGTGGGATTTTTAACCTATAAGAAAATAAATGATATTTTCTTAAAGTTCCATGATTATTTATTAAGGATGCAAAAAATCGTAGAAATCGGTTGAATCTTTCATTCTGAAAAACGCGAATCAAAAACATAACCAACACGCATATAAATAGGAACGGACCACTTTAAAACACTCATCTTTTCTATTGATGCTTAAATCCACGTTTCAACTGCTGATATGGTGGGGGGGGGGGGGGGGGGGGAGAGGAAAAGAAGAGTGAAAGTGGATTAACGGCAGCTTGCTAAGGAAAAACATCCTGGTCAATTGAATTACAATTATTTTGGAAAGCTCGTTCATTTCCGAGTAGATATGTAAAACTTCTACCTTGCCTAACAGCCTGGTTAGACTTTAATAAACGATGGAAGCTTCTTTGGCATCCGTTGTTTTCGCCCGATTCATTTTGTTACTTTATACACTCACAGTCGTTCAAAAAGTTTCTTAAAAACAGTGGCGACAGTGCACTTAAAATCTTTATGATAATTAAGCCGTTATCAAAGCTCGATACCTTATGTGTTGGATTGTTTTCACGTTGTTACCTGGGCAACAAATCAACCGCAGACGGGTAAATACCGCAATGGACCAAAGTGCGAATAAAGGTTACACAGCTTGAACACATACCACACTAGGTAAAAAAAAAAAACAAAGTATAACTCAAATCGCTGTTTTCGGCTGTCACAAATCGTCATGGAGTTAAAAATCTTGAAAAAAAGTCGTCAAGCCAAAATCTCTAACATATACAGCGTACTTGTACATGCAGCACTGGTGCTGGGAGAAAGGTGCCGGTCAGTACATCTACCAAAACGCCGGCAGGCATAGAAAGCAATACAACGTTACGGTCAAAAGCACTCAGCGCGTCCTGCTAACTAGCTAGGAATGATAACACAGGAATTAATACAGTCGTTCTCGCGAGACTCGCTTTGCTCGCCCAAAGAGGAGAGCTTGCTCGCAGGCTATGAAAACTCGGAAGTTTAAGTTGCTGTATTTTCAAAACGAAACATGCTACGGGAATGGAAATTTGTACAAAGATTTACTTTTTGTTTGTCTTCAACCTAGTGTAAATAAGAATTCGCAAAAACCTCGCTATTATGACTTGAAAATTTCTTGACGTCACTGTGAAAACCATTTTATTGTAACATTTCATCGTTTTTTACACTCGCCTGCAAGGTTGAACGGTTCCTCAATTAAAACATTTATCTCTTCGAAATCAAATGTTATAATTATAGATTCTGCGAGATAGAGTACATGCTTAAATACACGTTTCAACTGCTGATATGGGGAAAAAGAAAGAAAAAGAAGAAAGAAAAGTGCGTTATCGGCAGCTTGCTAAGGAAAACATCCTGATTAACTGAATTAACAGTAATTTGAAAAGTTCGTTCATTTCCGTGTAAATATGTAAAGCTTCCAGCTTGCCTAACAGCCTAAAGGGAAGTACGGGCTGTTGCAGGCTGAGATGGTTGGACTGTAATAAACGATGGAAGCTTCTTTGGCATTCGTTGTTTTCCCGGATTCATTATTTTAGTCTATGGGGTCGTTCAAAAAAGTTTCGTAAAAACAGCGGCGACAGTCCACTTAAAATCTTTACGATTAATTGATAATTAAGCCGTTATTAATGCTCAATATATTAAGTGTTGGATTGTTTTCACGTTGTTACTTGGGCAACAAATCAACCGCAGACCGCAATGGACCAAAGTACGAATAAAGGTTACAGAGCCTGAACAAATACCACACTAGGTAAAAAAAAAACAAAGTACAACTCAAATCGCTTTTTTCCGCTGTCACAAATCGTCATGGAGTTAAAAATCTTAAAAAAAAGTCGTCAAGCCAAAATCTCTAACATATACAGCGTACTTGTACATGCAGCACTGGTGCTGGGAGAAAAGTACCGGTCAGTACATCTACCAAAACGCCGGCAGGCATAGAAAGCAATACAACGTTACGGTCAAAAGCACTCAGCGCGTCTTGCTAACAGGTTAGGAATGACAGTCAGAGTTTAGTTTGTTGCTCGAAATGCAAGAGATACGGCCACGAGGAAGCTTGCGTTCGTTTCTCGAAAGTCCCCGGAAAACTTTTCTTTCTCACCCAAAAAGTCTCTCGAAAATTTCCCGTAAACGTTTTCATGTGTTTCTCTAAAACGCAACGATTTTTGGGGCCCGAAAATGAGCACGTAATTTTAACTCCGATAATTATCGGGTGCTTAATGAGGATCCCGAAAACTTTTCGAGAGACTTTTCAGTTAGCAAAATTAGTGCAAAAATACACAATGTAGAAAATCCGTCTCAAACAGACGGAGAGTGAAATTCACTTTGACGTGGTGTAAACAAAAAACGAAAACGCTTGATAAGACGACTTATATTCAGGCCTCTAGATTTGTTTTTATAACCCCTGCTAGTTTTGAGGTACCTCAAGTAATTAGATAATTATGTAACTCGTTCAAATGGCATCTTCGTATCACTTTTTAGTGTAGTAATTTCAAACCAAAAAAGAAGTCGTTACTTGCTTCTTTTTGCAACGTGTCGGTAAGCTGCCTCTGAATTTTTGTAAACAAAAATACAATAGTGTGATACTATTAAAGGGGCCGGTCGTTTATTACCTGTGAGGGTGGGCTGCCACTTTGCTGGGGGTAATTTTAATAACTCTAAAAAAAATGGTATAATGCGGACAAGGGACACTGTCTTGTTTCTTGTGCAATCAACAGATTCTCAAAGATGAAGTCGGCAACCTTGTAAACTGTGTGCTGTAATGAGCCTTTCCTTTTTTAAGGTTTACTGAAACTTCAGGTGACAACATGTTGACTTTCCCAGCGCTACATTACACAGGATGTGAGATGAATTTTAGACGTCAATTTCAAATTATTCTAGCATGAAACGAGATATACAGAGAACGGGTTTTGAATAGGTAATGCCTTATGTATAGTTTAACTCCACACCTTCTCCAGCAACGTAACTAACATCAGTATACTCCCTTACAAAACTTGCTGAAAATGCAAAATCTCCAAACCGAGGATAATTCATGTACAGCATCGCAAAATAAACTATTACATGAAAAACAATAACACGCAATACAAAAACAAGTATATAAAAACACGTACTCCCCCAAACAAAACTAAAGAATAACAATGATAATGATCCCTGTCACAACAGTTACGAAACCACGGTAACTACGTTTTGCTTCCCCTTGTTGACACTTGTCTGCAGGCAACGCAAACGACCGCAGCTCTTCCTCTTTCGAACAACTCTTGCTGCAGTCAATCAGCTGCTGTAGTATGTGTAGTTGCTGTAGTTAATGTAGTTGCTGTAGTAGGTGTAGTTGCTGTAGTTGGTGTAGTTGGTGTAGTTAGTGTAGTTGGTGTAGCTGGTGTAGTAGCTGTAGTTGCTGTAGTTGCTGTAGTTGCTGTAGCTGGTGTAGCTGGTGTACTTAGTGTAGTTGGTGTAGTTGATGTAGTAGCTGTAGTTGGTGTAGTTGCTGTAAATGGTGTATTTGCTGTAGCTGGTGTAGCAGTTTTAGTTGGTGTAGTTGGTGTAGTAGTTGTAGTATGTGTAATATGTGTAGTTGCTGTAGCAGCTTTAGTTGGTGTAGTAACTGTTGTTGGTGTAGTTAGTGTAGTTGCTGTAGTTGATGTTGTACCTGTAGTTGGTGTAATTTGGTGTAGTTGGTGTAGTTTTGTGTAGTAGGTGTAGTCTGGTGTAGTTTGGTTTAGTAGGTGTAGTTTGGTGTAGTTTAGTGTACTTTTATGTAGCTGGTGTAGTTTGGTGTAGTTTGGTTCAGTAGGTGTAGTTTGGTGTAGTTTTGTGCAGTTGGTGTGGTTTGGTGTAGTTGTGTGTAGTTGGTGTAGTTTGGTGGAGTTTGGTGTAGAAGGTGTAGTTTGGTGTAGGTTGGTGTAGTAGGTGTAGTTTTGTGCAGTTGGTGTAGTTTGGTCTAGTTGGTCTAGTTTGGTGTAGTTGGAGTAGTTTGGTGTAGTAGGTGTAGTTTGGTGTAGTTTTGTGTAGTTGGTGTAGGTTAGTGTAGTTTGGTGTAGTTGTGTGTAGTTGGTGTAGTTTGGTGTAGTTTGGTGTAGTTGGTGTAGTTTTGTGTAGTTGGTTTAGTTTGGTACGTAAATCTTAACTTACGTGAACACCAAAAAGCTGTTGTGTGTGTCACCGGCGCTTTCTCTGTTTAATATAAATTTTTTTATGTTGAGGGTGTTGTTGAGGTTGTTTGTTTAATGAGATAATGTTGCTTTGTTAACTCGCTTATTTTGAAATATTATCATAATTTTTTTACCTTGTTATAAAGCTTTCAACGGGTAAAGTTAGTTTTAGATTTCTTTTGCATTATGTTGGGTAGATGATCGCAGTAATAAACACCTCTTCTGTATATTACTTTAAAGTCTGGGAAAGTAACGAGCCTCTCAAAGAAGCAACCTTGAGAAAGTTGCGTTAGATTTCACAGGTGTTAGCAAGTCACCACTATTAATTTCCTACAGCAACTACAGTAAGTAAGCCAAACTACAACAAACTACATCAACTTACACCAACTACACCAAACTACACCAAATTACATCAAACTACACCTGCAACTACACCAGCTACACAAAACTACAACTACTACACCAAACTACACCAAACTACACCAACTACACACAACTACACCAAACTACACCAACTACACAAAATTAAACCAACCTAATTTTGGTTATTATCCGTTAGAATAAATCTTGTATAACGACAAAAACTACAACAACTACACCAAACTACACCAAATACACAAGCTACACCAAAATACACTAACCTACACCAAAATACACCAACTATGCCAAACTACAGTAACTACACCAACCACAATCACTGCAAATACTACAGCAACTACACAAACTACAGCAACTACAGCAACTACACTAACTGTACCAACTACATTAACTACACTAACTACACCAACTACAGTAACTGCAGCAAAGTACAGCTACTACACGAACCACAGCAACTACAGTAACTACACAATCTATTGTAACTACAGCAAATACAGTAACTACAGCAACTACAACAACTACAGCAACTACACCAACTACACCTACTACAGCAACTACATTAGTTACTATAGTTTGTGTCTGTAGTTTCTGTAGTCGCTGTAGCTGCTGCAGTATATGTAGTTGCTGTAGTTAATGTAGTTGAAGTAGTTGGTGTAGTATCTGTAGTTGCTGTAGTTAGTGTGGTTGCTGTAGTTAGTGTAGTTGGTGTAGTCGCTGTAATTGCTGTAGTTGCTTTAGTTGGTGTCGTTACTATAGTTTGTGTAGTTACCGTAGATGCTGTAGTTCGTGTAGTTGCTGTAGCTTGTGTAGTATGTGTAGTTGGTGTAGTTAGTGTAGTATTTGTGGTTTGTGTAGTTGCTGTAGTTACTGTAGTTGCTGTAGTTACTGTAGTTGCTTTGGTTACTATAGTTGGTGTAGTTGCTGTACTTACTATAGTTTGTGTAGTTACTGTAGTTGCTGTAGTTCGGGTAGTATATTGACATTGATGATCGAGGATTGTCACAAGATCTTTGAAGATCCTTAAATATCCTTTAAGATCTTTGGTAATGCTATAGATTGTTAAATAGGACTAGTGAAGATCTATAAAGATTTTGACAAGGGCTTTGAAGATCCTCAAAGATCCTTGAGGATCGTTGCATTTTTGCACGAATACTTCGTGAAAATGCTTAATCGCCCTAGTTTCACTTTTCATGGAGAAAGTAAACAAGTAACGATGAAATTTTCTTTCTCTTTCTCAGTTCTCTAGGAATTCAAGCCCTGCATGTTGGGTTCGCCTACATTTGACAAAGTAAGTGGGTAGGAATAATCGCGATAAAGATTAAGAGAGTGCAAATTCATAGCGTCCGAGTAACTCTGGGAACTAGTTAACAATTATTCCTCGAGCCCGAATGGGCTCTGAGTCAATAGCCCATCAGGCCAAAGGCCGAATGGGCTATTGACTCAGAGGGCGAGAGGAATGGCGAGGGCCATGAGGGCGAGAAGAATAATTGTTTTAGTAAAATCTAACTAGTTGGTCAAAAAAATATCCAGACAAAACATCTTTCGCTAGTTAAAGCTACACTTTAATCCTTTTTTGCCGCCAAGACATTGCAAATATGGCCAGGTGCAGTCGCTTACAATTCTTATTGCTGGTTTTCAGTGTCACGCCATTAAAAATAGATTGTACCTGGACTTACCCCTGTCTTTCAAAGCTCAATGGCTCCCTCAAATTAAGGGAGGGTTGTCTCTGGCTGGGTGTCATGTTGTTGCACAGACACAGGGCTATCATCTGGTATGCATTTGGGGTAGCCTGGTTAAATTCCAGGGGGATGGGGTTGTTGTAAAGACTATGCTTTGTGCTAGAGTGCAGATTTTGTACCTGGGCTTACCCCTGTATTTCAAAGCTCAATGTCTCCCTCAGATTAAAGAGGGGTTGTGTCTGGCTGGATGTAATGTTATTGCACAGACACAGGGCTATCATCTGGTTTGCATTTGGGGTAGCCTGGTTAAGTTTCAGGGGGGTGGGGTTGTTGTAAAGTTTGGTGTGTTTTTGCAGTCGTATGCAGTTTGTTTGTGCTGTTTGCATGCAAGCAATGACCCACTCTGTTGACAATGTTCCTAGTCAGCAAGCAGTTGAACTGGTGGTTGTAGGACTTGGTTTTGTTGAGCACTGTTTGCTTAGATTGTTTTTGGGAGACCAGCTTCAATGAAAAATGGGGTGAACTGGGGAAATGGCTTTGCAATCGGTGACACCGACACTAAACATTGCCCCTTAAAATGCCTTATTTTCCAGATTAATGAGGAAAACTTCACTTTTGTTACCTTCAAGACAGACGATTCTATCAAATGGAAGCTCATGTATTCAATAATTTCTTTTTGAGGTGAGATTTTACTTTTCAAGTAACAAGGGCCATTAAATTACCAATCAGTGCGGGAGACTGACATTTTTTTAGTAGCCCGGTTTTCAAAAAACCAGGTATATATCTCCAGGGATTCACCATCCAAATGCCTCTTTCACTGTAAAAAATAAAAAATGTTATTAGAAATTGACACTAAAGATGCAGAGAGGTCAATAATTGGAAATATCTACCTGGAGTTTTGAAAACCGGGTTGCCTGAAATCTTAAGTCAAGTCCAGCATATTGCAGCCAATCTTTCAAAATTTAATTTGCTTAAAGCCCTGATACTTTTAGTGTAAAAATAAAACTCTCGCTCTTCAGGACTAACCACCCTCAGCTCTTAACCATGGGCTCCAAATAACTTCCTGGAATTGAGAGAAATCAGTGGAAATTTCAGAAAACATGCACAACGGGGGTAACAGCACTGCCCGTAGGACCGGGCTGTTTCCCCCGTTGGGCCAGCTAATATTTTTTTGAGAAAGGCTTCCGTCGAACTAAGTGTCATGTTGTTGCACAGACATAGGGCTATCATCTGATATGCATTTGGGGTAGCCTAGTTAAATTCCAGGGGGATGGGGTTGTTGTAAAGACTATGCCTTCTGTAAAGTGCAGATTTGCTGAGTTTTTGTACCTGGGATTACCCAGGTCTTTCAAAGCTCAATGTCTCCCTCAAATTAGGAGGGGTTGTGTCTGGCTGGGTGTCATGTTGTTGCACAGACACAGGGCTATCATGTGGTATGCATTTGGGGTAGTCTGTTTAAAATCCAGGGGGTGGGGTTGTTGTAAAGACTATGCTTTTGTGCTAGAGTGCAGATTTGGTACGTTTTGGTACTGGGGCTTACCCCTGTCTTTCAAAGCTCAATGTCTCCCTCAGATTAAAGAGGGGTTGTGTCTGGCTGGGTGTCACGGTATTGCACAGACACAGGGCTATCATCTGGTTTGCATTTGGGGTAGCCTGGTTAAATTTTAGGGGGGTGGAGTTGTTGTAAAGTTTGGTGTGTTTTTTCACTCTTATGCAGTTTGTTTCTGCAGTTTGTATGCAAGCAATGATCCACTCTGTTGATAATGTTCCTAGTCAGCAAGCAGTTGAACTGGTGGTTGTAGGACTTGGTTTTGTTGAGCAGTGTTGGCTTAGATTGTTTTTGGGAGACCAGCTTCAATGAAAAATGGGGTGAACTGGGGAAATGTACTCAATTCCCGGATTCATTATTTTAGTCTATGAGGTCGTTCAAAAAAGTTTCGTAAAAACAGTGGCGACAGTCCACTTAAAATCTTTATGATTAATTGATAATTAAGCCGTTATTAATGCTCAATATCTTAAGTGTTGGATTGTTTTCACGTTGTTACTTGGGCAACAAATCAACCGCAGACCGCAATGGACCAAAGTACGAATAAAGGTTACAGAGCCTGAACAAATACTACACTAGGTCAAAAAAAAACAAAGTATAACTCAAATCTCTTTTTTCCGCTGTCACAAATCGTCATGAAGTTCAAAATCGTGAAAAAGTCGTCAAGCCAAAATCTCTATCATATACGGCGTACTTGTACATGCAGCACTGGTACTGGAGAAAAGGACGGCTCAGCACATCTAACCGAAAACGCCGGCAGGCATAGAAAGTAATACAACGTTACGGTCAAAAGCACTCAGCGCGTCCTGCTGACCAGTTAGGAGTGACAGTCAGGGTTTTTGGTTTGTTGCTCGAAATGCAAAAGATACGGCTACGGGGAAGCTTGCGTGCGTTTCGTGAAAGTCCCCGGAAAACTTTTTTTCTCACCCAAAAAGTCTTCCGAAAATTTCCTGTAAACGTCTTCATGTGTTTCTCTTAAACGCACCGATTTTTCGGGCCCGAAAATGAGCACGTGATTTTAAATCTGATAATTCTCGGGTGCCTAGTGAGGATCCCGAAAACTTTTCTGGAGACTTTTCAGCCGGAAAAATTAGTGCTTTTGAGCATTGCCTGACGAAAAGTGCAGAATGCTTACAGAAGTCTGGCCGGCTTCACTTTTTAAAAAACACAAAATTCAGAAAATCCTCAAAAAAACGGACAGTGCAATTCACTTTGACGAGTGCTGCATAACAAAAAAGGAAAACGCATGACAAGACGAATTATATTCAGGGTTCTAGATTTGCCTTTATAACCCCTGCTAGTTTTGAGGTACTTCAGGCAATTAGATAATTATGTAACTCGTTCAAATGGCATCTTCGTATCACTTTTTATTGTGGTAACTGCAAACCAAAAAAAAAGTCATTACACTCTTCTTTCTGCAGCGTTTCGGTAAGCTTAAACAGAAGTCTAATTTTTTACAGGTCTGAATTGTTGTAAAAAACGGGAGAAACAAGAGCCTGTAAAGGCGTCGGCTTTCTCAGGCTAGCGAGATCGAGAGCAGACAGATTTGCGGTTGTTGCTACAGTCGAAACCGCTTTAAGGACACCCGCTGGATACGGACACTCGTTAATGCGGACAAGTCGGACACTTGTTTCTTGTCCAATCAACAGATTCTCATAGATGAAGTCGGCAACCTTGTAAACTGTGTGCTGTAATGAGCCTTTCCTTTTTTAAGGTTTACTGGTCTTTCAGATGAAAACATGTTGATATTCCCAGCTCTACTTTACACAGGATAGCATAAATTTTAGACGTCAATTTCAAATTATTCTAGCATGAAACAAGATATACAGAGAACGGTTTTTGAATAGGTAATGTCGTCTGGGCATCTGAATGTCGTAAAAAACACGTGTCAGTGTTGCTGGCCAAGCAACTTTGTTATTGTCATGGCAAATAGAACCCATTCAATGTAACTTAAATTGTGCAAGCAAAAGTAAATCTGATGGTGAGCCTACAATACAAAAAAATAAGCGCAATGAACTCACATTTATGAATTTACTTGGTAATTTGTCTGATAAAAAGCCTTCATGATTTTAAATACTAGACTGATCGATCGATACTTCTAAATTTCAAGTACCTGTCATCACCAATTACAGGAAAGAAAAACCACTGTGAATTTTAATTCTTGAAAGGGGGAATCAATGCAAGTAAGACGGCAACCAACAGCTCCTCTCAGGAATGGGAGACGGTCAAGGTTAACAATCAGAATGATTGGTCTAGTGATTTACAAAATATTATTAAAGAATTGAAGCACAATTGACACTGAAGTGAACCAAGTTGTCAGGATTAAACCCCTAGTAGAAAAACCCGCATTGTACTAGACTGGTACATCACTGGAAAAGAGAAAATGCTTGGTAATTTATCTGTAGCCTTAATGATTTTGAATTCTACAAATCAATATCTTCTGAAAATTCAAGTAACAGTGATCCCAAATTTTAAAAACAAAGAACAGCTGAGTGCAATGCTCAATGCTCGTAAGGGGAAATCAATGGAGGCAATTATGCAATCAACATACAATATTTATAGAGCGCTAATTCCCAATGGTCCAAAAGCGCTTAACATAATAAAAATAACAACAAAATCCTAAACCTACAAAACTACATTGAAAACATCATCATTCTATACGACATCATCATTCCATACGACATCATCATAACAAATTTTAAAAAGCCAAGTCTTAAGCTTAGATTTAAAAGAAGAAAGGGAATTACAAGATCTAAGTTCGAATGGAAGTGCATTCCAAACAGAAGGTGCAGCAATAGTAAAAGACCGGCCACCATAAGTTTTAAGATTAAATTTAGATGCAGAAAGTAAAAATTGATTAGAGGATCTAAGAGGTCTACCAGGTGTATAAGGCTTGATGAGATCAGTGATATAGCTAGGTGCAGCACCATGAAGTGCCTTAAATGTAATTACTGCAATTTTGAAAATTGCATATGCTTTAATGAAACTGCTCACGACAACTGGTGCTTAGATAAAAGCGTTGAGCAAACTGAAAATGACTTCGAACGCGGTTTTGTTAAAAACTGGTTAAACTCCGCTTAAAAAACCGAACCTGAGATTTTCTGTCATTTGAAAAGACACTATTTTGGCAAGACTGCATCAACTCTTTAATCGTAACTGTAACGAAGCGTAAACAAGTAATGAGTTTAAGAATGACCTATAAAAAAGTTTAAGAGTGACCTATAAAAAAAACGTGTATTTTTTTATAAGAAGACCTCGCGGCTACTGTAGCTGTTTCAGGTCTTACATAGGGCAAGGACACACCCTCTACAGTCAAAGACGATCAACTTCAGCAAAGCCTTCGAAAACATATCTATTTCTATCAGAGCTGTAAACATTTGAAACCAAGATATTGACTAAAGACTGGTCGTATCTATGACATCCTCTAAACTTATCTTTCGGAAAGTTGAAGTCGCAGTATAATCTTGCACCGACGGGCGCGATGCAATCTTCTTTGAGCGCACAAGTTACAAGCCATTTCATGATGTGAGTTTGTACTTCAGGTTTGTTAATCACAATCATTGAATTTGCCTCGAACATATCTTTGACTGCATCATTTGTTTTGATGGATATGTACTCCATCATTCCCGGGTGTGTTGCGGCGATTATAGAATGACCAGTTATTCCTACAAATAACATAAATCCGACCTCTGACGAGCCAAACGTTGTAGGACAAGTTATTCCCTTTAAATTTGATCGATGAATCAAACCACATGGCGCCATCAAACTCTCAAGAGCTCTTGGATGGTATGGGAAAAAGGCCATGATTGAATGATTACTGGGTAAGCTAAGAATGATTTATGTTATGATTTACATCGTATAACTAAATAAACAAATGAATCAAATTTGGCAATGTTATGGGGTTCTATTAAAAAAGACAGTACTCTTGTCACCTACCTAAAAAATTTTTGAGGCAAAAATACAGATAATTTACTTATAAGGTAAACTGGCAGGGTTCTTCACCAGATGGAATTACAGATTTCAATGGAAAAAGGAAAACAGTTCTGGAGATTAATTTTCCTTTCATGGGAGGCAAACCAGTTCCTTATCAAAATAATGTCTCCTTTTTTGTGTTTCAACAAAGCTTGTAATCACATCATTCCTCAATTGCTCGTAGTATTACTGCATGATTGTATCTACTTTATATCAGCGGCCGAGTAACATCATAATTGCTGGCATTTTCTGTAATGGAAAACTCTAGCTTTGTTCCAATTCACATGGTTAGTTCTGTAGCCCTCGAATGGTTGCATGATAAGATGTACTGCATGCTCAAACACTCCTTGTGGATCATCAACGCATTTGGTGTGTAACGATTCAGCTTGCGGTAAACGACGTTGAACGTTTTGAGTGAAAAGAGAATAGTTTTGAGTCAAGCTATCTACAGTGGGAAACTTTGCGCTTGTAAAACAGTGGCCACAATAGTTATAATAGAGACGTGGATACTGTAAAGAAGAGAAGGCATGTTTTCATTCTGAAGCGGGATTATAAACTCGACCAAATCGTTGAACGCAACGACGTTGAGACGATTTATTGATCGGAACAAGCAGTCTTGCATGGAAAAACTTTGCCCGTGGTAGGTGACATCTTGGACTGTGATATGGGTGGATAGATTCCAAGGAAGAACTTGTGCTAACCCTTTTCTTTGATAGTGACTTAACATCTTCATCGCGCTGTCAGAGATATTGTAGTCATAAAATGTAAAATATGACGCTCCTAAAAGGTGCGACATTTCCAGAAACTGGACTACATCAGCGACTCGAATATTTCCAAATATTGTAGGAATGCAAATTCAGTAATCTCCCTCGTAAGATGTCTCTTTTCTTGTGATTCCCACGGGTAAAACAACCATACATTTGATAGCTATCGAGATGTTAACAAAATTCGGTATGCCGACCAAATCTTTTTCAAAAAATATAGGACGCCACGAAGAAACTACAGTGTTCGTTGGTGTAATTGATTTCATAATACGAAGTAACAGCTCTTAAAGAGATCGTGGGAGTTGACCCATTTTGGAAACGAAATGAGAGAGGCGGTAGAAGCAAGGCAAAACAATATATTCGGTATCAAAAGAGACAAAAAAATTGTTAAAACATCAAAAACTTCCGAGCCCACATCTTGTGAACTTCGGGAATAGATGGTTATTGCCTTACAAAACCGCTGCGACTTACTGAAAGCTCTGTTTTGCATATGGTGTCGTGCGTTTCGTAGTTTCGTATGCCTAGTTTCACCTAGTATCGCTTTCTACATGTAGGTAACTAAGCACAACTGTAGAGAACTGGCCTCAGTTGATTCGCTTTGGTGTGTGACATGGATTGATACAGCACTTACCACCGTCTTCCAAAGTTGGCGTTATAAAGGTTATCATTACTTTTTAAAAAAAAAATGATGTATCTCGGTCAAAAAATGTAACTACACATGCGAACTTGTAAAGTTTTGAGGCTCACCTAGTTTCGGTTCCATTTTCAACGACCTGCGAGCACGAAGCCTTGCCGCAAGCTTCGATCATCGCAGCCGTTTAGCAACCGGGACTCAATTCATTTCTCAGGGCCTAATCCCCGTTGAACTTTTAGTGTAAGGCCTTATTTGGATAGCTTCTGGCTTGACCTGTGTAAGTTCCAACAATCCACATTGTCTCATCGGAAAAGCGGACCGGACAAGCCGCTCTAGTGGGCTTTTTCATCAACAGCGCGGTTTTATGGGTACGGAAAGGTCGTATAGCGATCCTTGTCGTGTTCTCTAATGACTCTCGTGCATACTGATCTCCCTGTTTTCGCAATGTAGCCTTTGTTGCTCTCACGAGGAATCATTTTTAGAACTTTTAATCCACAAAATAGGTCAACCAAAAAACAATTAGATGATACAAGACTGAAGAAACACTTAATTTCCTATCCTGTCGTGTGGTATTGCGCTTGTGAGGCTTTTGGTGCTGTTTCATTTTCCCAAGGACATCTAGCCCTCGATAATAAAAAAAAAGGTGTGGTTTAGTTGTCAAATCTGGTGTGCTGACCACGATATGCAGTCCAAGGTAATCATAAAAACAATTTTGATTACGATAAATAAATAGTTATCTCTAACTAATAATAGCAGTAAAAGAATGTTAAGGTCATACTATAGACTGTCAAAATGACTATTTTGTAGAAAATATAGATGGGATTAATTTGTGAATGAAAATGTGATCGTATTGTTTTTGATAATAACAATCTTGCTCTATTATAACTGAACGACTGTTCATTCAACAAATTGTTTTGAATTTCGGTGTACTTCCGTACTTTCACTGTTGTCAGTGTGCTTCAGTTTACAACGGCTGGGTTATTTCATTACACCAGTGTACACTATATAACCTGTTCAATTTATTTCAACTGTTACTTTTATTTGTGTTGAAATTATTGCATTAATAAACTGTCACTCATCAACAATTCCTGTTTAAAGAATTAAATGGTAAAGTAGAACTAAACACTAAATCATTTATTGGAGATTATCTTGTTTCCTCATGCTGTTTTTATTTTGCTCCAGTATATTTGAGTGAATTAACCTTTTCATAGGACTTGCTTACATTTCAAGCCAGAATCCAAATTCTCTCCTGCGCATTATTTATGGCGGCTAGCATGACGGAAAAAGACCTTGTTGCAAATCAAACTCTGGTGGTGGGCTATTCTGTCACTTAGTGGTTGCTCTGGGCTGACCATACTGTTGGTGGAAGCATTGATTCTAATTCCATACAGTCATCCTACAGACCGTTCTTCCTCATCTCAGTGTTCCTTTCCTTGGTATATTGTTGAGTTGTTCGTGTACGAAACGGTCGAACTCAAAGTTGCACATGATTTATGTTGGCTACCAGCCTGTGATAAACCTTAACATAGCTACCACGACTTGTTATGCAATCTGCTGAATATATTGATCTCAGGGTCTTCATCTGCTACAAATGTACATCTGTTTACATGACAACAAGACTGCCATGTGCGCATTAATTATATAATGAAAACTGATCCATCAACTTACTTTAAAGAGAGGTTAATCATTTTAAGATTACAAGAAAGAGCGCTTTAGTTTTTACTGGAAGAAAATGTTATGAAAGATTATAATTATACAATCATGAATAAGACTCACTCGTACGGTATATTTTTTCTCTGCTTAGAAATTTCCAAAAAAGGGAGTTGCCTTAGGAAGAGATGGCCTTACACCAGAACATGAAAAGAATGGGTGCCGTAAGACAAACAGTAAAAAAAATGTGTTTAATATTTCAAATCAAAGGCATAATCAACTAATAATTGCTTTTACAGCCATTAACGAGGTCTCCTGGGCATCTGAATGTCGTAAAGGACACGTGCCAATGTTGCTGGCCAAGCAACTGTGTCATTGTTATGGCAAATATATCCCTCTCAATGTAACTTACATTTTGCAAGCAAACGTAAATCTGATGGACAGTGCAAAATACAAAAAAATAAGCCCAATAAACCCACATTATAAAGGTGCTTGGTAATTTGTCTGAAGATCAGCCTTGATAATTTAAAATGCTAGACTGATCGATCGATACTTCTAAATTTCAAGTACCTGTCATCACCAATTACAGGAAAGAAAAACCACTGTGAATTTTAATTCTTGAAAGGGGGAATCAATGCAAGTAAGACGGCAACCAACAGCTCCTCTCAGGAATGGGAGATGGTCAAGGTTAACAATCAGAATGATTTGTCTAGTGATTTACAAAATATAATTAAAGAATTGAAGCACAGTTGACACAGAAGTGAACCAAGTTGCAAGTAAACCCTCTAGTAGTAAAGCTTGCATTGTACTCGTCTGGTGCATCACTGGACAGGTAAAATTGCTTTGTAATTTATCTGTAACGACCCTTAATGATACTGTATTCTACAAATCAATACCTTCTAAAAAATGCAGGTAACTGTGATCCCAAACTTGAAACACAAAGAACAGCTGAGTAGTTTAATGCTCGTAAAGGGAAATCAATGGAAGGAATTAGGCTGCAAAAGCTCTTGGATGGTATGGGAAAAAGGCCATGATTGAATGATTACTGGGCAAGCTAAGAATGAATTATGTTATGATTTACATCGTATAACTAAAGAACCAAATGAATCAAATTTGGCAATGTTATGGGGTTGTATCAAAGAAGACAGTACTCTTCTCATCTACCTAAAACGTTTTGGAGGCAAAAATACAGATAATTTAATTACAAGGTAAACTGACAGGGTTCTTCACCAGACGGAATTACAGATTTCAATGGAAAATGGAAGACAGTTCTGGAGATTAAATTTCCTTTCATGGGAGGCAAACCAGTTCCTTACCAAAATGTGTGTCTACCATATCCCGCAAATTCCGTAATCTCTCTTGCAAGATGTCTCCTTTTTTGAGTTTCAACGAAGCTTGTAAGCACGTTCTTTCTTAATTGCTGGCCTTTTTTCTGCTTGGTTGTATCTACTTTCATATCAGCAGCCATGTTACATGGTCGTGACATTCTGTGCAATGGAAAACTCTGGCTTTGTTCCAATTCACATGGTTAGTTTTGTATTCTTCGAATTGTTGCATGATAAGATGTACCGTGTGCTCAAACACTCTTTGTGGATCATCAACGCATTTGGTGTGTAACGATTCAGCTTGCGGTGAACGACGTAGAAAGTATTGAGAGAATAGAGAATAGTTTTGAGTCAAGCTATCCACAGTGGGAAACTTTGCGCTTGTAAAACAGTGGCCCCAATAGTTAGAGTCGTGGATACTGTAAGGTAGAGAAGGCATACTTTCATTCTGAAGCGGGATTACAAACTCGACCAAATCGTTGAACGCAACGACGTTGAGACGATTTATTGATCGGAACATGCAGTCTAACATGGAAAAACTTTGCCCGTGGTAATGAACATCTTGGACTGTGATATAGGTGGGTAAATTCCAAGGACGAAGTTGTGTTAACCCTTTTCTTTGGTAGGAACTAAACATCTTCCTCGCGCGGTCAGAGATATTGTGGTCATAAAATGTAAAATATGACGCTCCTAAAAGGTGCGAAATTTCCAGAAACTGGACTACATGGGCGACTCGCATATTTTCAAACATCGGAGGAATGCAAATTCCGTAATCTCTCTTCCACTATGTCTCTGTTTTTGTGATTCTCACGGGTAAAACAACCATATACATTCGATAGCTATCGAGATGTTAACAAAATTCGGTATGCCGACCAAATCTTTTTCAAAAAACACAGGAAGCCACGAAGAAACCACAATGTTTGTTAGTGTATTTGTTGACTTCATAATACGAAGTAACCACTCTTGAAAAGATAGTAGAAGTTGACCCATTTTGGAAAGGAAATAAGAGAGGCGGTAGAAGGAAGGCAAAACAATATATTCCGTATCAAAAGAGAAAAAATGGTTAAAACATCAAAAACTTCCAAGCCCACATCTTGTGAACTTCAGGAATAGATGGATATTGCTTTACAAAACCGTTACGACTTACTGAAAGCTCTGTTTTGCATATGGTGTCGTGCGTTTCGTGGTTTCGTTTTTTTCGTGTGCCTAGTTTCACCTACTATCGCTTTCTACATGTAGGTAACTTAGAACGACTGTAGAGAACTGGCCTCAGTTGATTCGCTTTGGTGTGCGACATGGATTGATACAGCACTTACCACCGTCTTGCAAAGTGGGCGTTATAGAGGTTATCATTACTTAACAAAAAAAAAAGAAACTTGATATATCTCGGTCAAAAAATGTAACTACATATGTGAACTTATAACAGTTTGAGGCTCACCGAGTTTCGGCTCCATTTTGAACGACTTGCGAGCACGAAGCCTTGCATCAAGCTTGTAGCATCAAGCCATTCAGCAACCGTGACTGAATTCATTTTTCAGGGCCTAATCCCCGTTGACATTTTAGTGTAAGGCCTCATGTGGATAGCTTCTGGCTTGACTTGTGTAAGCACCAACAATCCACATTGCCTCATCGGAAAAGCGGACCGGACAAGCCGATCTGGTGGGCTTTTTCACCAACAGCGCGTGTTTATGGGTACGGAAAGGTCGTATAGCGATCCTTGTCGTGTTCTCTACTGACTCTCGTGCACACTGATCTCCCTATTTTCGCAATGTAGCCTTTTTGCTCAAAGGGAATCATTTTTAGAACTTTTAATCTTCAAAATTGGACAACCAAACACAATTAGATGATACAAGACTGAAGAAACACTTAATTTCCTATCCTATCGTGTGGTATTGCGCTTGTGAGGCTTTTGGTGCTTTTTCATTTTCCCAAGGACATCTAGCCCTCGATAATAAAAAAAAAGGTGTGGTTTAGTTGTCAAATCTGGTGTGCTGACCACGATATGCAGTCCAAGGTAATCATAAAAACAATTTTGATTACGATAAATAAATAGTTATCTCTAATTAATAATAGCAGTAAAAGAATGTTAAGGTCATACTATAGACTGTTAAAATGACTATTTAGTAGAAAATATAGATGGGATTAATTTGTGAATGAAAATGTGATCATATTGTTTTTGGTAATAACAATCTTGCTCTTTGATAACTGAACGACTGTTCATTCAACAAATTGTTCTGAATTTCGGTGTACTTCCGTACTTTCACTGTTGTCAGTGTGCTGTTTACAACGGCTGGGCTATTTCATTACACCAGTGTACGCTATATAGCCTGTTCAATTTATTTCAACTGTTACTTTTATTTGTGTTGAAATCATTGCATTAATAAACTGTCACTCATCAACAATTCCTGTTTAAAGAATTAAATGGTAAAGTAGAACTAAACACTAAATCATTTATTGGAGATTATCTTGTTTCCTCATGCTGTTTTTATTTAGCTCCAGTATATTTGAGTGAATTAACCTTTTCATAGGACTTGCTTACATTTCAAGCCAGAATCCAAATTCTCTCCTGCGCATTATTTATGGCGGCTAGCACGACGGAAAAAGACCTTGTTGCAAATCAAACTCTGGTGGTGGGCTATTCTGTCACTTAGTGATCGCTCTGGGCTGACCATACTGTTGGTGGAAGCGTTGATTCTAATTCCATACAGTCATCCTACAGACCGTTCTTCCTCATCTCAGTGTTCCTTTCCTTATTGGTATATTATAATGGTCGAGCTCAAAGTTGCACATGATTTATGTTGGCTACCAGCCTGTGATAAACCTTAACATAGCTACTACGACTTATTATGCAATCTGTTGAATATATTGATCTCAGGGTCTTCACCTGCTACAAATGTACGTCTGTTTGCATGACAACAAGACTGCCATGTGCGCATTATTTATATAATGAAAACTGATCCATCAACTTAAAAAGATTAATCATCTTAAGATTAAAAGAAAGAGTGCTTTATTTTTTACTGGAAGAAAATATTATGAAAGATTATAATTATATAATCATGAATAAGACTCACTCGTAGGGTACATTTTTTACTCTGCTTAGAAATTTCCAAAAAAGGAGACTTGCCTTAGCAAGAGATGGCCTTACACCAGAACATGAAAAGAATGTGTGTCGTAAGACAAACAATAAAAAAAATGTGTTTAATATTTCAAATCAAAGGCATAATCAACTAATAATTGCTTTTACAGCCATTAACGAGGTTCTCTGGGCATCTGAATGTCGTAAAGGACACGAGCCAATGTTGCTGGCCAGGCAACTGTGTTATTGTTATGGCGAATATATCCCTCTCAATGTAACTTACATGGTGCAAGCAAACGTGAATCTGATGGTCAGCGTAAAAGACAAAAAAATAAGCCCAATAAACCCACATTTATAAAGGTATTTGGTAATTTGTCTGATGTTCAACCTTGATGATTTAAAATGCTAGACTGATCGATCGATACTTCTAAATTTCAAGTACCTGTCATCACCAATTACAGGAAAGAAAAACCACTGTGAATTTTAATTCTTGAAAGGGGGAATCAATGCAAGTAAGACGGCAACCAACAGCTCCTCTCAGGAATGGGAGATGGTCTAGGTTGACTATCAGAATGATTTGTCTAGTGATTTACAAAACATAATTAAAGAATTGAAGCACAATTGACACTGAAGTGAACCAAGTTGCAATTAAACCCCCTAGTAGTAAAGCTGCATTGTACTGGTCTTGTACATCACTGGACAGGTAAAATTGCTTGGTAATTGATCTGTAACGACTCTTAATGATATTGAATTCTACAAATCAATATCTTCTGAAAATTCAAGCAAATGAATCAAATTTGGCAATTTTATGCGGTTCTATCAACGAAGAAAGTACTCTTCTCATCTACCTGAAAGGTTTTTGCGGCAAAATACAGATAATTTATTTATAGGGTAAACTGGCAGGGTTCTTCACCAGACGGAATTACAGATTTCAATGGAAAATGGAAGACAGTTCTGGAGATTAAAATTTCTTTCATGGGAGGCAAACCAGTTCCTTACCAAAATGTGTGTGTCTACCATATCCCGCAAATTCCGTAATCTCTCTTTCAAGATGTCTCCTTTTTTTTGTGTTTCAACGAAGCTTGTAAGCACATTCTTTCTTAACTGCTGGCCGTTTTTCTTCTTGGTTGTATCTACTTTTATATCACCGCCGAATTACATGGTGGTTGACATTTTCTGCAATGGAAAACTCTGGCTTTGTTCCAATTCACATGGTTAGTTTTGTAGCCTTCGAATGGTTGCATGATAAGATGTACTGCGTGCTCAAAGACTCTTTGTGGATCATCAACGCATTTGGTGTGTAACGATTCAGCTTGCGGTGAACGACGTAGAGAGTTTTGAGAGAATAGAGAATAGTTTTGAGTCAAGCTATCTACGGTGGGAAAGTTTGCGCTTGTAAAACAGTGGCATCAATAGTTAGAGTCGTGGATACTCTAAGGTAGAGAAGGCATACTTTCATTCTGAAGCGGGATTATAAACTCGACCAAATCGTTGAACGCAACGACGTTGAGACGATTTATTGATCGGAACATGCAGTCTTGCATGGAAAAACTTTGCCCGTGGTAATGAACATCTTGGACTGTGATATAGGTGGATAAATTCCAAGGACGAAGTTGTGTTAACCCTTTTCTTTGGTAGGAACTAAACATCTTCCTCGCGCGGTCAGAGATATTGTAGTCATAAAATGTAAAATATGACGCTCCCAAAAGGTGCGACATTTCCAGAAACTGGACTACATGGGCGACTCGCATATTTTCAAACATCGGAGGAATGCAAATTCCGTAATCTCTCTTCCAATATGTCTCTGTTTTTGTGATTCTCACGGGTAAAACAACCATACATTCAATAGCTATCGAGATGTTAACAAAATTCGATATGCACAGTCTTTCCTTTGCGAGTTTCTCAAGGAAAGTTACTCCCGGGCCATAACGGCAAAATCTTTACCCCAGTACTGATATTTCTTATGTTCATGGTTATAAGCGTTCGAAACAAGGATATTTTGCAGAGACTGGTCATATCTGTGGCAGCCCCCAAACCTGTATCGATGAAACTGTAACCCACAAAATAATTTTGAACCGGGCGGTGCCATACAGTCCTGTTTAAGGGCGCAAATCACAACCCATTTCATTATATGCCTTTGTACTTCATCCTTGTTTATGTAAACCACTGCACTGGCCTGAAGCATGTCCTTAACTGCGCCTTCCTTTATCATCGGAAAGTATTCAAGCATGCCCGGTTGAGTAGCGGCTACTATAGAGTGGTGGGCTGAGTCGAGATAAAACACTGCGCCTACATTGTGGCGGGACATAAGTTCTATTACATTATTGCTTAGGTTTCCTAAGAATTTGACAGATGAATCAAATCACATTGTTCCATCAAATTCAGAAAGCATTTCTTGAATTATCAGCGGTTTCCAGAAATAATTTTGCAGGTAACGAACGTGTTTAGGATATGCATTTAAGTCGAATTTTCTGTACACTAGGTCAGGCATGTTTTTAACTTCATTGATCTGCTCATCGCTTAGTCCAAGATCGTAGAAAAAACATTTCGTTCCAGGGAAACTCTTTCTAAAATCTTCTATGTGAGGTTTGAATTCGCCGTAGTGGTTACTCGAACACGCGGTCACAGGAGTCACGAGATCAAAAAATGGCGTCTTGGCATCAATGGACTCGATTGGCTTTCGCTTGAATGTTTGATCCCGAAGAACTCTTCTTATTACAGCTAGAGTTGAATTATCAAAGTTGAACTCTTTTCCAATTATGGAAGAGTTAAGTCTAGAAACATAATGGCCGATTTGAAAACGTTCATCACCAGGAATTTCCGTAGTTACAGTGGCTTTAGTGCTGGTAGCAACACTTTCCGTGGCGTTTACAGTCCTCGCTTTACCATAATTTTGACCGGCCTGAAGTTTGGATGAATAAGGAGTTGTGTAGCGTGACTTGAACATCAAGTAACCAAAGAATGAATCAATCAAGATGGCAAGAAACCAAACGTACCTCCTGCTTAACTTCCTGCTGTGACTCAGACATTGAACCTGACCAGTATAAGAGTTTTGTATGGAAAAGACACGTTCGCCAATGAATTTTGTCGTCTTTGAAGATTTTTACCGTCAAATGAAACAAAATCCAGCTTGCTTTCCATAACATATATCCTGAAATAATCAACGTGTGCCAAGACAATTTTAAACTTGGAAAAAACTGTACAGATGAGTGATTTTATTTCGTATGCGGTGTAAGTATTACTGTGGACGAAATTAAGTTATAAAACGGGGGGTGACAGCTCTAAGAAGGGCTGTTTCGGGAGAAAAACAAATTTATTCCGGGAATCTGGAGATTTTGCCGGGAATCGGGAAACCTGGGAAAATTTTCGGGAAATATGAGATATTTTCGGGACATTGAGCAAAGATTTGATATTACATGTTATCAAACAATATATATACAGTGATATGCACCCTTTGTATGCGCTGTATTTTATGTATTTTGACCAACCTCGTCCCCAGGGCTTTTCCCTTAAAAAATGGGTGGCGCCCCACCCATTTTTCAAGGGAAAAGCCCTGGGGACGAGGTTGTATTTTGACACCTGAAAACGGCTTAACTCCCCATGATATGAAAAGATCAATCAGCAACGTTTCCAACTAAAATAGCATGAAGTTCGAGTGCGATTGACCATGTGCAATCCCCAGCGGATTGACACAAGAGCCGTACCGTTGCAAGGCACATACTATCAGTTCACACCAGATCCCATCCTTCATTAGCCTGAGTACAGACGTCCCCGATTTTTCCTGAGGGAGGGGGGACGTCTGTACACAGGCTAATCGTTCATTAGTTCAGGGGTATTTTTACGCTTCATGTTAATGAGTTTTAAGAGCACATTCCACTGATTGCATACTGGAGAAGGAAGTAATAGCTCTAAAATGGACGTGTCGGTAAAAGAAAGCCCATAAACCGTCACAGGAAAGTGAAAATGTAAGTTGGACTTTTACTGTATGTTATGACGTTTTCCACATTCGCCCTGAGCAACTAGTCAAAATATAGCAGCACGCATTAGAATGTTCTTTATAACAGCCGAGACGTTTTTTCGAAAATGGAACATTGCCACTATGTGTGTTTCCGGCTAAGACAAGATTTGTTAGAAGAATAAAGAGATGAATTTAAGGGAAACAAAAAATTTTGGAAGCTCACAAAAGGATGGCTAAGTCTGACTTAAAAGACATTTGAGGAATGGTTCTGGGTACTAAGTAGTTGGTTTTTCTGAGATGTTATGGTGCACGTATCAATGCACTTAGAAGATGCTGTAAGGGATGCTGATCCTGTCGAGGTTACCACCTCCTCAAAATGTGCGAGGAGGAAGAGGGAAGATTGATGGACTCCCAGAGACGAAAGCCTCCTCTCTCCCCCCCTCCCCCCCAGCCCTCACTTAGTTACGCCCTCCCTGAGGAGAACCATTTGGAAGATTAACAGAATGGCATGAATCGAAGAGAGTCGCGATTTCTTACTGATGGTAAAAAGAATTTATTTATGAAGCAAATATAGTTAATCACAGCTGAGGTTATATCCAAGTCCCTCAAGAGCTCGAGAGAATCTCGTTGTCTGGAAAGGTTTAGGAAATGGAAAATTTACTTGTCAAGGGGAAGGGTTTCCCAACCTATAGACAAGGAAATTGGACGACTAGTACTGTTCAAACCACGTACCCCCGGGCCTGTCTTTCAGCGTAACCAAGTTGCCTCACTGAATAGTGAAATAACGATGGCCTTAGAAATTACATTTTTCACACATCAAACACAAACAAACTAGTATAAAAGCAACACTGAATAACCGTGGACATGTTAGCAAAATCTGGTCAGATGAATTAGATAGATCGCTGGCCATTGCCCACAACCCATTCTATACAGCGACCCGTGCCAGTAGCACCCTTGCAGTGCCGTAATAGAAGACCTTGCTTCATGTCAGATGCTGGCAGTTTTTGGCATCTACAGAGCTCGAACACTAATCGAGGTTCTTAGAAATTTCCAGGAGGCTTACGGTAGGGCAAAGAGGAGGTCTGGCGACAAGCACCTCATGAGTTATCACAACCATGTTTACCATAGGAAGAGTACAGCGCTGTTTGTTTGTGTTTCGATCTCTTGAACATGACCTACAGTTACCAACAGTAATTAAAACAAGAGTTGAAAACTTGAAAGAACTACGTAAGAAATAAAACCAAAATCATTTAACCTTGTTAATCGCAAATGAGGCCCTAAAAAGCAGTATGTCTGTGAAGATTTTTTAATCATCCTGATCTCGTCAGGGTCCTTCCGATTTTGCTCGAAAATCCCGAATCCCGATCAATATGCGTTCGGGATAGGAAAATTCCAGATTTCGACAGTTGTTCTGAAATTTTCAAATGCATTCTTTTGATACTCATACAATGACACCACACAGAGTATACTTAGCTGAAAGTGATATCCAGAGCAATTTCAAAAACCGCACAACCGGTATAAAATAAAATCGACTACTTCTACGCGAAGTCACGCCAATAAAAATAAGCATAAAAAGGACAATTGATTTAAAGAACATTTTGGACAGAATTTCCCCTCTCAGAACACTAGAAATGGCGTTTCAGAGCACCAAGATTTCAAAATTTTCTGGGGGAGCATGCCCCCAGAGCCCCCTAGTGGCTGGCCCCTTCAGCGCTCACCTGATTTGTCGGTGATTAAAAAACAAAAAACCACGATTTTATATACTTAAAAAGTTGGACAGTATTTCTGTGTTAACATGATACCCTCTAAACGAAAAAATAACTAAGGTTAGATAATTAACAAGTTACATAATTAACAAGAAACTGCAAGGCAAGTTTGTGAAGTTAAACATTTATGGGGAATGCCACCGAAAAATTCGGGAGGGTCGACGAAATTTCCGGGAGGACATAAAGTTATTCATAAGACTGCCCAAACAGCCTTTGTTAGAGTTAAATTTACAGGCAACGGTTGCCCAATTCTTTTTTTCGAGTGCTTGTATTATGCTACTTGGTACTACAGGATATAAACAACAACAGCTTTATTAATTTAGTCGACATGAAGGTTTCAGTACCAAAACAGTCAATACAATGACAAATGAAACAAAATAAAATAAAAGTTAAGTAAGTAAGAAAGGGACATGGAATACGCGAGATAAGGTTTGAGGCAGAGCAAATTCACTTTTTCTGTGACGTTTTCGTAGTCGTCGCCGTCGCTGTTGCTTAAGCTCCCTATTGTTAACAACGAGACTACGTGTCACCCGGCCGGCGGACGATCATGCTCAATCTACTTTTAAAATCCATTTTGAAATGACTCCTGGGTTCAAACGGAGGCTTGATTGCCTGTGGCTGTTTGGGAATGAGCCAGAGCTCATCTTCTGGAGACATTTGCGTGGTCTTCATCATTTCCCGGGATTCTCCTTTTTAATGTTTTTCTGTCACTAATATAATGACTCAAAAAATATAGATATAATGGTTAGGTGAAAGCACTAATTATGTCTCAAAAGCAACACTTATTAGTTTGTATTATTCTCTTATATATCCTTACCATGCTTATACTTGTACACTATGAGGAAATAATTATAAATTAATGCTCTACTGTCTCAAATGGTGAAATTACACAACAAAGCGGTTCGTATTATAAATGATGTTCCTTTTAATTAATGGAATAAATAACTCCACACTACGCATCCCTCAGCCTTTAGAAATTCCTGATACTGTTAAACTGAACACATGTATGCTTTTTTTTTATTATTTCTACAGTGAAAAGGTTCCTGATATACCTGTTTCACTAGTATCTGAGCTACATAATCACAATAACCGCACAATAACCGCAGTGCATCATCTAATAGTTATATACCCGTTACGAACCTCATCTCAGGAGATTCCAGTAATTCAGAGGTTTTATTTATATATGGGTTTAAAGTAGATGGCCCCAGCTTCCCAAAGCTACCAAGAACGTAATGGGCAATAGCATATTATGTGTCTCATGAGCTGCATCTTCTATCTCTATTTTGTAAACTAAAGGAAAAAAGGTGTATTTTAATGTCTTAACAACTTGTCGTCCTTGAGAAGTTTTAAGAGATTTAAAACATCCTAAACGTTTGAGAAGACGTTTCCTGTCACAATGACATTTTTGTTGTTGTTTCTATTACTTTTTTTTTGCAGATAATATAAAAAAAATGAGTTTTGGAATTTATTAGACGAGAGGAAGTGGGGTGGGGGGAAGGCAGAAAGTGTCTCTTTACCTCCAAAAGTACATATGCTATTGAGTAGCAACCTTTTTGAAATGTTAAGTGCCCTGAACCTCTTAAGTTCATTGTGGCAACGTTTTAGCCGTGACGTCATATTACGTCACATGACGTCATCAACTTCAAAATCCGCCCTTTCGAAATTTTAGAATGCGTTATTTATAGAGTGATTTTCACCCAGTTGGAAAGAGCCGTTTTCAGAGGTGTATATGATGAAATTTTCGCTTTATTCCAAGTGGAAAGTTGTTGCAACTTTTTATCTTGATAATAGTTACGTTACTTTTAAATATTTTGCTTTCTTGAACGTTTAATTTGTGACAAGTTTGAATTTCTCGGTCAAGTGCAGGCCGCCATGATGATTTAAGTGTTATTTTTTTCGTTCTTCTTGGATTCATTGCTGGTTACTGTTAGCAGTTTTATGAGATTATTTTGGTCATCTAATTACTTCGTAGCGATCTCTCTAGAAGTAAAATGCATAACTGAATATAACGCTGACTGGAGAGATATGGTCCTTGTAAAACATTCTGAAGGCCTCTTCAAAGTTAGTTGTGTTTAAGTGTTTCAGGATATGCTCTCTGCAATGAGTGACAGTGTCCCGGTACATATAAGCCGGAAAATAAATCATAAAATCAACGACAAATGGTACTCCTAGTGCCAGTTGAGTAGTACGTGCCCAGGCAAGTGTCCATGTTCTTCGTCTTATATCTGGGTCTTGTAATGTACAGTCTGTGCCTAAGACTCGTACCTATGTCCCATTAAAAATTGTGGGTTTTGTTACTGGGTTAAAAAAGGCTGAGTCACTGTCTGTTGTAACCGGCTGTTTTGCCTTTAAACGCCAGCGTATCTTGTTTTTTGGAAGAGGCTCATAAAAGAATTCTATTTTACGATCAGGAAAGTATTTTTGAGCTTGGGTTTTTAATCTTTCGGCAAATTCATGATCCTCTTGTGATTCCTCATCAAGTGCTATTACTAAATTTCCAAGCGAAGGAGGCCAGAATAGAACGGCAGTCCTCAAAACGTTACACAAATAACGTTGCCTGTGATCTGGTCGTTTGCCAGACATTCTCACAAACAGACCTATTGAGGTGTCTGGGGCCTCTTTTGTTGTCATCTCTGCGCTGGACACGGGTCTTGTTGTCATTTCTTCGCTGGTCACGGGTCTTGTGCGGGCGCTTTGGTTGTACAAGAGGAATGGATTTATCTGGATCATATGTGTAATGATAATCACCAGAGCCGACAGGGCAATAAAAAGGCAGGAGAGAACGAGTTTTCGAGTCCCTCTCAAAACCATTTTCTAAGCAGTTGTTCAGATTTCTTCGCATGGACACCGTGTGCTAAAAAAAAGATAACAGAAAATAGATCAAACTTGGGACAGGTTATAAAAGAATGAATACGAACGTGCAGACCACACAAATTGTGACTCATTTATTAAGGGTCGTTCCAGGCCTCATATGATTGAAGATTAATCTCATTGAAAAGAAGTACGATAAGAACCTCTAGGATTATCCAAAAATTCGCTCTTGTCTAATTAAGGTGTTATAACAATTTCACCCATTCTCACAATAAAGAACTTACCGAGCCTACCTTTCATCCTATTGTCGAACAAACACTAAGAGGTTCTCAGCTTTTTTTTAAGGACCCAAGTTTTTAGCCTGAATTTTAGACATTAGTTTCAAGTTGCTTATCGGCTCCCTCAGTAACGTTTGAATCGACAAGCCGTCAATGCCGTTGATAACTTAAGGTATTAGAACTCGTCGACTCCCGCTAACTGGAGCTTTTTAGGGAAGTCTATCTCGAAAAAATGAGTTAGTGAGAGGTAGGAATCAGGAGTTTGGAGAAAACTACTGGAAATAGGGAAATAAGATGAGTTACTGAAGTTGAAATTATGGTCTGTATATGTATGAAGGAAATCCAGGGGAAATCGATTTTTTGTTCGAGTTAGCGCGAGGTTCGAGTTGGTAAGGGTTGGAGTTATCGGGAGTCGACTGTACGTTCAATTCGCTGCAAGTCACGGTTTGAGGCTTCCACAAGCGCCAGCAAACAATGATGATAATGAAGGAAAGTTGTAACTGGGGTGTTACGGCCGCATTCCTCATCAAATATGTCTAGTGATTAGTTCTTTGTTTAGTTTTACACGTTTTACGAAAGTGAAAATTTTTCTGATCCCTCTGTTAATCACATTTTTCAATCCAGGCTACCCCAAATGCAAACCAGATGATGGCCCTGTGTCTGTGCAATAACATGAAACCCAGCCAGACACAAGCCCCTCTTAATCTGAGGGAGACATTGAGCTTTGAAAGACAGGGGTAAGCCCCAGTACTAAAACTCACCAAATCTGCACTCTAGCACAAAGCATAGTCTTTACAACCACCACTACGGCTAGGATCACGGCCATTTTTCCTCCCACTAAAAAAGCACAATAGAGCCGAACAGGGGTCGAGATTTGGGCGACTTTTGGTAATTTTAAAAGTTCCAAAATGGAAAAAGTCAGGTGTACATAGACCCGATTTCGAAAAAGTGCATATACAGGGCATTTCGTGAAAAAACGACCGTAATCCTTTGTTTTTTTACATAATAATCTACATTGATCTGGGAAATAGACTATGCATTTCGCTTCTATCCCTCCTTTTTACTCCCAATTTACAGTAAACTCTTGGACCAATTTTTGTTGTATCTCTGATAATTGCTTGAATGCTTCTCGTTTATTGTCTTTGTTATATCGTCTTTTAAACTGGTATCTTTTTCCATTTATATTTGTATCAATTTTAAGATATGATCTTATCGTGTCATCTTGAATTCTGAATTTGTATCCCATTTTTTCTAATCTCTATTCAAACTGTTTTTGATTCTCCATTTCTACTTTAAATTGTGAACTCTTTTTTGTGACCTTTCTGACTCCTTTTATGTTTAATAATTTATCTCCATATTGCTGCTTGTATTCATTTATATAACTGATCTCAATCTTTTCAAGCGTTTTTTTATCTTTGCATGGGCAATTACATCCTCGCTTTACCATAATTTTGACCGGCCTGAAGTTTGGATGAATAAGGAGTTGTGTAGCGTGACTTGAACATCAAGTAACCAAAGAATGAACCAATCAAGATGGCAAGAAGCCAAACGTACCTCCTGCTTAACTTCCTGCTGTGACTCAGACATTGAACCTGACCAGTATAAGAGTTTTGTATGGGAAAGACACGTTCGCCAATGAATTTTGTCGTCTTTGAAGATTTTTACCGTCAAATGAAACAAAATCCAGCTTGCTTTCCGTAACATATATCGTGAAATAATCAACGTGTGCCAAGACAATTTTAAACTTGGAAAAACCTGTACAGATGAGGGATTTTATTTCGCATGCGGTGTAAGTATTACTGTGGGCGAAATTAAGTTATAACGGCGCTTAACTAATAAATACATGGAGAGCAGGGCTTCAAAGCTGTTCATAAAACGGTGCATTTAGTTAAATTTACAGGCAACGGTTGCCCAATTCTTTTTTTCGAGTGCTTGTATTATGCTACTTGGTACTACAGGATATAAACAACAACTTTATTGATTTAGTCGACATGAAGGTTTCAGTACCAAAACAGTCAATACAATGACAAATGAAACAAAATAAGATAAAAGTTAAGTAAGTAAGAAAGGGACATGGAATACGCGAGATAAGGTTTGAGGCAGAGCAAATTCACTTTTTCTGTGACGTTTTCGTAGCCGTCGCCATCGTTGTGGCTTAATCTCCCTATTGTTAACAACGAGACTGCGCGTCACCCGGCCGGCGGACGATCATGCTTAATCTACTTTTAAAATCCATTTTGAAATGACTCCTGGGTTCAAACGGAGGCTTGATTGCCTGTGGCTGTTTGGGAATGAGCCAAAGCTCATCCTCTGGAGACATTTGCGTGGTCTTCATCATTTCCCGGGATTCTCCTTTTTAATGTTTTTGTCAGGGGCGGATCTAGGGGGAGGGTGCAGGGGGTGCGCACCCCCCCTGAGATGACCTGCGGTTTTCTAATGCAACTGGTATTCTATGTGGTTTATTGGTGTTGAAGTAGAGCAAGAGACGAGTGCACCCCCTCCTAAAAAAAATCCTGGATCCGCCCCTGTTTCTGTCACTAATAATGACTCAAAAAATATAGATATAATGGTTAGGTGAAAGCACTAATTATGTCTCAAAAGCAACACTTATTAGTTTGTATTATTCTCTTATATATCCTTACCATACTTGTACTTGTACACCATGAGGAAATAATTATAAATTAATGCTCTACTGTCTCAAATGGTGAAATTACACAACAAAGCGGTTCGTATTATAAATGATGTTCCTTTTAATTAATGGAATAAATAACTCCACACTACGTATCCCTCAGCCTTTTGAAATTTCCTGATACTGTTAAACTGAACACATGTATGCTTTTTTTTGTTATTATTTCTACAGTGAAAAGGTTCCTGATATACCTGTTTCACTAGTATCTGAGCTACATAATCACAATAACCGCACAATAACCGCAGTGCATCATCTAATCAAATAGTTATATACCCGTTACGAACCTCATCTCAGGAGATTCCAGTAATTCAGAGGTTTTATTTATATATGGGTTTAAAGTAGATGGCCCCAGCTTCCCAAAGCTACCAAGAACGTAATGGGCAATAGCATATTATGTGTCTCATGAGCTGCGTCTTCTACCTCTATTTTGTAAACTAAAGGAAAAAAGGTGTATTTTAAAGTCTTAACAACTTGTCGTCCTTGAGACGTTTTAAGAGATTTAAAACATCTTAAACGTTTGAGAAAACGTTTCCTGTCACAATGACATTTTTGTTGTTGTTTCTATTACTTTTTTTTTGCAGATAATATAAAAAAAACTGAGTTTTGGAATTTATTAGACCAGGGGAAGTGGGGTGGGGGGAAGGCAGAAAGTGTCTCTTTACCTCCAAAAGTACATATGCTATTGAGTAGCAACCTTTTTGAAATGTTAAGTGCCCTGAACCTCTTAAGTTCATTGTAGCAACGTTTTAGCCGTGACGTCATATTACGTCACATGACGTCATCAACTTCAAAATCCGCCCTTTCGAAATTTTAGAATGCGTTATTTATAGAGTGATTTTCACCCAGTTGGAAAGAGCCGTTTTCAGAGGTGTATATGATGAAATTTTCGCTTTATTCCAAGTGGAAAGTTGTTGCAACTTTTTATCTTGATAATAGTTACGTTACTTTTAAATATTTTGCTTTCTTGAACGTTTAATTTGTGACAAGTTTGAATTGCTCGGTCATGTGCAGGCCGCCATGATGATTTGAGTGTTATTTTTTTCGTTCTTCTTGGATTCATTGCTGGTTACTGTTAGTAGTTTTATGGGATTATTTTGGTCATCTAATTACTTCGTAGCGATCTCTCTAGAAGTAAAATGCATAACTGAGTATAACGCTGACTGGAGAGATATGGTCCTTGTAAAACATTCTGAAGGCCTCTTCAAAGTTAGTTGTGTTTAAGTGTTTCAGGATATGCTCTCTGCAATGAGTGACAGTGTCCCGGTACATATAAGCCGGAAAATAAATCATAAAATCAACGACAAATGGTACTCCTAGTGCCAGTTGAGTAGTACGTGCCCAGGCAAGTGTCCATGTTCTTCGTCTTATATCTGGGTCTTGTAATGTACAGTCTGTGCCTAAGACTCGTACCTATGTCCCATTAAAAATTGTGGGTTTTGTTACTGGGTTAAAAAAGGCTGAGAGTCACTGTCTGTTGTAACCGGCTGTTTTGCCTTTTAACGCCAGCGTATCTTGTTTTTTGGAAGAGGCTCATAAAAGAATTCTATTTTACGATCAGGAAAGTATTTTTGAGCTTGAGTTTTTAATCTTTCGGCAAATTCATGATCCTCTTGTGATTCCTCATCAAGTGCTATTACTAAATTTCCAAGCGAAGGAGGCCAGAATAGAACGGCAGTCCTCAAAACGTTACACAAATAACGTTGCCTGTGATCTGGTCGTTTGCCAGACATTCTCACAAACAGACTTATTGAGGTGTCTGGGGCCTCTTTTGTTGTCATCTCTGCGCTGGACACGGGTCTTGTTGTCATTTCTTCGCTGGTCACGGGTCTTGTGCGGGCGCTTTGGTTGTACAAGAGGAATGGATTTATCTGGATCATATGTGTAATGATAATCACCAGAGCCGACAGGGCAATAAAAAGGCAGGAGAGAACGAGTTTTCGAGTCCCTCTCAAAACCATTTTCTAAGCAGTTGTTCAGATTTCTTCGCATGGACACCGTGTGCTAAAAAAAAGATAACAGAAAATAGATCAAACTTGGGACAGGTTATAAAAGAATGAATACGAACGTGCAGACCACACAAATTGTGACTCATTTATTAAGGGTCGTTCCAGGCCTCATATGATTGAAGATTAATCTCATTGAAAAGAAGTACGATAAGAACCTCTAGGATTATCCAAAAATTCGCTCTTGTCTAATTAAGGTGTTATAACAATTTCACCCATTCTCACAATAAAGAACTTACCGAGCCTACCTTTCATCCTATTGTCGAACAAACACTAAGAGGTTCTCAGCTTTTTTTTAAGGACCCAAGTTTTTAGCCTGAATTTTAGACATTAGTTTCAAGTTGCTTATCGGCTCCCTCAGTAACGTTTGAATCGACAAGCCGTCAATGCCGTTGATAACTTAAGGTATTAGAACTCGTCGACTCCCGCTAACTGGAGCTTTTTAGGGAAGTCTATCTCGAAAAAATGAGTTAGTGAGAGGTAGGAATCAGGAGTTTGGAGAAAACTACTGGAAATAGGGAAATAAGATGAGTTACTGAAGTTAAAATTATGGTCTGTATATGTATGAAGGAAATCCAGGGGAAATCGATTTTTTGTTCGAGTTAGCGCGAGGTTCGAGTTGGTAAGGGTTGGAGTTATCGGGAGTCGACTGTACGTTCAATTCGCTGCAAGTCACGGTTTGAGGCTTCCACAAGCGCCAGCAAACAATGATGATAATGAGGGAAAGTTGTAACTGGGTGTTACGGCCGCATTCCTCATCAAATATGTCTAGTGTTTAGTTCTTTGTTTCGTTTTACACGTTTTACGAAAGTGAAAATTTTTCTGATCCCTCTGTTAATCACATTTTTCAATCCAGGCTACCCCAAATGCAAACCAGATGATGGCCCTGTGTCTGTGCAATAACATGAAACCCAGCCAGGCACAAGCCCCTCTTAATCTGAGGGAGACATTGAGCTTAGAAAGACAGGGGTAAGCCCCAGTACTAAAACTTACCAAATCTGCACTCTAGCACAAAGCATAGTCTTTACAACCACCACTACGGCTAGGATCACGGCCATTTTTCCTCCCACTAAAAAAGCACAATAGAGCCGAACAGGGGTCGAGATTTGGGCGACTTTTGGTAATTTTAAAAGTTCCAAAATGGAAAAAGTCAGGTGTACATAGACCCGATTTCGAAAAAGTGCATATACAGGGCATTTCGTGAAAAAACGACCGTAATCCTTTGTTTTTTTACATAATAATCTACATTGATCTGGGAAATAGACTATGCATTTCGCTTCTATCCCTCCTTTTTACTCCCAATTTACAGTAAACTCTTGGACCAATTTTTGTTGTATCTCTGATAATTGCTTGAATGCTTCTCGTTTATTGTCTTTGTTATATCGTCTTTTAAACTGGTATCTTTTTCCATTTACATTTGTATCAATTTTAAGATATGATCTTATCGTGTCATCTTGAATTCTGAATTTGTATCCCATTTTTTCTAATCTCTATTCAAACTGTTTTTGATTCTCCATTTCTACTTTAAATTGTGAACTCTTCTTTGTGACCTTTTTGACTCCTTTTATGTTTAATAATTTATCTCCATATTGCTGCTTGTATTCATTTATATAACTATTCTCAGTCTTTTCAAGCGTTTTTTTATCTTTGCATGGGCAATTACATCCTCGCTTTACCATATTAAATTTTGACCGGCCTGAAGTTTGGATGAATTAGGAGTTGTGTAGCGTGACTTGAATATCAAGTAACCAAAGAATGAACCAATCAAGATGGCAAGAAGCCAAACGTACCTCCTGCTTAACTTCCTGCTGTGACTCAGACATTGAACCAGACTAGTGTATGAGTTTTGTATGGGAAAGACACGTTCGCCAATGAATTTTGTCGTCTTTCAAGATTTTTACCGTCAAATGAAACAAAATCCAGCTTGCTTTCCATAACATATATCCTGAAATAATCAACGTGTGCCAAGACAATTTTAAACTTGGAAAAACCTGTACAGATGAGTGATTTTATTTCGTATGCGGTGTAAGTATTACTGTGGGCAAAATTAAGTTATAACGGCACTTAACTAATAAATACATGGAGAGCAGGGCTTCAAAGCTGTTCATAAAACGGTGCATTTAGTTAAATTTACAGGCAACGGTTGCCCAATTCTTTTTTTCGAGTGCTTGTATTATGCTACTTGGTACTACAGGATATAAACAACAACAACTTTATTGATTTAGTCGACATGAAGATTTCAGTACCAAAACAGTCAATACAATGACAAATGAAACAAAATAAGATAAAAGTTAAGTAAGTAAGAAAGGGACATGGAATACGCGAGATAAGGTTTGAGGCAGAGCAAATTCACTTTTTCTGTGACGTTTTCGTAGTCGTCGCCGTCGCTGTTGCTTAAGCTCCCTATTGTTAACAACGAGACTACGCGTCACCCGGCCGGCGGACGATCATGCTCAATCTACTTTTAAAATCCATTTTGAAATGACTCCTGGGTTCAAACGGAGGCTTGATTGCCTGTGGCTGTTTGGGAATGAGCCAAAGCTCATCTTCTGGAGACATTTGCGTGGTCTTCATCATTTCCCGGGATTCTCCTTTTTAATGTTTTTCTGTCACTAATATAATGACTTAAAAAAATATAGATATAATGGTTAGGTGAAAGCACTAATTATGTCTCAAAAGCAACACTTATTAGTTTGTATTATTCTCTTATATATCCTTACCATGCTTATACTTGTACACTATGAGGAAATAATTATAAATTAATGCTCTACTGTCTCAAATGGTGAAATTACACAACAAAGCGGTTCGTATTATAAATGATGTTCCTTTTAATTAATGGAATAAATAACTCCACACTACGTATCCCTCAGCCTTTTGAAATTTCCTGATACTGTTAAACTGAACACATGTATGCTTTTTTTTATTATTTCTACAGTGAAAAGGTTCCTGTTATACCTGTTTCACTAGTATCTGAGCTACGTAATCACAATAACCGCACAATACCCGCAGTGCATCATCTAATCAAATAGTTATATACCCGTTACGAACCTCATCTCAGGAGATTCCAGTAATTCAGAGGTTTTATTTATATATGGGTTTAAAGTAGATGGCCCCAGCTTCCCAAAGCTACCAAGAACGTAATGGGCAATAGCATATTATGTGTCTCATGAGCTGCGTCTTCTACCTCTATTTTGTAAACTAAAGGAAAAAAGGTGTATTTTAATGTCTTAACAACTTGCCGTCCTTGAGAAGTTTTAAGAGATTTAAAACATCCTAAACGTTTGAGAAGACGTTTCCTGTCACAATGACATTTTTGTTGTTGTTTCTATTACTTTTTTTTGCAGATAATATAAAAAA